>JAOPSE010000036.1:22813981-24028330 GCA_029449295.1 Zea luxurians | reverse complement strand
TGTGGTGGAGAATAAAAGTTTAGTTCCAAGCTTTGCCCACAATGTTTTCCAAAAATAGCTCATGAACTTCACATCACGGTCAGATACGATGGTCCTGGGCATTCCATGTAGTCTCAAGATTTCTCTGAAAAATAATTTGGCAACATGTGAAGCATCGTCGCTCTTGTTGCATGGAATAAAATGAGCCATTTTTGAAAATCTATCAACCACAACAAAAATAGAATCTCTCTTTTTTTGAGTCCTAGGCAGCCCTAAAATAAAACCCATGCTTATGTCTTCCCAAGGAATTTTAGGAGCGGGTAAAGGAGTATATAAACCATGAGGGTTCAGTTTTGACTTAGCTTTATGACAGGTGACACAACGCTCCACAAATCTGATGACGTCTCTCCTCATCTTGGGCCAATATAAATTATCACTGAGCATGTCATAAGTCTTCTTTTATCCAAAATGACCTGTTAGACCTCCTCCATGTGACTCCTGCAATAAAAGCAATCTAACCGAAGAATTTGGTACACAAAGTTTGTTAGCTCTAAACAAAAATCCATCATGTATATGATATTTTCCCCAACCTTTTCCATCTTTACAATGAATGTATGGTTCTGAAAATTCAGGATCATCATTATACATTTCTTTCAAATTTTCAAGACCCAAAACTTTTACCTCTAGTTGATTCAACAACACATTCCTTCGAGATAAGGCATCAGCGACCACATTGTCCTTACCTTTCTTATATTTCACAATGTATGGAAATGTTTCGATAAACTCAACCCATTTGGCATGGCGACGATTTAGTTTGGCTTGCCCTTTCAAATACTTCAAAGTTTCGTGATCGGAATGAATAACAAACTCTTTTGGCCATAAGTAGTGCTGCCATGTTTCAAGCGTTCGGACCAAAGCATACAATTCTTTGTCATACACAGAATAATTTAATTGAGCACCTCCCAATTTTTCACTAAAATATGCTATAGGTTTTCCTTGTTGCATTAAAACTCCTCCTATCCCAATCCCACTAGCATCACATTCTACTTCAAAAGTTTTAGTGAAATCAGGAAGAATAAGTATAGGTGCTTCAGTCAAACGTTTCTTCAATTCTTGAAAAGCATCTTCTTGTAAGTTTCCCCATTTAAATGCAACACCTTTCTTTGTCAATTCATTTAAAGGGGAAGCGATAGTACTAAAATCTCGCACAAATCTTCTATAAAAACCAGCAAGACCATGGAAACTTCTTACTTGACTTACATTCGTTGGAGCTGGCCAATCCTTGATTGCTTTCACCTTGGATTCATCCACCTCTATTCCTTTTGCTGAAACAACAAAGCCAAGAAACACAACATGGTCTGTGCAAAAACTGCACTTCTCAAGATTAGCAAATAATTTCTCTTTTCTAAGCTCATCTAAAACTTGTCGAATGTGTTTCACATGTTCATCAAAAGACTTGCTATAAATTAGAATATCATCGAAGTAGGCAACAACAAATTTTCCAATGAAAGTTCTTAAGACATGGTTCATTAATCTCATAAAGGTACTAGGAGCATTAGTTAACCCAAAGGGCATCACTAACCATTCATACAACCCAAATTTTGTTTTAAATGCAGTCTTCCATCCATCCCCAGTTTTCATTCTTATTTGATGGTATCCACTTCTCAAATCAATTTTAGTAAAAATTGTGGAACCACTTAATTCATCAAGCATATCATCTAGCCGTGGAATAGGATGGCGATAGCGAACGGTAATATTATTTATAGCTCTACAATCAACACACATCCTCCAAGATCCATCTTTCTTAGGTACTAAAATCACAGGAACAGCACAAGGGCTTAAGCTTTCACGAACAAAACCTTTATCAAGAAGTTCTTGTACTTGCCTTTGTATTTCCTTAGTTTCTTCAGGATTGGTTCGATATGGTGGACGGTTAGGAAGTGCAGCCCCTGGAATAAGATCGATTTGATGCTCAATCCCTCGAATTGGAGGTAGTCCAGCCGATGTTTCTTGTGGAAACACGTCTTCAAAATCCTACAAAAGATCAGCCACAACACTAGGAAGAGATGTTATGTCGTTAGGAGAAATCAAAACATCTTTGTTCACAAGTACAAAGAGCACTTGATATGGGTTATTCCTCACTTCTCTTAGCTCAGATTTTGTGGCTAGCATAACTAGATGTTCTCCCTCTTCCTTCTTTTTATCTCTTGAATTTGGCTTGTAGAACTCGCTCACCGAATTATGGATGGCACTCAATTTCTTTTGCTCTTCTCCTCCTCTACTTGCTGTACTAATTTCAGTTTTCTTTTGTAAGTGTTCGGCCATAATTTGTTGAGGGGTCATAGGCTTGAGTACAAACTTTCTCCCTTTTAGATCTAGCGTGTATTGATTTGTTCTTCCACAATGCTGAGAATATCGGTCATATTGCCAAGGTCTTCCTAGCAGCATGTGACACACAGACATGGGTGCAACATCGCACTCCAATGTGTCAACATACTCTCCAAACTTGAACGAAACTTTCACCTTATAACCAATCTTGATATCTCCTGATTCGTTCAACCATTGGACATGATATGGATGAGGGTGTCGCTGCAACTTCAAACCAAGCTTTTCAACCATCTCACGACTTGCAAGATTATGGCAGCTACCTCCATCAATGATCACCTTTACTACTTTGTCTTGCACTTTGGCTCGCGTTTGAAAAAGATTATGTCGCTGTCCAATTTCAGCTTCTTTCATTTGAACACTCAAGATTTGTGTAACCACAAGAGTAGTACCATGCTCAGATTTTCACATCCCGTATGTTCTTCAGATTTATCAATGTCATCTTCATTTCCTGCTTCAGCTTCCTCTTCACTAGCTGACGTATATTCTCCATCATCAGTCACAAGGATCACACGGTTATTCGGACACTCCTTTATGACATGACCACGACCTCCACACTTGAAGCACTGAATACCACTACTCTTAGCTGTTGAACCCACTGATGTTGAAGTGGATGCTGCTGGTTTATAACTCGTGTTTGGAGCAGCGCCGTTCTTTCCACTAGAAGTGCCTTGAATATTGGATCGCAAGCCTCCAGTTGAACCTTTTGTCGCTGAGGATGCAGCAGTAAACCTTGAGATCGATTTGCTTCCTCCAGTCATGGTTCGTGCACCATATGACAAGGGCTTGCTGCTTTTAACATCTTGTTGCAGCTAGCGTTCAGCTTTGGTGGCTTGATGTACCAAATCAATAAGACATTGGTACGACTAAAACTCAACAATACGCTGAATACTGCGGTGTAACCCAGCCATGAAACATGCAATGGTTTGCTCTTCGTCTTCATACACATTGGCTCTAATCATGGCCTTCTCCATCTCTTTATAATACTCCTCAACAGAGAAACTTCCTTGCCTCAAATTCTGCAATTTATCAAAAAGATCACGCCGATAATGCTTCGGCACAAAACGAATTCTCATTTCTCGCTTCATCTCTTGCCAAGTAATAATAGGGTCATCTCCATCTTCTTCACGATCATGAAGAAGTTGCTCCCACCAAATCAGAGCATATCCTTCAAACTCAAGAGATGCCATTGCAAGTTTCTTTTCCTCTGAATAATTATGTAGGCAGAAGATTTTCTCCACCTTCAATTCCCATGTGAAATAATCTTCAGGATCAGATCTACCATCAAATTTTGGCATGGTAAACTTAAGTTTCCCAAATCTCTCTTCTTGGTTGACGCCTCTATGATGACGACGACCATACCGATGTTGGGACTGATCATCATCCCCAAATTCCGATTCTTCATTGTAATCATTTCTTTGATTTCGTCCTCTTCCTCTACCACGTGCAGCACCTTGATTCCTCCTCCCATGTTCACTTGCTCTTCTAGAATAATTTCCTTCACCTTCCTCCCCATCTTCATCATGGTTTCTTACACCGTCAGGGAGTCGACGACGACCTCTGATTTCAGCCATAAGTGTCTGAAGATCTTGTGCCAACAGATCTTGCTTGGCTTCTATGCTTTGTTTGAGCTCATTGAATTGTATCATGGTGATACATTCTTCAATCTCAATGTTGGGATCCATCTTCCTGCGAAATTAGTGGCAACAAGGCAACAAATATAGGTGGAATATGAAGCTATATAGAATCTCACAACCTCACCACTCTTACCAACCAAAGCTCTTATGAGGTCCCTGCGGGTTTGCAAGAAAATGTGTGGTGGTAACAAGAAAGTGATGGTTAAGCGAATACAAGACCAGAGTACCGATTACGATGGCTTATATGTGGAGCTTGGTTGGGAATAATAAACAAGGGATGCAATCTGAATCCTAGTTGTTGTAAAGTTAAATAACAATCCAACTAGAAGTTCATTGCCTAGTGCTGACCACAAGATTCGAGTGATGTAAGTAGATCAAACACACGCGCAAAGAAATTTCAGATTTGATGCAAATCAAGGAGTATGATTGGAATGCAAGTGTTGCGATCAGACCCAACCAAAATTTTGCACCAAATAACAATAGCAAACTGGTTGAACAACTTGATGAACTTTCAGCACTTGTGCACATAAACAAACCGATCGTTCTTCTTTTCTTTCACAATCTTGCTCAACATTTTTTTGGTACTTTTCTTTCTTCTCTTTTTTTGATACTTTTTTTATAGAACTAAACACAGAGATCTGATATGATATTGCATACTTTATAATAATTAACAAAGAACTCAACCAGCAGCTATAACTTAAATAGGATCAAAGTTAACGCGAAGGAAATGATGAGGGTTTTCAGATTTTTCTTTTTGTGGATATTTTCAGATATATATAAGAGGCTCAAAGGAAACACAAAGGATAGAGTGACCAGCAACTAAATAAAGACTCTAAGGACTGAAACTTAACAAAACTCACTGGAACAACAGATTGAAACAAAGGGCTATGGTAAAAAAATATTTTATGGCTTTTTGGTGGATAGGACAAACACAAAATATATGTAACTAAGGGTAAAGAATCCTACCGTGGCAACTGAGGCTTTGATACCAGATGATGCGTCACGATGCCCGATCTTCATGACGTAGGATCAATCTTCAGATAACTAGCTTTGAAGAAGCCAAGATAACTTGCTGCAAGCAGTGATAACTAGTGCAACCTGACAAATAAAACTCGAAGCCAACCACTGTCTTTAACCGGCAGTCTGAATCGAGGATTCGCCCAACCACACTCTCAAAGAACCAACCAACACAGCCTACAATCAATCGAGGAGACCTCGAAGGGAGTAGGAGCACCAATTGGGAGCGGATGAAGCCGCTGCTTCTGCAATCCCGCGAAGGAATTCACAAGAGCAAAGGGGTAGAGATCACTCTCAATATTTGTTAGCACACAGCTGAACAAAAGGGTTCTGTTTTAGATTATCATAAGCTGCCTTACATCATAGACATAGGGGGTATTTATACTAGTAACCTCCAGCCTTAGAGAGGTATAAACACGAAACAAAAGTATTTTCACGTGCTGTTGTGAAGGAGCCTCTTCGGGAGATCTGCATAACTGAATTCCGTGTGGCTGTTTGACTTCTGCGCAGCCTTCAGTATTTTGATAATAATTTTTTCTAGGAATCTCCAAATGACGTGGGAGTGGCTGCGTTGGAAAGCTAACTTGATAAGCTTTCTCACCATATATAGCATGATTAATGAAACTTCGTAGAATGATGCAGTTTAATACGAAAACTTGGTCATCAAGCTGACTATTGACCTTTTGACCAGTCGGCACTAAAGTAAGTCAGCTGCCTTTCTGGTAGATTTGATTGAGTCGGCTTTAGAAGCATTGGAATCTAGACTTCAAGAGCTTTCCAACAAGTACTTATGGGCCTTCATAGCTTTTAGGAATCAAAAGATATGACTGTTTCTTCTGGACGGTTCTGTTGCACTAGACTGACTCGGACATAGCTCTTCTTGCTGACTCGTCCTTGATATGTTTTGTCCTTCCTCTTTGGTGAACCTAAGTAATATCAACATACACGACTTAGGTAGCATAAAGTTCTCATTAGTGTTTAATTGAAATTCATAAAGTAGCGTGTGCACCTCTTGCTGTAGCTTCTTAGCTCGGCTACGTGTAATTGGTCCATCAAAGGCTTGGGTTGGTGATGATGTTGGTTGTACTTGAGTTGATGTAGTATGACTTGGGGGTTGTAATGTGTTGCTTAATGGTATGGTCATATCATTCTCCTTCTTCTCGTCAACCTTAACATAAAACCACTCGGTCTTCCAGCCGGTGGGCCATTTGGTACGATAGCTAATAACTGGAGACTTCGCATCTTTGTGATAAGCAAAATTGTAGCAACCAAAATTCTCGTGTAATCCATCCTCTCTAGCTTTTGTCTGATAATGAAGTTCATGTGCCCGGTAGAAACCTTCGGCAAGCGGTTCCGCCCCCTGGCTTCGGAGAGCCCAAATGTAAACGCTAAGCCTAACAATGGCGTTAGGAGTTAGCTGATGAAGATAAATCCCAAACTTCTTCAGCACATCCGCAGTCATCTCATGCAAAGGAAATCTCAATCCTGCTTTAAAGAAGCTTTTAAAGACTACCACTTCATTCTTTTTTGGCTTCGGAGTAGTTTCCCCTCCACCGAAACGAACTAGCTTCCTCTTGGCTTCACTGATATAACCGAGCTTCATCAACTTAGGCATATCACCTTCGGTAATCGTAGAATTTCCAAACTCCAGGTGGCTAGGTTTAGATGACATGGCGTTGTACTCATCTTCAGTTTCACCTTCTCCAACATCATTCTGCTCAGCTTCGGCAGCAGGGGCACCTTCAGAAGCTTCTTCCAGCACTGCCAGCCCTGATCGTCTCATCACTTCAAAAATCGGAGCGGTTTCAGCAGCTTCGGCTTCCTCTCCGTCACGTATAACCCTAGCTGTAGAATGAACTCTTGCCATGTGATGATGAATTTTCCACAATTTTTGATGAAATTGCTGATTTTTTTAATTTTTCCGAAGCTCTTTCTCTTGTGACGAAGCAAAGTGAACAGTGGTGCTTCGGTTGAGTGCGATGAAGAAGCTTCGGCTATGATCAAATTTTTGGCAGCAAAACAGGGCAATAGCAATGAATGCTGTGGTAACTTCCCACCTACCCATCTATTTATATAGTGCTACAGGTGAGAAGGTGAATAGTCAAGTCTTCCGCACCGGACGAACAGTCGCCCGCACTCACTGAGTGGTGGGCCATAGAACCCTAGAAGGTGAATCACCAGTACGCGTTTACCCACTGCATGGTGGGACCATCTCGTGCTCGACATTTTGTGATCGTTTTTTAGCAACGAGCTCAGGGAAGGCGTTTTTTCGGATCTTCGGCTCCCCGAAGCCTAGGAGATTTTTTCATGGACCAAGCTCGTTACGACAAACGATCTAGCACCGCGAAGGGGCTACTGTTGGGGTATGCTTCGTCACCGAAGATCCTGTAAGAAGAAGCACCTTTGGCAGATCCTCTCAAAAAGCAGTGCCGAAGCTATCGTTTATGAACCTTCGGCATAGTCACATGTCCTAAGACGAAGGAATGAACCGACCTAGAGATGAAATGACTAATCGACCCGTAATAGCTTGTATTGTGATTGTAAGCATTTGTAAAGGGCATGAATGTAATTTCTTACAGGCTGTGCCCTGTGCCTATAAATAGATGAATAGTACCCCTGTACTTTTCACGCTGACTTGTATTTGCTCATGCGTCACGCTTGAACTTTTGCCTTCTGTTAAGTCAAAGGTATAAATGTAATCCAGTATTGTTTATGTTCATACATTATACAATTAATAGATATTAATGATATCACATGATTATTTATACTATTTCTCATGTCTCATACGTTTCTTCTTTCATTAATATATATTATGATGACGAAGGTACGTCCTTCATAACCTTCGTCCGAAGATCATTATATCCTAAGGGAGATAATGCCTCGAAGGACGAAGGGCATTAACATTAACCTTTTTGTGTTGCCTTGTTCTTAAGCCGAAGCATTTGAGAACAAGTCTCCAACATCTCTTATCTTAATAGATTCATCTTATCTTGAAAGATTTGTCTTATCCTAACCACTTTACTTAACTCATCCTAAAGTAACAACCAGGATCTAATCCAGAATAATGGGATCAGATCTAAATTATATTTGCGTGACTAAAACCACTTGACTTATCCCACCGTGATCATGATCTAACCCAAATTAATTAGATCTTATCTAGTCGAAGCTAGTCATACCTAGGTCTGATCTAATGTGACAGATTAATCCAACCTAACGAAGGCTAAAGTTGAGCTAATCCAGTCTAAGTTGCTTAACAAGAAGGAAAATACTGATGAAATAAATGAGACTCTACTCCTATAAAATATGTTTTAACTTAATTCACTCTGCACTAAGTTAGGAATGACCGACCAACTCGGCCTTATGCAACTACCCTACCCATCCGATGGTTGCATAACCCGTCTATTTTAACCTGATAGAGATTCTGACTTACCTTCGTCATATGATCCGTCATATCTCAACAGATTCTAACATATCCTAATAATATTTTAACCTACCCTGGTAGATCTACCTAACTTTAACTAGTCTAATCTAGTTATATTCAATCTAATCTAGACCCTACCTAATATAATATGATCCAATCTAAAGGGAGTGACTTAAACAAGTCAGCTAATACTGGTAACATAGAATAGACCATATTCCTATAAATGGGTTTTAAACCTAAATTGGTGTCTTGGACCAACTCGTCTGTGAAACCATGACCTAGCCTACGTTATAGGTTGCCCAACCCATTTATCTCAAAAGCAAAGTAAAACTCTGCTTAATCTACCTACCCCATGTACCCGCAATTGTTATCCCAACTCAGATAATAGCATCTAACACCATAACTGATGGTCCCTAAATCAGACCTAAGAAGAAAGTTAACCTTGACAATGAAGGATATGAGTACAAATAGATCTTCAAATGAATCAAGATCCACCACTCGGAATAAAAGTCTCACTTACCTAACTTTCTTTTACCCCCAAATCTTCTCTACACTCGCCTAATAGCTAAAACCTGATACATTGTACCCTTGTTTGTTATGCCACACCTGCTAATGGCATGAAAAATATTAGGTGTATAAAAAATATATATTGGAAGTTCCACTTAGATAAAAATATATATACTAGAACTTCGTAAAGATAAAGTCAGCTTGATATGCCTAACTAAGTGATACTCTTAAATAGGAGTATAGAATCTAGTGTGATCTAATCTAATGTGGTCTACTTAAACAGATTAGTGATATCGGTAGAAGGAAGTAGACCTATCTAAATTAGTATGATCTCATCTAGTGTGAGTTACTTAATGCTGATACAAAGGGAAAGGCTATATTCTTAATTCACTTAAGCCTAAATTAGTGATTTCGATCAACTCTGCCAACTCAGCCATATACCAACGACCTACACATCCTTGGTAAATTACCTAATTTGTCTAAAAAAAGTTTAATCTATCAGTTTGACCTACATATTATCAATTATACGTCATTGTTTTTCCAAGCCCTACCTAAGACAAAGCCAACCAACTGAAATTTGACATAACACACTCAACTTGTACTAATCTAGAGCTTATTCAATCTAATGTGGGTCACATAACAAGTTAACACTAGTAAAATAAACTAGATCCTACTCCTGTAAACCTTGTTCTTCCCTCATGCACTTAAACCTAAATTAGTGCAACTCAGCCGTGAACAAAAAGAGCTAACCCAACCAGTAGAGTCATGATGGATTGCATAATTTGTCTATTCCCCTCCTAACATCAAACAAACTTTTGACCTACATCATATAGTGTATCTCACCCATATCTATCTCATCTTGACAGATTCTATCTTACCTTTGGAAATTCACCTTATACGACTAGTTATCCCAATCTTGACATAAAACAACAGATTAAGTCGTACCAAAGAATCTTCAGTTCATAACCAGCTATTAGCCTATTCGTTCTGCCTATCAAATAATTTCACTTGCAAACTATTTTACCATATGCTTCTAACTCTGATGGTCAATACCAGGAAGGTAGGACTATCAAGCAACAGCTAACAGAAATGAATCCTCCAAATCCTCCACCGGCTAGAACCGATCCTATGGTTGCCGTCCAAATGTTGGTACTACAACAAATGGCAGAAGTGGTTAACAAAATGCAAATTCAGATAAGGCAAGAACACCAGGAAATACGTCAGGACCGGCTGAAGATGCGACAAGCAATAAGACAAGCACGGTTGAAAAGACAACAACAACAACGTCCACTACCTCCACCACCACCACCAGCTCCACCAAGCTATATATATATATATATATATATATATATATTACTATTTGTAAGACTTAAATTATACTTTAGTTAGTAGTTGGTATGATACTATTTTAGGAGGAATAATAAGGTCTGATTGACCCTATGTGTTGCTAATAAATGATACATCATGCCGAGATTTTTATTTGTGCATATGTTCTGAGACAATATGGTTATACACCCTTTTCTTACAAATCTCGAGGACGAGATTTCTGTTAAGGGGGTAGGATTTGTAATGCCCAAAAATTCTATATAAAAATTTTAATAATAATAAAATAAATACATGAAGAAATAAAATAGTAAATTCAGATATCTCAAATTATATTTGACAGTTGAAAATTGAGGACTGAATTTTGAAGACCAAGAATAGTAATCACCTCATTGGGAATACATTAATGTTCAATATGAGGATTAAGACTTAATTTACAATTTGGAATTTGGAATAACAAGGAAAATAGAGAGAGAAAGATTAGCCAATACAAAATAAATTTATAAATAAATAAATTCATCGCACAATGGCATGTTCAAATTATATCCTCAAAAGTTGAAGTACAAATTCGCCACAAAGTTTGAATTCAAAATTTGGAATTCAAAAATAGAAGAAAAGCAAAACAGAAAAGATAAAAGAAAAAGGAGGAAAAAGAATAAGTAATAATATTTTAAAACACTAAAGTTATATTCCCATTGAAGAATAGTTTGCCCTTGGAAATTCGAAGTTCAAAATGGAGATTTAAATTTGGTTTGAACCCTTGAATTTGTAATAGGAAAGAAAATCAGAAAAAGAAAACATGAAACACTTTGTGGGCCGAAACCTGTCCCTCGGCCCATTTCCCAAACTCCACGCGCCAGCCAAACTTGTCATCTGCGCGCCTGCGGGATTACTACCTCTATCTGGCGGGTCCCACGTGTCGGCCACACCACATTCCTAGGCACCGACGTTGTGTCACTGCACCGTGGGGTCGTAGCTGTCAGCCAGGTTAGTCATCCCTACTCGCACGCGGCTGAATCGCTGATCGGTGGCCCCGCCCGCTCTGGTGGCTGACTTGTGCCCTTCTTTCCTAGGATGGCTACAACAGAATCACGGACGCTGATCACTGGGGCCTAGGTGTCATCTCTATCCTCTCCGCACAACAACCTTCCGTCGCACCACAGAATTCCCGCCGAAGCCACTCACTGGTAACAACTTCGCGCTGACGATTGGACCAGGGTAGTCAGTTCATACATCATCCGTTGCCTAAACCTCCTGCTCACCGGGTCCCACAAGTCATCCTCAGCCAATTCTCAGTCTTCATCTCCGCGCCATCAATGTCGCGCGTCGTTGCCGAAATCTCCGTAGCTTGGGCGAGATTCTCTCGAGCGTTGGTGTCACCGCAGGATAAATAGACAACCCTCCCTCCTCTTCTTCCTCTTTCACCATTGGTGCTAGAGAAGAGAAAGCAGAAGAGTGAGTCAGCTTGTGCCGCCACCGTGGTTTCGCTCCACGGTCGGCTTCCCGGTGGCGGCGAATAGCCCGGATGCGCTAGAGGGTTCCGCCGCCCGTGTTGGACCCCTTGCTAGGGAGTCACGCTTTCCCCAGCTGTGATCTGGACACTAGGATCCTAGATGTACGGACGATGCTAGATCGATGGGTGCTGCACCGTTGATCGACTGCTCTGCGGCTAGGATTAGATCCTGCCTGTTTTAAAATCTTAACTGTCGCATGGAAATCTGACGGCTCTCATGACACGATACCTCTTCGTCAGGCCCTTTTTCAAATGGGTCCCTGTTCTTAGTAAAAATAGAACCCGCCGTCCACCACGGGATATTCCTGAGTCTTAGCACTTTTTATAAATTAGCCCCGGGCTTCTCGGTATTTTGCACTCAATCCAGGGAGCAGAGAAAATAGGAAAAGAATATAGGAAATAGATTTCTAGTATAAAAATAATTGCAGAAACTCATTTAATTCATAGAAAATTCAGTTTAACTCCAAATTGAGTAATTCCTGTTGCAATAATTTTGTTCTATTATTGTTCATTACCTAGTAACTCTGTCTAGCCATGAAACTTGGATTAAAATTATTCACTAGATTTATTCTACTCTAGGTACTAAATAACTCCATAAATTCGTAACTAGACTACTAGAGAACCATAACTCCGATTTGATCCGTTCGAATTGTGTTAGATTCATACTAATATCACCTATACGGTATGACACTTACATTTATCACACCCCATACTTTTAATATTAGAAATTTGTCTAGCCTATGTTTAATAGATTAACTCCGCTAATTGAAGTTAACCTATCCATAACTATAGTTTGATTAAAATATGATCTCTAGTTAAGTTATAATTAAGATTAAAGTTGAATTAATTATTCATAGAATATTATCTCATATGGGGTATACTAATCAATTTATAATCACATAGATCTTCTATAAAATCATAACTCCTCAACCGTAACTCCGAATTTAGTGATTCTCGTTCCTACGATCTCGTTACGACGCGTAGATTATTATTACACAGTTTGTTCTTATGTTTGGTGTGATGTTAATTTTGTCTATACCATGTTTGTTTGTATAGCTACGACTAGCAGTGAGGTCACGAGTCACCTGAACATCTTGGTACCTGGAATCTCAAGCCCCAGGCAAGTTGTGCCCTTGACCACTTTTTACCCAATAATGTTCTTTAATATCACTCATTAATACATAGGTTTAATTTTGATGGGACCCAATAGGTTGTCCTTGTCTGCTTATCTTTTTACCTTATTTATCCCTGAATCATTTTGGTAGTTTTGCTATCACTTTATATGGTTTTGGGTTAATATTTCATTATATCCATGTTCCAATTATTCTATTATTTTATTTATGTTCATGTCAAGATCGTTATCTTTAATTGGAACATGGAGCTTAACTTGAGAAACATGTACCATCACAAGGGTGGAATGGGATGCCCTTGGCTGACTAATTAGGAAAGCTAGTGGAAGACTACCTTACCCGAAAGGGGCAAGGACAGTAGGGGAGTAGGCATGTAAGGAGGTTCTCGGGTTGATTTTGCTGCGATGGCGGTCAGACGGGGATTCCTACAATTGCTCTTCCCATAAACTGTAGCGGGTTTTCGGAAGCTAGTGGAACTTTGTAAAGGCCTCGTAGTGTTACCTTGTCTCGCTTCCTTGGTAGAGGTGTATGGGGTCGTACGACTCCGTGGCAGATGGGTAACATGACTTGTGGGTACAGGGTACAACCTCTGTAGAGTGTAAAACTGGTATACTAGCTGAGCTCACGGTCATGAGCAGCTCAGGACTCTCGCATGATTAGACTATGGAACTAAAATTCAATTTGTCATTTGCATTGCATGGGATTATTTATTAATTTTGTTCTATTATTCTTATTGTAGTTTGGTATTCACTTACATTTAGTAATTGCTAATAAAATTTGACCAATTTATTAAAAGCAATGCTCAGCTTTAACCCCTGTTATTGATCAGCCTTACACATCACATGAACTCTCACCTTTGGTGAGTTCATGCACATTATTCCCCACAACTTGTTGAGCGATGAACATGTGTGAGCTCACTCTTGCTGTCTCACACCTCCCCACAGGAGAAGAACAGGTGATTCAAGAGGAGCCACACAACGAGGAGTTTGATCTAATCTAGGTGGCGTCTCCCTGTTGACTTATTGGCGCCAAGGATGGACTTTAGTTCATTTTATAGTTATCTTTTATTTTGTAAGACTTCCGTTATGTAATAAGTACTGTAATGTTATTGTGACATTTATCTCTATACACTCTGTTATTATATGTGTTGTCTTCTTTGGCGCATATATGAGATGCACCCGGCTTTGTCCCTTAAATCCGAGTGTGACATCATGGCCCTTAGACACTGCCGAGGCAAATGGCTAGGGATCTAGTACAAGGCCTTTACAAAGTTCCACTAGCTTCAGAAAACCTGCTACAGTTTCTAGGAAGAGCAATGCAGGAATCCCCCGTCTGACCGCCATCGCAGCAAAATCAACCAAAGAACCTCCCTACACGCCTACTCCCCTACTGCCCTTGCCCCTATCAGGTAAGGTAGTCCTCCACTAGCTTTCCTAGTTAGTCAGCCAATGGCGTCCCATTCCACCCTTGTGGTGGCACGTGTTTCTCAAGTTAAGCTCGATGTTCCAATTAACATAGTTGTCTTATAATGAATAGAAATTGAACAATAATAAAGAATAATCATGTGTAATAGTTATGTAAACACCCAAAACCATGTATAGCAATAGTAATACTACCCAAAAAATTAGGGGTAAACAAGGTGAAAAGATAACTAGACTAGGGTGGGCTATTGGGTCCCATCAAAATTAAGCCTATGCAGTATAAAATGATTATTGTCGGGGACCATAATTAGGGGTACCCTCAAGACGCCTAATTCTCAGCTGGTAACCCCCATCAGCATAAAGCTGCAGAGGCCTAATGGGTTTGATTAAGTCAGGGATCAGTCCATACGAGTGACTCGATCACGCCACGCCCGAGCCTAGCCTCGGGCGAGGGCAGCCGACCCTAAGATGACTCCGTCTCGCCTGAGGCCTCCTCTTTCACGGCAGACGCATCACCGGCTCGCCCGAGGCCCCGCCTTCGATAAGAAGTGACCCTGACTAAATCACCGCGCCAACCGACCAAGTCACCGGGGCGTTTAACGCAAAAGGTAAGACCGACGGGCGACCAGACTTCGCCAGAGGTGCCCTAGGAGGCTCTGCCCGACCCAGGGCTCGGACTCGGGCTAAGGCCCCGGAAGACGGCGAACTCCGCTCCGCCCGACCCAGGGCTCGGACTCGGGCTAAGGCCCCGGAAGGCGGCGAACTCCGCTCCGCCCGACCCAGGGCTCGGACTCGGGCTAAGGCCCCGGAAGACGGCGAACTCCGCTCCGCCCGACACAGGGCTCGGACTCGGGCTAAGGCCCCGGAAGACGGCGAACTCCGCTCCGCCCGACCCAGGGCTCGGACTCGGGCTAAGGCCCCGGAAGACGACGAACTCCGCCTCGCCCGACCCAGGGCTCGGACTCCGCCTCGGCCTCTACCGAACGACCTCCGCCTCGCCCGACCCAGGAGTTCGGGCTCGGCCTCTGTCATGCAGGACGGACTCGACCTCGACTTCGGAGGAGCCTCCACGACGCCCGACCTAGGACACAAGACCGCCACGTCAACAGGAAGCGTCATCATCACCTTGCCCTGAGCCGACTCGGGTCGCAGAGAACAAGACCGGCGTCCCATCTGGCCAGCTCCGCCAGATAAGCAATGATGGCGCCCCACTAGACCATGACAACGGCGACTCTCGCCTCCCTTACGAAAGCAGGGAGACGTCAGCAAGAGCACAGCTGTTCCGACAGCTGTCCCTCCATCAGGCTCCACTGCTTCTCCGACAGCCACGACGCCACACCAACAGGGTGCCAAGATCTCTCCGGCTGCCACCTTGGCATGTACTTAGGGCGCTAGCTCTCCCTCGCTAGACACGTAGCACCTTGCTACACCCCCATTTTGTACACCTGGATCCTCTCCTTACGACTATAAAAGGAAGGACCAGGTGAGAGCACCTAGAGGGGGGGGTGAATAGGTGATCCTGTAAAAACTTCAAACTTAAACCACAAAAACTTGTTAAGCGTTAGCACGATTAATGCCAAGTGGCTAAGGTGAAGTCTCAACAAAACACAATACCACAAGAATCAAGCACAGAGGGACACAGTGGTTTATCCCGTGGTTCGGCCAAGCCAATGCTTGCCTACTTCCACGTTGTGGCGTCCCAACGGACGAGGGTTGCAATCAACCCCTCTCAAGCGGTCCAAAGACCCACTTGAATACCACGGTGTTTTGTTGTTCCTTTCACTATCCCGTTTGCAAGGAATCTCCACAAATTGGAGTCTCTTGCCCTTACAAGTATGATCACAAAGAAAGCACAGAGTAAGGGAGGGAAGCAACACACACAAATCCACAACAAAAGCGCACACACACGGCCAAGACTCGAGCTCGAATGACTATCTCAGAGTTCACACTAGAACAGAGCTCGAATCACTTAGAATCACAAACGAATGCGCAAAGAACTTGTGTGGATGATCAAGAATGCTCAAGAGTTGCTTGTGTGTCTCCTCCATGCGCCTAGGGGCTCCTTTTATAGCCCCAAGGCAGCTAGGAGCCGTTGAGAGCAAATCTGGAAGGCCATCCTTGCCTTCTGTCGTCGGGGGCACCGGACAGTCCGGTGCACACCGGACAGTGTCCGGTGCCCGATTTGTTTCCTTTTCTGGCGCTTCCGACCGTTGGAAGACTGCCGTAGATCTGCGAGCCGTTGGCGCACCGGACAGTCCGGTGCACACCGGACAGTCCGGTGCCGTCTTCCGACCGTTGGCTCGGCCACGTGTCCCGCGCGGATTGCGCGGCCGACCGTTGGCCCTGGCCGACCGTTGGCTCACCGGACAGTCCGGTGCACACCGGACAGTCTGGTGAATTTTAGCCGTACGCCGCCGGCCAAAATCCCGAGAGCGGCCAGTTCGAGTCGAGTCAGTCTGGCGCACCGGACACTGTCCGGTGCACACCGGACAGTCCGGTGCTCCAGATCGAGCTGGGACTTGGCTGCACACAGCCAAGTCATTCTCTCCCCTTTTCTCTTTTTCTTCTTTCTGTTTCTAACACTTAGACAAATATGTTAGTCCACAAAACCAATGTACTAAGGCTTAGAAACATACCTTTACTTCATGATTTGCACCTTGTTCATCCATGTACATAAATTCACAATTAAGCACATGTGTTGGCACTCAATCACCAAAATACTTAGAAATGGCCCACATTTCCCTTTCAATCTCCCCCTTTTTGGTGATTTATGCCAACACAACATAAAGCAACTAGAACAAGTGCAAACTCAATTCAAATAACATAAATTTATTTTGAATCAATTTTGGCATATATGGATCATCCTTTGCCACCACTTGGTTTGTTTTTGCAAATCAAACACAAATCTCTATCTCTAAGTTAAACACACATGTTTAAGCATAAAGAGAGTCATTCAAAAAAGAGATTGATCAAGGATTTCAAAAACTCCCCCCTTTTTCCCATAATCAATACTTCTCCCCACAAGAAGCCAACTTTTGACAAGAGAGACAACTTAAGAATTTTGACAAATCAAAAACTCTATTCTACTATTTTCAAAATCTCTCAAGTGGTAGCTGATCCATTTATTGTTTTGGCCTTTATTTTCTCCCCCTTTGGCATCAAGCACCAAAACGGGATCAATTGTGGCCCTTTAACCCCATTGCCTCACCAAAATCTTCAATTAAGAGCAAATGGCAATAAGAGTTCATGAGATGGACTTGGAATAAGTTACCCCTCATCGGAGTGCAGTGGAAGTCTTTCATGGTCCAAGTCCACCTTTTCCCTTTCAATTCTCCTTTGTGACTAACACAAGCAAACTCAAACATATGGTTAGTCTCAAAGGGTCAAGTTGTAACACATCTCCCCCTAAACATGTGCATCACATTGCAACGGACTTGTGAGGTCCAGGGAGTGTTTGTACAACTTGAGCACCATAATAAGCAACAAAATGCAGAAGGGAACATGATCAAAAGCATAAATACATGTATGCTACAATTCAATCCAAGTTCCGCGAATCTAAGACATTTAGCTCACTACGCAGCCTGCAAAAGGTCTTCTCATCTAAAGGCTTGGTGAAGATATCGGCTAGCTGGTTCTCGGTGCTAACATAAAACACTTCGATATCTCCCTTTTGCTGGTGGTCTCTCAGAAAGTGATGCCGGATGTCAATGTGCTTTGTGCGGCTGTGCTCAACAGGATTTTCCGCTATTCGGATAGCACTCTCATTATCACATAGGAGTGGGACTTTGCTCAGATTGTAGCCAAAGTCCCTGAGGGTTTGCCTCATCCAAAGTAGTTGCGCGCAACACTGACCTGCGGCAACGTACTCGGCCTCAGCGGTGGATAGGGCAACGGAGGTTTGTTTCTTAGAGTTCCATGACACCAGGGACCTTCCTAAGAATTGGCACGTCCCCGATGTACTCTTCCTATCGACCTTACATCCAGCATAGTCGGAATCTGAGTACCCAATTAAGTCAAAGTTAGACCCCTTTGGATACCAGATCCCGAAGCAAGGCGTAGCGACTAAATATCTAAGAATTCGCTTCACCGCCACCAAGTGACACTCCTTAGGATCGGATTGAAATCTAGCACACATGCATACGCTAAGCATAATATCCGGTCTACTAGCACATAAATAAAGTAAAGACCCTATCATTGACCGGTATGCTTTTTGATCAACGGACTTACCTCCTTTGTTGAGGTCGGTGTGTCCGTCGGTTCCCATCGGAGTCTTTGCGGGCTTGGCGTCCTTCATCCCAAACCGCTTCAGCAGATCTTGCGTGTACTTCGTTTGGGAGATGAAGGTGCCGTCCTTGAGTTGCTTCACTTGGAACCCAAGGAAGTAGTTCAACTCGCCCATCATCGACATCTCGAATTTCTGCGTCATCACCCTGCTAAACTCTTCACAAGACTTTTGATTAGTAGAACCAAATATTATGTCATCGACATAAATTTGGCATACAAACAAATCACCATCACATGTCTTTGTAAAAAGAGTTGGATCGGCTTTCCCAACCTTGAAAGCATTAGCAAGTAAGAAATCTCTAAGGCATTCATACCATGCTCTTGGGGCTTGCTTAAGTCCATAGAGCGCCTTAGAGAGCTTACACACGTGGTCGGGGTACCGCTCATCCTCGAAGCCAGGGGGTTGCTCCACATACACCTCCTCCTTTATTGGCCCGTTGAGGAACGCGCTCTTCACATCCATTTGGTACAACCTGAAAGAATGGTGAGCGGCATATGCTAGCAAGATACGAATGGACTCTAGCCTAGCCACAGGAGCAAAAGTCTCCTCAAAGTCCAAACCTGCGACTTGGGCATAACCTTTTGCCACAAGTCGAGCCTTGTTCCTCGTCACCACCCCGTGCTCGTCCTGTTTATTGCGGAACACCCACTTGGTTCCCACAACATTTTGCTTGGGACGAGGCACCAGCGTCCAAACTTCGTTGCGCTTGAAGTTATTAAGTTCCTCCTGCATGGCCAACACCCAATCCGGATCTAGCAAGGCCTCCTCTACCCTGAAAGGCTCAATAGAGGAGACAAAAGAGTAATGTTCACAAAAATTTACTAATCGAGATCGAGTAGTTACTCCCTTGCTAATGTCACCCAGAATTTGATCGACGGGATGATCCCTCTGAATCATCGCTCGAACTTGGGTTGGAGGTGCCGGTTGCGCTTCTTCTTCCATCACTTGATCGTCTTGTGCTCCCCCTTGATCACACGCCTCTTTTTGATGAACCTGTTCATCGTCTTGAGTTGGGGGATGCACCGTCGTTGAGGAAGAAGGTTGATCACGTTCATCCTGTTCCTGTGGCCGAACGTCTCCAATCGCCATGGTTCGTATAGCGGCCGTCGGAACATCTTCTTCATCTACATCATCACAATCAACAGCTTGCTCTCTTGGAGAGCCATTAGTCTCATCAAATACAACGTCGCTAGAGACTTCAACCAAACCCGATGATTTGTTGAAGACCCTATACGCCTTTGTATTTGAATCATAACCTAATAAAAACCCTTCTACAGCTTTGGGAGCAAACTTAGAATTTCTACCCTTCTTCACTAGAATGTAGCACTTGCTCCCAAATACACGAAAGTACGATACATTGGGTTTGTTACCGGTTAGTAGCTCATACGAAGTCTTCTTGAGGAGTCGATGAAGGTAGACCCTGTTGATGGCGTGGCAAGCCGTGTTCACGGCTTCCGACCAAAAGCACTCGGGGGTCTTGAACTCTCCAAGCATCGTCCTCGCCATATCGATTAGCGTCCTGTTCTTCCTCTCTACCACACCATTTTGCTGTGGTGTGTAGGGAGCGGAGAACTCGTGCTTGATCCCTTCCTCCTCAAGAAACTCCTCCACTTGAAGGTTCTTGAACTCGGACCCGTTGTCGCTCCTTATCTTCTTCACCTTGAGCTCAAACTCATTTTGAGCTCTCCTGAGGAAGCGCTTGAGGGTCCCTTGGGTTTCAGACTTATCCTGCAAAAAGAACACCCAAGTGAAGCGGGAAAAGTCATCAACAATAACTAAACCATACTTACTTCCTCCTATGCTTAGATAGGCGACGGGTCCGAAGAGGTCCATATGCAGCAGCTCCAGAGGTCTTGACGTGGTCATCACATTCTTGCTGTGATGTGCTCCTCCCACCTGCTTACCTGCTTGACAAGCTGCACAAGGTCTATCTTTTTCGAAATAAACATTTGTTAGACCTATCACGTGTTCTCCCTTTAGAAGCTTGTGGAGGTTCTTCATCCCCACATGTGCTAAGCGGCGATGCCACAGCCAGCCCATGCAAGTCTTAGCCATTAAGCATGCATCTAGACCGGCCTCTTCTTTTGCAAAATCAACTAAATAAAGCTTGCCGTCTAGTACACCCTTAAAAGCTAGTGAACCATCACATCTTCTAAAGACAGACACATCTACATTTGTAAAAAGGCAATTGTATCCCATTTGACATAATTGACTAACAGATAGCAAATTATATCCAAGACTCTCCACTAAGAATACATTTGAGATAGAATGCTCATTAGAAATTGCAATTTTACCTAACCCTTTTACCTTGCCTTGATTCCCATCACCGAATATAATTGAATCTTGGGAATCCTTATTCTTGACGTAGGAGGTGAACATCTTCTTCTCCCCCGTCATATGGTTTGTGCATCCGCTGTCGATAATCCAGCTTGAACCCCCGGATGCATAAACCTGCAAGGCAAATTTAGGCTTGGGTCTTAGGTACCCAACTCATGTTGGGTCCTGCAAGGTTAGCACAAATATCTTTAGGGACCCAAATGCAAGATTTATCTCCCTTGCATCTAGCCCCTAATTTCCTAGCAACTACCTTCTTACCCTTTCTACAAATAGCAAAGGGAGCATTACAAGCATAATAAATGGTAGAAGGTTCATTCACTACTTTCCTAGGAGCATGAATAACATTCTTCCTAGGTACATGAGCAATATCTCTCCTAGGCATATGTACAACATTTCTCCTACACATATCTCTACCATGATTATAAGAAGAACTAGAAGCAAACATTGCATGAGAATCATAAGTATGTGAATCAAAATGATTATAAACATTTCTAGCATGTCTCCTATCATGGTATAAGAAAGCATGGTTCCTTTTAGCACTATTAGCCATAGGGGCCTTCCCTTTCTCCTTGACGAAGACGGGAGCCTTATGGCTTGTTAAGTTCTTGGCTTCCCTCTTGAAGCCAAGCCCATCCTTAATTGAGGGGTGTCTACCAACCGTGTAGGCATCCCTTGCAAATTTTATTTTATCAACTTCATTCTTGCTAGTCTTAAGTTGGGCATTAAGACTAGCCACTTCATCATTTAATTTGGAAATTAGAACTAGGTGTTCACTACAAGCATTAACATCAAAATCCTTACACCTAGTACAAATTTCAACATGTTCAACACAAGAATTTGATTTACTAGCTACTTCTAGTTTAGCACTTAAATCAATATTAACACTTCTTAAGGTAGAAATGGTTTCATGACAGGAAGATATTTCACTAGAAAGCATTTCATTTCTTTTCACTTCTAAAGCATATGATTTTTGTGCCTCTACAAACTTATCATGTTCATCATACAATAAATCCTCTTGCTTTTCTAAAAGCCTATCCTTTTCATTCAAAGCATCAATCAACTCATTGATTTTATCTATCTTATATCTATCTAAGCCCTTGAACAAGCAAGAATAATCTATGTCATCATCACTAGACTCACTGTCACTAGAAGCAGCATAAGTGGAGTCTTGAGTACTCACCTTCTTCTCTCTTGCCATAAGGCAAGTGAGACGCTCGTTGGGGAAGAGAGCCGATTTGTTGAAGGCAGTGGCGGCGAGTCCTTCGTTGTCGGAGTCGGAGGAGGAGCAATCCGAGTCCCACTCCTTTCCTAGATGCGCCTCGCCCTTTGTCTTCTTGTATGCCTTCTTCTTGATGCGCCTAGTCTTCTTCTTCTTCCCTTCCTTCCGTCTTTGGCCCGAGCCGGAGTCGGTAGGCCTGTCATCCTTCGGCTCGTTGACGAAGGTCTCCTTCTCTTTATCGTTGATCACTATACCCTTCCCCTTAGGATCCATCTATTCGGGCGGTTAGTCCCTTTGTGAATAGAACGGCTCTGATACCAATTGAGAGCACCTAGAGGGGGGGGTGAATAGGTGATCCTGTAAAAACTTCAAACTTAAACCACAAAAACTTGTTAAGCGTTAGCACGATTAATGCCAAGTGGCTAAGGTGAAGTCTCAACAAAACACAATACCACAAGAATCAAGCACAGAGGGACACAGTGGTTTATCCCGTGGTTCGGCCAAGCCAATGCTTGCCTACTTCCACGTTGTGGCGTCCCAACGGACGAGGGTTGCAATCAACCCCTCTCAAGCGGTCCAAAGACCCACTTGAATACCACGGTGTTTTGTTGTTCCTTTCACTATCCCGTTTGCAAGGAATCTCCACAAATTGGAGTCTCTTGCCCTTACAAGTATGATCACAAAGAAAGCACAGAGTAAGGGAGGGAAGCAACACACACAAATCCACAACAAAAGCGCACACACACGGCCAAGACTCGAGCTCGAATGACTATCTCAGAGTTCACACTAGAACAGAGCTCGAATCACTTAGAATCACAAACGAATGCGCAAAGAACTTGTGTGGATGATCAAGAATGCTCAAGAGTTGCTTGTGTGTCTCCTCCATGCGCCTAGGGGCTCCTTTTATAGCCCCAAGGCAGCTAGGAGCCGTTGAGAGCAAATCTGGAAGGCCATCCTTGCCTTCTGTCGTCGGGGGCACCGGACAGTCCGGTGCACACCGGACAGTGTCCGGTGCCCGATTTGTTTCCTTTTCCGGCGCTTCCGACCGTTGGAAGACTGCCGTAGATCTGCGAGCCGTTGGCGCACCGGACAGTCCGGTGCACACCGGACAGTCCGGTGCCGTCTTCCGACCGTTGGCTCGGCCACGTGTCCCGCGCGGATTGCGCGGCCGACCGTTGGCCCTGGCCGACCGTTGGCTCACCGGACAGTCCGGTGCACACCGGACAGTCCGGTGAATTTTAGCCGTACGCCGCCGGCCAAAATCCCGAGAGCGGCCAGTTCGAGTCGAGTCAGTCTGGCGCACCGGACACTGTCCGGTGCACACCGGACAGTCCGGTGCTCCAGATCGAGCTGGGACTTGGCTGCACACAGCCAAGTCATTCTCTCCCCTTTTCTCTTTTTCTTCTTTCTGTTTCTAACACTTAGACAAATATGTTAGTCCACAAAACCAATGTACTAAGGCTTAGAAACATACCTTTACTTCATGATTTGCACCTTGTTCATCCATGTACATAAATTCACAATTAAGCACATGTGTTGGCACTCAATCACCAAAATACTTAGAAATGGCCCAAGGGCACATTTCCCTTTCACCAGGGCCTTCTTAGAGAAGGTTGGCCTCGCGGGAACGAGGGCAGGGGCAGGCGCTCTCTTGGGGCCGCTCGCTCCCCTCACCCGCGCGGACGCTTGTAACCCCCTACTGCAAGCGCACCCGACCTGAGCGCGGGACGAACACGAAGGCCGCGGGAATTCTCCAACTCCCTCACGACCCGGCTCCGGCCACCTCGCTCTCGCTCTCTCCCCCCTTCGCGCTCGCCCACGCGCTCGACCCATCTGGGCTGGGGCACGTGGCACACTCACTCGTCGGCTCGGGGACCCCCCGGTCTCGGAACGCCGACAGTTGGCGCGCCAGGTAGGGGCACGCTGCGTGTTGACGAGCAGTTTCCCGTCAAGCTCCAGATGGGCAGTCTCCAACGACCTCTCCAACCCGGGACGGTGCTCCGTTTCGGGAGCCTCGAGTTCGTGTCTCTCGACAGCGGCTACGACATGGTACTCCTTCCACCGCCGTGCGACAGCGACAATGGTGGCGGACAGCCCGCCCGCCGGCGGCGGAATCGACGACGCCTTTCCCGCATGGGGGAAGGACAACTTTCGAGCTCGCTCCGTCCTCTCCCTCGCCATCGAAGGAGGAGGCGGGGCAACCAAGGCCGAGCGGGAGGCTGCGCTCCGACAGCTGTCGAGCAAATCGACATCCCCAGTGCCCCAACGGAGGACACGCTAGGCGTCACCCTCGCGTTCGAGGCAAAGGCGAGCGCCATCCCCCCGCAGCACGTCGACTCCGAGCAGGTGGACGACGCCAGCACGCTCACGAAGGGCCTGCGGGACGTCGCCCTCGTACCCAAGACGACAGCACGATCAGCCCCCGACGTGACTTCATCGCTCCTCGTCGACAAAAAGGTACCGACTGCTACCCATCTTTCGTCATTTCGACTCGGCCTCAACCCGCCTGGCGACCTCGCTTTGGCGGGCGCTCACGTTGAGGCGAGTGCAACCTCTCTGGGGTTTCGTGTGCGGTCGCCTTGGGACCGATTGACGGGTGTCTCGACCTACGGACCCTCTGGGTCCGAGGAAGATGACGACCCCAGCATCTGCTGGGATTTCTCCGGATTTGGCAACCCCAGTGCCATGCGGGACTTCATGACCGCGTGTGACTACTGCCTCTTCGACTGTTCCGACGGCAGCCGCAGCCTTGACGACAAGGACTGCGGCCCGAGCCGCGAATGTCTCCACATCGAGCTAGGGGATCCCTCCGGAGGCGGCTGTCTCGGCATGCCGGAGGATGGTGATCCCCCTAGGCCAGCGCCTCGCGCCGACATCCCGCGGGAGCTAGCTGTGGTCCCCGTTCCGGCGGGGGGTCACGACCCACAGCTCGAGCAAGTCCGCGGGGCGCAGGCCGGGCTCGATGAGGGAGCAGGAGCGCTCGAGGCAATCCGCCAGAACATCGGGCAGGTATGGGCGAGCCAGCCCCTAGCCGGAGGAATACGTCACCTGCCTCAAGGTCTCCAGCACCGCATCGCCAACGATGCCAGGGACAGACCGCCACCCGCATCCGGCGGAACCGGTCAGGACCTGGCCGCCGCAGCGATGCTCCTCCGCGCGATGCCGGAGTCATCAACCACCGAGGGTCGGCGAATCCAGGGAGAACTCAAGCATCTCCTGGAAGGCGCTGCGGCCCGGCGGGCCGAGAGCTCTGCCTCCCGAAGGCAGGGGTACCCCTCGGAACCTCGTGCCGCGACTTCCCGACTCACGCGGGAAACCTCGGTCTACACCGGGCGCACACGCAACACCGCGCCTGCGGCCCCGGGCCACCTCGGCGACGAGCACCCTCATCGCGACCGTCGGGCCCGCCTCGACGAAAGGGTGCGCCAAGGTTATCACCCCAGGCGTGGGGGACGCTACGACAGCGGGGAGGATCGGAGTCCCTCGCCCGAACCACCCGGTCCGCAGGTCTTCAGCCGAGCCATTCGGCGGGCGCCGTTCCCGACCCGATTCCGACCCCCGACTACTATCACAAAGTACTCGGGGGAAACGAGACCGGAATTGTGGCTTGCGGACTACCGCCTGGCCTGTCAACTGGGTGGGACGGACGATGACAACCTCATCATCCGAAACCTCCCCCTGTTCCTCTCCGACACTGCTCGTGCCTGGTTGGAGCACCTGCCTCCGGGGCAGATTTCCAACTGGGAGGATCTGGTCCAGGCTTTCGCCGGCAACTTCCAGGGCACGTACGTGCGCCCCGGGAATTCCTGGGACCTCCGAAGCTGTCGGCAACTGCCGGGAGAGTCTCTCCGGGACTACATCCGGCGGTTCTCGAAGCAGCGCACCGAGCTGCCCAACATCACCGACTCCGATGTCGTCGGCGCGTTCCTCGCCGGCACCACCTGCCGTGACCTGGTGAGCAAGTTGGGTCGCAAGACCCCCACCAGGGCGAGCGAGCTGATGGACATCGCCACCAAGTTCGCCTCCGGCCAGGAGGCGGTAGAGGCCATCTTCCGAAAGGACAAGCAGCCCCAGGGCCGCCCGTCGGAAGATGCTCCCGAGGCGTCTACTCCGCGCGGCGCCAAGAAGAAAGGCAGGAGGAAGTCGCAAGCGAAACGCGACGTTCCCGATGCAGACCTTGTCGCCGCCGCCGAGCACAAGAACCCTCGGAAGCCCCCCGGAGGTGCTAACCTCTTCGACAAGGCACTCAAGGAGACGTGCCCCTACCATCAGGGGCCCGTCAAGCACACCCTCGAGGAGTGCGTCATGCTTCGGCGCCACTTCCACAGGGCCGGGCCACCCGCGGAGGGTGGCAGGGCTCACGACGACGACAAAAGGGAGGATCGCCAAGCAGGAGAGTTCCAAAAGGTCCGCGACTGCTTCATGATCTACGGAGGGCATGCGGCGAATGCCTCGGCTCGGCATCGTAAGCAAGAGCGTCGGGAGGTCTGCTCGGTGAAGGTGGCGGCGCCAGTCTACCTAGACTGGTCCGATAAGCCCATCACCTTCGACCGGGACGACCACCCTGACCTCGTGCCGAGCCCGGGGAAGTACCCGCTCGTCGTCGACCCCATCATCGGCGACGTCAGGCTCACCAAGGTCCTGATGGATGGGGGCAGCTGCCTCAACATCATCTACGTCGAGACCCTCAGGCTCCTGCGCGTCGATCTGTCATCCGTCCGAGCAGGCGCTGCGCCCTTCCACGGGATCGTTCCCGGGAAGCGCGTCCAGCCCCTCGGACAGCTCGATCTCCCTGTCTGCTTCGGAACACCCTCCAACTTCCGAAGGGAGACTTTGACGTTCGAGGTGGTCGGGTTCCGAGGAACCTACCACGCAGTGCTGGGAAGACCATGCTACGCGAAGTTCATGGCCATCCCCAACTACACGTACCTGAAGCTCAAGATGCCAGGCCCCAACGGGGTCATCACCGTCGGCCCCACGTACAAACACGCGTTCGAATGCGATGTGGAGTGCGTGGAGTACGCCGAGGCCCTCGCCGAGTCCGAGGCCCTCATCGCCGACCTGGAAAGCCTCTCCCGAGAGGTGCCGGACGTGAAGCGACACGCCGGCAACTTCGAGCCAGCGGAGACGGTCAAGGCCGTCCCTCTCGACCCCGGTGGCGACGCCTCCAAGCATGTCCGGATCAGTTCTGGGCTCGGTCCCAAATAAGAAGCAGTACTCGTCGACTTTCCTCGCGCAAACGTCGACATTTTTGCGTGGGGTCCCTCGGGCATGCCCGGCATACCGAGGGATGTCACCGAGCACTCGCCGGATATCTGGGCAGGAGCCTGACTCGCCAAACGGCCTCTGCGCGAACGACGCCCGGGGGCTGCGCCCTTTCCCCACTCACACATAAGAATCAGTCATCAAGGAAGGGTCGGCCTCGCCCCGTCAGAGCCCGACCCTCCCTCGGGGGCTAAAAAGGGGGAACCCCTCTCGTCGAGTTTGGACGTACCTTTCCGCGTCAAAGGAATTCTTTTTTCGGTCAAGAAGGAGCCCGAGCCATCCTCGGCTCAACCCGAGGAACCCTCGGAGCCCGAGGGCGAAGCGCTGCGCATCGAGGAGGAGCAGAACGGGGTCGTGCCAGATCAAGATTGGCGAACCCCGTACCTGCAATATCTCCACCAAGGAGAACTGCCCCTCGACCGAGCCGAGGCTCGGCGGGTAGCGCGACGCGCCAAATCGTTCGTCTTGCTGGGCGATGAGAAAGAGCTCTACCACCGTAGCCCCTTGGGAATCTTCCAGCGATGCATCTCCATCGCCGAAGGTCAGGAACTCCTGCGGGAAATACACTCGGGGGCTTGCGGCCATCATGCAGCACCTCGAACCCTCGTTGGGAACGCTTTCCGCCAAGGTTTTTACTGGCCGACGGCGGTGGCTGACGCCACTAGAATTGTCCGCGCCTGCGAAGGGTGCCAATTCTATGCGAAGCAGACCCGCCTGCCCGCTCAGGCTCTGCAGATGATACCCATCACCTGGCCCTTCGCTGTGTGGGGTCTGGACCTCGTCGGCCCTCTGCAGAAGGCGCCCGGGGGCTACACGCACCTGCTGGTCGCCATCGACAAATTCTCCAAGTGGATCGAGGTCCGACCCCTGAACAGCATCAGATCCGAGCAGGCGGTGGCGTTCTTCACCAACATCATCCATCGCTTCGGGATCCCGAACTCCATCATCACCGACAACGGCACCCAGTTCACCGGCAAAAAATTCTTGGATTTTTGCGAGGATCACAACATCCGGGTGGACTGGGCCGCCGTAGCTCATCCCATGTCGAATGGGCAAGTAGAGCGCGCCAATGGCATGATCCTACAAGGGCTCAAGCCTCGGATTTACAACAACCTCAACAAGTTCGGCAAGCGGTGGATGAAGGAACTCCCCTCGGTGGTCTGGAGCCTGAGGACGACGCCGAACCGAGCCACGGGTTTCACGCCTTCCTTCCTGGTCTACGGGGCCGAGGCCGTCTTGCCCACGGACCTGGAATATGGCTCCCCGAGGACGAGGGCCTACAACGACGAAAGTAACCAAGCAAGCCGAGAAGACTCGCTGGACCAGCTAGACGAGGCTCGGGACAGGGCCTTACTACACTCGGCGCGGTACCAGCAGTCCCTGCGACGCTACCACGCCCGAGGGGTCCGACCCCGAGACCTCCAGGTGGGCGACCTGGTGCTTCGGCTGCGGCAAGACGCCCGAGGGAGGCACAAGCTCACGCCCCCCTGGGAGGGGCCGTTCGTCATCGCCAAAGTTCTGAAGCCCGTAACGTACAAGCTGGCCAACAGTCAAGGCGAGGTCTACGGCAACGCTTGGAACATCCAACAGCTACGTCGCTTCTACCCTTAAGATGTTTCCAAGTTGTTCATATACCCCGCACCCACGCAAAGTTTAGTCAACAAGGAAGGGTCAGCCTCGCCTCGGCAAGGCCCGACCCTCCCTCGGGGGCTAAAAGGGGGGAAACCCCCTCTGCGTCAAAATTTTCCTCGAAAAGAAAATCTCTTTTACCAGAACATCTTTCGTGCTTTTTGACTACTTTGAAAAGTGGGTCCTGGAAACGACGGGGTACACGTAAGCAGTCAAGGGTGACCGAGCCGAGGGACTCCTACGCCTCCGGGATACGGATACCTCACTCATCACCTTCTGCGATAAGTAACTCGCGCTCGGATAAGGTGAATCCGCGGATCGAACGAGTCTTTACGTACGGAAGCTCTTCTGTCGAAGCGATTCTTCGAGCCTTCTCGACCGAGTCGGTGACAGGGCCTCATGGACGGGTAAAAGTACGCGTAAGCGGCAAGGCCGACCGAGCCGAGGGACTCCCACGCCTCCGGGATACGGATACCTCACTCCTCACCTTCCGCGAGAAGCAACTTTCGCTCGCACAAATATCCCTGTTACCGACAAAAAGTCCAGATGCTTGGAACAAGAGGAAAAGGGACGCAGCTTTACAACACGGCAAGGGTGTGTGTTCTGGCCTCGACGGCCGCACAAAGCACACGCTACAAGACAAGCTGATCCTGCAGGCTCAGGTCTTGGCGCTGGAAGGGGGCAGCGACACCCTCGGCATCAACAGCAACTTCGGCAAGGCCCGAACTAGCCTCGGACGGCGACGCGATCCGAGACCCTCCGCTCCGAAGGACGACGTCATCACCACGCCCGAGCAATCTCTGCCAGGGACTTCTCCGAGAACCCGGCCCGAGCGGACGGCTCGGCCGGCCACCTCCGGAGCCTCGGCCGACCGCCTTCCGAGGGCACGAGCCCGGTCCGAGGCCTCGGCTGACCAGCTCCGACGTCGATCCTGCCAACGGACAACTCGGCTAGGCTCCGGCCAACCAGGTTTCATTTCCGAGCCAACTCCGCCTCTGCTCGTGCTGATATCGCTACCCCTGGCCTCGGCTCGTCGAAGAGCGGCCGAGGGGTTTCTTTAACTAAGCTAGAGGAGCCTCGGACAACAGGGCCGACCGAGCCGAGGGACTCCTACGCCTCCGGGATACGGATACCTCACTCGTCACCTTGACACGGGGCAACTCACGCTTGGTGAAGCGGTTCAGATAATCAGCAGGCGAATCTTAGTGCTCGGAAATGAGGAAAAAACACGGCTCCGCGCCGTAGTTACATACATGTTCAGGCCCCGAAAGCCGAAATGAACAAAAAACCCGGCACTCGAAGTGCCATTACAAACGGAACTCCGGTTCCCCCCTCCGCAGCAGCGCAAGCCTCAGGGGTAGGCACTGCTGCGGTCTTGCCCTCGCCCATAACGCCACCCGAGGGGCGAGGACAAGTACAAAGAGCCGGGGGCCCGAAGCACCGATGGTGGCGGTGATCCCGTCGCTGACGGGGACTTCTCGAGCCGCCTCCACCTCGGTGCTGACGCCAGGAGCCACCAGCCTACCGGCAGATCCCCACTCAAATCCTCCCAGATGAGTGGGGCACCGGCCTCCGCGCAAAGGTGCCGCCCTGGTGCAAAGGCAGGGCCACCCCAGAACACGAACGCCGCCCTAGCAGCGCGCGACGCCTGGGGTAGACCTCCCGTGTACACGGCGCGGCAGCTGCCACCCCCCAACAGAAGGGGCCGCCGGAGCCGAGCCAGCGGACCCGACACGCTGGAGGTGACGACGTCCGCCGCCGATCCACCCCGCGTTGTCGAAGTCCGGGCCGCCCGCAGGGCCAGTGAGCGCCTTCTCCCTCGAACATCGTGGGAGAGGATGACCCACGAACCCGTGCGGAAGGTAGGACGCCAGCTCAGTCCGGCACTCGCCCCAGCAAGGATGATGAACATCCTTGAAGCTGAGGGTGGGACCTAGATCGCAGTCCGGTTTGCTCCTCCCCACCCAGGAGCTGGTGGTCACCGTCTCGGGTGACCCCCAGCGGAGGGGAGCGACCGGGCTGCATGGTGAAAATCCTTGAAGCCGAACGATGGCTGAAAGCTACCAACTCCCACGGAGTTGCGTTCCTCCAACGATGGAGCGAAAAGACGGCGGTTCCCCCCATCCGGGGGCTCGGAAGAAGGAGAGACACAATGCATAGGGGAGGAAGGAGACATGGTCACCTTACGAAGGGGGTCGCCCTCCTTTTAAAGGCAACTCCCCCTGCTTGCGCCCTCAACCGTCACGGGCTGAGTCTTCTCCAACACGCCTCCAAAGTCCTCCCCTGCGGCGCGGGGGCTAGGGCCCGCCTGTCATGCAGACCGGCTCCAAGCAGAAGAAGCCGAACCACCGCGCACGACGCACGCAACCACCCAGCGGTTACAAGTAACCCTCCACTTTTGCCCAGACCAGCGGGCGAAAGGGGCGGGCAGCCATGCAGGCGGCATGCAACCGCGCCAAGTGGACGCGCCTCTCCGACTCCTGACAGGCCAGCACGACGGCTCAAGCCCACGCGTCGTGCAACTGGCGCGCCGGGTGCTGCATGCGAACCGCTGTGCCACTCGCTCCACCACCGCACCTCCTCGATTGCGGAACCGATACCACGACTCGAGGCGACCCAGCGCGCGACCCAGCAGTGCCAGCCTGACGCAGCGGTCAAACGCGGTCAAAAGTGGGCCGACAGTAATGACAGTGGCAGGCGCGCAAGAGCAGCGATCACGCCATCAGCCAGGCTCACGTCCCATCCGGAGGCGGCAAGAGAACCCCCTCTCTCACGGCGTGAAGACGACGCGCCCGTGACCCGTACCTCGAACGGCTCGCGCACGCAACGGCAGCCTCGCCAACTACTCGCCCCTGCGCATTAACTCCGCGGCTCGACAGACAGGCGACGCTTCTAGCAGGAGCGGCTGGCGACGCTTCGCCTTCGCCAACACGACCACACCAAAAAAGGTACGCCACGTCGCTTGGTTTCGTATCCTTTTTTCCCTTTTCGTTCTTTCTCTATCTCTTGCAACAGGGACTTGGAAGGAGGATACCCCCAAAGGGATCCTTCCCCGTGAAGGAACTAGGCTCCAAGCCTCCCTACTGATCAGGGGTTCGAAGGCTGGCCCCCCGAGGGGTTCAACAGCCGCCTCAGATCGCGTGGGCCCGACACCCACTACTGGTCAGGGGTTCGAAGGTCGGCCTCCCGAAAGGTTCCACGACCGCCTCAGGCTACTAGGGCTCCGCACCCATTACTGATCAGGGGTTCGAAGGCTGGCCTGTCGAAGGGTTCACAGTCGCCTCAGACGCCGAGCGAGGGATGACCAGGGGTACGTTCGATACATAACCAAGGCTCGGGCTGCGCTCCCGAGGTACCCTAGGACATTTCCGAGACCAGCGGGAACGACTCTGTAACGGAATCCCATCGGAGGGAGGCAACGAGCCCTCGGACCCCGTCGCTAGGGGACCGGGTCCGGCAGATCACCCGCAGGTACTTTTGGGCGTGCCTCCGGGCCCCTAGCCGACCCCCAACGAACGGGGCACGGACGTCCACTCGGATTACCCGATTGCAGCTCACCGGAGACACCATGTTCGGTGCCCATCGAGGGTAACATGGCGCACTCCCCCCCTCCTCCTTGCGGAAAGGCGACGTAGGGGCGTATATAAAAAAAGCCGAGTCTGTCCCTGATCGTCCTCTCGCTCCGTGCGGAGGCTCGGGGGCTGCTCTCGCAAACCCGGCTCCGGCCGAACCGTTGACAGCGTCAACATACCAGCCCGAGAACTTGGGCCCCGACAGTGCACCTGGGCTACGCCCTGCTCGCATGAGGGAACCGCCAGACCAGCCGAGGCATTACGCAAGGCATTAAGACCTCGAAGGAGTGAAACCACTCCTCCGAGGCCTCGGGGGCTACACCCGGCGGGTGCGCTCGCGCGCACCCACCGGAACAAAGTACCACCGAGAAAGGCTGGTCCCCTTGCAAAAAAGTGCGACACAAGCCTCCAAGCGAGTGTTAACACTCTCTTCGAGGCTCGGGGGCTACTGTCGGGGACCATAATTAGGGGTACCCTCAAGACGCCTAATTCTCAGCTGGTAACCCCCATCAGCATAAAGCTGCAGAGGCCTGATGGGTTTGATTAAGTCAGGGATCAGTCCATACGAGTGACTCGATCACGCCACGCCCGAGCCTAGCCTCGGGCGAGGGCAGCCGACCCTAAGATGACTCCGTCTCGCCTGAGGCCTCCTCTTTCACGGCAGACGCATCACCGGCTCGCCCGAGGCCCCGCCTTCGATAAGAAGTAACCCTGACTAAATCACCGCGCCAACCGACCAAGTCACCGGGGCGTTTAACGCAAAAGGTAAGACCGACGGGCGACCAGACTTCGCCAGAGGTGCCCTAGGAGGCTCTGCCCGACCCAGGGCTCGGACTCGGGCTAAGGCCCCGGAAGACGGCGAACTCCGCTCCGCCCGACCCAGGGCTCGGACTCGGGCTAAGGCCCCGGAAGACGGCGAACTCCGCTCCGCCCGACCCAGGGCTCGGACTCGGGCTAAGGCCCCGGAAGACGGCGAACTCCGCTCCGCCCGACCTAGGGCTCGGACTCGGGCTAAGGCCCCGGAAGACGATGAACTCCGCCTCGCCCGACCCAGGGCTCGGACTCCGCCTCGGCCTCTGCCGAACGACCTCCGCCTCGCCCGACCCAGGAGTTCGGGCTCGGCCTCTGTCATGCAGGACGGACTCGACCTCGACTTCGGAGGAGCCTCCACGACGCCCGACCTAGGACACAAGACCGCCACGTCAACAGGAAGCGTCATCATCACCCTGCCCTGAGCCGACTCGGGTCGCAGAGAACAAGACCGGCGTCCCATCTGGCCAGCTCCGCCAGATAAGCAATGATGGCGCCCCACTAGACCATGACGACGGCGACTCTCGCCTCCCTTACGAAAGCAGGGAGACGTCAGCAAGAGCACAGCTGTTCCGACAGCTGTCCCTCCATCAGGCTCCACTGCTTCTCCGACAGCCACGACGCCACACCAACAGGGTGCCAAGATCTCTCCGGCTGCCACCTTGGCATGTACTTAGGGCGCTAGCTCTCCCTCGCTAGACACGTAGCACCTTGCTACACCCCCATTTTGTACACCTGGATCCTCTCCTTACGACTATAAAAGGAAGGACCAGGGCCTTCTTAGAGAAGGTTGGCCTCGCGGGAACGAGGGCAGGGGCAGGCGCTCTCTTGGGGCCGCTCGCTCCCCTCACCCGCGCGGACGCTTGTAACCCCCTACTGCAAGCGCACCCGACCTGGGCGCGGGACGAACACGAAGGCCGCGGGAATTCTCCAACTCCCTCACGACCCGGCTCCGGCCACCTCGCTCTCGCTCTCTCCCCCCTTCGCGCTCGCCCACGCGCTCGACCCATCTGGGCTGGGGCACGCGGCACACTCACTCGTCGGCTCGGGGACCCCCCGGTCTCGGAACGCCGACAATTATAAAGAACATTATTAGGTAAATAAAAGTGGTCAAGGGCACAACTTGCCTTCAATGAGCTCCTTCTCAGCAACTTCTACCTGCTGAACACCGGAATCCTCGGTCACTTGCTCTTCTACTCGCCACAATACAAACAAGCATGGTACAAGGGAGAAATTAACATCACACCAAACATGTATACAAAATACATAATAATAATAATCTACGCATCGTAACGAGATCATAAGAAAAAGAATCACTAAATTCGGACTTACATATTTTAAGTTATGAATTTCCGAAGGTTTTATGTGTTTGGTACAAAAATAATTGTGTGATAAATTCTAATATGGTTTTCATGCTAGAACAGTGTTACTCAGTGATAGACAATATTATTACCAAATTATAGGAACTGTTGGGGGTATGCTTCGTCGCCGAAGATCCTGTAAGAAAAAACACCTTCGGCAGATCCTCCTAAAAAACAGTACCGAAGCTATCATCCATAAAGCTTCGGCATAGTGACATGTCCCAAGACGAAGGAGTGAACCGACTTAAAGATGAAATGACCAATCGACCCGTGATAGCTTGTATTATGATTGTAAGCATTTGTAAAGGGCATGAATGTAATTTCTCACAGGCTACGCCCTGTGCCTATAAATAGACGAATAGTACCCCCGTACTGTTCACGCGGACTTTGCTTTTGCTTTTGCATCACGCTCGTACCTTTGCCGTCTATCAAGTCGAAGGTATCAAATGTAATCCAATATTGTTTTTATTTTCTCATGATAACATAATGGAGATGAATTTATAATGTTATATGATTGTTCATGTTATCTTTTGTATTTTACACACTTCTTCTATTACCATCTTACCTTCGATATTCGAAGGTATGTCCTTCATGACCTTCGTCTGAAGATCATTATATCCTAAGGGAAATAATGTTTCGAAGGATGAAGGGCGTTAATATTTAACATTTTATGTTGCCTTGTTCTTGATTCATAGAATTTGAGAACAAGTCTCCAACATTGGCGCCCACCTCCGGTGAACTCACGTCCACTTTTTGAGCTGATGGCTTCGTTCAACAACCAAGCTGAAGCTGCTTCGGCTACAAAGCTGGTGCTCCTGATAACAGGCGGTTCATGCTTAGAGCCGGCCAACAAGAAGCAGAAGAAGGAGGCCAGAGAAGGGTACAGCATGTTGGAATGCAGGGACCCTTCATCAAGTCAAAATGGTCTCACATCCCAATTACCTTCTCCCAAGAGGACCTTTAGCTCAAAGATTACCCTCACAATGATGCTATGGTCATATCTTGTGTTATCAAGGGATTTCTAGTCCACAACGTTTTGGTCGATACAGGCAGTGCAGCGGATATCATATTTGCTAAGGCCTTTAGACAGATGAAAGAGCTAGAGGATACGATCCATGATGCCACACACCCTCTCTGTGGTTTCGGAGGAAGGCAGGTTGTAGCACTTGGCAAGATCACAATGCCAGTGACCTTTGGATTTGTCCACAATACAAGAACTGAACAGGTTGTGTTTGATATTGTTGACATGGAATATCCTTACAATGCAATCGTTGGTCGTGGAACACTCAATGCATTCAAAGCAATTCTTCATCCAGCATATTTATGTATGAAGATACCTTCGGATCAAGGGCCCATTGCTAATCATAGAAGTCAGGAAGCTGCCAGAAAGGCTGAAGCAAATTGGACAGACTCAAAAGCAATCCACAATATAGATGAAGCTGAAGCTTGTGAACAGTATAAGTATAGAAGAGAGAAGGCTGCCTCGGCTGATCAGCCGAAGCCCATGCTTCTATGTGAAGATATAGCAGAGCAGAAGGTATTGCTGGGATCCCAATTATCTGAAGAGCAGGAGAAAACCTTGATAAGGTTTTTATTCAACAACAAAGATGTTTTTGCATGGTCAGCTAATGTTCTCTGTGGTGTCAACAGGGACGTCATTGAACATTCACTCAATGTCGATCCATCCTTCCGACCCAGGAAACAAAAGCTTCAGAAAATGTCTGATGATAAAGCCGAAGGTGCTCGGAACAAAGTAAAAAGACTTCTCAGTGCTGGTGTCATCAAAGAAGTGAAATACCCAGAATGGCTAGCCAACACTGTTATGGTAAAAAAGGCCAATGGTAAATGGAGAATGTGCATTGATTTTACTGATCTGAACAAGGCTTGTCCAAAGGATGAGTTCCCATTACCAAGAATAGAGTCTCTAGTAGATGCAGCAGCTTCGTCAGAGCTCATGAGTTTGCTAGATTGTTACTCAGGTTACCACAAAATTTGGATGAATAAGGAAGATAAGCCAAAGACCAGCTTCATAACCCCCAGTGGTACATATTGTTATCTTCGGATGCCTGACGGGCTCAAGAATGTTGGAGGAAGCTTCAGCAGGATGACAGCCAAGGTCCTTCACTCTCAGATAGGCAGAAATGTACTAACATATGTTGATGACATTATAGTGAAGAGCACGAAGCAAGAAAACCACATTACTGATCTGCAGGAAACATTTGCTAATTTTAGGCAAGCTGGCCTGAAATTAAATCCAGAAAAATGTGTCTTCGGAGTAAAGAAGGGCAAGTTTCTTGGCTGTTTAGTTTCAACGAAGGGGATCGAAGCCAACCCAAGCAAGATCGAAGCTATCCTTCGAATGGAGCCACTAAGCACAAAGAAGGGGGCCCAACGGTTGACAGGAAGACTGGCATCTTTGAATCGATTTGTATCTAGATCAGCAGAAAGAAATTTACCATTCTTTGAAGTACTAAAGTCAGCTGAAGTTTTTCAATGGGGCCCAACTCAACAGAAAGCTTTCGAAGAGCTGAAGCAATATCTGATCGATTTAACAACATTAACTCCACCCGTGCAGGGGCTCCATTGTTATTGTATGTGGCAGCTTCACACTCTGCAGTGAGTGTGGCACTTGTACAAGAGAAGCTCGAAGGACAAGTTAAAAAGCAAGTCCCAGTATACTTTGTCTCTAAAGTTTTGAGTTTATCAAAGAAAAACTATACAGAATTGGAAAAGGTGTTGTATGCTGTGTTAATGGCATCCAGGAAGCTTCGGCATTATTTTCAAGCATATCACATAATTGTTCCTTCATCACAACCCCTAAAGGATATCATGAGGAATAGAGAAGCTACTGGAAGGATTGGCAAATGGGTTGCGGAGCTTAATGAATTCACTATTGACTACGTGCACATATCTTCAATTCAATCTCAAGCGCTAGCAGATTTTGTCGCTGATTGGACGCCACGGGCTCACGAAGAAGGGACAAGCAAAGATGCCGAAGCTTGGACAGTGTTTTGTGATGTTTCTTGGGGAGCCTTCGGTGCAGGAGCAGCTGCGGTCCTAGTTGCACCTTCGAAGGTCAAAACATGTTATGCAGTAAAACTGGATTTCAGTTGCACAAATAATATTGCTGAGTACGAAGCACTTCTATTGGGGCTTCGGAAACTAAGGGCAATGGGAATAAGAAGGGCCATCCTAAAGACTGATTCTCAAGTTATTGATGGCCATGTGGATAAAAGCAGCAAGGCACGAGATCCGAAGCTTGAAAAATATCTGGATGCAGTTCGAAGGCTGGAAGCTTCCTTCGAAGGTTTTTTCGTCAAGAATATTCCAAGAGGTGAAAATGAGCATGCAGATTTGCTAGCCAAATCAGCGGCTCAGGGGCTCCCACTACCCTCTGAAGTATTTTTTGAAACAATAAAAGCACCTTCAGTTGAGCTCATGGAGAGAGCAGTGTTTACTATTTCTCCAGTACACAGTGAAGACTGGAGAACTGAAATAATATCTTTCCTCCAAGGCAATTGTCTTTCAAGTGACGAAGCTTATAACAAGAGAATGGAGGCAAGAACAAGACCATATGTGTTAATAGAAGGGGAATTGTATAAACATGGAGTTTGTTCACCACTCCTTAAGTGTTTATCAAGCACTGAAGGTGTGGAATTAATGAAAGAGATACATGCAGGTCTATGTGGATCTCATATTGGATCTAGACCCTTGTTGGGAAAAGTTTTTCGACAAGGATTTTATTGGCCGAAGGCAGCTTTGGATGCAGCAGAATTAGTCCAAAAATGTGAAGGCTGTCAAAAATGTGCAAGAGACCAGAAGCAACCTTCATCCCTCACTCAATTAATACAGCCCACTTGGCCATTGCAAAGGTGGGGCCTCGATTTGCTAGGCCCACTTCCACCAGCACAAGGAAATCTAAAATATGTTGTGGTGGCGGTAGAGTATTTTTCCAAGTGGATTGAGGCAAAGCCTTTAGCAACAATAACTTCGATCACAGTCCAGAATTTCTTTTGGCAAAACGTTGTTTGTCGCTTGGAGTAGACAATGGAACACAGTTCGATGCTGAAGCTTTCAAGGAATTCTGTAAACAAATTGGCACGAAGATTCATTTTGCATCGGTCAGACATCCGGAGTCAAATGGACTTGTTGAAAGAGCCTGTTGGGGACTTGTTCTCAAATGCTATGAATCAAGAACAAGGCAACACGAAAATGTTAAATATTAAATACCCTTCGTCCGCTGAAGCATTATCTCCTCAAGGGTTTAATGAACTTCGGACGAAGGATACAAACATAATATTACGAAGGTGATGAAAATAACATAAGACGATGTAGAATGTAAAACATTAAAGATAGATCTGTTGGAGATAAATGACACCATTCATATATTTATTTTGAATACCATGTTTAAGGTATGATTATACCTTCGCCTTGACAAGCAACAATTCCCGAATGATGCTTTTGCAATTATAGGAATGCGTGAACAGTAAAGGAATACTGTTCACTATTTATAGGCACAGGACACAGCCTATGAACAATTACAATCATACCCCTCATAAAAGTTTACAACATCGACTCAAACTCTTATGGACTAAAAGGTCATTCTATCTTTAAGTCGGTTTGTAATTCCGAAGCTTCATGGACAGCACCCTTCGGCATTACGTACAGACGACTTCAACCGAAACTGTTTCCTCCTGTAGGACCTTCGGCGACGAAGCTTGGTCCCAACAGTAGCCCCTTCGCGGTGCTAGATTGTTTTTCGTAACGAGCTTGATCCGTGAAAAAAGTCTCTCAGGCTTCAGGAAGCCGAAGGTCCGAAAAACACCTTCCCTTAGCTCGTTGTCGAGAAACGATACAGCTTTCGAGCGCGTAGCAGTTCCACCATGCGAGTTCACTATTCTGGTTTTTGCGGTCCACCATTCAGCGGGTGCGAGTAACCGTTTGCCTGGTGTAAAAATTCCCGACGATTCACCTTCCTTCCTGCAACACTATATAAACAGACTGGTAGGTGTAAAGTTACCACAGCATTCATTGCTATTACACTGTTTTGCTGCCAAAATTTTTAACCATAGCCGAAGCTCGACTCTCGGATTCAGACGAAGCTCCAATTTAGTGCCTGCTTCGTCAGAAGAAAAGCTTCGGCAGAAGAAGAGGTTATTTAGTTCCCGAGAAATCTTTCAAGAAATTTAAAATTGAATGGCTAGATTGCGCTCTACTGCTAGAGTTGAGCGTGAGGGAGGCGAAGTCGAAGGTGCAGAGACTGTTCCTATCTCCGAAGCAATGCAGCGATCCGGATTGGTGACTTCGGAAAGAATCCCTACTGCCGAAACTGCTGCCGAAACAGAACAAGCTGCTGCCGAAGCAGAACGAGGAGATATTGAGGAAGCTGATTCTGATGATGATTACCATATCGCAGTACCGAGCAAGCCTAGTCATTTGGACTTCGGGAAGTCGACTATCTCCAAGGCGGATTTCTCCAAGATGGTAAAGGCGGGCTATTTCAGAGAAGATGAGAAGAAGCTACTTCGCTTTGGGGGAGAGGAGACTACCTCGAAGCCGGAAAAGGATGAAATAGTTATTTTCAAGAGTTTTTTAAAGGCTGGGTTGAGATTTCCTTTGAATAGAATGATTTCTGATGTGCTGCAAAGGTTTGGGATCTATTTTCACCAACTGACTCCTAACGCCATTGTCAGACTTAGTGTTTATATCTGGGCTCTCCGAAGCCAGGCGGTGGAGCCGTTTGCCGATAGCTTCTGTCGAGTACACGAGCTGCATTACCAGACTAAGGCCAGAAAGGATGGGTTGCACAAAAATTTTGGTTGTTACAATTTTGCCTATCGGAAGACCACAAAATTTCCTGTGATTAGCTACCGAAGCAAATGGCCGGCAGGCTGGAAGTCAGAATGGTTTTATGTTAAAGTTGACGAAGATAGAGAGAAGTTAGTACAGAGCCCTCTTGAACTGATCTTCGGAGAAACAAGACCCCGCTGCAGAATGACAACCGAAGGTCCAACTTGGGCCGCACTGGCCGAATTCAAAATTATTGCAGAACACATTGGCACTAGAGATTTAGTGCAGGAATTTCTGGCCTTCAGAGTATTTCCGACCATGAAGGAGTGGACTATGTCGAAGCTTAAAGGAGAAAAGAAAGAAGAGGAGCTTGTCCGACTACCCTATTATTATAAGTTTAAGAAGTATTTTAAAACGCCCTGTCAAGAATGGCTTGATACAATTGAAGTAATGAGTAATGAAATCCTTGGAAATTACTCCAAAAAAGAGAACCAGCTAATGACAGCAGCCTTCGGCACTCGGCCGAAACGAAGGCTGAACAGGGTGCTCGATGCCATAGGTTTTGAATATGCTGATTATGATCGCCTGGGCGGAGATGCTGGAGGCCCAAAGCGAAAAAGAATGTCCAGCGCTGCTGACGAAGAGGTCGCCAAGGTAACCAAAAAGAAAAGGGGAGATTCTGAAAAACTTAGCCCTAAAGAATTGAATCCTGAGCCGAAGGTGGCTACTGGAGGAAAGAGGAAAACTGCATCTCCAGAACCAAGATCGTTGGTTCGAGAAGAAGATACTCCTGCAACGCCTTCTGCTGTTGAAGTAGAAGAGATTATGAAGGTAATGACTGAACCCTTGCCTGTGAAGCTAAGTCCGCTGGCGTTGGAACTGACGAAGTTTTTTCAGAAGGACAAGGCAGCTTCGGCAGAAGAAGGTCCTGCACTGCCGAAAAAACGAAGGATTATTCAAATAGCAGATGTAATTCATGGGACACCGCTGCCGAAACCACCACCAGAGCGGAAACCTCCGAAGCTGAAACTGGCGCAGCCGAAGCTGCCGGAGTTGAAACTGAAGCTGCAGAAGATCTGAACCTGGACGAGACACTTGAAGTTATTGATAACATACTCTTAAAAATGACAGAGGAAGAATCTGTTGTGGCCGCGGCGGGCACAGGCACTGAAAAGGGGGAAAAACAAGCTGAAGACATTTTGGAGGGTGAAGATAAAATTGTTAGAACTCTCTGCAAAAACATTGGCTTGCCGAAGCTGGAAGTGGACCTCTGCCGTTACCAATGGCACCATATCACCGGAAGTTTGCTTTATGCTAACTTCAAGGTAACAAATATTTTTGTTATTTTATTATTATTATTATTATTATTTTAGGTCGTTTTCTAACGAAGATCGTTTCGACAGAGCATACTGTTAAGTAAAGTTCTAAAAATGCAACAAGATCTCGAAGAAGAGAAGAACAAAGCCGTCATCCAAAATTTGGCTGAAAAAGTTGAAAATTACGAAGCTGATTTGAAAAAGAAGGATTTCACCATCCAAGATCTTGAAATGATGGTCAAAGAGCACGAAGGTGCATTAGAAAAGAAAGATTTTGTTATTCAGACTATGGAGGGTTCTTTGGCTGAAGTCCAAACTGAGAATGACAGCTTGAAGAATGAACTGCTCCAACAGTCAGAAAAATTTGAGCAAGAAAAGAAATATCTCGAAGCAAGGCTGAAAACCGAGGTGGATAAAAATTCGATTTTGCAGAAATCCTTTAAAGAACTTCAAGAGAAATGCCTTAGCTTCGGCAGCCGATGCGTGCAACGGCTGAAGGATGTGTTTCATTCTGTCGGAGCCAGCTCTGCAAAATTTACACCTTCAGCTGATAATCTGCCCAGCACGTTAGAATATATTGAAGGTGAGGTTGATGCCCTTGACAAAGTTATTGGTGGGCATGCCGACTTCTGCGCCCTGGTAGCTTCTCGGGGCACGGCCACCGCTTTTCTAAAGGCTGGCTGCACGCATGGAAATATTGTGAACAGACCAAACTTCAGCTTGTCAGCATCAGATCTGATAGATATCCCAAGCCTAGCCCGAAGCATTGGAAATAGATTCATGACCCAGATCTGGGTAGGTGGCGGGCGAAAAATGGCGGGTGACGAAGCTCGAAGTCATCTTAAACCGGTAAGAAACTTATTTTTGTTACTTTTACCTTCTCCTTGAAATTTGCACCTTTCTTATTTTGCTGTTTGATGTACGCAGGATGACGAAGCTGAAGTTTGACAAAGTTGAAGTTTGACAAAGCCTAGCCTGAAGCTTGATAATTGTTTACAATATACTGTCCTGCAAAAATTCTGGAGAAACTTTTGTAATATAGTTATGGAACGACTTATGTAAATTTGTACATACCTTGTAATATATTTTGTTTCTGCTGTCTGCGTACAATCTGCTTTGCTGTGGACGAAACTTCTCTTTTGAGCCAAAGGCGAAAAACACCTTCCCTTCTTTTCATACACAACGAAGCATAAAAATTTTCCTTCGAGTTTTTCCTCATCGCCGAAGCATCTGTGTTTTTATGCGGTACAATGATGATTCTATATATGTCTAAATGCATGTTTATGAATGCAAATGACATGATGAGATGCATTGTGCAAATGAATATCAAAATACATAATCATAGTCCTTCAGCGTTGACTTTTCGTTGTAAGCCTCCCTTAGGAGCTTCTTTGCCTTTTACTTTCAGCGGAATCAACGTTTATTTTTCGCTGTAAGCCTCCCTTTGGAGCTTCTTCGTCTTTTACTTTCAGCGGAATCAGCGTTTATTTTTCGCTGTAAGCTCTGCATTCCCTTAGGAACGACTTTTGAGCTTCTCCCTGTTTCCTTTTCTTTTTCCTTTTGCATTTACATTTACATTTTTTGGGGGATATCATTCTCATAAAATTGAAATAAGGAAAATTACATGTTGTGGCCCCATTAAAAACCTTTCTCCCCCTTTGGAAAGGAAAAGGGTGCCACGAAAAAGAATATAAAAAATTACATCAAGCTAAACATAATATCGTCGAAGCTCATCCGCATTCCATGATCTAGGAATGTCGTTGCCATCCATATCCTTCAATCTGTAGGAACCAGGTCTTGACGAAGATACTACCAAAAAGGGGCCTTCCCACTTCAGCTGTAATTTGCCTGCTGTCTCAGGGTTGGCTACTCTTTGAAGTACCAAGTGTCCTGGTTCAATGTTCTTCAGCTTAACTTTTCTGTCACGCCATTTTATTGTTTCAGCTTGATATTTATTGATGTTCTCCACAGCTTGAAGTTTGATCCCTTCAATAGCATCTTTTTCTACAGAGCAATCAGCTTCGTCTCTGCCTTCTGCCGAAGCTACTATCCTTATTGATCCTGCTTTGGCCTCTTCTGGGGTTATTGCTTCGTCACCGAACAATAGTTTAAAGGGCGTAAAACCTGTTGACCTTGACATGGTTGTATTATGGCTCCATACCACTTTGATTAGCTCGTCAGGCCATTTTCCCCTAGGCTGGTTGAAGATTGACTTCATTATTCCTGTCATTATGATCCCATTAGCTCTTTCGACAAGTCCATTTGACTCTGGGTGTCGAACTGATGCAAAATGGATCTTCGTGCCAATTTGATCACAAAATTCTCTGAAGGCTTCAGAATCAAACTGTGTTCCATTGTCCACAGTAATGGCCTTCGGCACTCCGAAGCGACAAACAATGTTCTGCCAGAAAAACTTTTGAATAGTAAATGAAGTTATTGTGGCTAAGGGCTTTGCCTCAATCCATTTGGAAAAATACTCCACTGCCACTACCACATATCTTAAACTCCCCTGTGCTGGTGGTAATGGGCCTAGCAAATCAAGGCCCCACCTTTGTAATGGCCAAATGGGTTGTATTAATTGAGTTAAAGACGAAGGTTGTTTTTGATCTCTTGCACATTTCTGACAAACTTCGCACTTTTGGACTATATCCGCTGCATCCGAAGCTGCCTTTGGCCAATAAAATCTTTGGCGAAAAACCTTCCCAAGCAAGGGCCTAGATCCAATGTGAGATCCACACAGGCCTGCATGTATTTCCTTCATCAATTCTATGCTTTCGGTTCTGGATAAACACTTGAGCAATGGGGAGCAGACCCCACGCTTGTATAGTTCCCCTTCTATTATGACATATGGTCGAGCTCTTGCTTCTATCCTCCTGTTATAAGCTTCGTCATCTGAAAGAAAATTACCCTGAAGGAAAGAGATGATTTCAGTTCTCCAATCTTCACTATAGACAGGGGATATATTAAGGATTGCTCTTTCAAGAAGCTCGACCGAAGGTGCTTTTATTGTTTCGAAAAATACTTCCGAAGGTATAGGCAGCCCCTGGGCTGCTGACTTGGCCAATAGATCAGCGTATTCATTTTCTCCACGACGAATATTTTTGACAGAGAAACCTTCAAAGGAAGCCTCAATCCTTCGGACTGTATCTAGATACTTTTCAAGCTTCAGGTCTCTTGCTTTATAGCTCTTGTCAACATGACCAGAAATAACTTGATAATTAGTTTTAAGAATGGCCCTTCTGATTCCCATTGCCTTTAACTTCCGAAGACCCAAGAGCAGAGCTTCATATTCAGCGATATTATTTGTGCAACTAAAATCAAGTCGTGCCGCATAACAAGTTTTAACTTTGGAAGGTGAAACCAACACAGCAGCCGCTCCTGCTCCGAAGGTTCCCCAAGACCCATCGCAAAACACTGTCCATGCTTCGGCATCTTTATTTGTTTCTTCCTCCTGAGCCCCTGGCGTCCAGTCAGCAATGAAGTCTGCTAACGCCTGGGACTGAATCGAGGATCTATGAACATAATCAATACAAAATTCATTGAGCTCTGCAGCCCATTTTCCAATCCTTCCAGTAGCTTCTCGGTTTCTCATAATATCCTTCAGAGGTTGCGAAGAAGGAACAATTATATTGTAAGCTTGAAAATAATGCCGAAGCTTCCTGGAGGCCATCAAAACAGCATACAGTACCTTCTCCAATTCTGTATAATTTTTCTTCGATAAACTAAGAACCTCGGATACAAAATATATTGGGGTCTGCCTCTTAACTTGGCCTTCAAGCTTCTCCTGGACAAGTGCTGCACTTACCGCTGAGTGCGAAGCTGCCACATATAATAACAAAGGAGCCCCTGGCATTGGTGGAGTTAATGTTGTTAGATCTATCAAATATTGCTTCAACTCTTCGAAGGCTTTCTGTTGGATTGGTCCCCATTGAAAGACTTCGGCTGACTTCAGCACTTCGAAGAATGGTAAGTTTCTCTCTGCTGATCTGGATATGAATATGTTGAGAGATGCCAGCCTCCCCGTCAATCTTTTAGCCCCCATTTTTGTACTTGGTGGCTCCATTCGAAGTATAACTTCAATTTTACTTGGATTAGCCTCAATTCCCTTTGTTGAAACTAGGCAACCAAGAAATTTCCCCTTCTTTACTCCGAAGACACATTTTTCTGGATTCAGCTTTAAACCAGCCTGTCTAAAATTAGCGAAAGTCTCCTGTAAATCAGCAATGTGGTTATCTTGCTTCGTGCTTTTTACAATGATGTCATCAACATAAGTTAGTACATTCCTGCCTATCTGAGAATGGAGAACCTTCGCTGTCATTCTACTGAAGCTTCCTCCAGCATTTTTAAGCCCCTCAGGCATCCGAAGGTAGCAATATGTCCCACTAGGGGTTATGAAGCTGGTTTTAGGTTCATCCTCCTTCTTCATCCAGATTTGATGATAGCCTGAATAGCAATCCAGCAAACTCATAAGCTCTAACGAAGCTGCTGCATCGACTAAGGAATCTATCCTTGGCAATGGAAACTCATCCTTCGGACAAGCCTTATTGAGGTCAGTAAAATCAATACACATTCTCCATTTACCATTGGCCTTCTTCACCATAACAGTGTTAGCCAACCATTCTGGGTATTTTGCCTCTCTAATAACTCCGGCACTAAGAAGTCTTTTCACTTCATTCCGAGCACCTTCGGCCTTGTCATCAGACATCTTTCGAAGCCTCTGCTTTCTGGGTCTAAAGGATGGATCGACATTGAGCGAATGCTCAATAACATCCCTGTTAACTCCACAAAGATCATTAGCTGACCAAGAAAAAACACCTTTATTGTTGAACAGAAACCTTATCAAGGTTTTTTCCTGCTCTTCAGACAATTGAGATCCCAATAACACCTTCTGATCTGCTATATCCTCACATAAGAGCATGGGCTTCGGCTGGTCAGCTGAAGCAGCTTTTTCCCTTCTGAACTTGTATTGCTCACAGGCCTCAGCTCCATCTATGTTATGGATTGCTTTTGAATCTGTCCAATTTCCTTCGGCCCTTCTGGCAGCTTCCTGACTTCCATGAATAGCAATAGGCCCTTGGTCCGAAGGTATCTTCATGCAGAGGTAAGCTGGGTGAAGAATTGCTTCAAAGGCATTGAGAGTACCGCGACCAATGATAGCATTGTAAGGATACTCCATGTCAACAATATCAAACACAATTTGCTCAGTCCTTGTGTTGTTAACAAATCCGAAGGTTACTGGCATGGTAATCTTCCCAAGTGCTACAATTTGCCGTCCTCCGAAGCCACAAAGAGGGTGCGTAGCATCATGGATCTTGTCTTCGGGCTCTTGCATTTGTCTAAAAGCTTTAGCAAATATGATATCAGTTGCGCTGCCTGTGTCAACCAAAACATTATGGACCAGAAATCCTTTGATCACACAAGAGATAACCATAGCATCATTGTGTGGGTAATCCTTGAGGTAAAGATCCTCTTGAGAGAAGGTAATTGGAATGTGAGACCATCTTGACTTGATGAAGGGTCCTTGCACCCCAACATGTTGTACCCTTCTCTGTGCTTCCTTCTTCTGCTTTTTGTTGGCTGGCTCTGAGCATGAACCGCCTGTTATCGGGAGTACCAGCTTCGTGGCCGAAGCAGGTCCAGCTTGATCGTTGAACGAAGCCATCAGCTCAAAAAAGTGGAAGTGTGTTGACTGGAGGTGGGCGCCAATGTTGGGGACTTGTTCTCAAATGCTATGAATCAAGAACAAGGCAACACGAAAATGTTAAATATTAAATACCCTTCGTCCGCTGAAGCATTATCTCCTCAAGGGTTTAATGAACTTCGGACGAAGGATACAAACATAATATTACGAAGGTGACGAAAATAACATAAGACGATGTAGAATGTAAAACATTAAAGATAGATCTGTTGGAGATAAATGACACCATTCATATATTTATTTTGAATACCATGTTTAAGGTATGATTATACCTTCGCCTTGACAAGCAATAATTCCCGAATGATGCTTTTGCAATTACAGGAATGCGTGAACAGTAAAGGAATACTGTTCACTATTTATAGGCACAGGACACAGCCTGTGAACAATTACAATCATACCCCTCATAAAAGTTTACAACATCGACTCAAACTCTTATGGACTAAAAGGTCATTCTATCTTTAAGTCGGTTTGTAATTCCGAAGCTTCATGGACAGCACCCTTCGGCATTATGTACAGACGACTTCAACCGAAACTGTTTCCTCCTGCAGGACCTTCGGCGACGAAGCATGGTCCCAACAGAGCCAATGACATTATAATGATGGGAATAATGAAGTTAATCTTCAATTAGCCCAGAGGAAAGTGGCCAGATGAATTGATCAAAGTGGTGTGGAGCCACAACACAACAATATCAAGGTCAACAGGTTTTACACCATTCAAACTATTGTTTGGTGACGAAGCAATCACCCCAGAAGAAGCTAAGGCAGGATCAATAAGAACAGTGGCTTCGGCAGAAGACAAAGCTGATTATTCTGTGGCAAAATATGCTATAGAAGGGATTAGGCTTCAGGCCGTGGAAAATATCAATAAATACCAAGCCGAAACAATAAAATGGCGTGACAGAAAAGTTCAACTAAAGAGCATTAAACCAGGACATTTGGTACTTCGGAGAGTGGCCAACCCAGATACAGTAGGTAAGTTACAGCTTGTAACACCATAAAAACCATCAATTAAAATAATAAATTTAATTATTATATTAATTAGGGTAATAAAATTTTTAGTGTTTAATTGTTCATTTGCATCGTTTTCTTTGCATGCACTTGATTGATTATCGGATGATTGTTGTTTTCTTTTTAAAAAGAAATCTTAGTAATTAATCAATAATTAAGAAAAATAATAATTATTAGTCTAAAAATGAGTATTTTGTTTATAAACATTTTTGGTGAATTTTTATAAATTTTTGAGCTCTTTAAATAAGCGTTTCGGAATTAAAAAAAAAAGAAAAAAAAAGAAAACTACACCTACCGGCCGGCCCACATAGGGGCCCAAATATCCTAACCCTAAACTACACACGCGCGCGCGCCTGGCTGGCTTCCCAGCCATAGCCGCCGCCGCCTCCCTCACCCCTCTCTCTCTCCCTCACTTCTCTCTCTCCCTCACTTCTCTCTCTCACGCCGTTCTCTCTCAACGCCAGCGCCCGAGCGGCCTTGCCCCAGCCGAGCGCGCCCCGCAGCCGCGTATCACGCGCCAGGAGCGAGCTCCTGCCAGCCGCGCGAGCCGTCGCGACGCCCACCCCCGCGCGACCCGATGACCTTGCCCCGAGCAGCGACCACGCAGACGCCCAGGAGTCCGAGCGTCCGACAGCTAGGAACCAAGCAGACCCGCGCCCGTTGTTCTTCTCTGCGTTAATGGAGCATCACTGCTTCCGTTTCTCCCTCCTCTCCATTATTCTCCTGGAAACTGACGCAGTGGTGGCCATTGAAGACCACGTTATGCCTCTGGCAGACTTCTCTTCTCCCCTCCCTCTCTCTATAAAAGGGACAGCAGAGCCTCCCCTTCCTGTCCACTCGAATTTACCTCCCTCTAGCACTCCTCGCTCATCGTTAGTTCGTGCCGTTCGTCGCCGGAGCGTGCCGTCCGTCGCCGGAGTTCGCCGGAGTTCGCCGGAGTTACGCCATCCGCTGTCCGTAGTCGAGCCCCGCTCTCCGTCGATCCGTCCCCGTCACACGCACGAACCCGAGGTTATTGGCGACCCAAATTTATTTTATGTATTTTATAAAGTGCTTTCGATTCGATTCATGTGTTGTATATCCCGTTTGTTGTAATATGAACACATGTGATTCCAATTTATGTATTTGTGTGCGCTACGGAAGTTGTTAAAAATATACGATTAGCAGTGCACCGTGTTATTCCATGTAATTGACGCGTTGATTTTGGTTTATATGGCGTAGATTTAATAGTCACTTTGGCGATAAAATGCTAGATGGGAATTTTTGTAGTAAATTTGGTCACAATAAATTTTAGGAACTACTTGGAGAATTATAGGTGCATTTTTGATGGATTAGAAAATGGTATAGAACTCATGTCATTTGATTAATATAGGATTTTAGATGATTTATCTCATTATTTTATTAGCATTTTGTTTTTATAAAGAAAGGAGAAAATATCATTGGTAGATGGCAAAATAGGTTTTTTTCTAGTCAAATAAACATGTTCACAGATTTAGAACTTAAAATTTTTAGAGTACTAGTTTATGTCAAATAACCTCGCTTGTGTTAGAAAATATTCAATTAGTGGTTTATGTAGATTTTTAGAATATTAATATTATTAAATTCATTCTTGCTACACTAACTAATTTGAGTTAGAAAATGTATTGATTTATTTAGTATTAATAGATAAATAAGTATGCGTTCACCGTTGTTTACATTATGATTCTGACTTATAGACAAGAGTCGCACGTTCATGCACAATATAATTATATTGGTTATTCGCTAAGAAATAGTAAATATTTTATTGACGTTGAAACAATATAGTCCAACGTAATCTAAATAATAGAGATAAAAATTGTAGTTTAAGTTAGTTCTTTAATACTATGGTTATGTGATTTATAAATAATATTTTAACAATTGATATAATTTCCTTTTAGAAAGAAAGACTAAAACTAGAATGTGACCCGTGTTTTACGATAGAGAATAAACCAGATCCCCTAGAATTTGGGTTAAAGTTGTATCTATGATTTTAAATGAATTTATATAGTATGCATATCCATAGTCGAATTGTCATACAAGTTTTCTAGTAAGATAATGAAACAAAGTAGTTAGTCATAGCAAATAAATTGATCGTTGATATGGTTAAGATTTATAGGGTAGATACAAATCATGTTTTGCATTCCTTCTTATAAATGTGATTTGTTTAAATGTATGTTTTATTGTATGATGTATGCTTCACCTATGTAATGGTGTATGTTTATTTATTGGTGAATGTTTTCTTTTGTATGTACGATGTGCGACGCTATTAGAAACTGATTGTGTGGTAGAGGACCCAAATACGTTTGAAGACGACACGCAGGACGATTTTGTGCAAGGCAAGTGGATTCTCCCTCTGCATACTCTTTTTGTACCCAGTCATTGCATTTAATAATGTTTACTTTTGATATACTGCATAATTTGATGGGTTTCACCTAATTAAGGATTTCCTAGATTTACTACCTGTATTCCTTGTTTAACCTGGGGAAATAATTAAGCTGTGCGAGATTTACGCTACTGCTCAACCTAATAATTTCTTAATGTCACTCATTAATTGATTTTAATGTTCCAAAGATTTAATTGGCAATTATGGCATTAACCCGATGGTTAAGATAACTTTATTACAAATTTAATTGGAACATGGAGTGACCACCCAGGATAACAGTGCAACCACGAGTGCTATTATGGCTCTGGCTTTGGTAATTAGCTCTATATGCTTAGTGCCTAGCAACCTTACCTGAAAGATGGGCAAGAGGGGGAGCGGTAGGTGCTGGCAGCCCACGTTAACATGGGGTCGTATTCTTGGCTAAGGTACTTCACCCAGGGGGCCACCACCATCGTCTTAGAAACCTTAGCGGGTTGCTTCGTATTAAGTGTATTTTGTGAAAACCTCATAATGGATCCCTAGCCATTCACCTCGGCAGTGTCTAAGGGTCCGATCAACCCGGGCTAGATGGGATACATGGCTTGTGGGTAAAGTTGTACCACCTCTGCAGAGTGTAAAACTGATATATCAGCCGTGCTCCCGGTTATGAGCGACCTGGACTCCTCACATGATAATTGAACTTAAAGATGGACATAAATTGAGATCCGATGATCTGTCAATAATTTGCTTAAGTGGTTTCACTTAAGTGTTTTTGTTATATTCATATTCCTTTGTTTAATTGGGATATTTGGGATTCACTATTATTAGTAAGACAGGTGTTGATAATAAAATGTTGACCAACTAAAATGCTTACTGCTCAGACTTAAGCCTCACCTTGTTATACCTGCATTAATTTTTCCCCCACTTGCTGAGCCCCGACCATAAGTGAGCTCACCCTTGCTAATATTTTGATCAGAGGGTGATGCTGGAGACTTTGATGGAGAATTTATCGACGAAGAATTCTAAGTCTAACGATGCGCCGGTCAACTTCCTGTGGAAGATTGCCCAGTTGTTTATTTTCCGCTCTACTTTGATGTGATACTTGTTTAAGACACAATGTCTCAGATGATGTAATAAAGTTTTATACTCTCTTTACGCCTTTATTGCATTGTCTTTTGATATATTACACTTGTGACGTCAACATATGTGTGGAAATGGATCCTGGCACACATATGGTATGCGCTCGGTTCTACCCCCTGGAACCGGGTGTGACAGAAGTGGTATCAAAGCTATGCTGACCCTAGGTCGTTAGATTAGTTAGAAATGGAAGCCTAGTTGTTCAAAACTTGCTAATTTCATTCCTATAAATTCCTTTATCAGTCTTACCTCTTTGAAATTCAACTAAGTTGACTCTTCTCTTGTAGATGGTTCGCACTCTTCAAACCACTCGCGTCAACACCAGCTACGCCCCTCAGCCCCGGCAGATCCCGGCCTACCCAGTGGTAGTCGAGGATGCTCCAGCGAACCTCCCTCCCGTCCGAGTGGAGAACGTCATCAACCTGGAGGACAGCTCGGAGGAGCAGCTGCCGACCCCCACCCCGTTGGCCGAGTCCCTGGCCTTCGCAGCTGCGTCATCGACGTCAGCATCGCAGGCACCAGCCTTCCAAGCACCTGCACCTGGAGGCGACGACCCCGATGACTCCGGAGACGGCGACGACGAGGATGACGACGACGACGACGATGGAGAGGACGAACACGTCCACGAGGAAGCTGACTACGTCCAGGAGGACCACTTCATGGGGATTGGTCCAGTTGTCGAACATTACACATCAATGTTCGAAACAGGGCACTTCCCCAACCTGCTGCAGGCAGTGCTGCACGAGCTAGGAGCCTACGTCCGCCCCCTGTATGAGACGAGGCGAGTGAGCGAGCCTCCCCGGGCTTGCTATTACATCACTCGCATCCATGTCAGGGTGATGGATGCAGGTGACAGGGGATTCAGGACTCTGTCTGCTCACGAGTCCCTGATACCGCTGTCTACCTACGCTGCCTCTGTCAGCGACGCTGCCCGTCGGACCCTGTGGTCGCTTAGCCACACCTACCGGCAGCAGCTGCAGAACACAAGGTTCAGGCATCTCCCTCAGCGCCTGCGTGGAGAAAGCCAGACCAACATTGTCCCGGGTGAACCTGGTGAGGATCGCCTCAACACCCTAGCTGGTGTAGTGGCCGGTCTCAACACCGACCTGGACAGTGCCACTCTGGACCTCTACAGTGTGCACTTGGAGCTGGAGAACGCTCACGCCAGGATTGCAGCCCTGGAAGCTCAACTGCAAGGACTGAATCCGCCAGAAGCTCAGGTTCCCGCCGTGGCGTTGTCTCCTCCCCGCAAGAGGCTGCGCTACGGAGAGGCCGGATCAGTCACTAGGCTGCTTTAGGAGTTTTGAGTCATGATGTAATAAGTTATACTTCGCGATAGACGATGATACTCTCTTTATGTTATCATATTAATAAATATCAACCATGTGATGGTGATTGATTGAAATGTCTGATTTGGATCTTTGTTTGAGTGCTATGGTCTTATGGAATGATGGCCATAAGAACATATAAAATTTGTAAAACTTAAGCTATTTTCCCTCTTGAATTTTTTCTACTCCTCACTTTTCTAAGGACTTCACTTCCTAACAAATCAGATGGTGAACCAACGTCAAGGACCTAACAACCGGAACCAGCGTGGACAACAAGCACCACCACCACCGCCACCACCTAATCCTAACATGGAGCAGTTCATCGCCGCCCAAATGCAGATTCTGCAAGGACTTACTGCTGCGGTTCAACAATTGCAACAGAACCAACAGAATCAGCAACCCCAGCAGCAGCAATATGCACCCCCGGCCAGAGATAAACACCGGGACTTCATGAGTCATCACCCGCCTACATTCTCTCATGCGGTTGATCCCCTGGATGCCGATGACTGGCTTAAAGTCATTGGAAAGAAGCTGGACATCACTCAGTGCAATGACCGGGAGAAGGTCTTGTACGCCTCAGGAAGACTCGAGGGAGCTGCGTCCGATTGGTGGGATGCCTTCACGGCGGCACATCCCAATGCTGACACAATAACCTGGCAGGAGTTCCAAGAGAACTTCCGCGCTCACCACATTCCTTCGGGAATCATGAAGCTGAAGAAGAAGGAGTTTCTTTCCCTTACTCAAGGGAATATGTCTGTCAGTGAGTATCGTGATCGCTTCACTCAGCTTTCACGTTATGCCCCTGAGGAAGTGGACACTGATGAGAAGCGCCAAGAGCGTTTCCTGGAAGGGTTGATTGGACCTCTGAACTATCAACTTCAGAGTCACACATTCCCCAACTTCCAGACACTCCTGAACAAGGCAATTGGCCTTGAGAGTAAAAGGAAGGAGCTATCTGACCATAAAAGGAAGTTCCAAGGTCAGTCAAGCAGAAACACTCGTCCGAATAATGCTCAAGGTTCGCAGTTCCGCTCTAGAAATCAGGGTGGAAATAATTATCAAGTGCAACGCTCTGGACAGCAAGGCCAGAGAAGCAACCAGAATCAGAATCAACAAAGGAGCAACCCCCAGACCAACCAGAGGTCTGGTGGAAATCCACAGAACCGTCAGGGAGGCACCAACAACACTCAGGCCAGAAACAACGCACCTGTCCAACCCAACGGCTGTTTCAAGTGCGGTGAGCTAGGCCACTATGCCAACAACTGCCCAAGGCGCAACCAGCAGACACCCCAGAAAGGCAACACTCAGAGAAATGACCAGAGCACCCCCGCTCGTGGATCTGCTCAGAACAAGACTCCGCAGAACCAGAGCCGAGGAAGGGTCAATCACGTCACTGCGGAATCAGTGCCTGAGGATGCCGACATTGTGTATGGTATGTTCCTTGTTAACTCCATACCTGCATCAGTTTTATTTGACTCTGGAGCATCACATTCATTTATAACTGAGTCATTTGTGGAAAAACATAACATACCTAAGTACCCTCTGAAGAGGATATTACACATTAGTTCACCGGGAGGTGACATGAAGGCCACACACTCATGCCCTCATGTTAATATCAAGATTCAAGGAATAGATTTTACAGTCGACCCAGTGGTCCTAGGATCCAACGGTATTGATGTGATTCTTGGATGCAACTGGTTGAAAAGTTGTGATGGAGTGATACGGTGTGCCAACGGAACAATTACGTTGACAAGTCCTCAAGGTGAAAGAATCCAAGTCAACATAGACAAGTCAACAGATGAAAAAGGGAAGACAGTGATTAATCACTTGGAAGAAAAGCCCTTGGAAAATATCAAAGTAGTGTGCGAATACCCAGACGTATTTCCGGAAGAATTACCAGGTATGCCACCTGACCGTGATATAGAGTTTTCTATTGAATTAGTACCCGGAACCGCACCTATCTCGAAAAGACCTTATAGAATGGATGGCAAAGATTTAGTAGAACTGAAGAAACAAATAGAAGAATTATTAGAAAAAGGTTTTATTCGCCCAAGTTCATCCCCTTGGGGAGCCCCAGTGCTGTTTGTGAACAAGAAGGATGGTTCGAGAAGAATGTGCGTTGATTATAGAAGTTTGAATGAGGTAACCATCAAGAATAAATACCCACTACCTCGGATTGAAGATTTATTCGATCAAATGAAGGGAGCTAAGATATTCTCGAAGATAGATCTGAGATCGGGATATCATCAGTTAAAGATCCGAGTAGAAGATGTACCGAAGACAGCCTTCACGACGAGATATGGATTATATGAGTTTTTGGTCATGTCATTTGGACTGACTAATGCACCAGCATACTTTATGAACTTGATGAATAAAGTATTCATGGAATATCTGGATCAGTTTGTGGTCGTATTCATTGACGACATACTGATATATTCTCCGAATGAAGAAACACACGAAGATCATCTGAGGCTAGTCCTACAAAAGCTTCGTGACAACCAACTGTACGCAAAATTCTCGAAGTGTGATTTTTGGTTGAAAGAAGTTGCTTTCTTAGGGCATATTGTTACCGATGGTGGAATTAAAGTGGACCCAGGAAAGATAAGTGAAATACTAAATTGGAAGCAACCCACAGATGCGTCCAAGATCAGAAGTTTTCTTGGATTAGCAGGATATTATAGAAGATTTATTGAAGGTTTTTCCAAGTTAGTGAAGCCTCTTACCTCTCTACTGGAGAAAGGCAAAGAGTTCAAATGGGATGAAGCTTGTCAGAATTGTTTTGAGGAACTCAAGAAGAGGTTAACCACTGCACCAATACTGGTGATGCCAGACATCCACAAGGGATTTGATGTGTATTGCGATGCATCACACCTTGGACTTGGATGTGTGCTAATGCAAGAAGGAAAGGTGATTGCTTATGCCTCAAGACAGTTAAGGAAACATGAGAAGAATTATCCTACGCATGATTTGGAACTAGCTGCCGTAGTGCATGCTTTGAAGATTTGGAGGCACTATATGATTGGAAACAAGTGCAAAATCTTCACGGATCATAAAAGCCTGAAATATATATTCACGCAGAAGGAACTCAACCTCAGACAGAGAAGATGGCTAGAGTTGATTAAAGATTATGATTTGGAGATACAATATCACCCCGGAAAGGCAAATGTAGTAGCTGATGCTTTGAGCCGTAAGGGTCAAGTGAACAACATCACTACTCATTTGATGTCACAGGAATTGTGCTGGGAAATGGAACGACTCAACCTTGGATTTCTCAATAATGTAGAAGCAACGGTGATGGAAGTCGAATCTACTTTGGAAGAAGAGATTCGTAAAGGACAAGAGTCCGATGAGAAGATTAAGGAAATTAAATCTTTGATTAGGTTGGGTAAGCCCCAGATTTCACGGAAGATGAACAAGGCACAATATGGTTTAAGAAGAGAATCTGTGTACCGGAAATCGAGCACTTACGCCAACTTATTTTGAGAGAAGCTCATGATTCAGCTTACTCTATTCACCCTGGAAGTACAAAGATGTACCAGGATCTTAAGGAAAAGTATTGGTGGTACGGTTTGAAAAGAGATGTTGCTACTCATGTTGCATTATGTGACGTGTGTCAGCGAGTTAAAGCTGAACACCAAAGACCAGTAGGATTGCTACAACCTCTCAAGGTACCGGAATGGAAATGGGAAGAAATCAGTATGGATTTCATAGTTGGACTACCCCGTACCCGAGATGGCTATGATTCAATATGGGTCATAGTAGACAGGTTAACCAAAGTGGCACATTTTATACCTGTGAAGACAACTTACTCAGGAGCCCAATTAGCAGAATTATACATGTCAAGGATTGTTTGTCTGCATGGAGTACCGAAGAAGATCGTATCAGATCGAGGAACCCAGTTTACCTCGCGCTTTTGGAAAAGACTTCATGAGTCCATGGATACCAAGCTAAACTTTAGTTCAGCTTATCATCCTCAAACGGATGGACAAACGGAAAGAACAAACCAAGTCTTGGAAGATATGCTAAGAGCTTGCGCTCTAAAGCATGGTAGAAGCTGGGATAAAAGTTTGCCTTATGCAGAATTTTCATATAACAACAGTTATCAAGCAAGTCTCAAAATGGCACCGTTTGAAGCACTTTATGGACGAAAGTGTAGAACACCACTTTATTGGGATCAGACTGGAGAAAGTCAAGTATTTGGTCCAGAAATTCTCCAAGAGGCGGAAAAGCAAGTACAAATTATCAGAGAAAATTTGAAGACAGCACAGTCAAGACAGAAGAGCTATGCTGATAATAGAAGAAGAGAATTGATGTTTGAAGTAGGAGACTTTGTCTACCTTAAAGTTTCACCGATGAGAGGAATGAAAAGGTTTAAGGTTAAAGGAAAATTATCACCTCGCTATATTGGCCCATTCAAGATTTTGGAAAGAAAAGGCGAAGTAGCCTACCAGTTAGAGCTACCCGATAGATTATCCGATGTGCATGACATATTCCACGTATCACAACTCAAGAAGTGCTTGAGAGTACCCGAGGAACAGTTACCCATGGAAGAACTGAATGTTAATGAGGATTTGACCTATTCGGAGTACCCGATCAGAATTCTGGAAACATCTCGCAGAATTACGCGGAGTAAAGTCATTAACATGTGCAAAGTTCAGTGGAGTCATCATTCGGAAGATGAGGCCACTTGGGAAAGAGAAGATGAACTCAGAGCAGAATTTCCCCAGTTATTCTCGGAAGTTTCTTAATCTCGAGGACGAGATTCTTTTTAAGAGGGGTAGGTTTGTAACACCATAAAAACCATCAATTAAAATAATAAATTTAATTATTATATTAATTAGGGTAATAAAATTTTTAGTGTTTAATTGTTCATTTGCATCGTTTTCTTTGCATGCACTTGATTGATTATCGGATGATTGTTGTTTTCTTTTTAAAAAGAAATCTTAGTAATTAATCAATAATTAAGAAAAATAATAATTATTAGTCTAAAAATGAGTATTTTGTTTATAAACATTTTTGGTGAATTTTTATAAATTTTTGAGCTCTTTAAATAAGCGTTTCGGAATTAAAAAAAAAAGAAAAAAAAAAGAAAACTACACCTACCGGCCGGCCCACATAGGGGCCCAAATATCCTAACCCTAAACTACACACGCGCGCGCGCCTGGCTGGCTTCCCAGCCATAGCCGCCGCCGCCTCCCTCACCCCTCTCTCTCTCCCTCACTTCTCTCTCTCCCTCACTTCTCTCTCTCACGCCGTTCTCTCTCAACGCCAGCGCCCGAGCGGCCTTGCCCCAGCCGAGCGCGCCCCGCAGCCGCGTATCACGCGCCAGGAGCGAGCTCCTGCCAGCCGCGCGAGCCGTCGCGACACCCACCCCCGCGCGACCCGATGACCTTGCCCCGAGCAGCGACCACGCAGACGCCCAGGAGTCCGAGCGTCCGACAGCTAGGAACCAAGCAGACCCGCGCCCGTTGTTCTTCTCTGCGTTAATGGAGCATCACTGCTTCCGTTTCTCCCTCCTCTCCATTATTCTCCTGGAAACTGACGCAGTGGTGGCCATTGAAGACCACGTTATGCCTCTGGCAGACTTCTCTTCTCCCCTCCCTCTCTCTATAAAAGGGACAGCAGAGCCTCCCCTTCCTGTCCACTCGAATTTACCTCCCTCTAGCACTCCTCGCTCATCGTTAGTTCGTGCCGTTCGTCGCCGGAGCGTGCCGTCCGTCGCCGGAGTTCGCCGGAGTTCGCCGGAGTTACGCCATCCGCTGTCCGTAGTCGAGCCCCGCTCTCCGTCGATCCGTCCCCGTCACACGCACGAACCCGAGGTTATTGGCGACCCAAATTTATTTTATGTATTTTATAAAGTGCTTTCAATTCGATTCATGTGTTGTATATCCCGTTTGTTGTAATATGAACACATGTGATTCCAATTTATGTATTTGTGTGCGCTACGGAAGTTGTTAAAAATATACGATTAGCAGTGCACCGTGTTATTCCATGTAATTGACGCGTTGATTTTGGTTTATATGGCGTAGATTTAATAGTCACTTTGGCGATAAAATGCTAGATGGGAATTTTTGTAGTAAATTTGGTCACAATAAATTTTAGGAACTACTTGGAGAATTATAGGTGCATTTTTGATGGATTAGAAAATGGTATAGAACTCATGTCATTTGATTAATATAGGATTTTAGATGATTTATCTCATTATTTTATTAGCATTTTGTTTTTATAAAGAAAGGAGAAAATATCATTGGTAGATGGCAAAATAGGTTTTTTTCTAGTCAAATAAACATGTTCACAGATTTAGAACTTAAAATTTTTAGAGTACTAGTTTATGTCAAATAACCTCGCTTGTGTTAGAAAATATTCAATTAGTGGTTTATGTAGATTTTTAGAATATTAATATTATTAAATTCATTCTTGCTACACTAACTAATTTGAGTTAGAAAATGTATTGATTTATTTAGTATTAATAGATAAATAAGTATGCGTTCACCGTTGTTTACATTATGATTCTGACTTATAGACAAGAGTCGCACGTTCATGCACAATATAATTATATTGGTTATTCGCTAAGAAATAGTAAATATTTTATTGACGTTGAAACAATATAGTCCAACGTAATCTAAATAATAGAGATAAAAATTGTAGTTTAAGTTAGTTCTTTAATACTATGGTTATGTGATTTATAAATAATATTTTAACAATTGATATAATTTCCTTTTAGAAAGAAAGACTAAAACTAGAATGTGACCCGTGTTTTACGATAGAGAATAAACCAGATCCCCTAGAATTTGGGTTAAAGTTGTATCTATGATTTTAAATGAATTTATATAGTATGCATATCCATAGTCGAATTGTCATACAAGTTTTCTAGTAAGATAATGAAACAAAGTAGTTAGTCATAGCAAATAAATTGATCGTTGATATGGTTAAGATTTATAGGGTAGATACAAATCATGTTTTGCATTCCTTCTTATAAATGTGATTTGTTTAAATGTATGTTTTATTGTATGATGTATGCTTCACCTATGTAATGGTGTATGTTTATTTATTGGTGAATGTTTTCTTTTGTATGTACGATGTGCGACGCTATTAGAAACTGATTGTGTGGTAGAGGACCCAAATACGTTTGAAGACGACACGCAGGACGATTTTGTGCAAGGCAAGTGGATTCTCCCTCTGCATACTCTTTTTGTACCCAGTCATTGCATTTAATAATGTTTACTTTTGATATACTGCATAATTTGATGGGTTTCACCTAATTAAGGATTTCCTAGATTTACTACCTGTATTCCTTGTTTAACCTGGGGAAATAATTAAGCTGTGCGAGATTTACGCTACTGCTCAACCTAATAATTTCTTAATGTCACTCATTAATTGATTTTAATGTTCCAAAGATTTAATTGGCAATTATGGCATTAACCCGATGGTTAAGATAACTTTATTACAAATTTAATTGGAACATGGAGTGACCACCCAGGATAACAGTGCAACCACGAGTGCTATTATGGCTCTGGCTTTGGTAATTAGCTCTATATGCTTAGTGCCTAGCAACCTTACCTGAAAGATGGGCAAGAGGGGGAGCGGTAGGTGCTGGCAGCCCACGTTAACATGGGGTCGTATTCTTGGCTAAGGTACTTCACCCAGGGGGCCACCACCATCGTCTTAGAAACCTTAGCGGGTTGCTTCGTATTAAGTGTATTTTGTGAAAACCTCATAATGGATCCCTAGCCATTCACCTCGGCAGTGTCTAAGGGTCCGATCAACCCGGGCTAGATGGGATACATGGCTTGTGGGTAAAGTTGTACCACCTCTGCAGAGTGTAAAACTGATATATCAGCCGTGCTCCCGGTTATGAGCGACCTGGACTCCTCACATGATAATTGAACTTAAAGATGGACATAAATTGAGATCCGATGATCTGCCAATAATTTGCTTAAGTGGTTTCACTTAAGTGTTTTTGTTATATTCATATTCCTTTGTTTAATTGGGATATTTGGGATTCACTATTATTAGTAAGACAGGTGTTGATAATAAAATGTTGACCAACTAAAATGCTTACTGCTCAGACTTAAGCCTCACCTTGTTATACCTGCATTAATTTTTCCCCCACTTGCTGAGCCCCAACCATAAGTGAGCTCACCCTTGCTAATATTTTGATCAGAGGGTGATGCTGGAGACTTTGATGGAGAATTTATCGACGAAGAATTCTAAGTCTAACGATGCGCCGGTCAACTTCCTGTGGAAGATTGCCCAGTTGTTTATTTTCCGCTCTACTTTGATGTGATACTTGTTTAAGACACAATGTCTCAGATGATGTAATAAAGTTTTATACTCTCTTTACGCCTTTATTGCATTGTCTTTTGATATATTACACTTGTGACGTCAACATATGTGTGGAAATGGATCCTGGCACACATATGGTATGCGCTCGGTTCTACCCCCTGGAACCGGGTGTGACACAGCTCAAGTGGGAAGGACCTTTTCTAGTAGTATCTTCGTCAAGACCCGGTTCTTACAGATTGAAGGATATGGACGGCAACGACATTCCTAGATCTTGGAATGCGGATGAGCTTCGGCAATATTATGTCTAGCTTGATGTAATCTTTTTTTTATGGTACCCTTTTCCTTTCCAAAGGGGGAGAAAGGTTTTTAATGGGGCCATAGCATGTAATTTCTCTTTTTCTTATTCAGCTCTATGAGAGCAAAATCCTCCAAATATGTAAATGTAAAAATTGAGCATGCACCATCGAGTGCAGGGAGAAAGGAAAAAACAGGGAGAAGCTCGAAAGTCGTCCCTAAGGGGATGCAGAGCATGACAAAGCTACAAAAAGCCGTTCCTAAGGGAGCGCAGCGTAAGTTTTCTGCTCAAAAGTCATTCCTAAGGGAATGCAGAGCTTACAGCGAAAAGTCAACGCTGATACCGCCGAAATATAAGGCGAAACGCGAAAAGTCAACGCGATACCGTTGAAATAGAAGGCGAAGAAGTTTAAAAGACGTTCCTAAGGGGATGCAGAACTTACAGCAAAAACTCAGCGCTGATACACCAAAAAAATAAGCGGTGAAGCCGAAAAATAAACAGCAAAGAGACTTCGGTCATTCCCAAGTGAATGAAGGCTATGGTTGTGGCTTCGTATGCGTGTGTTTGGACATTCATTTGCACGACACATTACATCATACATTTGCATTCATAAACATTCATCTAGACATACATAGGATCATCATCATCATAACACAGGCGGGTGCTTCGGCTCTAAAGATAAGACTTCGAAAAATAGAAAAAGAAGCAGTTTCATGCTTCGTTGTGTACGAAAAGAAGGGAAGGTTTTTTTCGCCTTCGGCTCAAAAAATGCTAGTTTCGTCCACAGCAAAGCAGTTCCATACATGCACAAAAAGGTAAAGATATATTACAAAGTATGCACAAATTTACAGAATTAGTATCTGATTCTTAATTTACAAAGATTTTTTACAATGATATTACAAGATTTTCCTCTAGAATTTTTCTAGCAACGTCTTCAGCTTTGACATCATTTAGCTTCGGATCATCTAAGCTTCGGACCATCTGAGATTCGGACCACCTGTCAAGCTTCGGCTCATGTTTCTTCAGCATCATCATCCTGTACATATTAAAACAGTATGAGGGAAGTGCAGACTTCAAAGAGAAGGTAAAATAACAGGCATAAATTTTTTACCGGCTTAAGGTGGCTTCGAGCTTCGTCGCCAGCCATTTTTCGCCCGCCTTTTACCCAAATTTGAGTTATGAATCTGTTCCCTATACTCTGAGCTAGGCTAGGGATATCAATTAAATCTGTCGGAGATAAGTTAAAATTTGGTCTGTTGACAAATTTTCCATGTTCATAGCCAGATTTTATGAAGGCAACAGTGGTGCCCCAAGAAGCTAGTAGAGCGCAGAAATCAGCATGTCCACCTATAACTTCGTCAAGTGCATCAACTTCGCCCTCAATATGTTCGAAGGTTTCCGGCAGGTTCTCAACCGAAGGACTGAATTTCTCAGCACCGGCTCTGACCGAGTTGAAAACTTGTTTTAGCCGCTGCAGGCACTGGTTGCTGAAGTCCACGCATTTTTATTGAAGTTCTTTCAATGATTTCCGCAAATTTGAATTTTTCTCGGCTTCAGCTTCGAGTTTGGCTTTGAAAATTTTCTTTTCCGTGGAAAATTCAATATTCAATCTAGCAATTTCGGCCTGGGCTTCTGCCAATGAACCTTCCATGGTTCGAAGAACGAAGTCTTTCTTTTCTAGAGTAGCCTCATGGTCTTTTATCTTCTTCTCCAGGCCCTCAATTATAATTTCATTCTTTTTGTCCTCGAGGTCTTGTTGCATCCTCAGGACTTTGCTCAGCAGTAAGCTCTGACAAAATAACCTTCATCAGATAACATCTTCATAACGAAACAATAAAAAGTTGAGAATTTTACCTTAAAGTTGGCATAGAATAGACTACCAACGATATGCTGCCATCGGTACCTACTGAGGTCTGCTTCAACCTACGGAAGGCCAACACTCCTTGATAGAGTGCCGACAACTTTCGCCCTAGTGCAGTCCCGAAGGCATCCTAGATTTTCCTTGTTAACTACCCCGAAGAGCAGCGCCCCGGGTCTATACCCGCAAGATATGGCATATTCCTTCAACTCTTCTCTCTTAGCTTTTGACAATTCTTGCCCAAGTATGTCCTGAAAATTGAAGTCTTCTTCTTCCGAGATATCTTCGGCTTTCTCTTTTCCTTTCCCAGGCGCTGTGGCCAGAGTTTCTTCAGCAACTCTAGCAGCTTCTTCCGTGGGCTCATTCAGAAGCATGTTATCAATATCAGCAAGTGTGGTTTCTAGATTTGTATCTTCGGCGGCCTCAGCTTCGGCAGTGTCAGCTTCACTTTCAGCTTCAATGGCTACGGCTTCAGTAGCAGCAGTGCTCTCCACGGCTGGTGTCTTTGATGCCAAGGCCACCGGTGGTGTCTGCTCGATAACTTCAACTACATGAATGATTCTTCGTTTCTTCGGCTCAGTAGGCGTCTTCGCTGCCGAAGGCTCCTTTTCCTTCTGAAAAAGCTTCGTCAGATGTGGCCCTAATGGACTTAGCTTGACAGGTAAAGATTCAGTCGTTACCTTTAAAATTTCTTCCACGACGGCAGCAGAAGGCGTTGAAGGAGCCTCTTCCTCTACATCAGTCGTTTTTTGTTTCGGAGCAGCAACCTTTCTTTTCTTCGGAGCAGCCATCTTTGGCTCAGGGCTCAACTTTCTTTTCTTCAAAATTTCTTCATCTTTCTTCACCAATTTAGCAGCTTCTCTATTCAGAACACTAACAACTCTTTTTCTTTTTTGCCCTTCGGACCCTTTGACCAATCACTCATAGTTAGGATACTCAAAATTCAGTGCATCCAAGACCCGGTTCAACCTTCGCTTCGGTCGAGTGCCGAAGGCTGCAGTCATTAGTTGATCTTCTTTTTTAGAATAGTTGCCAAGGATCTCGTTGTACATAACCTCAATCGTGTCTAACCATTCTTGGCAATGTTCTTTGAAGTGTTTCTTGAATTTATAATAATAGGGCAGTCGAACAAGTTCCTTCTTTTTCTTTTCCCCTGTGAGCTTCGACATGTCCCATTCTTTCAAAGTCGGGAATACTCTGAAAGCTAAGAATTCTTGCACCAAATCCCTAGTGCCAGTGTGCTCTGAAACAACTCAAAATTCACCCAAGGCAATTTGGCATGGTGATTCCGGCAACATGTTGCATTGGGGCCTAGTTTCTCCAAAGACTAACTCCAATGGGCTCTGAACCAGCTTCTCCTTCTTCTCGTCAACCTTAACATAAAACCATTCGGTCTTCCAGCCGGTGGGCCATTTGGTACGATAGCTAATAACTGGAGACTTCGCATCTTTGCGATAAGCAAAATTGTAGCAGCCGAAATTCTCGTGCAACCCATCCTCTCTAGCTTTTGTCTGATAATGAAGCTCATGTGCCCGGTAGAAACCTTCGGCAAGTGGTTCCACCCCTGGCTTCGGAGAGCCCAAATGTAAACGCTAAGCCTAACGATGGCGTTAGGAGTTAGCTGATGAAGATAAATCCCAAACTTCTCCAACAGATCCACAATCATCTCATGCAAAGGAAATCTCAATCCTGCTTTAAAGAAGCTTTTAAAGACTACCACCTCATCCTTTTCTGGCTTCGGAGTAATTTCCTCTCCACCAAAACGAACTAGCTTCCTCTTGGCTTCACTGATATAACCTAGCTTCATCAACTTAGGAATATCACCTTCGGTAATAGTAGACTTCCCAAACCCAGGTGGCTAGGTTTAGATGGCATGGCGTTGTACTCATCTTCAGTTTCACCTTCTTCAACATCAATCTGCTCAGCTTCGGTAGCAGGGGTACCTTCAGAAGCTTCTTCCAGCACTGCCAGCCCTGACCGTTTCATCACTTCGGAAATCGGAGCGGTTTCAGCAGCTTCGGCTTCCTCTCCGTCATGTATAACCCTGGCTGTAGAACGAACTCTTGCCATTTGATGATGAATTCCCCACAATTTTTGATGAAATTGCTGACTTTTTTAATTTTCCCGAAGCTCTTTCTCTTGTGACGAAGCAAAGTCAACAGCGGTGCTTCGGTTGAGTGCGATGAACAAGCTTCGGCTATGGTCAAATTTTTGGCAGCAAAACAGGGCAATAGCAATGAATGTTGTGGTAACTTCACACCTACCCATCTGTTTATATAGTGCTGAAGGTGGGGAGGTGAATCGTTAAGTCTTCCGCACCGGACGAACAGTCGCCCGCACTCACTGAGTGGTGGGCCATAGAACCCGAGAAGGTGAATCGCGAGGACGCGTTTACCCGCTGCATGGTGGGACCATCTCGTGCTCGAAATTTTGTGATCGTTTCTCGATAACGAGCTCAGGGAAGGTGTTTTTCGGATCTTCGGTTCTTTGAAGCCTAGGAGACTTTTTCACGGATCAAGCTCGTTACGAAAAACGATCTAGCACCACGAAGGGGCTACTGTTGGGGGTATGCTTCGTCGCCGAAGATCCTGTAAGAAAAAACACCTTCGGTAGATCCTCCCAAAAAGCAGTACTGAAGCTATCATCCATAAAGCTTCGGCATAGTGACATGTCCCAAGACGAAGGAGTGAACCGACTTAAAGATGAAATGACCAATCGACCCGTGATAGCTTGTATTATGATTGTAAGCATTTGTAAAGGGCATGAATGTAATTTCTCATAGGCTACGCCCTGTGCCTATAAATAGATGAACAGTACCCCCATACTGTTCACGCGGACTTGGCTTTTGCTTTTGCATCATGCTCATACCTTTGTCATTTATCAAGTCGAAGGTATCAAATGTAATCCAATATTGTTTTTATTTTCTCATGATAACATAATGGAGATGAATTTATAATGCTATATGATTGTTCATGTTATCTTTTGTATTTTACACGCTTCTTCTATTACCATCTTACCTTCGATATTCGAAGGTATGTCCTTCATGACCTTCGTCTGAAGATCATTATATCCTAAGGGAAATAATGTTTCGAAGGACGAAGGGCGTTAATATTTAACATTTTATGTTGCCTTGTTCTTGATTCGTTGCATTTGAGAACAGGTCTCCAACAGGAACTGGAATAGATTAAAAAGGAGCTAATATGAATTTTTAGAGATTAAACACAATTCTAGAATTTTTTATATTAAAAATCATTTCCTATATTCATTTTCCCCATTTTCACGCAGCTCTGGACTGCGCATAAGATTTCTACAGAGTACAGGGGCTACCGCGCAAAAGTTCCAAGACTCAGGTTAACCCTAGGTGAACTGTGGGTTGATTCCCCTGTAACTCAGGGGCTCTTATGCAAAGTGTAGCCTGCGAAGGGGTACTAGCCAAATCTGGCCGCGCGATTAGAAACCTACGGCCAAGATCTCGCAGTGTTTATGCGAACCAGTATGGAATCTCACCCGTTGGATTAGGACTCGATGGTCAGATTTCGATGGTTCTCATTTTAACCCGACACGCTCAGATTGCATCAGACATCTATGATTGATCTTGCGCTACGCGATACCCTGATCGAATCAGCACCGTTCATAGGCGATCAAGCGGTCACTGATCACCCCCTCATTCAACCCAGGCAGGCGGCGGCGCGCCCACCGTCATGGCGCAAAAGCTCGCCGGCGTTTGTCAATTCCCACCCCTAACGTGTTAATCCCAAAATTAGACCTTGCCACACAATGAGGGCACCATGACGAACCACGGATGGGGGTTTTCACCGAGGTTCGAGGTGTGCCATGACCTAGCCATGTTGCCATGCGGCACAACTGCGGCACGGACGAAGTCTGGTGACCGATTACCGGATCCCAAGCACCCCAATCCCTAATTCGAAGCGTACTACATACTAGAAAGAGTAAGGCGATCGCAAGGGGAGAGTTCTCACCGGCGGACACGAAGTGTAGAGCACCGGCCATGGAGGGCTTGTGGTTTGTGGCAGATTCAATCGCTGACGAGGAATTAGCCGAGCCTTGATCGTCCACGGCCCCCGAGTCTTCACTTAGAGGCGTCGTGGACCCAAGACGGAACGTCCCGAGCGCAATTTCGCCCAAACGACGCCAACGGCGGTGATGCTACACCAGCTCCCCCAAATCGGTTGCAGAACTACACCGTTATGGCGACTCACTCACCCGGGGGGGGTTTGGCACAGACCTAGGGAAATAAGGATGGGTCCAGGCATGACGTGAGCATATATCGTGGCCAACTGGCAAAATGGCCAGCTAACGCGATGGCATCGCGCGGGTAGTTCAGCGCGCGCGTCGGGGCCGTTGGAGAAGAACATCCTCACTAGTGGGACCATGGTGACAGCGAGTAAATAGAGTTGGGCGCGGGCTGAACGGCTGACCAGTAGGGCCACCATGTCGGCATCACGGCGCGCTCGTTTGGGCCGCGCGAAGGGAGAGGTCAAGTGGGCCGATCCGGTGATTTGGCCCAATGCGGCAGATTTTATCTTTTTCTTTTTATTTTCCTTTTTCTGATTTCTTCTCTTTTTATTTAAAATTCAAATTTTGAATTTAAACAGTGTTGTGAACTTATACTCAATTTAAAAGTATAAAATAGGTATAATAGTATTGAGGGGTTTAATTATTTATATTTTTATTTTCTTTATTTTTGTTTAGTATTCTGCCTTCCTTTTCTCCAAATCTTAATTTCCAAAATTAGATTTAGTGCCTATTTCACCATTTGTATATTTCTATTGTCATTATTTTTATGTGTGAAAGCACAAACAAATAAACCTCGGCATGATGCATAAGTTATTTACGTGTCATCTGTTTATTATTCACTTTTAAATAGGGTTAGTCACATGTGATGATAAGTAGAGGTCACACAATATGGAGATCAACTCTAATTTCATTGTTTACACTTTTGGGTATTACACAAATATACTACTTCCGATGATGAGGGTAGCTCTAGCGATAATGAAGATTACTTAACTTCTCTTTTTGCAAACCTTATCAAGAATCAAAAGAAAAACATAAATGAATTGATAGAAACCATTAACGAGAAGGATGATCTCTTGGAATGCCAAGAGGACTTGCTCGTTAAGGAAAATAAGAAGTTTGTTAAACTAAAAAATGCTTATGCTCTTGAAGTAGAAAAATGTGAAAATTTGTCTAAAGAGTTTAATGTTTGCAATGATTCAATTTCTTGTCTTAGAACTGAAAATGCTAGTTTAAATGCTAAGATAGAAGAATTTAATGCTTGCAATGTTTCTACATCTATTATTGAGCATGTCACTATTTGCACTAGATGTAGAGATGTTAATATTGATGCTATGGATGATCACCTTGCAATGATTAAAAAACAAAATGATCACATAGCTAAATTAAATGCCAAAATTGCCGAGCATGAGTTAGAAAATAAAAATTTTAAATTTGCTCATAGCATGCTCTATAATGGGAGATGCCCTGGCATTAAGGATGGCATTGGCTTCCAACAAGGGAACCAAAGCAACATCAAACTTAATGCCCCCAAGAACAGACTATCTAATTTTGTTAAGGGTAAGGCTCTCATGGTTCAAGATAGAGAGGGTTACATTTTATATCCTGAGAACTATCCTGAGCACAAAATTAGAAAAATTCATGCTAGAAAAACTCATATTGTTTCTCATCATGCTTATATGTATAGTAATGAGGCATCTAGCTCAAGACATTCAACTCATGTCAAAATGTCTAAAAAGAAAATTGTCAATGCATCAAATGAACATAGCATCTCATTTAAGACTTTTGATGCATCTTTTGTGCTAACTAACAAATCAGGCAAAATAGTTGCCAAATATGCTGGGGGCAAACATAAGAGTCCTAAGACTTGTGTTTGGGTACCCAAGGTGCTTGTTTCTAATATGAAAGGACCTAAGACCATTTGGATACCTAAGAACAAGGCCTAAATTTATTTTGTAGGTTTATGCATCCAGTAGGACAAGTTGGATAATCGATAGCGAGTGCACAAACCACATGACAGGGGAGAAAATGATGTTCTTCTCATATAAGAAAAATGATGATCACCAAAGAGCAATCACATTCGGGATGGAAATCGAGGTTTGGTTAAAGGTTTGGTAAAATTGCTATATCTCCTGACCATTCCATTTCCAATGTTTTTCTTTTAAATTCTTTAGATTAAAACTTGCTTTCAGTTTCTCAATTATGTAAAATGGCTTACAATTGTCTTTTTACTGATGTTGGTGTTACTGTTTTTAGAAGAAGTGATCATTCAATAGCTTTTAAGGGAGTGTTAGATGGTCAGTTATATTTAGTTGATTTTAATAATAACAATGTTGAACTAGACACTTGCTTAATTGCTAAGACCAATATGGGCTAGCTTTGGCATTGCCGACTTGCCCATGTAGGGATGAAGAATCTCCACAAGCTTCTAAAGGGAGAACCCATTTTAGGACTAACAAATGTTCATTTTGAGAAAGACAGAATTTGTAGCGCATGTCAAGCAGCGAAGCAAGTTGGAGCTCATCATCCTCACAAGAACATCATGACGACCAACAGGCCGCTTGAGCTACTCCACATGGATCTATTCAGTCCGATCGCTTATATAAGCATCGGCGAGAGTAAGTATTGTCTTATTATTGTGGATGATTATTCTCGCTTCACTTGGGTATTCTTTTTGTAGGAAAAACCTCAAACCCAATAAACCTTAAAGAGATTCTTAAGATGGGCTCAAAATGAGTTCTGATTGAGAATAAAAAAGATTGGAAGCGACAATGGAATGGAGTTCAAGAACTCTCAAATCGAAGGATTTCTTGAGGAGGGCATCAAGCATGAGTTCTCTTCTCCATACACACCCCAACAAAATGGTGTTGTGGAAAGGAAGAATAGAACTCTATTGGACATGGCAAGGACCATGCTTGATGAGTACAAGACACCGGATCGGTTTTGGGCAGAGGCGATTAACACTGCTTGCTATTCCGTCAACCAGCTCTATCTTCACCGAATTCTCAAGAAAACATCATATGAACTCCTCATCGGTAAAAAGCCCAATGTTTATTATTTTAGAGTTTTTGGGAGCAAATGCTTCATTCTTATTAAGAGAGGTAGAAATTCTAAATTTGCTCCTAAAGCAGTAGAAGGCTTTTTACTTGGTTATGACTCAAACACAAGGGCATATAAAGTCTTCAATAAGTCCACTGGATTAGTTGAAGTTTCTTGTGTCATTGTGTTTGACAAGACTAATGGCTCCCAAGTGGAGCAAGTTGATCTTAATGAATTAGATGATGAAGAGGCTCCATGAGTTGCGCTAAGGAACATGTCCATCGGGGATGTGTGTCCAAAAGAATCCGAAGAGCTTCCACAAGCACAAGATCAACCATCATCTTCCATACAAGCATCTCCACCAACTCAAGATGAGGAATTAGCTCATGAGGATGGGGATCAAGATCAAGACGATGAGCCAACTCAAGAGGAGGACATTGATCAAGAGGGAGATGAAGATGATCAAGACAAGGAAGATGATCAAGAAATTCAAAGTCAAAGACCACCACACTCAAGAGTCCACCAAGCAATTCAAAGAGGTCACCCCGTCAACTCCATACTTGGTGACATTCACAAGGGGGTAACCACTAGATCTCGAGTTGCTCATTTTTGTGAACATTACTCTTTTGTGTCTTCTATTGAGCCATACAGGTTAGAGGATGCACTTAGTTATCTGGACTGGGTGGTGGCAATGCAAGAGGAGCTCAACAACTTCACGAGGAATGAGGTATGGCATTTAGTTTCGCGTCCTAACTAAAATGTTGTAGGTACCAAGTGGGTATTCCGCAACAAACAAGATAAGTATGGTGTGGTGACTAGGAACAAAGCCTGACTTGTTGCCAAGGGATATTCACAAGTCAAAGGTTTAGATTTCGATGAAACCTATGCACCCATAGCTAGGCTTGAGTCAATTCATATGTTAAAAACTCAACCGGGGAGGGAAAGACTGCCCTCCCGGTATTATATTAAGAAGAGACCGAAACAATGGTCCCGGCCGAGAAAATCCCCGAACCCTGGCCCCCCATCACTAACGGGCCGGCGTCAACTATCCACTTTGCAACGACCTAACCGGAGGGTGGCGCACAGGACATCGTAACCCGAGAGCGGATGGGGCACAACGAGGGGATTTTTTTAACCAAGCCTAAAAATTCGCTCCCGAGGGGAATCGAACCTAGGACTTGGAGGTGCTACTCGGAAGTCCTTAACCACTAGGCTAGAGGCCCTTTCGCAGTCAATTCGTATATTACTTGCCTATGCTACTTACCATGGCTTTAAGTTATATCAAATGGACGTGAAGAGTGCTTTCCTCAATGGCCCTATCAAGGAAGAGGTATATGTTGAGGAACCTTCCGGCTTTGAAGATAGTATCCTACACATGTTTATAAGTTGTCAAAGGTGTTTTATGGGCTCAAGCAAGCCCCAAGAGCATGGTATGAATGCCTGAGAGACTTTCTTATCACTAATGGCTTCAAAGTTGGAAAAGCTAACCCTACTCTCTTCACTAAAACAATTGCTAAAGACTTGTTTATATGCCAAATTTATGTTGATGATATTATATTTGGGTCTACTAACAAGTCAACCTGTGAAGAGTTTAGTAGGATACTGATACAGAAATTCGAGATGTCTATGATGGGGGAGTTGAAGTATTTCCTTGGATTTCAAATCAAGCAACTCCAAGAGGGCACCTTCATCTGCCAAACTAAGTGCATTCAAGGCATACTCAAGAAGTTTGGGATGAAGAATGCCAAACCCATCAAGACACCCATGGGATCTCGACCTCGACACGGGAGGTAAATCCGTAGATCAAAAGGTATACCTGTCGATGATAGGATCTATACTCTATTTATGTGCTTCATGACTGGATATTATGTTTTCAGTATGCATGTGTGCAAGGTTCCAGGCAAATCCTAAGGAAGTTCACCTTAGGGCCGTGAAAAGAATCATGAGATATTTAGTTTACACTCCTAAGTTTGGGCTATGGTACCCCAAGGGATCTACCTTTGATCTAATTGGGTATTTCGATGCCGATTATGCCAGATGTAAAATTGATAGGAAGAGCCCATCAGTGACTTGTCAGTTTCTGGGAAGATCCCTAGTGTCTTGGGCCTCAAAGAAACAAAACTCAGTAGTTCTATCCACCGCCGAGGCCGAGTATATTGCTGTAGGACTGAAAGTCTCCTAGAAGGGGTGAATATGCAAAACCTGAAATTTATAAACTTAAACACACACTAAGGTCGGGGTTAGCGTTAGAATTAAATTCGAGTGCCGAAGATTGTTTCTCTTGCTATGAGTTGCTCAATTGATGCAGATGACGTTTGGGAGCAAACTCAAATCAATATTAGCAAGAAAACTTTAGAGAGAGGAAAGAGGACAAACAAATCAAGCGAAGATCAATGCAAGTAAACATGGTGATTTGTTTTACCGAGGTTCGGTTCTAAAGAACCTAGTCCCCATTGAGGAGGCCACAAAGGCCAGGTCTATTTCAACCCTTTCCCTCTCTAGAGTGTAAAACTGTAACTAGTTTGCAACTATGATAGATGTGCATAGGTTACTTAGAATTAAACCAATTGAAAGACTTTGTACATATGTCTAAGAATAAACGTGATTGCTTTCTTCTATTTAACATTTTGGACCACATTTGCACCACTTGCTTATTTTTGCAAATATTTTGGAAAAATCTTTTCAAAATTTTTTTGCAAATAGCCAAAGGTATAAGACTATGATTTCAAGAAGCATTTTCAAGATTTGAAATTTCTCCCCCTGTTTCAAATGATTTTCCTTTGACTAAATAAAAGCTCCCCCTAAAGAAATTCTCCCCTTAGCTTTCAAGAGGGTTTTCGAAATGATTTTTCCTTTTTGGAATAGATACCAAATGAAATTAAACCAATGGAAATTCTTATACTTAGTGAAATTTGAAACCAAAATAGATACCAATTGAAAATAAACTTAAATATTGATTGAAATAATTTCTTCCTTTGGTTTTTGAAAATTTTAAAATGGTGGTGTGGTCCTTTTGCTTTGGGCTTAATACTTTCTCCCCCTTTAGCATTAATCGCCAAAAACGGAGAACTTGAGAGCCCTACTACAAATCTCCCCCTTTGGGGCCTAATACTTCCCCCATTGGTAAAAATGAATATGAGCAAAGATTTATACCATTTGAGAGTTGCATGAGTAACAGCAAATGGTAAATGATACCGTCAGAGTTGGAGTCGAAGCCTTGCCTTTGCCGAATACTCCATTTCCCTTTCAATCTAAGACTAACCATACAAAATATACTTGAAAACACATTAGTCTTAGCCTTGGCACAAGAAGAATAAGAAATATACATTTGTACCAAATGAAAGAGACATGATCAAAGGTATATTAATTAGCTATGTGTGCAATGTTTGAATCAAAGTTCCGAGAATCAAGTATATTTAGCTCATTCCTAAGTTTGCTAAAAGTCTTCTCATCTAGTGGCATAGTAAAGATATCGGCTAATTGATTGTGGGTGTTAACATAAGCAATTTCGATATCCCCCTTTTGTTGGTGATCTTTCAGAAAGTGATACCAGATGTCTATGTGCTTAGTGCGGCTGTGTTCAATGGGATTATCCGCCATACGGATTGCGCTCTCATTATCACATAGGAGAGGGACTTTGCTCAATTTGTAGCCATAGTCCCTAAGGGTTTGCCTCATCCAAGGTAGTTTTGCACAACAATAACCTATAGCAATATACTCGGCTTTGGCAGTGGAAAGAGCTACTGAATTTTGTTTCTCTAAAGCCTAAGACACCAGGGATCTTCCCAGAAACTGACAAGTCCCCGATGTGCTCTTCCTGTCAATTTTACATCCAACATAATCGGCATCGGAATACCCAATTAAATCAAAGGTAGATCCCTTGGGGTACCAAAGCCTAAACTTAGTAGTGTAAACTAAATATCTCATGATTCTTTTCACGGCTCTAAGGTGAACTTCCTTAGGATTTGCCTAGAACCTTGCACACATGCATACAAAAAGCATAATATCTGGTCGTGAAGCACATAAATAGAGTAAAGATCCTATCATCGACCGATATACCTTTTGATCTATGGATTTACCTCCCATGTCGAGGTCGAGATGCCCATTTGTTCCCATGGGTGTCTTGATGGGTTTGGCACTCTTCATTCCAAACTTCTTGAAAATATCTTGAATATACTTAGTTTGGCTGATGAAGGTGCCCTCTTGGAGTTGCTTGATTTGAAATCCAAAGAAATACTTCAACTCCCCCATCATAGACATCTCGAATTTCTGTATCATTATCCTACTAAACTCTTCACATGTTGACTTGTTAGTAGACCCAAATATAATATCATCAACATAAATTTGGCATATAAACAAGTCTTTAGCAATTGTTTAGTGAAGACGGTAGGATCAACTTTTCCAACTTTGAAGCCATTATTGATAAGGAAGTCTCGTAGGCATTCATACCATGCTCTTGGGGCTTGCTTGAGCCCATAAAGCGCCTTTGAGAGCTTATAAACATGATTAGGATACTCACTATCTTCAAAGCCAGGAGGTTGCTCAACATATACTTCTTCCTTGATAGGGCCATTGAGGAAGGCACTCTTCACGTCCATTTGATATAGCTTTAAGCCATGGTAAGTAGCATAGGCAAGTAATATACAAATTAACTCAAGCCTAGCTACGGGTGCATAGGTTTCATCGAAATCCAAACCTTCGACTTATGAATAACCTTTTGCAACAAGTCATGCTTTGTTCCTTGTCACCACACCATGCTCATCTTGTTTGTTGCGGAATACCCATTTGGTACCTACAACATTTTGGTTAGGACGTGGAACTAAATGTCATACCTCATTCCTCGTGAAGTTGTTGAGCTCCTCTTGCATTGCCACCACCCAATCCGGATCTCTTAGTGCATCCTCTATCGTGTGTGGCTCAGTAGAAGACACAAAAGAGTAATGTTCACAGAAATGAGCAACTCAAGATCTAGTGGTTACCCCCTTACGAATGTCACCAAGAATGGAGTTGACGGGGTGTTCTCTTTGAATTGCTTGGTGGACTCTTGGATGTGGCGGTCTTTGATCCCGAATCTCTTGATCATCTTCCATGTCTTGATCATCTTCATCTCCCCGTTGATCAATGTCCTCCTCCTGAGGTGGCTCATCGTCTTGATCTTCATCTTCTCCTTCTTGAGCCTGGTCCTCATCTTGAGTTGGTGGAGATGCTTGTTTAAAAGATGATGGTTGATCTTGTGCTTGTGGGGGTTCTTCGGATTCCTTTGGACACACATCCCCAATGGGCATGTCCTTAGTGCAACGCATGGAGCCTCTTCATCATCTAGTTCATCAGGATCAACTTGTTCTACTTGAGAGCCATTAGTCTCATCAAACACAATGTCACAAGAAACTTCAACTAATCCAGCGGACTTGTTGAAGACTCTATATGCCCATGTGTTTGAGTCATAACCAAGTAAAAAGCCTTCTACTGCTTTAGGAGCAAATTTAGAATTCCTACCTCTCTTAATAAGTGAAAGGGAAATAGGGTCAAACCTTTTTCCTAAATGATTTTGGTGGTTGAATGCCCAACACAAATAATTGGACTAACTAGTTTGCTCTAGATTATGTATTCTACAGGTGCATACAAGTTAAACACAAACCAATAAAAGATCAAGGTTAGGGTTCAAAAGAAAAGAGCAAAAGAAACCGAAGTGTGCCCTGGTCTGGCGCACCGGACTGTCCGGTGCACCACCAGACAGTGTCCAGTGCCCCAGGGACCGTACAGTCTGAACTCCTCAGCTTCGGGTTTCTCCGAGCGCACTCCGCTATAATTCACCGGACTGTCCGGTGTGCCACCGGACTGTCCGGTGCACCAAGCGGAGCAATGGCTACCAGTGCAACGGTCGACTGCATAGTGCCCTGACAGAGCTATAGTTCGCGGCAGAAGTCAGAGCAGGCGCAGAAGGCGCACCGGACAGTGTATAGTGCTTGTCCGGTGCAGCACCAGACTGTCCGGTGCCCCATGAAGACAGAGCTCCAACGGTCGAAACTGTCAGAACCCTAACGGTTGAGTGACGTGGTTGGCGCACCAGATAGTGTCCGGTGGCGCACCGGACTGCCCGGTGCGCCCATCGACAGCAGCCTTCCCCAACGGTTGAATTGGTGGTTGGGGGCTATAAATACCCCCTAACCACCTCCACTCCAACCATCCAAGCATTCAGAACAGTGCATTCAATACAAGAGAAAAACACAACACTCCAAGACACAAATCAAAGCCTCCGATCCAATCAAAGTCCCCAAATCAATTCTTGTGCTCTAGAACTTGTGAGAGGATCGCTTGTGTTTCTTTGTTGCTCTTGTTGCTTGGTTGGCTTTCTTCTTCCCCATTCTTGTTCTCAAGACACTTGTAATCAAAGCAAGAGACACCAAGTTGTGGTGGTCCTTGTAGGGGTCTAAGTGACCTGTTTGATTAAGGAGAAAGCTCACTTGGTCTAAGTGACCATTTGAGAGAGGGAAAGGGTTGAAAAAGACCCGGTCTTTGTGATCACCTCAACGGGGAGTAGGTTTGCAAGAACCGAACCTCGGTAAAACAAATCACCGCGTCATCTGCTTCATTTGCCTTTGATTTGTTTTTCACCCTCTCTCTCGGACTCGGATTTTATTCTAACGCTAACCCCGGCTTGTAGTTGTGCTTAAAGTTTGTAAATTTTAGATTCCGCCTATTCACCCCCCTCTAGGCGACTTTCAATTGGTATCATTGCCCGGTGCTTCATTAGAGTTTAACAACTCAAAGTGATGTCGGGAGATCACGCCTAGAGGGAGATCGTTACCGACGAGAAGTCCACAAGCCACGGGAAGGCTCCATCGAGGGAGTCTGGCAACAGGCTAAAGGAGGGATCACCTCCTCACAAGTCGCATCGGAGTGGCGATAAGAAAAAGAAGATGAAGAAGGTGGTCTACTACGAGACCAATTCTTCGTCGCCATCCACCTCCGGCTCCGACGCGTCGTCCGTCACTTCTAAGCGCCATGAGTACAAGAAGTATAGTAAGATGCCACTTCGTTATCCCTGTATTTCTAGGCGCACTCCTTTACTTTTCGTCCCACTAGGCAAACCACCGATTTTTTATGGTGAAGATTATTGTATGTGGAGTGATAAAATGAGGCATCACCTAACCTTACTCCACGCAAGTATTTGGGACATTGTTGAGTTTGGAGCGCAGGTACCATTGCCGGGGGACGAAGGCTACGACTCGGACGAAGTAGGCCAAATCAAGCACTTTGATTCCCAAGCAACTACTATACTCCTCGCCTCTCTATGTCGAGAGAAGTATAATAAGGTGCAAGGGTTGAAAAGTGCTAAGGAGATTTGGGACGTACTAAAGACCGCGCACGAGGGAGATGAGGTGACCAAGATCACCAAGCGGGAGACGATTGAGGGGAGCTCGGTCGATTCGTCCTAAACCAAGGAGAGGAGCCACAAGCTATGTATAACCGGCTCAAGACCTTGGTGAACCAAGTGCGCAACCTCGGGAGCACAAAATGGGATGACCATGAAATGGTCAAGGTTATTCTTAGATCACTCGTATTTTGTAATCCTACTCAAGTTCAATTAATATGTGGTGATCCTAGATATAAGCTAATGTCTCCCGAGGAGGTTATAGGGAAGTTTGTGAGCTTTGAATTGATGATCAAAGGCTCCAAACAAATCATCAACTTGGAGCAAGGCGACACCTCCACACTTGAGGTGCAACCCGTCGCATTCAAGGCGACGGAGGAAGAAAAGAAGAAATCTACACCAAGGAGGATTCCCATCGACGCCTCCAAGCTTGACAATGAGGAGATGGCGCTCATCATCAAGAGCTTTCGCCAAATCCTCAAGCAAAGGAAGGGGAAGGACAACAAGCCCCGTTCCAAAAGGGTGTGCTACAAGTGTGGTAAGCTCGGTTATTTCATTGCAAAATGTCCTATGTCTAGTGACAGTGACAGGGGCAACGACAAGAAGGGAAAGAGGAAGGAGAAGAGATACTACAAGAAGAAGGGCGACGATGCCCACGTGTGTCGGGAATGGGACTCTGATGAGAGCTCCATTGACTCCTCCGATGAGGACACCACCAACATCACCGTCAACAAGGCTCTCCTCTTCCCCAACGTCAGCCACAAGTGCCTCATGGCAAAGGATGGCAAAAAGAAGAAGGTAAAATCTAGAGCTTCCACTAAATATACAACATCTAATGATGAGGCTAGCTCTAGTGATGATGAGGATAATTTGCTCACACTTTTTGCCAACCTCAACATGCAACAAAAGGAAAAATTGAATGAATTGATAGGAGCCATTCATGAGAAGGATGAACTTTTGGATAGCCAAGAGGAATTCCTCATTAAGGAAAATAAGAAGCATGTTAAAGTTAAAAATGCTTATGCTCAGGAAGTAAAGAAAAATGAAAATTTGACTAAGGAGCTTAGCATTTGCCATGACACCATTTCCAACCTTAGAACTGAGAATGCTAATTTGATTGCTAAGGTTGAGAAGTCAAATGTTTGTCAGGATTCAATTGTCAATCTTATAAATGATAATGCTAGTTTAATTGCAAGGATTGATAAATTGAATGAATCAATTGTTAGCCTTAGAACTGATAATGATATTTTAATTTCCAAGGCTAAAGATTTAAATGTTTGAAATGTTTCTATTTCCAATCTTAGAAATGAGAATGCTATTTTACATGCTAAGATTGATGAATTAAATGCTTGCAAACCATCTACATCTACTGTTGAGCATGTTTCTCTTTGCACTAGATGTAGAGATGTTAATGTAGACGCTATTCATGATCACCTTGCTTTAATTAAACAACAAAATGATCACATAGCTACATTAACTGCTAAAATTAATGAGCATGAGATAGAGAATGAAAAATTTAAATTTGCTAGAAGCATGCTCTATAATGGGAGACGCCCTGGCATCAAGGATGGTATTGGTTTCCAACAGGGAAGCAATGTCAAACTTAATGCCCCTAAGAAATTGTCTAATTTTGATAAGAGCAAGGCTCCCATAGTTCAGGATAACGAGGGCTATATTTTATATCATGTTGGTTATCCCGAACATAAGATTAGGAGAATTCATGCAAAGAAGTCTCATTCTATTTCTCACCATGCATTTATGTATAAGAATGAGGCATCTAGCCCTAGGCATTCCACTCATACTAAAATGCCTAAAAAGAAATCTCCTACCGCATCAAATGAGCCTAACATTTCATTTAAGACTTTTGATGCATCATATGTGCTGACTAACAAATCAGGCAAAGTAGTTGCCAAATATGTTGGGGCCAAACACAAGGGCTCAAAGACTTGTGTTTGGGTGCCCAATGTGCTTGTTTCTAATGTGAAAGGACCCAAGACCGTTTGGGTACCTAAGAACAAGGCCTAAATTGTTTTGTAGGTTTATGCATCCGGGGGCTCAAGTTGGATAATTGATAGCGGGTGCACAAACCACATGACAGGGGAGAAAAGGATGTTCTCCTCCTACGAGAAAAACCAAGATCCCTAAAGAGCTATCACATTCGGGGATGGAAATCAAGGTTTGGTCAAAGGACTTGGTAAAATTGTTATATCACCTGATCATTCCATTTCCAATGTTTTTCTTGTAGATTCTTGAGAGCACCTAGAGGGGGGTGAATAGGTGATACTGTAAAAATCAAAAACTAATAGCCACAAAACTTGGTTATAAGTGTTAGTGTGGCTAAGTGGCTTGAAGCGATCTCTTGCGAACACAATTAATCACAGAGAGGAGTAACACAAGAGACACGCGATTTTTATCCCATGGTTCGGCCAAGTGAAACTTGCCTACTTACACGTTGTGGCGTCCCAATGGACGAGGGTTGCACTCAACCCCTTTCAAGTGATCTAATGATCAACTTGAATACCACGATTTTCTTCCTTAGTCTTTTCCCCCGTTTGCGAGGAATCTCCACAACTTGGAGCCTCTCACCCTTACAATGATGATCACAAAAGAAGCACAGAAGTAAGGGAGGGGAGAGCAACGCACACAAGACTCAAATCACAGCACAATCACGCACACAAGTCACAACTCGAGCTCAAAACACAGCGCACGGAGTTCTCAACTCAAATGGAGCTCAAGTCACTATCTCAAAGAATCAAATGCGCGAAGTTGGAGTCTTGGAGTCTTAGAACGTTTCTTGAAAGCTTAGGTGACTCCTCCATGCGCCTAGGGGTCCATTTTATAGCCCCAAGGCAGCTAGGAGCCATTGGAGGCCAACAAGGAAGGCTATCCTTGCCTTCTGTCGGGTGGTGCACCGGACAGTCCGGTGCGCCACCGAACAGTCACTGTAGACAGTCCGGTGCCGATCTCTTTCTTATTCTGGCGGAAACGACCGTTGCAGATTCGTGGCAGTTGGCACATCGGACACTGTCCGGTGCACACCGGACAGTCCGGTGTCCCCTGCCGACCGTTGGCGCGGGCCACGCGTCGCCTGCGGATTGCATGGCCGACCGTTGCGTAGTCGACTGTTGGCTCACCGGACAGTCCGGTGTACCACCAGACAGTCCGGTGAATTATAGCCGTATGTCGCCAAACTTTTCCCGAGAGTGGCATGTTCACCGGAGTTTAGCCTGGCGCACCGGACACTGTCCGGTGCACCACCGGACAGTCCGGTGTGCCAGACTGAGCAGAGTTTTGGCTGCACCGAGCCAAGACTTTTTGCAATTCTTTTCTCGCTATTTCTAGCACTTAGACAGAATATTTTAGTACTAAAAACAATGTGCTAAGTCTAGAAACATACCTTGTTACATGATTTGCACTTCTTGCTTGTTTGGCACATAATCAACTCACTTAATATGTGTTGGACACTTAATCACCAAAACATTATAGAAATGGCCCAAAGGCACATTTCCCTTTCAATCTCCCCCTTTTTGGTGATTTATGCCAACACACCAAAAAGCAACACAAATACGTTCAACATCAATGCAAATAAGGACCAAATTGTTTTTGACTCTAATTTGGCATATTTGGATCATTCTTTGCCACCACTTGGTTTGTTTTTGCAAATCAAATTTATTTTCCTATCTCTAAGTCAAACTCACTTGTTTGGGCACAAAGAGAGATATTCCAGTGGAAAAAATTTAACAAGAGCCAAAAACTCCCCCTTTTCCCATAATCATAAATTCTCCCCCACAAGAGACCAAATTTTGCAATAAGAGTATTTTGGACAAATCAAAAATTCTAACTCTACTATTTTCAAAATTCTCAAGTGGTAGCTGATCCATTTGCTTTGGATTCTCAAGTGGTAGCTGATCCATTTGCTTTGGCCTTAATTTCTCCCCCTTTGGCATTAAGCACCAAAACGGGATCATTTTTGGCCCTTTAACCCCATTGCCTCACCAAAAATTGTCAATTAAGAGCAAAAGGCAATAAGAGCACAAGAATTAACTTGGAGGTGAGTACACTAATACCGGAGTGCAGTGGAAGTCTTTGCATGGTCCAAGTTCACCTTTCCTTTCAATGCACCTTTGAGACTACATCAAGTAACTCAAACACAAGGATTAGTCTCAAAGGGTCAAGTTGTAGCACTTCTCCCCCTAAATATGTGCATCATTCACATATGGACTTGTGAGGTCCGGGGATCCCTTGCACAACTTGAGCACCATAAATAAAGCAACAAATTGCATAAATGTATAAGTAACAAGGCATAAAACACATGTATGCTATAGATCAATCCAAGTTACGCGAATCTAAGACATTTAGCTCACTATGCAGCCTGCAAAAGGTTTTCTCATCTAATGGCTTGGTAAAGATATCGGCTAGCTGGTTCTCGGTGCTAATATGGAACACCTCGATATCTCCCTTTTGCTGGTGGTCTCTTAGAAAGTGATGGCAGATGTCTATGTGCTTAGTGCGGCTGTGTTCAATAGAATTATCCGCCATGCGGATTGCACTCTCATTGTCACATAGGAGTGGGACTTTGCTCAGATTGTAGCCAAAGTCCCGGAGGGTTTGCCTCATCCAAAGTAGTTGTGCGCAACACTGTCCTGCGGTAACATACTCGGCCTCAGCGGTGGATAGGGCAACGGAGGTTTGTTTCTTTGAACTCCAAGACGTCAGGGACCTTCCTAGGAATTGGCACGTCCTTGATGTACTCTTCCTATCAACCTTGCATCCAGCATAATCGGAGTCTGAATATCCAATTAAGTCAAAGGTAGACCCCTTTGGATACCAGATCCCGAAGCAAGGCATAGCAACTAAATATCTAAGAAACAAGAAGATAAGAAGCAACAATGGGACGGAGTTCAAGAACTCACAAATTGATGGCTTCCTTGAGGAGGAGAGCATCAAGCATGAGTTCTCTTCTCCCTACACACCTCAGCAAAATGGTGTAGTGGAGAGGAAGAATAGAACTCTATTGGACATGGGCAAGGACCATGCTTGATGAGTCAAGACTCCGGACCGGTTTTGGGCTGAGGCGATTAACACCGCCTGCTACTCCATCAACCGGCTCTACCTTCACCGAATCCTCAAGAAGACATCATATGAACTCCTAACCGGTAAAAAGCCCAATGTTTCATATTTTAGAGTTTTTAGTAGCAAATGTTTTATTCTTATTAAAAGAGGTAGAAAATCTAAATTTGCTCCTAAGGCTGTAGAAGGCTTTTTACTAGGTTATGACTCAAACACAAGGGCATATAGAGTCTTCAACAAATCCACTGGATTAGTTGAGGTTTCTTGTGACATTGTGTTTGATGAGACTAATTGCTCCCAAGTGGAGCAAGTTGATCTTGATGAACTAGATGATGAAGAGGCTCCGTGTGTCGCGCTAAGGAACATGTCCATTGGAGACGTGTGTCCTAAGGAACCCGAAGAGCCAACTCAAGCACAAGATCAACCGTCATCTTCCATGCAAGCATCTCTACCAACCCAAGATGAGGAACAAGCTCAAGGTGATGAAGAAGAAGATCAAGAAGATGAGCCACCTCAAGAAGATGGCAATGATCAAGGGGGAGATGATGAAGGCAATGACAAGGAAGATGAGAAAGAAATTCAGGGTCAAAGACCGCCACACCCAAGAGTCCACCAGGCGATTCAAAGAGATCACCCCATGAACTCCATTCTTGGTGATATCCATAAGGGGGTAACTACTCGATCTCGAGTCGCACATTTTTGTGAGCATTACTCTTTTGTGTCCTTTATTGAGCCATACAGGGTAGAGGATGCATTAAGAGACTCGGATTGGGTGTTGGCAATGCAAGACGAGCTCAACAACTTCACGAGGAATGAGGTATGGCATTTGGTTCCACGTCCTAATCAAAATGTTGTAGGAACCAAGTGGGTATTCCGCAACAAGCAAGATGAGCATGGTGTGGTGACAAGGAACAAAGCCCGACTTGTGGCCAAGGGATATTCACAAGTCGAAGGTTTGGATTTCGGTGAAACCTATGCACCCGTAGCTAGGCTTGAGTCAATTCGCATATTACTTGCCTATGCTACTTACCATGGCTTTAAGCTTTATCAAATGGACATGAAAAGTGCCTTCCTCAGTGGACCGATCAAGGAAGAGGTCTATGTTGAGCAACCTCCCGGCTTTGAAGATAGTGAGTATCCTAACCATGTGTATAAACTCTCAAAGACACTTTATGGGCTCAAGCAAGCCCCAAGAGCATGGTATGAATGCCTTCGAGATTTTCTTATCACTAATGGCTTCAAAGTCGGAAAAGCCGATCCTACACTCTTTACTAAGACTGTTGTAAAAGATTTGTTTGTATGCCAAATTTATGTTGATGATATCATATTTGGGTCTACTAACAAATCTACTTGTGAAGAGTTTAGTAGGATCATGGTTCAAAAATTCGAGATGTCTATGATGGGGGAGTTGAAGTATTTTCTAGGATTCCAAGTCAAGCAACTCCAAGAGGGCACCTTCATCAGCCAAACGAAGTATATTCAAGACATTCTTAACAAGTTTGGAATGAAGGATGCCAAGCCCATCAAGACACCCATGGGAACTAATGGGCATCTCGACCTCGACACGGGAGGTAAAACCGTAGATCAAAAGGTATACCGGTCGATGATAGGATCTTTACTCTATTTACCCGGATATTATGCTTTCCGTATGCATGTGTGCAAGGTTCCAAGTCGATCCTAAGGAAGTTCACCTTAGGGACATGAAAAGAATCATGAGATATTTAGTTTATACTCCTAAGTTTGGGCTTTGGTACCCCAAGGGATCCACTTTTGATTTAATAGGATATTCAGATGCTGATTGGGCAGGGTGTAAAATTGATAGGAAGAGCACATCAGGGACTTGTCAGTTTCTAGGGAGATCCCTGGTGTCTTGGGCATCAAAGAAGCAAAATTCAGTAGTCCTATCAACTACCGAAGCCAAGTATATTGTCGCGGGCCATTGTTGTGCGCAATTACTTTGGATGAGGCAAACCCTAAGGGACTATGGCTACAAATTGAGCAAAGTACCTCTCCTATGTGATAATGAGAGTGCAATCCGCATAGCAGATAATCCCGTTGATCACAGCCGCACTAAGCACATAGACATTCGGCATCACTTTTTGAGAGATCACCAACAAAGGGGGATATTGAGATTGCTTATATAAACACCAAAGGTCAATTAGCCGATATCTTTACCAAGCCATTAGATGAGAAAACCTTTAGCAAACTTAGGAATGAGCTAAATATTCTTGATTCTCGGAACTTTGATTGACACTTTACACACATAGCTCATTTATATACCTTTGATATTCTCTCTTTCATTTGCTACGACTAATGTGTTTCCAAGTATTTCTTTATGCTAAGTCGTAGATTGAAAGGGAAATGGAGTATTCGGCAAAGACGACGCTTCCACTCAACTCCATCAATTTCATTTACTCTTTGCTGGTATTCCGCCATCTCTCCACATTGGTATAATCTTTCATATATTGTTTGCCAAAGGGGGAGAGAATTTAAGAAGGGCTCTCAATATCTCTGTTTTTGGCGATTAATGCCAAAGGGGGAGAAGATATTAAGCCCAAAACAAAAGGACCGCACCACCACCAATTTCAAAATTTTCGAAATAAAGTTTTAAATTAGTATCTTTCAAATTGGTATTCCTCTAATGAGAAGTATCTCAATTGGTATCTATATTTCAAATTGATATATATCTCAAAACCCTCTTGACAACTAAGAGGAGAATTTCATTTAGGGGGAGTTTTGTTTAAGTCAAAGGAAAAGCATTTGAAACAGGGGGAGAAATTTCAAAATCTTGAAAATGCTTCTTGCAATCTTATTCATATGTCTTTGACTATTTGCAAAAATGATTTTGGAAAGACTTTTCAAAAGAATTTGCAAAAACAAAACAAGTGGTGCAAATGTGGTCCAAAATGTTAAAAGAAAGAAAGCAATCCATGCATATCTAGTGAAAGTATAAATTGGTTTAACTCCAAGGAACTTATGCACTTACATTATGCAAACTAGTTCAATTCTGCACTAATATATTTGCTTTGGTTTGTGTTGGCATCAATCACCAAAAAGGGGGAGATTGAAAGGGAAATAGGGTCAAACCTATTTCCTAAATGGTTTTGGTGGTTGAATGCCCAACACAAATAATTGGACTAACTAGTTTGCTCTAGATTATGTATTCTACAGGTGCATAAAAGTTCAACACAAACCAATAAAAGATCAAAGTTAGGGTTCAAAAGAAAGGAGCAAAAGGAACCGAAGCGTGCCCTAGTATGGCGCACCGGACTGTCCGGTGTGCCACCGGACAGTGTCCGGTGCCCCAGGGACCGTATAGTCTAAACTCCTCAGCTTCGGGTTTCTCCAGGTGCACTCCGCTATAATTCACTGGACTGTCTGGTGTGCCACCGAACTATCCAGTGCACCAAGCGGAGCAACGGCTACCAGTGCAACGGTCGACTGCACAGTGCCCTGACAGAGCTACAGTTCGCGGCAGAAGTCAGAGCAGGCGTAGAAGGCACACCGGACAGTGAATAGTGCTTGTCCGGTGCGGCACCAGACTATCTGGTGCCCCATGAAGACGGAGCTCCAATGGTCGAAACTGTTAGAACCCTAACGGTTGGGTGACGTGGCTGGCGCACCGGACTGTTCGGTGCGCCCATCGACAGCAGCCTTCCCCAACGGTTGAATTGGTGGTTGGGGGCTATAAATACCCCCCAACCACCTCCACTCCAACCATCCAAGCATTCACAACAGTGCATTCAATACAAGAGCAAAACACAACACTCCAAGACACAAATCAAAGCCTCCGATAAAATTAAAGTCCCCAAATCAATTCTAGTGCTCTAGGACTTGTGAGAGGATCGCTTGTGTTTCTTTGTTGCTCTTGTTGCTTGGTTAGCTTTCTTCTTCCCCATTCTTGTTCTCAAGACACTTGTAATCAAAGCAAGAGACACCAAGTTGTGGTGGTCCTTGTAGGGGTCTAAGTGACCCGTTTGATTAAGGAGAAACCTCACTCGGTCTAAGTGACCGTTTGAGAGAGGGAAAGGGTTGAAAGAGACCCGGTCTTTGTGACCGCCTCAATGGGGAGTAGGTTTGCAAGAACCAAACCTCGGTAAAACAAATCACCGCATCATCCGCTTCTTTTTTCTTTGATTTGTTTTTCACCCTCTCTAGGACTCGGATTTTATTCTAATGCTAACCCCGGCTTGTAGTTGTGCTTAAAGTTTGTAAATTTCAGATTCCGCCTATTCACCCCCTCTAGGTGACTTTCAATAAGAATAAAGCATTTGCTCCTAAAGACTCTAAAATATGAAATATTAGGCTTTTACCATTAAGGAGTTCATACGATGTTTTCTTGAGGATTCGGTGTAGGTAGAGTCGGTTGATAGAGTAGCATGTGGTGTTAATCGCCTCCGCCCAAAACCGATCCGGAGTCTTGTATTTATCAAGCATGGTCCTTGCCATATCCAGGAGAGTTCTATTCTTCCTATGCACTACACCATTTTGTTGAGGTGTGTAGGGAGAGGAGAACTCATGCTTGATGCCCTCCTCCTCAAGAAATCCTTCAATTTGAGAGTTCTTGAACTCCGTTCCATTGTCGCTTCTAATCTTCTTGATCCTCGATCCGAACTCATTTTGAGCCCATCTTAAGAATCTCTTTTAAGGTCTCTTGGGTTTAAGATTTTTCCTACAAAAAGAATACCCAAGTGAAGTGAGAATAATCATCCACAATAACTAGACAGTACTTACTACCGTCGATGCTTATGTAAGCGATCGGGCCGAATAGGTCCATGTGGAGCAGCTCAAGTGGCCTGTCTGTCGTCATGATGTTCTTGTGTGGATGATGGACTCCAACTTGCTTCCCTGCTTGGCATGCGCTACAAATCCTATCTTTCTCAAAATGAACATTTGTTAGTCCTAAAATGTGTTCTCCGTTTAGAAGCTTGTGAAGATTCTTCATCCCAACATGGGCAAGTCAGTGATGCCAGAGCCAACCCATATTAGTCTTAGCAATTAAGCAAGTGTCTAGTTCAGCCTTGTTATCATTAAAATCAACTAAATATAGCTAACCATCTAACACTCCCTTAAATGCTATTGAATCATCACTTCTTCTAAAGACAGTAACACCTACATCAGTGAATAAACAGTTGTAGCCCATTTTGCATAATTGAGCAACTGAAAGCAAGTTGTAGTCTAAAGAATCTACAAGAAAAACATTAGAAATGGAATGGTCAGGGGATATAGCAATTTTACCCAAACCTTTGACCAAACCTTGATTTCCATCCCCGAATGTGATAGCCTTTGGGGATCATCATTTTTCTCATATGAGGAGAACATCCTTTTCTCCCCTGTCATTTGGTTTGTGCACCCACTATCGATTATCCAACTTGATCCACCGAATGCATAAACCTACAAAACAAATTTAGGCCTTGTTCTTAGGTACCCAAACGGTCTTGGGTCCTTTGATATTAGAAACAAGCACCTTAGGCACCCAAACACAAGTCTTTGGACTCTTATGTTTGCCCCTAACATATTTGGCAACTACTTTGTCTGATTTGTTAGTTAGCACAAAAGATGCATCAAAGGTTTTAAATGAAATGCAATGTTCATTTGATGCACTAGGCATTTTGATATGAGTTGAATGCCTAGAGCTAGAAGCCTCATTCTTATACGTAAAAGCATGATGAGAAACATTGTGAGGTTTTCTAGCATGAATCTTCCTAATCTTATGCTCAGGATAGTTTACATGATATAAAATGTAGCACTCTCTATCCTGAACCATGGGAGCCTTACCCTTAACAAAGTTAGATAGTTTCTTGTGGCATTAAGTTTGGTGTTGTTTTGGCTCCCTTGTTGGAAGCCAATGTCGTCCTTAATGCCAGGGCGTCTCCCATTATAAAGCATGCTTCTAGACTATTTAAATTTTTCATTTTCTAGCTCATGCTCGGCAACTTTGGCAGATAATTTAGCTATGTGATCATTTTGTTGTTTAATCATGGTAAGGTGATCATCAATAGCTTCAACATTAACATCTCTACATCTAGTACAAATAGTGACATGTTCAAAAGTAGATATAGAGGGTTTGCAAACATTCAATTCTTCTATCTTAGCATTTAAACTAGCATTCTCATCTTTAAGACAGGAAATTGAATCATTGCAAATGCTAAGCTCCTTAGTTAAGTTTTCACAATTTTCTACTTCTAGAGCATAAACATTTTTCAACTTAACAAATTTTTTATTTTCTTTAACGAGCAAGTCCTCTTGGCATTCCAAGAGATCATCCTTCTCGTTAATGGTTTCTATTAATTCATTTAATTTTTTCTTTTGGTTCATGGTAAGGTTGGCAAAGAGAGAAACTAAATCATCTTCATTATCACTAGACCTGCCCTCATCATTAGATGTAGTGTATTTGGGGGTAACTCTAAAATGTACCTTTTTCTTCTTGTCGTCCTTAGCCATGAGACACTTGTGGCCGACGTTGGGGAAGAGGAGGCCTTTATTGATGGCGATGTTGGCGGCGTCCTCATCGGAGGAGGAGTCAATGGAGCTCCCATCGGAGTTCCATTCCTGCCCCATGTGTGCCACGCCACCCTTCTTCTTGTAGTACCTTTTCATCTCCATTTTCTTCTTCCCCTTCTTGTCGTCGTCCCTGTCACTTTCACTTGTATATGGACATTTAGCTATGAAGTGACCAGACTTACCACACCTGTAGCACACCCTTTTGGAGTGGGGCTTGTAGTCCTTCCCGCTCCTTTGTTTGAGGATTTGACAAAAGCTCTTAATTATAAGAGCCATCTCCTCATTGTTGAGCTTGGAGGCGTCGATTGGAAGTCCACTTGGCGTAGACTCCTCCTTCTTTTCTTTCGTTGCCTTGAATGCAACGAGTTGCACCTTGGGTGTGGAGGTGGCGCCTTGCTCCAAGTTGACAATGTGTTTGGAGTCTTTGATCATAAGTTCAAAGCTTACAAACTTGCCAATTACCTCCTCGAGAGACATCTGTTTATATCTTAGATCTCCACGGATTAATTGCACTTGAGTGGGATTACGAAAAACAAGAGATCTAAGAATAACCTTGATCATTTCATGGTCATCCTACTTGGTGCTCCCGAGGTTGTGCACTTGGTTCACCATTATTTTGAGCCAATTGTACATCGCTTGCGACTCTTCTCCTTTGTTGAGGACGAATCGACCGAGCTCTCCCTCGATCGTCTCCCGCTTGGTGATCTTTGTCACCTCGTCCCTTTCGTGCGTTGTTTTGAGGACGTCCCAAATTTCTTTGGCATTTTTCAACCCTTGCACCTTATTATACTCCTCTCCACACAAGGAGGCGAGGAGTATAGAAGTTGTTTGGGAGTTAAAATGCCTAATTTGGGTGGCCTCGTTCGAGTCGTAGTCCTCGTCGCCCACCTATGGTGCCTGCACTCCAAACTCAACAATTCCCATATGCTTTCGTGGAGTGAGGTTAGATGATGCCTCATTTTATCACTCCACATACAATAGTCTTCACCATCAAAATATGGTGGTTTGCCTAGGGGTACCAAAAGTATAGGAGCGTGTTTAGGAATGCGAGGATAGCGTAGAGGCATCTTACTATACTTCTTATGCTCGTGGCGCTTCAAAGTTATAGACTCGGTGCCAGATGTGGAGGGTGATGAAGAGACGGTCTCGTAGTAGACTACCTTCTTCATTTTATTTTTCTTCTTGTCACCCCTTCTATGTGACTTGATGGAGGAAGAGTATTCCTCCTTGTACTTGTCGCCGGACTCCCTTAATAGAGTCCTTCTTGAGCCCATGGCCTTATCGCCTGTGATGATCTCCCTCTTGGCATGATCTCAGACATCACTTCGAGTTTGTTAGACTCTTAATGAAGCACTGGCTCTGATACCAATTGAAAGTCGCCTAGAGGGGGGTGAATAGGCAAAACCTAAAATTTATAAACTTAAACACACACTAAGGCCAGGGTTAGCGTTAGAATTAAATTCGAGTGCGAAAGATTGTTTCTCTTGCTTTGAGTTGTTCAATTGATGCGGATGACGTTTGGGAGCAAACTCAAACCAATATTAGCAAGGAAACTTTAGAGAGAGGAAAGAGGACAAACAAATCAAGCGAAGATCAATGCAAGCCAATACGGTGATTTGCTTTATCGAGGTTCGGTTCCAAAGAACCTAGTCTCTGTTGAGGAGGCTGTCGATGTTTTGGGTCCGACCGCACACCCGGGGTTACCCCTCAAGGTGCTTTTAGAGGTAGGACGGTGTTATCGACTGTAGCTCAATGGTTCGTGTCGGTTGCACGAGAAACAGTAGACAATGGTTTACAGGTTTGGGCCGCTTTGAAATGCGTAACACCCTATGTCCTGGCGAGAGCGCTTTATGTGGTGGATTACAAGGTAGTTCTCTGGTGCGTAGAGAGTTGGGGTGGATGGCTGAGTAGTGAGTTCGATCCGTTCTGAAGGAGTGCCCCCTAGGCCTTATATATTCGACCGTGAGGCAATACATGCTGATATGATAACGACGTGCACCTAAGAAATAGTGAACCGATTGGGTCTATTTTCCTATAGTTCCACCGACCCATCCTCGCTCGGTTTCGTCGTACGGGGCTCCAGTGCGGGAAGGTCGGGTCTCTGTTGTGATTACTTGCTCGAAGTCGTTGGGCCGTCTAGGCTTGCACCAGTCCGGCCTTGTGCCGATCCGCTTCACTGGCCGTCTCTCCCAGGCCCACCAGGAGATGACCTCATGAATTATGGAGCCCTTGGGCCCTTCGTGAGGTCTTTTATCCTTCTGGTGGATCCGGGGGATATCTGTCCCCCACAAGCCCCCGATCTTTGGGTCGATTTTGAAATAAACGGCCCAATGATCCTAGGTCTAGCTTCCAGTCTTTTGATTTTAACAAGAAAACACCTTGGGGATAAGCTTGCCGGGCCAACGCTTCTGAGTTCTGAGTGGTCCGATAAAAACAATTTTTCACTGCCTTCTTCTGCTTTTATTGCTCGAAATTTGGTGTTCTGTCTCAGACCCTTGCTTTGGAGGTCAGCATTTCGTACTGTAGGACTTCGAACTTCATTGGCGCACCAAAGGTGCACCCAATGGGTGTAGCCCCCGAGCTTCGAGTGGATTTTTGAAAATAATCCACTCGAAGGTCTTCACTTCGAGTATTATCAGAAATCACTTTCATCTTCCACTTGTACTTCGTCGGAGGTCAGCCTTGTATTGATCTTACCCTATGCTTTAGAGGTCAGCATTGTCTTGATCTGAGATGATGATTCATTGGGTGCACCGAAGGTGCTCCCAATGGGTGTAGCCCCCGAGCTTCGAGTGGATTTTTTGAAAATAATCTACTCGAAGATCTTCATTTTATGCCTTTTTCCAGTAATCTTCTTCCCTTCTTGCCGAATGCCTTGGAGGTCAGCACTATGTTATTGATATTACGCTTTAGAGGTCAGCGTATATTTTGTCTTTGAGGCCGAGTTCGTGATCTGCCCATATCTTGCTAGGCAGTGCAATTTATTTGATCTGTGACTGATTGGACGTTCGACAGGTGACCCTTGGCTAGTCTTCATTATCACTTCTTGCTTCAATGCTTCTATCGATTAGACTTGTACCTTGTTGGCTATATTTGGCTTTCCTTTGATCCTTGTTAATATCTCACTTTTGTCTTGAATTATTCATTGCACGTACTGCACGGATGTGACAGTTTTGAAAAATATACCGATAATTCCTGGGCATCCCCCCCAATGGGTGTAGGCAGGGGACGGCTTGGTACGCTGAGTGTTTTAGCAAACTGCTTCTGAGTAGTAACTTGATGTGACCGCGGGTGTAATCATATCGCCCGCGCAGTTGACTGGAGTCCCAATGGGTGTTGTGTAGCGTGAAACGGCGTTAGCCGCCTGACGTGTCTTCAGACGGTTTGAATTGCATATTGAATTTTTGCGACTGTTCAGTGGCCGTGGTAGGAGGTGAGCGGTTGCCTTCTTCTTCTATAAATAGTGTTCTTGCTTCCCCGGCATTTTCACATCTCTTACTGCTCTCTGCTGCTTGCTCTCTTCTTCTTCCTTCTTCTCCACCATGGGCAAGAGTAAGAAAGGTAGCGGTTCTTCGCCTCGCTCTGGCGACAAGCGCAAACGTGAGCTGACTCCTCCTTCGGAGGACTTCGGCAACTCGGAGTACTCGGAGGAGTTCTCCTCCGAGTCTGAGGGATCTCCGGCCCCCGTCTCTCCCCCGGCGTCGTCTGATGATTCAGACGACTCCTAGGGGATTGCCACGGAGGTCTGGACCTACATCCAGGCCGTCGAGCGCGCTGGGCTCGAGGGCTCGGATGAGTCGGAGTACTCCTCGGACGAGGAGGACTCCTCGGACTCGTCCGAGGAGGGCAGCGGCGACGATGGCAGAGACGGCGATGACGACGGAGGCGACAGCAGCGGCAAGGGCGGTGACGGCAGCGGCAAGGGCGGTGACGGCAGCGGCAAGGGCGACGGCGGCGACGGTGGCAGCGGCGGCATGGGCAGCAGCAGCAAGGGCAGCAGCAGGGGCAGCAACCAGGCCAGTGGCTAGATGCCACTGGTTTTAGATGTTAGTGTAGATTAGTAGTAGAAATAGTATTAGTGAAATAATGTAGTGGTAGTAGTAGTATAGAGTAGTGGAATGTAATGTAGTAGTAGTAGTACGGAAGTATCAACTCATAACGAGTTGATTTGTAAGTTCTGTAACTTCCCTTTATGAAGAACGATTTCGTCTCCTCCTGTGTTAATTACTTTGCCTCCTAGTCAGTTGATGATCGTCGCAATATTCATTGTCCATGATGTTCTCTGTCTGCTATGCTTGAGTAGTAACTTGGAGTTCTCGAATCATTCTTCTGTTCGTTTTCTCTGCGTCGTCGGTGCCTCAGAAGCAATGGCCGAGTCACTCGGTGTCACATTGTCGCTTTTAGGGGCGACGGTCGAGTTATTATTGACAACATTAGAGCTTCTAGAGTAGCATCCGAATGATGGCGGGGCCACATAGGTGTTTTTAGAATTAACTACCGAGTGGTTACTGGTGATGTCAGCGTTATAGAGGCAACGACCGAGTGACTGATGGCAACGTCGGCGTTTTTAGAGGTAACAGCCGAGTGACTGATGGCGACGTCGGTGTTTTAGAGGTAACAGTCGAGTCAATTTGGGCCGCGTCGGCCGTTTTGGAAATAACGGCCGAGTGATGACATGGCACGCCAGTTTTTTTTAGAAATAGCAGCTGAGTGATGACATGGCACGCCAGCGTTTTAGAAATAACCGCTGAGCGATGACATGGCACGCCAGCGTTTTAGAAATAACCGCTGGGTGATGACTAGGCACTTTTTGGAAATGGCATCTGGCCCGGGAAAACCCCATATGTACTGTACTGTTGCGTGTCTCCACATTCCGTGCCCTAGTTCTTGCTTTCCTGCATCCAGGCTCTCTCTGCCGTTTTGCGATTCTGCTTCCGCTCCACTCGCCGACGAGATTGAGATGGCGCCCAAGCGGAAAGCCTCGAGTTCGTCCGTTGCTATCATTCCCCCCATCGATCCCAACAGCCAGTTGCCTTTCGCAGGTAACCATATGTCTGTTGTTTCTGAGTCTGACCTTCTCCATCTTGTGTCCATTGGAGTTCTTCCTTCGAAAGAGCTCTGTTCCTGGCGATCTACTGTGGGGTCACTGTTCCAACAGAAGACACCCATGAGTCTGTTGTTTACGTTCCATTCCTCCTCCACGGCCTTGCTCTTCCTATTTCTCCCTTTTTCCGCGGTCTCCTTGATTTCTATCACTTGAATCTGACCCATCTGAACACCAATTCCATTCTGCAAATCTCCATCTTTGTTCATTTATGTGAGGCTTTTCTTGGTGTTCTGCCGCACTTTGGCCTGTGGAAGTTCTTGTACCATTGTCGGCCTGGGATGGCCGGAGGGCAGCACCAACTGGTAGGGGGCGCGAGCTTGGAGATGCGCTGTGGGAGGAAGACTGATTACCTTGACATCCCACTCAAGGACAGCATCAAAGGATGGCGCTTAGAGTGGTTTATCGTGGAGAATCATGGGAATTCCCTCCCACCACGATTAGGGAGACAGCCGGATGTTCGCACTCCGAGCTGGACCGAATCCCCCACAGACCAGGAGGTGGCTGAGGCAGGGGCTCTGTTGGCTGAAGTTGGGTTGTTGAAGGAGAGAGGTCTGACTGCAGAGGCTATGGTTGCTGACTTTGTCTTCAAGAATCTTCAGCCATTGAAGGACAGGGCATACCCGGCCTATCTGTACCGAGGCCTGGCTGACTCAACCCGGGTCACCAACAGAAGAATTCCTGCTGTGGACTTGGTAAGCCGGCTCGGAATGATACTCAGAGGCAAGGTATCAAACGTTGGCACCCCTGTTGCGTATTCGGCTTGGAACCTGCCTCCTTCCAAGGCCTTCACTCATTTTGTGTCGAATCCTCCTGCTGGTGATGGCGGTTTGGGCCTTAGAGTGCGACCCTCTGCCGAATAAGTTAGCGCTTTGGTTGCTTCGCTTGAAGAAATTCCTGATGATGAACGGCAGGTTTATTTTGAGGTGCCTTTGGATCCCAGTGATGCAGAGATAGGTGCTATGCTGGATATGTTGGCTGGGGATTCTTCCGATGCCGCCCCTGCTGAAACATTGGTGGTGGTGCCCATCCTTGGGGTTGACAAAGCTTTGGACGCTCAGAAGTCTGCCAATGTTCGTCCAAAATGTTCTCGCCGAGCCGTTCAAGCCTCTCTTCCTGCTGAGGGGGAGAAAAAGAAGAAGAGACATCTTCGTCGGGTGTCTAGCTTGGATCAGGGTGCCGGTCCTTCTGCTCCTGTTGCTGAGGAAGTGCCAGTGCCTAAATTCACTGAAGCTGACCCCAATGGGTGTGACCCATCTGACGCTGATCCCAATGGGTGTGTTGTCCGTGTTGTTGATGAGGATGATGAAGAAGAGGACGAAATCCCTCTGATTCGGAAGAACAGCCGCCGTTACATAGCCAGTGGGGAAAGTAGCGGTGTTCCTTCTCTAGCCTTGTCTGCCCTTATTGGTCTGCAAGAATTATCTCTGGCGAACTTTGATCAGACTCCCGAGGACATGATTCCAGAAGATCTGTTATTAGAACCAGCAGATGGTGGCGCGATGGATGTTTGTGTTGATGTGCTCGACGCCGGGTTGGGGTCCTCCCGGGCAGCGTCCCGCGCCTCATCGACCTTGGAGCGCGGTCTTGAGGGTCAGGAGGCTGGTCTGGATTGCCCTGCTCCCATGGAAGTGACTAAAGGACCTTCAGCCTTAGAAGTGACTGTTGTAGAGAACTCGGCTCTCAATGATGGTGCTGGCGTTTACCCAGCCCCCGAGGGTGTTGCCGGAGATGATCCAGCTCGGATGGGTAGCGCAAGCTACTACCCAGCCCCCGAGGGTGTTGCCAGAGATGATCCGGCTCGAATGGGTAGCGCAAGCTATGATCCAGCCCCCGAGGGTGTCCGAGTGGGTTCTCCCTCTTGCACTTCCATGGATGTTCATGCAGGGTCTTCTCCTCCACACTCTGGTTGCATGGTGACAGCCCAAGCCTTTGGTCAAGGGGTCGCTTTAGAGGCCAGCGTACCTGATGACAGAGTTTTGGGTTCTGCTGATGACACTGAATTGGTCCCTGCTGAATCGTTGCAAGTTGCTCTAGGTGGTGATCCTTTGCCGAGCCATCAGTTGATCTCTCCCGATTTGGGAGTTGCCTCCTTCTTCTCCAACTTCCAGGTATTTTGGTTCCTTCTGGTCTGACTTTTACCCAAGCAGATAATTATTCTCATGCTTGTCTGCTTTTTAATGCCAGGCGTTGGTCGATGAGATGTCCAGTCGGCTGAGGTTGCAGGGTGTTTCTGTCCTAGAAGGAGCTTTGTCTCTGGCACGTTGGAATCTGGTGCTGCTTCAGCGGCGTGTTTCTGACTTAGAGGCGGCGAATGCTGGTCAGTGCTCTTTTGCTTCCTATTGGCTACCTTATTAAACTGCTTCTTATTTTAGCCCCTTTGCTTGACTGTTTCTCGCCAGATATGACTCGGCAGTATTCTGATCTTAAAGAAAAACATTCTCAAGGTCAAGCTGCACTGGTCCAGCGGTGCTCTGATCTTGAGGAAAAGTATTCCCGAAGTCAGACTGAGCTGGCCCAAGTTTCTTCTTCTCTGAATGACGCTAACATGCTGAACTCTACTCTTCGCGCTCAGCTCGACTCTGAAAAGGTGACCTGTGAATCCGGGTTTTGTTTTGCTGTGCTCTTATTGCTTGCTTGACGTTTGAAGAAGCTGATTCTTGCTTGCAGGAAGAAAAACGTGCCCTTGTTACTTCTCGTGACAATCTTGACAGGCTATACCGTGACTCTAGCAACTCGCTGACCATCTTGGAGAGGAGTCATCGCTTCACCAGGGAGGAGTTAGACAATCTTTGTTATAAGCTACAGGAATCCTTAGATGACGTGATTCGCCTCAGGCAGTTGATATCGGCCGAAGATGCTGTCATCAAGAATCTGCGTGCTTCCAAGAAATCCGTCGCCCAGGAGCTAGAGACCGCTCAGTTGGCTGTCAAGGTTGCTGAAGAGACTTCCGCTACTCTGAGGGCCCAGCGCGATAAAGCTATGGATAGAGCTATTCGCGTGGGGCGGATTCTGATGAGGAGACCTGGTGTGGTTGTCCCTGACGACATAGTGGCAGATGTGAACGCTGCTCCTGATTCCTCCAGTCGTCCTTCTTCGTCGGTTGCTCCTGAGAAGAACGTTGCAAAATAGAAAAACACTGTATGCTTTGAGCACGTGGTTAACGTGCTCGGATGTTTCGTTAGAGGACACGTTTTAGTATTGAATGCTACTATTGTTCTCCTATTGTTTAGAATTCAACGGTATCTACATTTGTAGAAGTAAAATGCAGCGTAATGGTTTCGAGACTTCTTCGTGGGACATAGAGGCCGCCCCTGGATGAGTAACTGTATACGCGCTGAGTGTGTTGTGCCAGTTTGAGTTAGTTTCAACTCCAACTGATCGCTTCGTTGGTGCGGTATAGTGGCCACCCCGAGTTAAGTAAGCGCGAGCATGTTGCACCGTCTTAAGTCGTTGCTAACTTAAGCCGATTGCTCTGTTAGCAGGGCATAGTGGTCACCCCGAGTTAAGTAAGCGTGAGCATGTTGCACCGTCTTAAGTCGTTGCCGACTTAAGTCGATTGCTCCGTTAGCTGGGCATAGTGGTCACCCCAAGTTAAATCAGCGTGAGCATGTTGCACCGTCTTAAGTCGTTGCCGACTTAAGCCGATTGCTCCGTTAGCAGGGTATAGTGGTCACCCCGAGTTAAGTAAGCGTGAGCATGTTGCACCGTCTTAAGTCATTGCCGACTTAAGCCGATTGCTCCGTTAGCTGGGCATAGTGGTCACCCCGAGTTAAGTAAGCGCGAGCATGTTGCACCGTCTTAAGTCGTTGCCGACTTAAGCCGATTGCTCCGTTAGCAGGGTATAGTGGTCACCCCGAGTTAAGTAAGAATGCAGGTCGACAATGAGTAATTTGAGCGCTCTTGAAGTCTTTTCATCGATGATATATTTCCCAGTTTACAGAGTACAGTGTCGTCCCAATAGCTTTCGAAATACAGCTAGGGGTAAAATTTCCTGAGGTGTTCTATGTTCCATGAGTTCCCAATTTATGTTCCGTCCATCTGAGTAAGACGATATGATCCCAGTCGAGTGACCTCTGCTACTATGAATGGTCCTTCCCATAGAGGTGACAATTTGTGCCGTCCCTCCCCCGCTAGAATTCGGCGGAGAACGAGATCTCCCACTGCGAAGGATCGACGTCGTATGGCCTTATCATGATAGCGCCTCAGAGTTTGCTGGTATCGCGCTGATTGAATCACCGTGTTCAGCCGTTCTTCTTCGAGTACATCAACATCCTCTAGCCTAGTAGCCTCAGCTTCTGCTATGTTTTCAAAGATCAACCTTGGTGCCCCAAACTTGAGATCAGCGGGTAGTACTGCCTCTGAACCGTAGACCATGAAGAAAGAAGTATTTCCATGCAGAGCTCGACTAGGTTGAGTTCTAAGGCTCCAAACGACGTAGGGCAACTCCCTTATCCATTTTCTCGCGAACTTTTCATTTTTATCGAAGACTTTTTTCCTGAGGGCCTCCAATATCATCCCGTTAGCTCTTTCAACCTGCCCGTTGGCTCTTGGGTGTGCCACCGAAGCATATTTGATCTGAATGCTCTTCTGCTCACAGAAATCAAAGAACTCTGAACTTGTGAAGTTGGATCCCAGATCAGTTATGATGCTATTCGGTATTCCGAATCTGAATATTATGTCTTGTATGAATTCCACTGCCTTAGCTGAAGTTAAGGAAGCAATGGGTTTGAACTCTATCCATTTAGTGAATTTGTCAATAGCCACCAGTACATGAGTGTATCCTCCTTGAGCTTTCTTGAAAGGCCCAATCATATCCAATCCCCAGCACGCGAATGGCCAAGTTATGGGTATAGTCTACAGTTGTTGTGCTGGTAGATGCTGCTGTTTTGACAGGTACTGGCAGGCTTCGCACCTCTGGACTAACTCGGCTGCGTCGCTCTTCGCAGTTGGCCAATAGAAACCTGACCTGAAGACCTTCCCAACCAGGGTCTTAGATGCTGCGTGTACTCCACATTGTCCAGCATGGACCTCGTCCAGAAGTTGCTTTCCAGTAGCTGAGAGAATGCATTTCATGAGGACTCCTGATGCACCCCTTCTATATAGTGTTTCCCCAATGAGTGTATAGTGAGCTGATTGTCTTGCGATGCGCTTGGCTGTATTCTTGTCATCTGGCTCCTCCTCATTTTTTATATATTTGATGATCGGCCTCCTCCAGTCATCAGAATCTGACTCTGGTTGGCTCAAAGTATTACATTCTTCTGCCTGATCTAGTGAGATGCTTGGGTGTGATATTTCTTGAACGAAGACTCCAGGTGGGACCTGAGTTCGTCTGGATCCTAGCTTGGACAACGCATCAGCTGCCGTGTTTCGATCTCTCTCTCTACATGGTGAAATTCTAGACCTTCAAATTTATCTTCTAATTTCCGGACGGCAGTGCAGTATTTTCCCATGGAATCGCTTGAACAATCCCATTCTTTGTTTATCTGACTTATGACTACCATAGAATCTCCATATACCATCAGTCTCTTGATGCCCAGTGATATAGCAATGTTCAGTCCGTGAATCAGAGCTTCATATTCTGTTGCATTGTTAGAGGCTGGAAATAACAACTGTAAGGCATATCTGAGGTGTTCGCCTCTAGGTGCAGTAAAGAGGATTCCTGCGCCTGCTCCCTACAGCTTTAACGAGCCATCAAAATACATTCGCCATATTTCTGCAGTTTCTGGGTTATCTGGTACTTGTTGTTCAGTCCACTCCGATACAAAGTCAACCAGTGCTTGGGTTTTAATGGCAGTACGAGGTCGAAATTCAATGTCGTGAGATCCCAGCTCGCAGGCCCATTTGGCTATTCTCCCGATGGCTTCTTTGTTGTGAAGAATATCTCCTATCGGAAATCCCGTGACTACTATGACTTTGTGGTCATCGAAGTAGTGACGGAGCTTGCGTGCAGTTAGGAGTACTGCATATAATAGCTTCTGAACTTGAGGGTATTTTTTCTTCGAGGGACCCAGAACTTCACTGATGAAATAAACAGGATGTTGTACTGGATAGGCATGTCCTTCTTCTGCTCGCTCGACTACCAACGTGGTGCTCACCACGTGAGTCGTGCAAGAGATATATAGTAGCAAATCTTCAGCTGGTTGAGTTGACGTGGCTCGTAGTGGCGGTTTCAGCACCGACGGCGTCGTCAAGAACTTTTTCAATGCGTCTAGGGCTTCCTGTGCTTCTGAAGTCCACTGAAACTTGTCCACCTTCTTGAGTAACTTATAAAATGGTAAGCCTTTTTCTCCTAGCCTGGATATGAATCTGCTCAGGGCTGCCATACATCCGGTAAGTCTTTGAACTTTCTTCTGTGATCGCGGTGCCTCCATCCTCATGATAGCTTCGATCTTTTCTGGATTAGCTTCAATTCCCCGGTGGCTGACAATAAACCCGAGTAATTTTCCTGCTGGTACCCCGAAAACACATTTTTCGGGATTAAGCTTCCATCTATATCGCCGTAGACTGTTGAAAACCAGCTGTAAATCTTCAATGAAATTTTCCGAATTTTCTGTTTTGATTACCACGTCGTCCACATAAGCTTCCACACGCTTGCCCCAGTGATCGGCTAAGCATGTTTGAATAGCTCTCTAATAAGTTGCTCCAGCGTTTTTTAGGCCGAACGGCATGGAGGTATAGCAGAAAGCACCGAATGGAGTGATGAACACTGTTTTTTCCTCATCTTCTTTCGCCAGGCTAATCTGATGATACCCAGAGTAGCAATCCAAGAAGGACAGCATAGAACATCCAGCGGTGGAATCTACCACCTGATCTATCCTAGGGAGCCCGAAGGGATCCTTTGGACAGTGTTTGTTGAGATCCGTATAGTCGACGCACATGCGCCAATCCACCTTATTCTTTTTTAGTACAAGAACAAGGTTAGCTAGCCACTCGGGATGTAACACCTCTCTAATAAATCCAGCTGCGACCAAGCGAGCCAGCTCAGCGCGAATGGCCTCTCTCTTGTCGAGCGTGAAACGACGTATTTTTTGCCGAATCAGCCTCGCCTGGGGGTAGACCTTCAATTTGTGCTCGGCCAGTTCTCTCGGGACTCCCGGCATATCCGCAGGTTGCCATGCGAATACGTCTCGGTTATCTTGCAGGAACTGGACGAGCGTGCCTTCCTATTTGTCATCCAGGCTGGAGCTAATGATGGCAGTCTTGCGTTCATCAGCGAACCCGAGGTTGATCCTTTTAGTTTCTTCAATCGGCCGCATAGAGGTCGCAGCTTGAACCTCGTCCGCTGGTACCGCGAGGTCTTCTTCAGGCTTAGAGTTTGCCTGCTAAGAAGAAGTCGCCGACAGTTTGGTGGTGAGGGCCGCCTGGATGGCCACTCGGAAACATTCTACGGCGCCTTGGAAGTCAGCGCGCACAGTTATGATCCCTTGTGGTCCTGGCATCTTCAGTATCATGTATGTGTAATGTGGAATGGCCATGAATTTCGCCAGTCCAGGCCTCCCGATGATGGCATTACACCCGCAGTCGAAGTTCGCCACCTCGAACCTCAGGTACTCGGTTCTGTAGTTTTCCGGAGTCCCGAAGGTGACCGGCATGTAGATGTGGCCCAGCGGATATTCTCCTTCAGTCGGCACGATGCCGAAGAAGGGTGTGTCCGACTCATGGAGCTCTTTGAGGTGAACTCCCAATCCTTGGAGCGTCCGGGGGAAGGTGATGTTGATGCTGCTCCCCCCGTCCACTAATACCTTCTTCACCCTGCTCTCTCGGATCACCGGATCGACGAGGAGCGGGTATTTGCCTGGGTGATCGAAGTTAAGCCACTGACCTGCCCGAGTGAAGGTGATCGGGTGCTCCGACCATCGGTATGGAGCAGGAGGACCGATGGTCGCCACCAGTATTTGGCGATCGTTGAGCTTTTGTTGTCTCTTGTTTTCCTGCAATCCGTGTCCGCCGAAGATGACGTTGACCTCTCTATCGACACGTGGGAAGGCTCCTCCTCCTCCCTCCTCTTGTTGTTGGGGTTGTCGCGGTTCTCCTGGTCCTCCCCGCGGTGGAGGAGGGGGTAGAGGTTGGAAGGGTCGGTCGTGCCCGACGGAGTGCTTGAAGTCTCTGCAGTTCCGAAGGGTGTGGCGCATGTCTTTGTGGTACAGGCACTAGGCATCGAGGATGTCGTCCAGCGTGCGTTCGCCTCCCCGAGGTCCTCCTCGGGCGTGAGAGGCGGGCGGTCCGGCGGCGTGGACCTCTTCGCGAGGCCTCTTCTCCCAACGCTTGTCGGGCTGTTGGTTCGTGTCGCGCCGCGGCGCTGCCGGTGCTGGCTTCGTTCCTCTGATGAGGTCCCGAGCTCGCTCGTCGGCAGTGATATAGAGGTCGGCTTCCCGGAACAGCTGTTCGGAGGTAGTCGACGCCTTCTGCAGTATGGTTCGGACGAAGGCTGAGTCATCGGATCCCCGGTAGAAGTCTTCGATCACCGCCGCTTCCGCGACCTCGGGGATACGATTTCTCATGGTCTGGAATCTTTTGAGGTACGACCGGAGAGTTTCGTCCCCCCGGCGCTTGATGGATTTGAGGTCCCATGGCTGCGACGGCTTGTTGGAGAGGGACTGGAAGTTGGCGATGAAACGTCGACTGAAATCACTCCAGTCGTCGATGCAGTGTCGTGGTAGGTGTCGCAGCCATTGTAGTGCATCTTGCCCGAGGATGATGGGCAAGTACGCGGTCATCACGTCCTCGGTTGCCTCGGCAGCTCGGGCAGCGGTGGTGTAGACGGCCAGCCAGCCCCCGGATCCTGCTTAGGGGGCCATTGAATGGCTCTGAGGCGCGGAGTAAGTGCCGACACTCCACACGTGTCCTCCCGTCGTCGGGGATGATGTCTGTCCCGGGGAGGGGAGGGGTTGTCGTGGTGCCTTGACCGTCCCGGGTGGTGTCGCCAGTCGAAGCCGTTGCCGACTCGGTCCTGGTGGCCTGACTCCGGGATGGGATGCCGTGGTCCTTGTCGTATTCTTCCCGGCGACGTATCTCGCTCTCATGTCATCGTTCGCGTGAAGCGTTGATGGAGCTCCGTGCGTCCCGCCGACTGTTGATGGCATGTCGTAGATCATTCGGCAGATGCGCGAGGGGTAGAAGATGGTTGGCTGCTCGAGTGAACAGTCGCCGGTAGCCCTCGGCATTGGGAGTCCGAGGGAGACCGTCGGCTATCTGAGCCAGTACTTCGCCGACTTCACTCGGCGTGTTCAAGGCTCGGGCGAAGTCGGGGTTCAGGTTGCGCCCGAAAAATGGATTTTCCTGATGTTGCTTTGTTTCCTGTTCGGCCTGTTCTTGAGCTCGTCTGCGATCGCGTCGTCGGGAATTCCTCCTTTCCCGGAAGACACGCTCTTCCGGGGTTTCTCCCATCTCCGAGACCTCGTCTCGTGACACAGGCTGCGCCGGGTCCCGCTCTCCGGCTTCGTGATGTCGCCGGATATTTCAGCGTCAGTTCCTTTGTCGGCGGGATTCCCGCTGAGGAGGTTCCTCTCCAGGTGCAGTCGGCTCGTCGTCGGAGATGGGGGGCGACTCCACTCTCCCGATGAAGAGGACGTCGGGGTAGAGTGGTGCAGCTGTCTTGACGATCTTCTCTCTGTTCTCTTTTGAGGGCAGAGTCACAGAAAGAACAACTTGCTTCCTCCCGATTTTATTTGTTTCTTTCTTTCTTGTGATTCGTGTCCATTCTTTCGTCGGAGAGGTAGACAGTGGAGTTTTCCGGGTTGACGGACCCTAGGCTTCTGGTTTGCTAGAGGCGATCTTTTCCTGAAGCATTGGAGGTTGCGCCTTTTCCTGCCTTGCCCCGATTTTCCTGGAGATTTTTGAGGAAGATCTTCTCTCCGTCGGATCCGCAATGCGATGCAGAGTTCCCTCCTCATCCGCTACAGATGAGATGGTTCCGAAGCAGAATGTGGACCCAGGGCGGAAGACGATCTTGTGCAGGAAGGTGACGGCCATTGAGCTAGCTTGGATCGACGACACACCCCCCACACCTGGCGCGCCAGCTGTCGGTGTTTTGGGTCCGACCGCACACCCGAGGTTACCCCTCAATGTGCTTTTAGAGGTAGGACGGTGTTACCGTCTGTAGCTCAATGGTTTGTGCTGGTTGCACGAGAAACAGTAGACAATGGTTTACAGGTTCGGGCCGCTTTGAAATGCGTAACACCCTACGTCCTGGCGAGAGCGCTTTATGTGGTGGATTACAAGGTAGTTCTCTGGTGCGTAGAGAGTTTGGGTGGATGGCTGAGTAGTGAGTTCGATCCGTTCTGAAGGGGTGCCCCTAGGCCTTATATATTCGACCGTGGGGCAATACATGCTGATATGATAACGACGTGCACCTCAGAAATAGTGAACCAATTGGGTCTATCTTCCTATAGTTCCGCCAACCCATCCTCGCTCGGTTCCGTCGTACGGGGCTCCAGCGCGGGAAGGTCGGGTCTCTGTTGTTATTACTTGCTCGAAGTCGTTGGGCCGTTTGGGCTTGCATCGGTCTGGCCATGTGCCGATCCGCTTCACTGGTCGTCTCTCCCAGGCCCACCAGGAGATGACCTCATGAATTATGGAGCCCTTAGGCCCTTCGTGAGGTCTTTTATCCTTCTGGTGGACCCGGGGGATATCTGTCCCCCCAGAGGCCACAAAGGCCGGGTCTATTTCAACTCTTTCCCTCTCTCGAACGGTCACTTAGATCAGATGAGCTTTCTCCTTAGTCACTTGGGTCACTAAGACCCCGCAAAGATCACCACACACTTAGGTGTCTCTTGCTAGCTTTACAAAGCACTTATAAGAATAAGAATGGGGAAGGAGAAAGTAATCCAAGCAACAAGAGCAACAAATGAACACAAAAACTCTCTCTCTCAAGTCACTAAGTGGTTGAGTTGATTTTGAGACTTGGAGAGGATTTGATCTTTGGAATGTGTCTTGGAGTGAATGCTATTGCTCTTGTATTGAATAGGAACTTCAAAAAACTTGGATGCCATTGAAGGAGGTGGTTGGAGGGTATTTATAGCCTCCAACCACTTCCTAGCCGTTGGCTGATGGGCACACCGGACAGTCCGGTGGTGCACCGGACAGCCACTGTTCACTGTCCGGTGCGTGCCATGTCAGCACGCCTGTTGGGGTTTGGAGCGACTTGACCATTGGAACCCTTGTCTTGTAGCTGCACCGGACAGTCCGGTGCACTCTGACTTCTCTGCTTCGAACTCTGACGTGCATTGTCACTTTGTAGTCAACTGTTGGCGCCAGGTTACCATTGCTTCGTTGGCTCACTGGACATGTCCGGTGAATTATAGCAGAGCGCGGCTTGGAAATTCCCGAGAGTGGTATGTTCGCTTGCACGCGGGCCTGGTGCACCGGACACTGTTCGATACGCCACTGACAGCGTACTCTCAAGTCCTTTGCTCCAAATTGTTTGAGTCCCCAACTGAATTTATTTCTTGGTTTGTGTTGAACCTTATGCACCTGAGATAAATGACATCTAGGCAAACTAGTTAGTCCACATGGTTTGTGATGGACGTCAACCACCCAAATCGGTTATAGGAAATGATTAAGCCCATTTCCCTTTCAAGGACATTGTTATGCACAATTACTTTGGACAAGGCAAACCCTTAGGGACTATGGCTACAAGTTAAGCAAAGTCCCTCTCCTATGTGATAATGACTAATGAGGGTGCAATCCGCATGGCGGATAATCCCGTTGAACACAGCCGCACTAAGCACATAGACATCCGGTATTACTTTTTGAGAGATCACCAACAAAAGGGGATATCGAAATTGCTTATGTTAGTACCCACAACCAATTAGTCGATATCTTTACCAAGCCCCTAGATGAAAAGACTTTTAGCAAGCTTAAGAATGAGTTAAACATCCTAGATTCTTGGAACTTTGATTGAAACATTGCACACATTGCTAATTTATATACCTTTGATCATATCACTTTCATTTGGTACAAATGAATATTTCTTATTCTTCTTGTGCCAAGGCTAAGACTAATGTGATTTCATGAGTATCTCTATGATTATTCTTAGATTGAAAGGGAAATGGAGTATTTAGAAAAGGCAAGGCTTCTACTCAACTCTATCGGTATCGTATCTCCTTTGCCCTCCTCATAAACTTTCATTCATATTCAATGGGGGAGAATTTGTAGGCCTCTCAAGTTTCTTTGTTTTTGGCTCTTAATGCCAAAGGGGGAGAATTAATAGGCCCAAAGCAAAAGGACCGCACCACCACTGTTTTACAAAAGGGGATGTTGGGGACTTGTTTTCAAGTGCTATAAATTAAGAACAAGGCAACACAGAAAATGTTAAACGTTAAAGTCCTCCGTCCTTCGAAGCATTATTTCCCTTGGGATATAATGATCTTCGGACGAAGGTTATGAAGGACATACCTTCATCAGCATAACATACAAAAATGAAGAAGGAATCATATGAGGTATAAAAGACAACATAAACAATAATGTATTATTATCAACTCATTTCTATTTTATTATTATGGAAAAATAAAAATGATATCAAATTACAAATGTACCTTCGGCTTGAAAGGAGGTAAAAGTACAAGCGTGACGCGAAAGTAAATGCCAAGTCAGCGTGAACAGTACAGGAGCACTGTTCATCTATTTATAGGCACGGGACGTAGCCCATGTAAACTTACACCCATGCCCTTTTCATTTGCTAATAACTCTATAGTAATCCATCGAGGTCTAAATAGCCTTTTCATCTTTAAGTCGGTTTCCTTTTCTGCTATCATGCCGAAGCTCCCCTGCGCATAGCTTTGGCTCTGCACCATCCTTCGTATTCCTTGTACTTCTTCACACTGTGGTCTTGATCTAAGTCCGAAGGTACCTGTCCATGTATTATACTCCAGAAACATTGTTAAACCATGTTTTTGAGGACCTTCGGAAGCCGAAGGCCCCCAACAGTAGCCCCTCACAATATTAATTTGTTAGAAAGACAAATTCAGATTACGATATGGACGAAGGCCCTAAGCCGAAGGTCCGAAAAAACACCTTCCCTTTGCTAGAATAGCAATAGTCAATGACAAGCGGGGCCCTCCTGTTTTCAACGTACGAGGCGTATAAATAAGGGCACACCACGAGCTCATTTGGCACGCTTTTTTGCCATCTGCTCTCGCTTGCTCAATTTTTAGCTCTTGCGTACCAACACTTGCTTGGTTTTTTAAATTTTCTAAGCTTCGGCCTTGAGAGCACTTTTTTAGCATTTCCAAAGAAAAGATGTCTCAAGATAAGAAAGTTGTTGCTGAAACGAAGCTGAGCGAGGAGGAGAAGGTTCTTAAGGAAAAAACGCTGGATTCATCGAGTCAATTGCAAAAACCAACACAGAGAAGATTACAAGAGAAATTCTAGAAGGCTTATCCGAAGACAGCGATAGTTATGATGTGGAAAGTGGGGGAGAAGACTCCGAAGATCGGCCGTGGCGACCAAGTCACACAGTCTTCGGAAAATCGACCATCAGGCAAAGTCATCTTGATAACATGAGAGGAAGGTATTTTCGAGACCTATCCATCGTGAGGGCTGACAACGGAGACAGAACTGCTCCTGCTCCTGAAGAGAATGAAGTCGTGATCTATCGAAGCTTCTTCAAGGCTAGGCTTCGATTCCCCCTTGAGCAGATTTGTTGTTTGTTGGGGACTTGTTCTCAAATGCTTCGAATCAAGAACAAGGCAACACAAAGAATGTTAAATATCAAATGCCCTTCGTCCGCTGAAGCATTATCTCCCCAAGGATTTAATGAACTTCGGACGAAGGCCACGAACATAATATTACGAAGGTTTCACCTTCGTAATTAAATTTACAAAGATAATATAAAGTAATGTAAAATGTAAAACATCAAAGATAAACATGTCGAAAATAAATGGCATCATTCACATATTCTATCATATGAATATAAGATGTTTGAATACAATGTTTTAAGGTACGTTTATACCTTCGCTTTGACAAGTAATGATTCCCGAGAGATTCACTTGCAATTATCAGAATGCGTGAACAGTAAAGAAATACTGTTCACTATTTATAGGCACAGGACGTAGCCTGTGAAGAATTACAATCATGCCCCTCATAAGAGTTTACAACGTTGACTCAGACCCTTAAGGACTAAAAGGTTATTCTATCTTTAAGTCGGTTCGATCCCCCATCTTCGGACATGCTGTAATATCGAAGCTCCATGAATGGTACCTTCGGCATTACGTTCAAGCAGCTTCAGTCGAAGCTGTTTTCTTTCCGCAGGACCTTCGGCGATGAAGCATGGTCCCAACAGTAGCCCCTTCGCGGTGCTAGATCGTTTTTCGTAACGAGCTTGATCCGTGAAAAAAGTCTCTTAGGCTTCAGGAAGCCGAAGGTCCGAAAAACACCTTCCCTGAGCTCGTTGTCGAGAAACGATACAGTTTTCGAGCGCGTAGTAGTCCCACCATGCAGGCTCACTGTTTTGGTCTTTGCGGCCCACCGTGTAGCGGGTGCGAGCAACTGTTTGCCTAGTGTAAAAATCCTGACGATTCGCCTTCTTACCTGTAGCACTATATAAACAGACAGGTAGGTGTGAAGTTACCACAGCATTCATTGCTATTGCACTATTTTGCTGCCAAAATTTTAACCATAGCCGAAACCTGACTTTCGCATTCAAGCGAAGCTCCAGCTCTGTGCCTGCTTCGTCAGAAGAAGAGCTTCGGAAGAAAGGTTATTAATTTTCAAAAAAAATTTAAGAAATTCAAAATCAAATGGCCAGAGTGCGCTCTATTGCTAGAGTTGAGCGCGAAGGAGACGAAGCCGAAGCTGCTGAAATTGTTCCGATTTCTGAAGCGATGAGGCGTTCTGGGCTGGCTCCATCAGAAGACACACCTGCTGCCGAAGCAACGCAATCTGATGTTGAAGAAGTTGGTTCCGAAGATGAGTACAGCTTCGGGATGCCAAGCAAACCTAGTCATTTGGACTTTGGAAAGTCCACCATCTCTGAAGCTGATCTTCCAAAAATGGTGAAGCTGGGCTACTTTAGCGAAGCAAAAAAGAAGCTGGTTCTTTTTGGCAGAGAGGAAACTACTCCGAAGCCGGAAAAGAATGAGGTGGTAGTGTTTAAAAGCTTCTTCAAAGCAGGATTAAGATTTCCTTTGAATGGGATGATTGCTGATGTTTTGAAGAAATTTGGGGTTTACCTTCATCAGCTGACCCCTAATGCCATTGTTAGATTAAGTGTTTATATCTGGGCCCTTCGTAGTCAAGGAGTGGAACCGTTCGGCGAAGGTTTCTGTCGAGTCCATGAACTACACTATCAGACTAAAGCCAGAGGAGATGGTCTTCATGAGAATTTTGGATGTTACAACTTTGCTTATCGTAAAACTTCGAAGTTTCCAGTGATAAGTTACCGAAGCAAATGGCCAGCCGGATGGAAGTCTGAGTGGTTTTATGTTAAAGTTGATAAAGATGAAGATAAATTGGTCCAGAGTCCACTAGAGCTAACCTTCGGAGAAACAAGGCCCCGGTGCAACATGATAAGTGGAAGCCCGAGCCAAATTGCTTTGGCTGAATTTCGAATAATTTCAGAACATATTGGCACTAGGGACTTGGTGCAGGAATTTTTGGCTTTTAAAGTGTTCCCAACAATGAGGGATTGGGAGATGCCGAAGCTGGAGGGGGAAAAGAAAAAGGGTGAACTTGTTCGATTACTCTATTACTACAAGTTTAAGAAAAACTTTAAAGAACCCTTCCAGGAATGGTTAGACACAATCGAGATTATGTGCAACGATATCCTTGGAAATTATTCTAAGAAGGAAGATCAGTTGATGACAACAGCCTTCGGTAGTCGCCCGAAGCGAAGGTTGAATCGGGTGTTAGATGCCTTGAATTTTGACTATCCTGATTACGAGCAATTGGGCGGAGATGCCGGAGGCCCGAAGAGAAAAAGAATTGCCAGCGCACTTGACGAAGAAAGCACCAAATTAGCCAAAAAAGGAAATTTCTGAAAAGCTGAGCCCTGAGCCGAAGGTAGCTGCTTCAAGAAAAAGAAAAACTGCATCTCCGGAACCAAAAACATTGGTCCAAGAGGAGGAAACTCCTACGACACCTTCTGCTGCCGAAGTAGAAGAGATTCTAAAGGTAATGACTGAACCCTTGCCTGTCAAGCTAAGTCCGCTGGCGCCGCAACTGACGAAGTTTTTTCAGAAGGACAAAGAAGCTTCGGTAGCAGAAAGCCCTGTAAAGCCGAGAAAACGAAGAATTATCCAAGTAACAGATGTGATTCATCAGACACCGCCACCGGCAATGGAGTCAAAAATCGTTTTTGCCGAGACCGCTGAAGCCGAAGGCGCCACAGCCGAAGCTACCGGAATGGAAACCATTGAAGCTGAAACCGGCGAAGCCGAAGCTACTGGGGCCGAAGCTGGGACCACCGAAGGTTCGAACCTGGAAACCACACTTGAGGTTATTGACAATATTCTTCTAAAAATGGCTGAAGAAGAAGCTGCTGTGACTGCGGTGAACACGGCAACTGAAAAGGGAAAAGAGCAGATTGTTGACATTTTGGAAGAAGGAAATTTCAACTTTCAAGATTTGCTTGGACAAGAGTTAACAGGCGCCGAAAAAGAAGAGCTGAAAAAATATGCCATATCTTGCGGATATAAACCAGGGTCTATGCTATTTGGTAGGGTCAACGAAGGGAAGCTAAGATGCCTTCGGAATCGCACCGAGGCCAAAATTGTTAGAACCTTCTCCAAAAGTGTTGGCCTGCCGAAGATAGAAGCGGACCTTTGTAGGTACCAGCGACAACATATCGCCGGTAGTTTGCTCTATGCTAATTTCAAGGTAAAAAAGTATCGATTTTTTATTATTATATATTTCTTATTTTGAATTAAGTTGTTTTCTGACGAAGGTTGTTTTGGCAGAGTATACTTCTAAGTAAAGTGCTAAGAATGCAGCAAGATCTTGAGGATGAGAAGAACGAAGTTATTATCAAAGATCTAGAAAGCAAAGTCAAAAATTACGAAGCTGCTCTGACGGAAAAAGACTCCGTTATTCAGGATCTTAAAATCAAAGTTAAAGATTACGAAGCTGCCGTGGAAAAGAAAGACTTCGTCATTCAATCTTTGGAAGGTTCGCTGGCTGAAGCCCAAGCCGAAAATAGCAGGTTAAACAATGAATTACTCAATCAGTCAGAAAAATATGAGCAAGAAAAGGAGAAACTTGAAGCAAGTCTCAAGACTGAGGTCGAGAAAAATTCAAATTTGCAAAAATCATTGAAGGATCTCCAAGAGAAATGCCTAAATTTCGGCAGCCGATGCGTGCAGCGGCTGAAGGACGTATTTCACTCTATCGGAGCCAGTTCTGAAAAATTTTCACCTTCAGCCAAAAACCTGCCCAGCACCTTGGAACATATTGAAGGCGAGGTTGATGCTCTTGACGAAGTTATTGGTGGGCATGCCGATTTCTGCGCCCTGGTAGCTTCTCGAGGCACAGCTGCCGCTTTTCTGAAGGCTGGCTGTACTCATGGAAAAATTGTGAATAGACCAAACTTTAGCTTGTCAGCAGCAGACTTGATTGATATCCTGAGCCTAGCCCGAAGCATCGGAAATAGATTTATGACCCAGATTTGGGTAAACGGCGGGCGAAGGATGGCTGGTGACGAAGCTCGAAGTCACCTTAAGCCGGTAAGAAACTTATATTTGTTACTTTTGCCTTCTCCTTGAAATTTGCACCTTTCTTATTCTGCTCTTTAATATTTGCAGGATGACGAAGCTGAAGTATGACGAAGCTGAAGTATGACGACCTGAAGCTTGATAGTTGCTATAATAGACTTTCCTACAAAAAATTCTGGAGGGATCTTTGTAATATAATTATGGAAAAAACTTATGTAAATTTGTACATACCTTGTAATATATTTTGTCTCCTTTATCCGTGTACAATCTGCTTTGCTGTGGATGAAACTTCTCTTTTTGAGCCGAAGGCAAAAAACACCTTCCCTTCTTTTCGTACACAACGAAGCATGAAAAATTTTCTCCTTCTTCGAAATTTTTCCTCATTGCCGAAGCATCTGTCTTTTTTGTGTGGTATGATGATGATTCTATATATGTCTAAATGAATGTTTATGCATGCAAATGACATGATGTAATGTATCGTGCAAATGAATATCGAAACACATATTCAAAAGCCATAATCATAGCCCTTCATCCCCTTAGGAATGATTCAAATCTTCTGGCCGTTTACTTTTCGGCTTCACCATTTACTTTTCGGTGTATCAGCGTTGACTTTTCGCTGTAAGTCTCCCTTAGGAGCTTCTTCGCCTTTTACTTTCAGCGGAATCAGCGTTGACTTTTCGCTGTAAGCTCTGCATTCCCTTAGGAACGACTTTTGAACTTCTCCCTGTTTTCTTTTCTTTTTCCTTTTGCATTTACATTTACATTTTTGGGGGATATCACTCTTATAGAATTAAAACAAGGAAAATTACATGTTGTGGCCCCATTAAAAACCTTTCTCCCCCTTTGGAAAGGAAAAGGGTGCCACAAAAAAACAGAAAAAGAAAATTACATCAAGCTAAACATAATATCGCCGAAGCTCATCCGCATTCCATGATCTAGGAATGTCGTTGCCGTCCATATCTTTCAATCTATAGGAACCGGGTCTTGACGAAGATGCTACCAAAAAAGGTCCTTCCCACTTCAGCTGTAATTTGCCTACTGTCTCAGGGTTGGCTATTCTTCGAAGCACCAAGTGTCCTGGCTCAATGTTCTTCAGCCTAACCTTTCTGTCACACCATTTTATTGTTTCAGCTTGATATTTGTTGATGTTTTCCACAGCTTGAAGCTTGATCCCTTCTATAGCATCTTTCTCCACAGAATGATCAACTGCATCTTCGCCTTCTGCCGAAGCTACTGTTCTTATTGATCCTGCTTTGGCTTCTTCCGGGGTTATTGCTTCGTCACCAAACAATAGTTTGAATGGCGTAAAACCTGTTGATCTTGACACTGTTGTGTTATGGCTCCACACCACTTTGATTAATTCTTCTGGCCACTTTCCCCTGGGCTGATTGAAGATTAGCTTCATTATCCCTGTCATTATGATCCCATTAACTCTTTCAACAAGTCCGTTTGACTCCGGATGTCGAACTGATGCAAAATGGATCTTCGTGCCAATTTAATCGCAAAATTATCTGAAAGCTTCAGAATCAAACTGTGTCCCATTATCCACAGTAATGGCCTTCGGCACTCCGAAGCGACAAACAATATTTTGCCAGAAAAACTTTTGAATAGTAACCGAAGTTATTGTGGCTAAAGGCTTTGCCTCAATCCACTTAGAAAAATATTCCACTGCCACTACAACATATCTTAAGTTCCCCTGTGCTGGTGGTAATGGACCTAGCAAATCAAGGCCCCACCTTTGCAACGGCCAAGTGGGTTGTATTAATTGAGTTAAAGACGAAGGTTGTTTTTGATCTCTTGCACATTTCTGACAACCTTCGCACTTTTGAACTAAATCCGCTGCATCTGAAGCTGCCTTTGGCCAATAAAATCCTTGACGAAAAACTTTTCCGAGCAAAGGCCTAGATCCAATGTGAGATCCACACAGGCCTGCGTGTATTTCCTTCATCAATTCTATGCCTTCGGCTCTGGATAAACACTTGAGTAACGGGGAACATACCCCCCGCTTGTATAATTCCCCTTCTATTATGACATATGGTCGAGCTCTTGCTTCTATCCTCCTGTTATAGGCTTCGTCATCTGAAAGAAAATTGCCCTGAAGAAAAGAGATGATCTCAGTTCTCCAATCTTCACTATAAACAGGGGATATGTTGAGAACTGCTCTTTCAAGAAGCTCGACCGAAGGTGCTTTTATTGTTTCGAAAAATACTTCCGAAGGTAAGGGCAGCCCCTGTGCTGCTGACTTGGCTAATAGATCAGCATATTCATTTTCTACACGAGGAATATTTTTAACAGAGAATCCTTCGAAGGAAGCCTCAATCCTTCGGACTGTATCTAAATATTTTTAAAGCTTCGGATCTCTTGCTTTGTAGCTTTTGTCAATATGACCAGAAATAACTTGGGAATCAGTTTTAAGAATGGCCCTTCTGATTCCCATTGCCTTTAACTTCCGAAGACCCAGGAGCAGAGCTTCGTACTCAGCAATATTGTTTGTGCAACTAAAATCAAGTCTTGTCGCATAACAAGTTTTAACTTTGGAAGGTGAAACCAACACAGCTGCTGCTCCTGCTCCGAAGGTTCCCCAAGACCCATCGCAAAACACTGTCCATACTTCGGCATCTTTATTCATTTCTTCCTCTTGAGCCCCTGGCGTCCAGTCAGCAATGAAGTCTGCCAACGCTTGGGATTGAATCGAAGACCTATGCACATAATCAATACAAAATTCATTGAGCTCTGCAGCCCATTTTCCAATCCTTCCAGTAGCTTCTCGATTTCTTATGATGTCCTTCAACGGTTGTGAGGAAGGAACAATTATATTGTAAGCTTGAAAATAATGCCAAAGCTTCCTGGAGGCCACCAAAACAGCATACAGTACCTTCTCCAATTCCGTATAATTTTTCTTTGATAGACTAAGAACTTCTGATACGAAGTATATTGGGGCTTGCTTTTTGACTTGGCCTTCAAGCTTCTCCTGGACGAGTGCTGCACTTACTGCTGAGTGCGAAGCTGCCACATATAACAACAGAGGAGCCCCTGGCGTTGGTGGAGTTAGTGTTGTTAGGTCTATCAAATATTGCTTCAGCTCTTCGAAGGCTTTCTGCTGAACTGGTCCCCATTGAAAAACTTCAGCTGATTTCAGTACTTCAAAAAATGGTAAGTTTCTCTCTGCTGATCTAGATATAAATCTGTTGAGAGATGCCAGTCTTCCTATCAATCTTTGAGCCCCCTTCTTTGTACTTGGTGGCTCCATTTGAAGGATAGCTTCGATTTTGTTTGGATTAGCTTCAATCCCTTTTGTTGAGACTAGACAGCCAAGAAATTTCCCTTTCTTCACTCCGAAGACACATTTTTCTGGGTTCAACTTTAAACCAGCCTGTCTAAAATTAGCGAAGGTCTCCTGCAGATCAGCAATGTGATTATCTTGCTTCGTGCTTTTTACAATGATATCATCAACATAAGTTAGCACATTTCTGCCTATCTGGGAATGAAGAACCTTCGCTGTCATTCTGCTGAAGCTTCCTCCAGCATTCTTAAGCCCCTCAGGCATCCGAAGGTAACAATATGTTCCACTAGGGGTTACGAAGCTGGTTTTCGGTTCATCCTCCTTCTTCATCCAAATTTGGTGATAGCCTGAATAACAATCCAGCAGACTCATAAGCTCTGATGAAGCTGCTGCATCAACTAGGGAATCTATCCTTGGTAATGGAAACTCGTCCTTCGGACAGGCTTTATTGAGATCAGTAAAATTGATACACATTCTCCATTTACCATTGGCCTTCTTTACCATAACAGTGTTAGCCAACCATTCTGGGTATTTTACCTCTCTGATAACTCCGGCACTGAGGAGTCTTTTCACTTCATTCCGAGCACCTTCGGCCTTGTCATCAGACATCTTCCGAAGCCTCTGCTTTCTGGGTCTGAAAGATGGATCAACATTGAGCGAGTGCTCAATAACATCCCTGTTAACTCCGCAAAGATCATTAGCTGACCAAGCAAAAACATCTTTATTATTGAACAAAAACCTTATCAAGGTTTTCTCCTGTTCTTTGGACAGTTGAGATCCCAATAGCACCTTCTGCTCTGCTATGTCCTCACATAAGAGCATGGGCTTCGGCTGATCAGCCGAAGCAGCTTTTCCCTTCTGAACTTGTATTGCTCACAAGCTTCAGCTCCATCTATTTTATGGATTGCTTTTGAGTCTGTCCAATTTCCTTCGGCCCTTCTGGCAGCTTCCTGACTTCCATGAATAGCAATGGGCCCTTGATCCGAAGGTATTTTCATGCAAAGATAAGCTGGATGAAGAATTGCTTCGAAGGCATTGAGAGTACCATGACCAATGATTGCATTGTAAGGGTATTCCATGTCAACAATATCAAACACAACTTGTTCAGTCCTTGTGTTGTTGATAAATCCGAAGGTCACTGGCATTGTAATTTTTCCAAGTGCCACGATCTGCCTTCCTCCGAAGCCACAAAGGGGATGTGTGGCATCATGGATTTTGTCTTCGGGCTCTTGCATCTGTCTGAAGGCCTTAACAAATATGATATCAGCTGCGCTGCCTGTATCAACCAAAACATTGTGGACCAGAAATCCTTTGATCACACAAGAGATAACCATAGCATCGTTGTGTGGGTAATCCTTGAGTTGAAGATCCTCTTGGGAGAAGGTAATTGGAATGTGAGACCATCTTGACTTGATGAAGGGTCCCTGCACCCCGACATGCTGTACCCTTCTCTGTGCCTCCTTCTTCTATTTCTTGTTAGCTGGCTCTGAGCATGAACCGCCTGTTATCGGGAGTACCAGCTTCGAAGCCGAAGCAGCTCCAGCTTGATTGTTGAACGAAGCCATCAGCTCAAAAAAGTGGAAGTGAGTTCACCGGAGGTGGGTGCCAATGTTGGGGACTTGTTCTCAAATGCTTCGAATCAAGAACAAGGCAACACAAAGAATGTTAAATATCAAATGCCCTTCGTCCGCTGAAGCATTATCTCCCCAAGGATTTAATGAACTTCGGACGAAGGCCACGAACATAATATTACGAAGGTTTCACCTTCGTAATTAAATTTACAAAGATAATATAAAGTAATGTAAAATGTAAAACATCAAAGATAAACATGTCGGAAATAAATGGCATCATTCACATATTCTATCATATGAATATAAGATGTTTGAATACAATGTTTTAAGGTACGTTTATACCTTCGCTTTGACAAGTAATGATTCCCGAGAGATTCACTTGCAATTATCAGAATGCGTGAACAGTAAAGAAATAATGTTCACTATTTATAGGCACAGGACGCAGCCTGTGAAGAATTACAATCATGCCCCTCATAAGAGTTTACAACGTTGACTCAGACCCTTAAGGACTAAAAGGTCATTCTATCTTTAAGTCGGTTCGATCCCCCATCTTTGGACATGCTGTAATACCGAAGCTCCATGAATGGTACCTTCGGCATTACGTTCAAGCAGCTTCAGCCGAAGCTGTTTTCTTTCCGCAGGACCTTCGGCAATGAAGCATGGTCCCAACATTGTTGAATTCTTAAAGATATACCAGATTTTTCTTCACCAGATTACTCCCGAAGCCATTATAAGAATGGGAATCTTCGTATGGGCTGTGAGGAGTCAAGGTTTGGAACCAAGTGCAAAAAGTTTCTGCAGTATACACGAACTTTTATATGAGACAAAATCCTGGGGTAAAGAGCAGTATCACAATAATTTTGGTTGCTATAGCTTCGTTGCTCGCTCAGGCTCAAGCTGCCCAGTGTCAACTTTTCGGAAGAGATGGCCTGGAGACTGGATGAAAGAATGGTTCTATGTGAAAAATGATTTAAAGGCGAGAGAAGATATCAAAGAGATCATAATGCGCCCCATCTGGTCCCGCTTCGGCCTTCAGAAACCGAAGGTGGAGATTGATGAAGCAGCTGAAAAATGTCGAAGGGCCTTTGGCATAGTTTGTTCTTTCATCGGGACAAGGGACTTAGTCCAAGAGCATGTGGCCTATAGGATATGGCCGCTGCTAGACAACTGGGAGATGCCAAAAGAAACCATCAGCAACACTAACGAAGGTGATTTGGTTCGATTGAAATATACTTTCAGATTTGGAGACCAATTTATCGAACCAGACGATGACTGGCTGAAGTGCATCGAAGCTACAAGTGATGATCTGCTCGGGCCGTACTCCAAAGCAGAGGATAATGCTTTACCTGCGGCCTTCGGGAGCTGAAAAAAGAAAAGGCTAAATAGAGTTTTTGATGCTATTGGGTTCATGTACCCTGACTACCGCTACCCGTCATGGGGGCAAAAAAGAAAAAGTGCAACTCCCGGGAAGGATGATGCTTCAGCTGCTCCAAGCGAGCCCGCGCCAAAGAGGAAAAAGGTGAAAGTCCTTACTCACCGACCATGCTTCATTGAACCGGCCATAGTGCCTGAATTTGGCGGTGAAACCTCTTCGGCTACTGAAGCCAAAGAATCTGCGGTTACGCAGAAAACTGAAAAGCCGACTGCAATGCCGAAGGCATCACCAGCCAAATCAGGTGAGCCAAAGGCCATTAATATTGAAGAGGCAGAGGTCAAAAAACAAAAATATTAGAAGTTATAAGCCCTTCGGCAGAGGTGACAGTGCCGAAGGCGTAAAAGGATCTTACGACGACCCCCAAGAGGAAAAGGATGGTCAACGTACTAGATGTACTGGAGAAAATAAAGACTTCAAGCTCTACTCCAGGAAAAACAGCCGAAGCTTCAAAAACGCGAATTGAAACAAAACAAACTGAAGCCGAAGCTGCACAAAGTCATGCCGAGACCGAAGCTGGGCCTTCAGAGCCCGCCAAGGAGAAATCCTTGGAAATCGGAGAAGAAGAAGCGGAAAAAGAATCTGCAGAACAAATTCTGTCTAAAAAACTGCCATTCCTATTACCGAAGCATCTTCCGAAGCTCTCGATTATATTGTACGACATGCTTCGGGAAAAAGGTTATCTGCAGAAGAAAAGCGAGAAGCTCAATATTATGCCCAGAGACTGAAATATCCAAAAGGGGCGTTGATATTTAACGGCAGCGGAGAAGAAGACTTCTTGTATTGTCTCCCAGACAGCAAGGAGATTTCTGTGTGCCGAGAGATGAGCAAAAGCTTCGGGTTCCCGACACTAGAAGACGGGCTTTCGGTGCTATCAAAAGATGAATTGGCCGACAGCTTAGCATATAATAGTTTAAAGGTACGAGAATGAACTTTTTGTACTTTAAAAAACAAAAGATTTTTTATTTGCTTATACTTAATACCGCACTCCTTTCGCAGGGCCTCATTCTTAGCAACGCCCTTAGGGCACAAAAAAGTGCCGAAGACGAAGGATGCACTATAGCTTTGAATAACCTTCGTTCCGAGGTAATTGAGCTAAGGAACGAAGGTCTTGAAAAAGATAAAATATTGAACTCGTTGGTGAACAAAATAAAAGAAGACGAAGCTACTTCAAAAGCCCAAGCTGAAGCCCAGAAATGCGAAATTGAAGATCTTCGGAAACAGCTAACAGAAGTAAAATTAAAATGTGCAATTGCCGAAGCTGACCGAGACGCCAGTGATTACTAGAAAAATTATTGGGAGAAAACAGCTGTAGAACTTCGGTCTTCAAAAGAAAGATGTTATGAAAAATCCATAGAATGTGTGAGAAAAATAAAGACAAGCTTCACCGACGTTGGCGCATACTCCAGCGAGGACAACTTCGTAAGAGGCGATCCTGAGGGCCCAATTGAATGGATCAGCGGTGAAGCCGATGCTTTTGAGGAAATTTTTAATGGCTGTGGAGACGTCTGCGCCTTTTCTAGCGCGAGGGGAGTTGCAGCTATCTTGGAGAAGATAGGTTGCGAACACGTAAAATCCTTGGCGCAAACCAAAGTTGCCTTATCTATTGAAGATACAAAAGACCCCTCGGCCGAAGCAAGTTTAATTGGTGGAAAGTTTTTCACCGACATCTGGGAAAATGGCGGCCGAGGGATGGCCCACGAAATTATAAAGAAAAGTGAAAAAGATACTCACGATGCTAGAGAAGCAACAAAGGCAGCTGAAAAGACTGCAGAACTTGAAAGACGGATAGGTATTGCCTAATTGTTTTTGACTTTATGTTTTATTTTTTGTGACTTCGGACTTATTTATGTTTTATATCGCAGCCGATCTATCTCCTCCCCCGGAGCCCTTCAAGTCATTGGCCGACCCCGAAGCAAAAAAGGAAGATGAAATTACTAAGATGGCCGAAGCTATTATGGACGAAGCTGTTACTCGACTACTAGACGAAGTTGCGGAAGCAGTTCTAAAGGAAGTATAGCTTATTGTTGTAAAAACATTTGGAATATTAATGTAATATTTGCTGAACAAAGTGTGTAATATTTTGTAGTTTTGAATGTTATATATGAGCTTGTTTGTAATTCAATTCTTTACGATGCATGAAACTTTATGTACATATCGTTTTTGAGCCTTCGGCGAAAAAACACCTTCCCTTCTTTTCATGCTTCGTGAATAATATCCATATTCTGTAAAAACATTATACTTCATAAGCAATAGATCTCCTTTGATATTAGAGTTGATGAAGCTGTACTTCTTCAAAACTTATTTTGTGCCTTGGCACAACTTCTTCGAAACAATTTCCGAAGATCAACATTGTATCCCCTTCTTGTGCCATTGATGCAATATGATGTATGATGCCATGTTATGCGAATGATGTGATGATGTTATGCTATGCAAAATGATATTTGTGCCGAAGATACACACACATTCCCGCAATAGAACACACAATCTCTTTGCTATTTATTTTTCGGCTTCACCGCTTATTTTTTGGTATATCAGCGTTGACTTTTCGCTATAAGTTCTGCATTCCCTTAGGAACATCTTTTGAACTTCTTCACCTTATATTTCGGCGGTATTCGCGTTGACTTTTCGCGCTTCGCCTTATATTTCGGCGGAATCAACGTTTATTTTTCGCTGTAAGCTCTGCATTCCCTTTCGAACGACTTTTGAGCAGAAAACTTACGTTGCGCTCCCTTAGGAACGACTTTTTGTTGCTTCGGCAAAACTTACGTTGCGTTTCTTAGAACGACTTTTTGTTGCTTTGGCAAAACTTGTAATATGATTGTGAACCCCACGCTCTCTTGAGACCAACTTTCGTGGTTCACCGACTTTTGGAACTTCGTGAGTCTGTGAAGAAGGTTTATTATATCATGACAATAACGAAGCTATTACAAGAAATTGAAAACAACAAAAGAACTAGGCTTTCAACGATTGCTCCTTATTAAAAAAGAAAATGATGACGAATGCAAAAATTGTTTCAGGGGTAGGATATCTCTTAGTAGATATGCTTCGATTCTAGCACAGTACTGTTGACTGTGCGAGCTTCGGACTCCTCACTGAAGTCTCGCTGCTGGTGAGTATGCTGGCTCCCTTCTGGCTGTTGGCCTCGGGAGTATGCGGGTTGTATTGGTGGTGGAGGTGGAGGCTGTTGCCAAGATGCCTGTGGTTGGCTTGCCGAAGCAACAGAAGCTGCAGGATGGTTACCCACATACTCTGGTATGTATGGTGAGTGATACGAAGCAGTGTGCATGACCTGCTTCGGCTGGTTCTGTTGGGCTGCAGCTTCTGCTACTCCTTCTGTTTCTGAATGGTGACATGGCACATCCTTGTAGTATGGCCCTTGCCCTCACCATAGAATAGGCAATAAATTTTCATGGGCTGATCCCCAAACCTTCCACCGAAGCCCTTAGCGCCTCTGCCCCTTGGAGCTGGAGACCAAGGATAGCTTTATTGCTGCCCCGAAGCCTAGGAAGAATATTGCGGCCTCTGTTGCTAACCTCCTCTGTCGTCATTCTGAGTGGAGTGGATTGATCTGACGTGCCTTGGGTGGATTCTCCCTCTGAAGCCCCTGGTCATTTCGGAGAACCTGTAAGCTTCCTCCCTTCTCTGCCGAAAGTCATTATCAGCGCGGATGTATTCATCCATCTTCTGAAGCAATGTCTCTAGGGCCTAAGGGGGTTTCCTGGCGAAGTATTGAGCCGTAGGTCCTGGCCGAAGCCCCTTGATCATGGCCTCAATGACAATTTCATTGGGCACTGTTGGTGCTTGTGCCCTCAGACGCAAGAACCTTCGGACATACGCCTGAAGGTATTCTTCGTGATCTTGCGTGCACTGGAACAAAGCTTGAGCGGTAACCGGCTTCGTCTGAAACCCTTGGAAACTGGTGATCAGCATGTCCTTTAGCTTCTGCCATGATGTAATTGTTCCTGGCCGAAGAGAGGAGTACCAGGTTTGTGCAACATTCTTGACTGCCATGACGAAAGATTTCGCCATGACTACAGTATTGCCTCCATATGAAGATATGGTTGCTTCGTAGCTCATCAGAAACTGCTTCGGATCTGAGTGTCCGTCAAACATGGGGAGCTGGGGTGGCTTGTAAGATGGGGACCAAGGTGTAGCCTGCAGTTCTGCTGATAGAGGAGAAGCATCATCAAAAGTAAAATTTCCATGATGGAAATCCTCGTACCATTCATCCTCGTTGAAGAAGCCTTCTTGATGAAGCCCCCTATGTTGAGGCCTTCGCTCTTGCTCATCTTGAGCAAGATGGCATACTTCTTCAGTAGCTTCGTCAATCTGCCTCTGAAGGTCGGCTAGTCGAGCCATCTTCTCCTTCTTTCTTTGTACTTGTTGATGAAGCATCTCCATATTCCTGATTTCTTGGTCCAGCTCATCCTCCTGGGAAGTTGGACTAGTAGCCTTCCTCTTCTGGCTTTGGGCCTCTCGAAGAGAAAAGGTCTCCTGGCTCGGGTCCAGCAGCTGCAAAGTGGCAGTCCCTGTCGCTGAAGCTTTCTTCGGTGGCATGACGAAGGTCTATGCTTGCCGAAGGTGGTCAAAAAGAGTTCACCGGAGGTGGGCGCCAATATTGGGGACTTGTTCTCAAGTGCTATGAATTAAGAACAAGGCAACATAGAAAATGTTAAACGTTAAAGTCCTCCGTCCTTCGAAGCATTATTTCCCTTGGGATATAATGATCTTCGGACGAAGGTTATGAAGGACATACCTTCATCAGCATAACATACAAAAATGAAGAAGGAATCATATGAGATATAAAAGACAACATAAACAATAATGTATTATTATCAACTCATTTCTATTTTATTATTATGGAAAAATAGAAATGATATCAAATTACAAATGTACCTTCGGCTTGAAAGGAGGTAAAAGTACAAGCGTGACGCGAAAGGAAATGCCAAGTCAGCGTGAACAGTACAGGAGCACTGTTCATCTATTTATAGGCACGGGACACAGCCCATGTAAAATTACACCCATGCCCTTTTCATTTGCTAATAACTCTATAGTAATCCATCAAGGTCTAAATAGCCTTTTCATCTTTAAGTTAGTTTCCTTTTCTGCTATCATGCCGAAGCTCCCCTGCGCATAGCTTCGGCTCTGCACCATCCTTCGTATTCCTTGTACTTCTTCACACTGTGGTCTTGATCCAAGTCCGAAGGTACCTGTCCATGTATCATACTCCAGAAACATTGTTAAACCATGTTTTTGAGGACCTTCGGAAGCCGAAGGCCCCCAACAGGGGAGAACTTATTCAAATTACAAAAATCCTTTTGACAGCTAAGAGGAGAACTTCTTCAGCGAGAGCTTTTATTTAGCCAAAGAAAAAGCATTTGAAACAGGGAGAGAATTTTCAAAATCTTGAAAATGCTTTTAGAAATCATACTCTTATACCATTGGCTATTTGCAAAAGAATCTGAAAAGACTTTTTCAAAAGATTTGCAAAAACAAACTAAGTGGTGCAAATGTGGTCCAAAATGTTAAACTAGAAGAAAGCAATCATATATACTTAGAAACACTTTCAGTTGGTTTAAATTCAAAGTAACTTATGCACATCCGTCAAAATTGCAAACTAGTTACATTCCTACACTATATTTGATTTGGTTTGTGTTGGCATCAATCACCAAAAAGGGGGAGACTCAAAGGGAAATAGGCTTCAACATTTCCTATAATCGATTTTGGTGTTTGACGTCCATCACAAACCACGAGGACTAACTAGTTTGCCTAGTTGTCATTTATCTCAGGTGCACCCCACGAACTGGCCGCTCTCGAGTTTTTCCAGAGTCACTCCACTATAATTCACCGGACTGTCCGGTGTGCACCAGACATGTCTGGTGAGCCAACGGAGCAACGATCAACTGCGGTGAACAGTGAATAGTGGACAACACAGAAGTGAGAAGTCAGAACCGCGAAGTAAGAGCGCACTGGACTGTCCGGTGTGGCACCGGACTGTCCGGTGCCGCAAGATGACAAAGGACTTCAATGGGCAACCGTTCCAGACCCCAACGGTCGGCTGGCTTGGCACACACCGGACAATGAACAGTGTCATGTCTGGTGCACCACCGGACTATCCGGTGTGCCCATCGACAGCAATGGCTGGAATAGTGGTTGGGGCTATAAATACCCTCCAACCACCACCATTCAAGCCATCCAAGTTTTCAGCCCTTCACATTCAATACAAGAGCAAAAGCATACACTCCAAGACACAATCAAAAGATCAAATCCTCTCTAAGCCTCAAAATCAACTCAATTGCTTAGTGACTTGAGAGAGGGTGTTTTATGTTTCTTTTGTTGCTTGGATTGGTTTCTTCCTCTCACTCTAACTCTTCTAAGTGCTTTGTAAAGCTACCAAGAGACACCTATTTGTGTGGTGATCCTTGCGGGGTCTTAGTGACCCGAGTGATTAAGGAGAAGCACTCGACCGGTCTGTGTGACCGATTGAGAGAAGGAAAGGGTTGGAATAGACCCGGCCTTTATGGCCTCCTTAACGGGTACTAGGTTCTTTGGAACCAAACCTCGGTAAACAAATCGTCATGTTCATTTGTGTTGATCTCCACTCGATTTGTTTATCCCCTCTCCTCTCTCTCTAAAGTTTCTTTGCTCATATCGATTTGATTTGCTCCTAAAGCTATTTGCATTAATTGAGAAACTCATAGCAAGGAAAACTATCTTCCGCACTCCGAATTATTTCTAACACTGACCCCGGGGCATAGTGCGTGTTCAAAGTTTATAATTTTTAGGTTTCGTCTATTCACCCCCCTCTAGGCGACTTTCAAGTGTCACATCCGGATTTAAGGGCAAACCCGGATGTGAATAAAATGTGTGTTATGACCAAGTCTCACACATATGATGACTCATGGTACAGAAATCAATGTCACATCTTTATTATATAATAGGGGTTCTATATAAAATAGTTAAATAATTACATCATATGACGACAATGACCCTCCGCAACCATAGTTGACTAGAAGATGACGGTCTAGACCTCTCAAGAACTCATCACATTATCCTTCATACTCCTCATCTTGCGGTACCTGTTCTTGACTTGGGTGTGAGTACAACAAAGGTGAGCTCACATAAGTTCGTCACTCAACAAGTTGTGGGAATATTCTGCATCAGCTCACTTACGGTGGGGACTCATGTGAAGTGTAAGGCTTACCAACAAATAATGGTTAGGTCTTAGCATTGCTTTTTATAAGTTGGTCAAAATTTTATTAGCAATTACTAATTATAAGCGTACACCAACCCAATTAAATAATTGATCACAATTGATAAAAATCACACAATGCAATGCAAATGATATATAATGTTTAATTCCATAATTACTCATGTGAGGGTCCGAGCCGCTCATAACCGTGAGCACGGCTGATATACCAGTTTTACACTCTGTAGAGGTTGCAGATCTTTACCCACAAGACATGTTTCCCGTTTAGCTAGAGTTTGCATGATCCTAAGACACTCCCAAGGTAAATCGCTAGGGATCCACTGCGAAGGCCTTTCCAAAATTTCACTAGATGAGAGAACCCGCTACGGATTTCGGATCGAAGGCGATATAGGAATCCCTCGTCCGAAAAGCTATCCAGACAATCCGACCCAAGGATCTCCCTATGCCTACACTCCTCCACTCCGCTTGCTCCTTTCGAGAAAGGATTAAGTCACACTAGCTTTCCTAATTAATCAGCCTTATGGTAGCACTATTTTCCCGGGTGGTCGCTCCATATTCCAATTAACACAATAATCATATCATGAACAATAATTAAACCATAATAAAATGGAGCATGATCATAATTTAGATATAATAATAATTCCAAAACCAGGTAGAGCAATAGCAAGCCTACTCAATAGTTCATTTATTTGCAAGGTGTAGGGTGAACAAAACTAGGGTAACCTATTAGGTCCCATCAAATTAATCTGAATATGTCACAGTGATTAACATGAACATTATTAGGTAAAGAAAAGTGATCTAGAGCACAACTTGCCTTTTTGATGCAACTCCAGGTACTTCTCTAATTTAAGCTTCAGTTTCCCGTCACCTCGTTTCTATTCGTAGCAATACATATAGATAGACATAGGATAGGTAAAATAACATTATACCAAACATATAAACAAAACTATGTGATAATATTCTACGCATTGAAACGAAATCGTAGGTTCGAGAATCACTAAAATCGGAGTTATGGTTGAAAAGATATAGTTCTCAGAAGATTTTGGTGTTTGGACAGAAAAACTATGTTCTATGTTGATTAATATAAGTCATATGAGAAATATAAAGAAATGACTATGTTAACTTTATTACCAATTATAACTTGATTAGAAATAATATTTTAGTCAAATTATAGATGGATCAATTTAATCATATTAACTTCGACTAGAAAAGTAAATCTGATAAACATTGGTTTAGACAAATATTATCTTTCAAACCACTAAAACAAGTGTTGTTAATGCGTAGGCAATTCTAATATGAAGCTAACACGACTTGAATGGATCAAATCAGAGCTACAACACAAAAGATATGAATCTAATAAGATTTGAATTGGTTTTGTATTAGAAATCTATGTCCACGGATCTGTTTGTGAGAAAATCGGGACTTAAATGTAATTACTTGTGTAAATGGGAGGGCTTGGGTGTAAAGTTGTTACCCTAGGACGGTGGGTTGAGGTTCCAAAAAGCCTAGGGTCAATTCTGCAAAGATGCGGACTTATGTGTAATGGTCTTTGTATAGTAGTGGATTGCGGGTGAAATAGAAAGAAAGTCAGGGGCACTTTTGCATTATTCCGAGGTCGAAGGGGTATCGCGTTACATCAGCTGCACGATTGCGATCTAGCGGCCTAGATTAGATCAGCTTGGTTATGAAATGGTATCCAATCCCAACCATCCGATCCCGGATCCACGGTCCAGACATCAAATAATTGAGATCTCCTCGGATCCATCCAATCAAAGATCTATGGTCACATCTAAATGGAAGCGAAGGGGTATGTGATCTTCTAATCTGGTCCGCTCCTTTTCAGATCTATGGTGCTCACCTCACCCTGCTCAACCTGGCGCACAGACGGGTGACACCGCCGGCCTCCATGGCTATGCATCACCGGCGCGCGACACTCCTAACGCCCTAGGGCTCCGCTTCCAAGGACGATAGGTGCTACGCGAAGTAGAGAATACCGTGAAACTGTATAAGGGGTTCTTACTGTAGGATAGATCAGTGAAGTTTGCTGGCCACAATGCAATGCGATTCAATAGCAAAATCCAAGTCCAGCGTGCATTTCACGCTATTCTGTGGTTTCACCTGTCGATTTGAGGGTTGCAGCATCATCTTCGTGGGCACGCCAAGCTCCCGGCTCCATCGCTGGTCTTCGAACGTCGGTCGTTGACGAGGTCAACACTAGCGGCTTAAAAACACTCCTCGCTCTCCCTCTCTCGGCAATGGCGGGGCCTCTACAACGCGGACCCAGGGAGCAACAATGGACGAAGGGAGAGACGGTGTGCGTGGTTATCTATATAGTCCTGATGGAATGAGCTAGAAGCCCGTTTGACGAGCGGGGAAGGTGGAGGCAGTTACGGAGTATTTCAACTAACCAGACACTGTTACACGGCAGAGAAGAAGGACCTGACAACACGGTCCCACATGGCGGTGAGGGCCAATACGCGCGGTGCTGAGCGCCTGACGAGTGGCCCCCAACTGGTAGCAAGAGGCTCTGAAGATAGCGGAGGCCAAAAAAATGGTAGGTAACTTATGCTTTTAATATCCTCTTACTACTCTCGTGTGTCACACAGTTTCATTAAAAATGTTAGATGCCTGGAGGTCTCTAGGAGACGAAACGAAGGCAAGGATGGGTGTGGAATCTTTGCAGAACGAACTTTTAGAAGATCTGAACATGGAAAATTTAGAGGAAAACGCCTTAGTGACCAGTTATTAACTCACCCCTTTTGTGAATCCCCCTTTCATAAAAAGAAGCATGCTTGAGTTATTATTTTATCAACAATGCAATTCTCATTTGCTGCTTACCCTTTGTTTGTTCATTGTTATCCTTGACTGAAAACAAGAGAGCTACAATGGAGAAATTTTCTTGGCTTGATGTGTTCAGCTGTTAACCTTGTTGCTTGTCGATGGTTTATAATTCAGTTCAGTTCCGCCTTTATCTGTAGTTTGGTTTAGTTTTTAGAAACTTTGTTTAGTCACTCGGTAATGGTAATTTTTCATAGTTTCAGTTTCTAAATATTGTTCGGATGGCCAGCATTACGAAACCATACATTAGATATATGGAGTGTCACTTTCATACAACAGTAAATATAATATAAAATAATCATTAGTTTCTTTAAAAAATTTGAGATACTAAGATAATAATGTATTTTTTTGTTATACACTAATATTTTATCGAATAAACCGTCATTATACTAGTCCACAGATATTTCCCCTACGGCTGCTTTCGTTCGACTCATTCATTCCACTCCATCCTCCCTTCCCCGCACGAAACCCCCACCCGTACTCTTCCATGTCAGCCGCCGTCCGCTCCCGCGCCGCGGCGGCCGCACTCTCGGCCGCGCGCCGCATCCACGCTGGCCACGCCGCGGGGCAGAAGCAGCAGGGCAGCAACAGCACTGGCGCCTTTCGCCGACCTTGGACCCTCTTCAGGCGCCAGCAGCAGGAGGGGCGGAGCCACGTTCCCCGCGCCGCCGCTCCTGTCCTGGATGCTGTCGCCGATCACAGGGCCGGCGGTTCGGATGGTGCCGAGCCCCCAGAGATCTGGCGACAGCCCGGAGAAGCCCCTGTCGCTCCCGAGGGTGTGGGCGCCGTCGGTAGGATCGACGTGGTTAGGGTTGCAGCCCCCGGTGGGGAAGATTTTGATGGAAAGGACGGGGGCGGGGAAAGCGGGGGTTGGGGTGGCTCTAACCTGGGACGACGGTTTCCCACGCCCAAGGAGATTTGCCGTGGGCTGGACAAGTTTGTCATCGGCCAGCAGCGAGCCAAGAAGGTAAATACTAAACCCCTCGGAAATTTTGTGTCTGATTTTATCTGATTAGAGTTTGGAGTTACCGTCTTATCTACTCAGGTCCAGTTTATGTGTTTGTCCTATTAATTTCTCTGAAATTTGTTTAAAATATAGCCATTTGTAAGTATCTTTGATGGTTAATCCACTAGCACCCATCTGCATGTATCAATTGTTAATACTTCTGTGCATATTGATTGTCAAAGTCTTTAAAGTTTCACCAAATCTGTAAGGGTTTTATGCTGATGTGGATCAGCACACATGCATCAAGTTGTATTACTTCATATTTGTTCTCCTACCATTTTAGGCCCTGTTTGGAACCTCTAAAACTAATATTTAGCTACTAAAAATTAGTTGTTGGGTTCCAAACAGCCTCAGCTAATACCGCAGCTAATTGTTAGCTACCTCACAACTAACATTTAGTTCATTAGCTGGCTCAACCCAGCTAATAATTTATTAGCTGGCTAACTATTAGCTCTAGGGGTTCCAAACAGGGCCTTAGTGCCCCTAGGCTATATTTTCAGATTATTTAATAACCCTGTTTTCTCTCTCTTAATGCAGGTGTTGTCAGTAGCAGTTTATAATCACTATAAAAGGATCTATTGTGAATCACTCATCAACAGGTAGGTTTTGAGTAAACATCAGTTTCTTGAGAGCTATGTAGCATCAGTTTGTAAATCGAACAGAACATGCGGTCTGCAGGTCTGCTGCAGATTGCAGTCAGAGTGATTCTTGCACGAGTGACACCGACATGGTAGAGCTTGAGAAAAGCAATATTCTTGTCATGGGACCAACGGGCTCAGGTACATGATCTTATCTCTTGACTAAGTTAGTGTTGCATTTTGCAATCATCTAACACTGTCCATAAATAAAAAATGTTTTGAAATTAATCATGTACGTAAAACTTTGTTTTGCACAATCATTTCCTCTCTTTTTCTCTGTTCAGTTTGTATGGCTATGCTAACTCTGTTTTATTGGAAAGCTGTTTTAGCTTTGCAGAGACATGTATGTCTAAAACGAGCAACTCTTGCGGTGGTTATTATCACACTGCCTATTAGCCATACAATCATGCACCTATCGTATAGCGATATGCTACTTTTGGTAGAATTTCCAAGCGATCCAAGTAGTACACATTTGAGATTTTTTGAACATAGTATGTGATGTCTGATTTATTTGAATTTGAAATTGAGTTTTCATCTTCTTTTCTGTCTTATAATAATTGGTACATTCTACTGGATGAAACGAAATATGCAATAGTATTGCAGTTGAGTATCCACCTTTCATTTAACTTTCTATGCAATCATAATCTTGTGGTCCTTATGTTATGAATGTCTTATTAGTCTAAAATCTTTCCCGAAGTCAGGGAAAACATTGCTGGCAAAAACACTGGCAAGATTTGTGAACGTGCCCTTCGTTATAGCTGATGCGACAAGCCTCACTCAGGTATACTGAATTATGTCTGTTTATCAATTCATTAACCCCGTTCCTGCTGACGTAGTTTGTCTATGGATTTTGTTCATGCTACAAATTTAAAGGCACATGATTATAAGTTTAGTATCTTTAAGTGTCATGCTTGCTACTATCCTTATACTTAATTATGTTTTTGTTAATTCAGAACTTTGTTCTTACTATTTTTCCAGTGTACCAGACGATATTTCGTTCCTGCTACAAATTAAAGAGCAGATGATTATAATCTTACCATCTTTTTAAGTTTCATTTTTCTGATCCCTTCTTTGCTGACGTTGAGACTAATATCCTGATATTTAAAACCATTTTGCATGCTCTTGTGAAGGTTTCATCGGTTCCATTCATATTTTATGATTTCTTATCCAGTTCTTTATTCCACTGGAGACATAGAGTAGATTGTTTGCTATTTTTTAATATGTTTTTTGTTCAGCTGCTCTTTTTTCCCCGAAAAACGCAGGAGAACTGCGCCTCATTATATTAAGAAGGAAAAACAAGGTCTAAGAAGACCAGGTACAATAAGACAGACTTCCTTACGGAGGCCGAAAAACCAGAAAACCAAAATAATCCATCTGAGACAGCAAACTACTACTGGTGTAAACGCCCTCCGAGGCTAAACCTCAAGAAGGGGGGCAGACAGATAGGAAAGACCTTTAGCCCCAGCCATTTCCCACATCCATCTTTCCTCCAGAGCCATCCTAATGGCTAAAGACACATTAGGAATCCAGTTATCAAAGACACATCTGTTGCGGTGGTTCCAAATAATGTAGGCCCCCAAAGCAATCAGAGAATTAAGCCCCTTTCTAACTAGACCTCTAACCGAAGAAGAGGCTTCTTCCCGCCAGCTCATGAAGGAGGACAAACCAAGTTGAGGGGCGAGCCTTTGAAGGTCGAAAGTCCTCAGCAGCTGAAACCAGAAAATCCTTGAGAAAACACAGGAGACCAGGAGATGGTCTAAGGTTTCCTCCTCTTGATCACACATAGGACATTTCGGAGGGTGATCAAGCCCTCTTTTAGCTAATCTGTCAGCGGTCCAGCACCTCTTTGTTCAGCTGTTCATTTCATGGAGTGGATATTATGGCACTAGCATATACTTCTTTTACACTTTTTGTGCATAAGATGTTTGATTACAATCTGTGTAACCAACAACTGTAGTACTTCTGTTTGCGAGTGTTGGGCTTGCACCAGCTTCGTAGATTTCATGTGTGTAACTGTTGGTGCTGAGAAGTTCACCTTAGTCTGACTTTATTATCCCCCATTTTTGTAGGCTGGATATGTTGGTGAGGATGTTGAATCTATTTTGTATAAGCTCCTAGCGGTACCTCTCAACTCTCTATATTATATGGACCTTGCATTTTAGCCATTTCTGCATTGTAATTCTAACCTGAACTGGAGAACCTTCTCCCCTCCCCCACCCCCTGTTTTACTTGAGACCTTTTTTCATGATAATAATTGGGCTCTAGAAGATTTTAGCAAGTACCAAAATTTCAAAACTGGAGGTGGTGTTCTCAAGGGAAAAATAGTGAAAGCACTTATTTTAGGTTGCACAGTGTCTGTAATCGCGAAGCCAAACTCGTGCTGTTATGCACTAGTCCTGCCGGGGAATGGGCACTGAGATGGTCAATTCCCTTCCTCATGTGAAGGTATGATTAGAGTTGAGTTTGCTATATTCTGGATATAGTTTGTTAGGACATGGAGTAGATTCAGCTCTATGTGAAGAGATGTCTAACTCTCAAAGTAAGCACATTAATAATCTAGTTCTCTTATATTCATCCCCTAGCAGCCATTGTCGCTCAGCCATCCTCCAGTGTTGTTTATCCTGTCATGAACATGGGATGGGACATGGCATATGAAGTATGTGAAGATCGTAAAAAATAATATAAAGCATAACCTTTGGATTTGTCTCCAAGCCAGGCAGAGTGAAGTATACAAACAAAAATAGAAGTGACATATGTTTATCGCACTCCGCTTAGTTTACTGATGCTTCTACTCATCTTTATACATTTCTCTTTTGCACCCTAGGCTGCTGATTTCGACGTAGCTGCTGCCCAGCAGGGAATCGTCTATATTGATGAAGTTGATAAAATAACAAAGAAGGTTTGTTCATAAGTTAATTTAGGCACCTGTCATACATTTTATCCTTTTTTTCCTTTTATATTTCTGATTGCAATGCTTTTCAGGCTGAAAGCATCAATCTTAGCAGAGATGTTTCAGGTGAAGGTGTGCAACAAGCACTGTTGAAAATGCTTGAAGGAACGGTCTGTCTGTCAACCTTTGAAGTTTGAACTTTCCATTAATAATTTTTATGCTCGGGGAGCTCCTGTAGAAGAAACAAACCTAGTGATTATTTAGCAGTTTCCACTTTTTATTTTTTTGGAGAGATTTTCATAGTTGTCTGGAGTCAATTTACAATGGATTGCCATTGTAGACTATATAGCGGTATATCCATAGTTTAAAAATAGTCTGTAACAAATTTGATTTGATTGATTTGTTTTTGGCAGTGATATGTGATCTGGCATAGGCTGTGCTAGTATGCTGTTCCAAAACCAATTGTTTTCTTTTAATCCTATGTTGAGGTTTAAGCTGTATAGTACAAAGTACAAATACCATTGATAATGCACTAAACTCCTATTTTCTAGCATGTAAGGGGTTCTGGTATATAGATATTTATAACTTGTACAAAACACTTTATTTGCAGCAAACAACCGATTTGTTTCTGAGTATGCAAAATGAACTGCATAGACTGGGTCACAATTAATATTAACTGATGGAATTATGGTAGTGTATTTAAGGAATCTTAGAAAGCATCCTTATTAGCATGCAACAGCTCTATTCAGTTCCATGTTTTAGTAGCAAATAAGCTGTTCAGAACGTCAAATTCTCTTTTTGTTCTTTTCTGTAATTATTAAGTAATTAAGTTTGTCTTTTTGGTCCAATTTGTGAGTGCCCTCTATGTTCTGTAATGCAATATATGTAAGATGCATGGCAAATATTTTCTTATTTATCTTCTTACAAGTTATGTTTATGCTGTCAAGATAGGTTGTTAGTGTTCCTGAGAAAGGGGCCAGAAGGCACCCAAGGGGTGACAATATCCAGGTATTCTTCCATGCAAGCTGCACTTTGATAGTTATCAGAAATCATAGTAGTACTAGTACACTGTTTATGTTCCCTGCACATACTAGGAGGATTAATGTTCTCTTGCTGAACAGTGAAAAACGGAAAACAATAGTTTTGTTGTTATTCTAATGCAAAAATATTTTGAATGGTCTGGTGTTGTTCTTGTAACCCTCTGTGATGTGTACCATATGATCGAAAGCAGGGCATGCCCAATTTTATGATTACTTTTCCTTTTAAACTTTGAAATGTTAATACGTTATTTAGTGTATTCACAGAATTTGAAAAACGCAAGCCAGAGGAAACAATTAAACACATGAGGACAATAGAGTTTGAGAAATTGTCAGTAATACTGCTATTATACCTTTTGATATTGATAGTAGCATGTGTCCGAGGTTTTTGTTTTGTATCTTCCGTGTTCTTTTTCATCTATAACATTTGACATTTTAAATAGTGGGGTAAACCATCTAGCGGGTCGCTACCTCAAGATGCTAAAAGGCACATAATGAGCTAATAGTGGCAATAACAATTTAGTGGAATTAAACAAAATTGAATCAACTCGTCACAACTCACATCATGCATGCACGTGGGCCTATTTGTACCTGGTCTGTAGCAGCAAGCCTCTTTACTTCTTACTCCTTAGTTGTCTACTGCTTTTCTCCCAGGCCACTACATCGATACAACTTCGGCATGCAACTGCTGTCCCACACCCATGCTCGCATTGTCTGCTGGCCTGGCCAGCAGCTGCTTTTGCTACCAGCGCAGTCACATTGCTGCTGCAGCACGCACATGCTGCAATCAGCCATGCCATTACCAGCACTAAACTCCAACATCCAGTATGGCATTTAGTGGTGCTAATCACCGCAATAGTGATCGTACCTTCAGTAGCAGAAGAAAGGACCCCGGGAGGTCTTACCCTAGCACCGCTATTTGAAAAAGTGATAACATTGGAGTCAATGCTTATGATTCCTCGTCAACTTTAGAAAAGAAGAGATGTATTTGAATAGTTTTTTTCCATATCCCTTTTACTTATAACATGTTAAATAAGAACCATTTTTTTATCCTAACATACAAGCGATCCAGAAGGCTTCTTTATTCGTACTTGCACATGTTTTGATCAGTGTTCAGTCAATAGCTAGACCCACGAGAAAAAATATGCAGATTTTGATGTTCATTTGTCTTGCATCGCAGATTGATACCAAAAACATTCTCTTCATCTGCGGTGGTGCTTTTGTGGACTTGGAGAAAACTATTTCTGAAAGGTTGTGGACAGTCTTTGTGTTTTATGTTTTGGACTTCTGATATCACAAGCTTTTAATAACCAAGGTTTGCCCTGTTTTCTTTCTTAGGAGACATGATTCTTCAATTGGTTTTCGAGCGCAGGTTCGTTCAAATATGCGATCTGGTGGTGTCATAAATGCTGAGATTACATCATCGCTACTGAAATCAGTGAGTAAAAATTAGAAAATGACTTATGTGTAGCATTCTCTGTTGGCTGTTGGCTCTTTTCCAAATAATATCACTATGGCTTCTGCTTTGCTTTGCTTCACCTTCATGCTAGAGTCTTTATAGTTTTCCTTCTTTTTAATTATTTGGACGCTATTTCTGCAGGTTGAAAGTGGCGATCTCATTGCATATGGACTAATTCCAGAGTTTGTTGGTAGATTTCCAATTCTTGTTGGTCTATCCTCCCTCAGCGAAGATCAGCTTGTTGAGGTAACTTTATTGTTCATGTACACCTTCACTTGCATGTAACAGACTCAGCTTCAGTTTAGTGGTTACAGACCTCGGTGATTACAGGCTGGTGTTAGCAATTATACCAAAAATGACTACTGTACTGATAGGGGTCTCCTGTAGTCCTAGCGATTGCTTACTTTTGTTACTTTATTTTTTAGGGCTATGTTGTCTTATTATCAGGAAAGATAGAGTTCATCTAAAAAATCTGTACAGTCACTATCCATTACACCCCATCATCTTTGAAGCCTTGCTTCCGCATATCATAAATTTTGCAAAATGCAAATGTTATCTTCATATATTTACTGAACACTCTTTGTTCCTAGGTACGCAACTTATATTACCTTCAAAGCTAACACAGCTGTGCTCCTCTTTGTAGGTTCTCACAGAGCCAAAAAATGCCCTTGGCAGGCAGTATACCAAGTTGTTCGAAATGAATGACGTAAGAATTTGTTTTGAATTTTGTTGTCCCCTTAATGTTCATGTATTTATCTTGCAACTTGCATTGTTACTTAGGTCAAATTGCATTTTACGGAGGAGGCTTTACGGCTTATTGCCAAAAGAGCAATATCGAAGAATACTGGGGCTCGTGGTTTAAGGTCCATATTAGAAAGTATATTGACAGAAGCTATGTATGAGGTATACATTCTTCTCCCACTGGCACGATTGTGAAATTCATTAATTGGGGTTTGGAAAACTGTTTAGTAGGAGATTTGTTGCAACACATTGGCATACATGCAGTGCTGGTGTGATGAGTAGCAATATATATATATATATATATATATATATATATATATATATATATATATATATATATATATATGTTCTTTTGTTGAACTTTCTATCTGAGGTTGTAGAGGATAAAAAGGGGCAAAAAACAGAGCCTCTAATAGTATGTACATCCATATTCATTTGTGCCATGGAGAAGCCATGTGAGAGAGAAATGAGTTAGCGCCCATGCTAAGAAACATGAGCGACTAAGTATGGATGCTAATGCTAAACTGTATGGTATTGGACGCACTAACTAGCTCAACCCAAAAGCTTAAGCTATTAGAAGAAGATAGCGAATCCACCTACACACTTCAACACCCCCACTCACGTGCAGCTAGAGAGAAAGGCACAAACGTAGAAATAAATTAGCGCAACACAAATAAAGCCTTTGCCATGATTTGAATTCGAGACCTCTGGCTTCGATACCATGTTAGAGTGGATGCACTAACTAGTTCAACCCAAAAGCTTAAGCTATTAGGAGAAGGTAGGCAATCCACTTATATACTTCAACAATACCAATAATAAGGTTTGCTACTGGTGCTAAGGCTACTTTTTGTAAAAAAACTAAACATTTAAATCACATGCGCACCTATTAAGGGGTGCTAAAGTAATAACATAAATGTAACTAAGAGAGATGATAGTAGATAACTACCTTTTGCACCTAAATCAAGAGGTAAGTGAATGTGCACATAGCCTCCTAGTCGGTTTGGTGACTTAATGATAAGTAATTTAGGAACTAACCATGTAAATGGAATCTTATGAACAACATAGTAGATCAAATGGTTGGCTATCGATGCTCAACGATTCCTCAAAATGAAAAGGATACTAAGAGAGATGATACTAGATAGCTACCTTTTGCACCTAAATCAAGAGGTAAGTGAATGTGCACATACCTTGTTCTGGACAGATAAGTGGCTTAATGGATGCTCCATCAGAGATCTTGCTTCAGAAGTGGTGTCCAAGGTGGCTAAGCGAGCTCTTACCTCTATGACAGTGGATCAGGCTCTTGAAAACAGGCAATGGATTGCACATATCAACCCCCCCTTTCCTTGATTGGAATTCAACAATTTCTTTTCTTATGGGATACTTTAGGAGATGTGCAGCTTTCTCAGGAGGAAGACCGCCATGTTTGGAGACATGAGGCATCAGGGTTGTTCTCATCTAAATCCTGCTACAAAGTCCTTTTATTAGGTTCTACGGTCTTTGAGCCTTGGAAGAGATTGTGGAAGACCTGGGCTCCTCCTAAATGCAAGTTTTTCCTTTGGTTGGCAATAAGGAACAAATGTTGGACAGCTGACAGATTACAGTTGAGGGGAATGCCACACCCAGATGTTTGCCCAATGTGTGATCAAGCCCAAGAGACAATTCAGTACCTCCTTACTGCGTGCATTTTTGCCCGGCAATTTTGGCATACAATTCTTGCTGCTATTGGCTTGGGGCATCTCACTCCGACTGCTGATGAGAACTTTGCAGACTGGTGGGGAAAGGTGAGCCTTAGGGTTATCAAGACCAGGAAAAAAGGACTTAACTCTCTGATCATCCTGGGGGCTTGGTGCCTATGGCTCCAGAGAAACAGAGCAGTGTTTCATGGGGAGTCTCCTTCCTTGCCTAGGATTTTTAGGTGTTTCTCAGATGAGTGCGTTTGCTGGGGTTTAGTAGGAGCTAAGGAGATCGGTAGTATGGGCTTAGTTGCTGCCCTGGGCGAGGTCGGGTCTAGTTTCAGTGCTACTATGTAATTCCCTTCGGGATAATGTGGGTCTTTGGGAGATTTGCTCTGCAACATCTCCTCTTTTGTAATTGTTTCCTTTCCTCTTTAATATATAAGATGCGCAGTTCTCCTGCGCGTTCTCAAAAAAAAAAGTGCACATAGCCTCCTAGTCGGTTTGGTGACTTAATGATAAGTAATTTAGGAACTAACCATGTAAATGGAATCTTATGAACAACATAGTAGATCAAATGGTTGGCTATCGATGCTCAACGATTCCTCAAAATGAAAAGGATGACATGGAACTCAATGATGTATTTATTTGTTTATATTTTTTTATTCGAGTTTAGGAAATGTTGTACTATAAAGAGGGATGTGACTCTAAATGACATAGGGTAGAAACATTGCTCAAAAGATCTAACATATCCTATTAGAGATACAACGAGCACAACACATGCACTTGGGTCAATGTTGTAGATCTTACGCCATCTTATAGTGCTACTTCTGGCATGTCCAGGAGTTATGGACTCTGGAAGTTTGGCTAGGGTTTGGAAGTTTGACGAATGTGGTGCGGAGTATAAATCTCTCCCCGTCTTCTCTAATGACAACCACTCCATTGTTGTGACCTACCTTGTCACAAAAGCCCTCTTGAGCATTCATAGCACCCTTCTCACCACTCATCTTTGATTCTTTTGAGGGATTTGGTGAAAGATTGAGAGAAGTGAATGGAAAGTGGTAGAGAAACTCAAACCTACCATTTGGTGAAAGATTGAGAAGAGAATGGAAAGTGGTAGAGAAACTGAAACCCATCATTTGAGCACTCGTTTCTTTGCCTACCTGTTGGGTAGACATTTGTTAGTCTTGGGGCTTTGCCCTTAGATGGCTAGGTGTTGCTAGTGAAACTTTGAGAGGTGTGTACTACCCTTGATTTCTATTGGATTTATTGTGCCTGACCTCCTAGAACTCTTGATAGGAGGATTGGAGTTGAAAGAGACTCTAGACCTTTGTGGTCACCTCAACAAGAACATAGGCATGTCTTGGTGGTGTGGTTGAACTTCGAGATAAATTGTTGTCTCATGTGCTTGTTGTTGTGGTTTCATTTGGTTTGACCTTCCTCTTTCTCTCTTGCGTTGATCTTTAATATTTTCAATCGATCTTAGTGACGTTTCATGTCAAGGGAAGGATACAAAGGGGGTCTACCAATCGTAAGTGTGGTAATTCAGCGATCTATTTTTTTGTTGAGATTTGGTGCTGGTTTCGTAGAACTTCGGAACTTCCCGACAAATCTCCATAACAGTTCCGGACTTGGCTAATCTGCTTCTTGAAGTGTGACTAATTTCTTTTCAGTAAGCGATGTACTTGTTCTAACTATGCATATTGGATCATACAAATCCTTAATTAAAACAAACCTAAGTCCCTCAAGAAAATGATCCTAAAGCTAACCAATGTGTGTAGCCATTAATGTTAGGCTATGTCCAGCAGATCGTGTATGTGGCCGTGAAAAACACTGTTTTACATTGTAGACAGTACTATTTACATAGTGGACTTTGAAATGAGAGATGCGGATAAGTATGCCGCTGGAGATAGCCTTACCATGGCAACTTAAATTCATTGTTGGTATGTCTCTTCATGTTTCTTGAAGCTAATACATTTTTAGGTCTGGGATACCTAGGATCTTTTCAAGTATGAACTAAACCTAAGGATTTGGATCCAAATTGCAGCAATCCAATTAGGCCTAGGCCGTTGTAGTGAACTAAAAACCATCAAATTGTCACTACATTTTTTTATTGTTTAAGGAAAATTGATGTTAGCTATCTTGAATATTCTTGGTGGATGATTTGTATCATTGTGATGTTCAGTTAGCTTAGAATGTGTTATGTTACATTATTCCGTGAGTCATTTTTCCACTGTTCTGAATTAAAATTTTCTAACAGATTCCAGAGACACGAACTGGAAAAGATAAAATAGATGCTGTGGTTGTTGACGAGGAGTCTGTTGGATCTGTAAATCAGCATGGAATTGGAGCTAAGATTCTTTGCGGAGAAAAAGCTTTGGATGTCTATCTGGCCAATCACAACAATAAAGAATCAACGGTACATACCATTTTCATTTTAATTTTCACATAAAATTGGCTGCATTGTATAGTTAAATCAAAATGACGGGCTGGTCAGCTTACCTATTGGCTGGTTGACATTAAGTGTTTTACAGAGCAGTTAAGAGATATGTTCATGTCATTGTTAGTTTTTATGATGGTATGAGGCATGGTTTTTTCAAGCAGGGTATCTTCACAACCACTTGATGTTAAGAAATACCCAAGTCTATGTTCATTACTCATGAAATTTTATGCATAGTGGTGGGATTGTGCATTTGATACGTGCAAATGTACAAAGTGGTCAATGTGCCTGACCAATTAGTGAAGTGACCAGGCACTTGATAACATAAACTAGTATGTTGCCTGTGCTAATGTTATGGGCCACATTAAATCCAAAGTTAATTCTATCAAATTTGAAGTACTTAACTAATTGTTCTTTGCCAAAGCTGTTTCCATAGCACTGAACTGAGCACTGAAAGTTCAGTGTTTTGCTAATACGACCAGGTTAGGACTCCTGACTCCATTTTTTAATAAATGACACTGGCACAAGGCATATTAGTTTTTAGACAAATAACATATGGCACCATACCCAAGCTACATTGATTTATCTATACAGTCCCTACAAAACTGGTGCAAACACTCCATGATTGCCCGTGTCTTCCGAATAATTCCTGCAAAATAGGATCATAACAGAGACAGATGATCAGTCCCACACGTTTTGCACTTAATGTTACTTAAAAATTTCACAAATGAAAAACTTACAGAACCTAGCTTCTAATGTAAACCAACTAGGCCTAGGAGCACATAAAAGAAAAATATTATAAATGTGATGAGCTTGACTTTCAGGCTTTCTGAAAGTTGAAAGAAAAAGATTATAAATGTGATGAGCTTGACTTTCAGGCTTTCTGAAAGTTAAAAGAAAAAGATTTATAATCCACTTACAACTTATTTTTTGGAAGATAACGGCAACTCACATACTTGCACCCATGTATTATATGAAATTTGCTACTTTCATATTTTGTAAGAAAAGATATTCGTTAGTGACTACACTGTGTTGATCTCACAGCAATTGATGAGCTAATTTGCACCTTATAACAAGTATTTAAGTACCAAATGCAGACCAAAGAAATGCTGGGTATAATCCGGATAATGGTAAAAAGGATAAGTTAAGGTGTAAGAAATTAGATAAAGTTAACATTATAAAATTTAGCGTGTCTTTCGTGTTGGGAAAGGAAGAGGGAAAAAAAATGAACGATTACCTTCACAACCAGTGACGTGGTGATTTTTGTAAGAAGTTAGCACATACATTGAAGGATGGCCGTTGGATTTGGTTGATTGAGAGAATGGCTGAGAGATGATCCGGCGCGTATATTTTTAGGATGCTACATGTTTGGGTGCATACGTTGGTGTGTCCATGGTGGAGGTGATTAACGGGTGGATCAAGTATAATTATAACTGGTACTCCCTTCTTTTTTATTTGTCACGTTTTAGTTTAAAAATGAACTAGTATACGACAAATATTCGAGAACGGAGGTAGTATTTTATTTAGGGGCAGAGATCCACTTTACATCGATGATTTTTTTGAGGTTCTGGTACGTTGTTTTGCAATTCTTACGCTGCTCTCTTTTTGCAGGGCCAACTCCAGGAGAGATCAAACGGGGAATCAGAGATCGATACGGAAGCCCCCTCTAGAGTGGCCAGCATGTAGAGGTTCCTGGCAACAATAATTATGTATATAAATAACTTATTGTCTGCCTTGTAACTGTAACCAATTCAAATTTAAAGTCGGGCCATATAAATTCATCATGTGGCCGGCGCTGGGTTGTAATTTGTCATGTTGAATTTCGGGGGACTGAAGCTTGATCTTGCAGTATTTACATAAGGAAAGTAAAGAGGATCGCTTTGTATCTTTGGGCAAATCAGGGAGGGAGGATTGGGCAAGTCTGGTTGCCACAGTAACCATCCAAGTCTGATTTCCGTTTCATCTTTCACGCGATGGATAGGTATGCTAGTAGCCAGATCTTTTTTTTTGAAGCCTGCAATACTGTTCCGTATGGTTTCGTTTCAGTTTTTTTTTCTGACCTGCGTATTTTTTCCCCAATGGTTGGCGCGTATGCGAACTGCCTGCCAGTCAAATTCTCTCGTGACGCACTGTAACACCGTGATGACAAAAAAATTTAAGATTTGTGCGTGCGCACGCGTCATCTAGGGTGAAGTTTCACCTAGACCGAGCTAAACGTTCCACCAACTGAACCAGCCAGTACATTAAACCCTTCTGGATTTGCAATCCACTATCGAGGCCGTGCGCCTAATAACATGTCTGTAATGTGTGCACATTGTATTGGCTCCATGGACCCAAGCAAGGCATGTGGCGTCTACTCGCGTGTTAACATTAAGTTCTTAATATTTAGTATAGATATAGATTTTCTAGAAACGTTAAATAATTATTTAATTATTTCTGGAAATGTTCAGTAACTAACAAGGCATCTTGGATGAGTGATAACATTTCCGGTAAAAGGACAAGTAATTGTTAAACGGAATTGTCAGTAATTATCACTTCCGTAGTGAAGAAAGAAACACCTATTCAGTTATTATTTATTTATTAAAACCATTTTCAGTAAAAACGCAACACAAGCATAATAATTGTTAAACATAATTGTCAATAATTATCACTTTAGTAGTATAGAAAGAAACAACAATTATTCAGTCATTACTTAGTCATTCAGTAATTTATTAGAATTTTAGTAATTTTGTCGATGAATCTCATTCTATTGAACCTACCCACAAAATCCAAATAATCGACTAACTGGATTATGCGCGTGGGGGCGGGGAGGGGGGGGGGGGGGGGGGGGGGGGAGCAGATCGTGAATCCATAGCGTGCGGGTCTCAGGGCGATCAGGTACGTGGGACAGGGGGCCCGCTAGTTGGTCGGAGCGGGGCTGGTTCGAGTAAAGCTTCACCTAGGTGACAAAATAGTGTAGCCCTATATATATAAACACATAGAAGCGCTATTTATCATCTAGGGTGATAGACCGCTCTGACCCCTACACTGGTCTAAACTAGGCAACCGTCCCACCAGCATGCATGCATGATTCATTGTCACTTCAAAAATTAAAATATAGTAAATTGAGTGTGGAAATTGAAAATTAATTTAACATTACACTACCGAAATCTGGCTCTTTGCCGAGTGTTTTTTGTTGCCGCACTCGGCAAAGTCCTACTCTCGGTAACGACCACATTTACCGAGAGCAGGACGCTCGGCACATGAAGAGCAAAGACCGTTTTGCCAAGTGCCAAAATCTTGGCGAACGACGACGCTCAGCAAAGGACCGCAGAAGCCGTCTATAGCTGACGGCCGTTACCTTTGCCGAGTGCCGGGCTTTGGCACTCGGCAAAGAAGCTACTTTGCCGAGTTTTCTAAGCCTGACACTCAGCGAACTATTTTATGCTTTGCCGAGTGTCTATCGCGGACACTCGGTAAAATATATTTTTATTTTTTTCCCAACCAAATTTTTTGTGATTTGTTCCTACACTATGTAGACTTATATGTTTTATTTTAGCACAATTATAAAAGTGTTTGCTATAACTGTTAGATTTTGTTCGTTTAATTGAATTTCCTCGGATAATTCAGATTTAAACTGCAAGTCACTCGAAAAATGTAAAACCGTGACTGCAAAAATGATATCCATGTTATTTAGCACAAGTTACAGCCGATTTAAGGAGCAGACCAGAATTTTCAAGAACTTGTGCTAAATTGAATATGTAGGTTTACATACTGTAGAAAAACACCACAAAAAGTTTGGTGAAAAAAGAAAAGAATAAAAATATACTTTGCCTAGTGTCAGAGGAAGACACTTGGCAAAGCATTCTTTTGCCGAGTGTCTGCCTTGGGACACTCGGCAACAATTTTTTTTAAAAAATTAAAACAATTTTTGCCGAGTGTCTATTAGTGGGCACTCGACAAAGAATGTTTTGTCGAGTGTTAGATCGAGGACACTCGACAAAGTATATTTTTAAATTAAAAAATAACTTTGCCGAGTGCCAGATCGTGGGCACTCGATAAAGCATGTTTATGTAACTAGCCCAACCCTCTCTTTCACACACACTATCTTGCTGCCCGCGCCAGCGTCGAGTATCAGCCGTCGCGCCCGCCCTTCCCGCGCCAGCGCCGCTGTCGCGCCCGGCCTACCCGCGCCACCACCGCGACCGTTGCCAGTGCCACCGCGCCCACGCCGCCACACCCACCTTTGCACGCCCGCACCGTCACGCTCGCCCCCATCGCCGTGCGCCTCCCCCTCCGCACAATCTCGCCTTGTCATCGTGCCGGAACCGCAGGTGAGAAGCCGCTCCATTTATTAATACTTCATTTTTGGATAAAACATGCAAAATTGTAGTAGTTCTAGCTTCACTAATGAAACATGTATTTTGCTTTGAATATGATCAAACATGCAAAATTAAAATGAATCAAGTCCATAGTTAAAACAACCTTGAAAAAGTAACACGACTATGACATTTTTGAGATAAAAGATTGTATAATATTTGTTCCTTATACCTATACTTATGTTTGTGGCAGTTAAGAGACAATATGTCTTGCGAGTTGTGATTAAAATCAGTCATATCATATCACGAAGTCCATTTTCGTTTCTGACATATGCACGCATGCGGTGGAGTTTGATGTGGTTGCATAAATTGTAGTTGTTGATGTGGTTATAATTCAAGTAACTTATGTGATTTTTGGCCATCGTGCTGTTGATATATGTGTGAATGTTAGTCATCGTGCCGTTACTTTTATTTGCAGGTTTTGGAAACCTCCCCGTGTAGGGGAGGTTCTACCAAAAATTTTTATGGACATGCTTGTTTAATTTTTGCAGAGGTATTCCTAGCCGGTGCGGATCTGCCTCCACCCGCCACTGCACCGACCCACCACAGCCCCGCTAGTCTAACTCCACCGTCACCCTAAGGTATAACATCTATTTCCGCATCATGGTCGTAGATCACGTAACCCAGTTAGGCGTTACCCGTTCGAAAGAGATACTATATAGATATGCAGATCTTTGCATATCCATAAATGTATCTGTTTTGAATTGTCCACTTTTTTTGGACAACCCGCGATTGCGTAGATGGTGTTAGTTTCAATGCTCTACTCCGGTCCGAGACAGAGCTTCGGTGTCACCTCCATGTTGTTCTCCGGACAGTACACTCTCCCTGCCAGGGCGTGTATCCAGAGAACAGTAGAGAGGTGCTACCGAAACTCTGTCTCGTATCGGAGTAGAGCATGGAAACTAACCCTGTCTACGCAACCGCGGGTGGGATTAGGACCCATATTCACCTATTAGAAGGTAGAAACATAGTGTACATGCATTACATGTTTATATTAAACTATACTCGGTTATATATGTTTGAGGATGGAGGACCACGAGTGGATGTACATGGGCCATGTAGGAAGGAATGATGTCACCCCTGAATAGATTAGAAAGACCGATGCTTTCATGGAACGGGCATATGAAAAAGCTGCTAAAGGAGTGAGTCTAGTCCCATGGCCGTGCAACAAATGTATCAACCGGAAAAGAAAATCAAAGAAGGCCATGGTAGAACATATTTGGAAGAATGGATTTACGTCGGACTATACTCGATGGATCTTCTATGGTGAAGCGCATCGTACGAGAGAGGAGGTTGTGAGACAACGCATCAAAGATTATGATATTGATGCCGGGTTAGCAGATATATTGAACGACTATCACGAGGCATAGCTCGCCGGAGGATGTACGAAGGACGAGCCAGAGCCGACCGCAAAGGTGTTCTACGACATGTTTGACGTGACACAGAAGCCCCTTCACGACTAGACAAAGGTTTCTCAACTAGATGCCATTAGGCGTGTAATGGTGTTCCAGTCACAGTACAACATGAGTCGAGACGCATTCGATGGCTTGTTGACAGTTATTGGCAGCCTGCTTCCGGAGGATCACATTCTGCCAAAGAGCATGTACAAGGCATAAAACTTATCCGTGCACTCAAGATGACATATGAGCAGATACATGCGTCCTATTTAGGAAAGAATACGTGGAGGCAAAGTACTATCCGAAGTGTAAATCGTCTAGATTAATGGAGGTAGACTCTGGTGATGGACAGAAGAGGCAGCTCGACATCCTCGTGACAATCCTACGCCACCTTCCATTCATACCGAGGATCCAACGTCTATGCATGACCGAGAGAGGATCCAACGTCTATACATGACCGAGGAATCTGCAAAACAGATGACATGGCACAAAAATGGCAAACGATACAATCCTGACAAGATGGTGCACACATTCGATGGTGAAGCATAGAAACACTTTGATGCCATTCACCGTGAGAAAGCCAAAGAGGCTCGTAATGTACGTGTAGCGCTGGCCCTAGATGGGTTCAATCCCTATGGAATGAGCGCTGCCCCGTACACATGTTGGCCCATGTTTGTTATCCCCATCAATCTCCCCCAATGTATGCTTTCAAAGATAGAATATATTTGTGTCGTTGATAATTCTTGACACCCGGGGAATAAAATGGGCGTGTACATGGAGCCTTTGATTGATGAATTGGTCTATGCTTGGGAGAAGGGGTATGGACGTATGACCGAGCTACAAAGATAAACTTCAAAATACATGTTTGGTACTAGTACTCCATGCATGACTTACCGGCGTATGGGTTATTCTGCGCCTGGTGTGTTCACGGTAAGTTCCCATGCCCAGTTTGCAAGGAAGCGCTTAGGTTCATTTGGTTGAAGAAGGGTGGCAAATATTCGTCGTTCGATAAACATCGACAATTTCTCCCTCCGGAACATCCAATTTTGCCTAGACATCAAGAACTTTACGAAAGGTATCATAGTGACAAACCGCCCACCTGCAATGACGACTTGTGCCGAAATTCGTCAACAGATAGATGGGCTCGTGGCCAATCTAGAAGGTGGTTTTGTGGGATATGTTGTGTATAAGGTATCACCGCATGGTAAATTACATGTTCCAAATGATGAAGATTATAACTTAGACTCGAATACATATGACAGAGAGTGCTTCCAAGAAGATGGGCTAGAAGGGCGATTTGAGATAGACTTAACCAAAGCTATCAAAACGGAAGTAGATATTGATATGGTTGTTGATGAGGAGGTGCAAAATGAGAATGACTTAGAAATTCTTGAAGGCAATGACATTAATGACGAACTTGCGCTTTCAGATGGTGTTGACTATGAAATTGTTGATAGTGATGATGAGACTTATGATCTAGCTAACCCCGACACATATAAATATTATTTTTAATAGATGTAATGCAATATTTTATTTATTTCACACCTATTTCTAAATAAATCTTTTTTATATGTGCTTATTTGCTTACTCTTAATTGCAGGTTGTTGGACAAAGATGGTGGGCGGTGGGATGAGGACGAGGAGGGGGAGGAGGAGCACCCGTATGACGGCGCAGGAGGCACAGCAGGACGACGACGTCCAACAACAGGTGGAGCAGCAGGCCGTTGTCAATGCGGTGCAACAGCACGACGATGATGCTCAACAGGATACCTCAGGTTCTAGCGCCTCAGGTTCGAGGAATGTCTATTTGTGAGGCATGTAATTTCGTGACAGGCGGCCGTTGATTCGATCCGATGGGGAGAGGCATGTAACTTTAGATGTTCTCGCTGCTTGTTCACATTATGTGTTCAAATTCATAATATAAACTAATACTTTTTATTTATCACTTGGATAGGTCTTGGAAGGTTGTGGAGAATATAGGGGGTCACGGACCACAACCCCAATGGCATCCTCGGCCTTATGTGTAGGGAACACTTCCCTAGACTGGTTGAGTACGTCGGATTGAAGGGCCCAGCCTACACCTTCGACCACTACGCCGTTGCCCTTGATGCATTAGATCAGGACGACAGGGAATTCAACAATAAGGCGGAGCGGGTGAAGCAAGAGCTGTGGGTAAGTCTTACTATATTGTAAAATATGTTACATTCATTGCACATTCTTGAAATAATGTATGGATACATCGACTTTGTATGCAGGATTTCTTCAGATGCGAGGCTGGATACGAGACTAGGGTAGATATGGTGGCCACCACGAGCTGTAAGAAGCTCATCATGGACATGCAGTACGAGGCGTGAATCCAGGCCATCGTTAGCTATCACCGCTCCGTCCTTGGGGAGAAGGTGACCAAGCAGGACGCCCGAACCATGCTGTTGACTAGGGACCACTACTTGCAGGTAAATGCAACACTTAAGTATTCGTGACAAAATTTGCTTAATTTTATCTTCTGATATGCACTGTACTTGTTTTACTTTGTAGATGATTCCTTATTGGAGCGCCGTGGATCCTTAGTGCTAGGAGCAGATGGTGGATAGGTGGTGCTCGCCTGAATAGGACGAGGCGCACAACGCTAGCTGGGAACGGCTTCTGATGATGCAAGGTCCCTCCCACCACCAAGGCAGCCAGAGCCTCGAAAAATATGCAGAAGCATGGGTACGCCCTCTTTTTTATTTAGGTATATAACACTGGATTAGATTATTTCTAACTATCTCATTGGTTTTCTTGCAGTTGGCGTCACATGGTGGCCAGCCTTGTTGGATTATGGGGAGGCTACGCTAGCGAAAAACAAAATTTTCGACCCCATAAAACCAAGAACTACTGCGGTTATAGGTCATGGAATTACTGAGAGCACCTAGAGGGGGGGGGGTGAATAGGTGATCCTGTAGAACTTGAAACTTAAGCCACAAAAACTTGGTTAAATGTTAGCACAATAATCGCCAAGTGGCTTAGAGAGGAGTCTCAACAAAACACAATAACCACAAGAGATCAATCACAGAGTTGGCACGGTGGTTATCCCGTGGTTCGGCCAAGACCAACGCTTGCCTACTCCACGTTGTGGCGTCCCAACGGACGAGGGTTGCAATCAACCCCTCTCAAGCGGTCCAAAGACCCACTTGAATACCACGGTGTTTTGCTTGCTTTTCTTTATCCCGTTTGCGAGGAATCTCCACAACTTGGAGCCTCTCGCCCTTACACTTGAAGTTCACAAAGAAGCACGGAGTAAGGGAGGGATTAGCAACTCACACAAGACACTAAGATCACAGCAAATACACACACACAAGACCCAGACTTAAGCTCAAGAGACTAGCACATGAGAACGGAGCTTAAATCACTAGAATGTCGAACAAGTGCGTAAGAATGGAGTATGAGTGATCAAGAGTGCTCTAGGAATGCTTGGTGTGCTCCTCCATGCGCCTAGGGGTCCCTTTTATAGCCCCAAGGCAGCTAGGAGCCGTTGAGAGCAATCCTGGAAGGCAGATCTTGCCTTCTGTCGACTGGCGCACCGGACAGTCCGGTGCACCACCGGACACTGTCCGATGCGGATTTCCTTCCTTATTTGGCGAAGCCGACCGTTGGAGTCTTAGAGCCGTTGGCGCACCGGACACTGTCCGGTGCACACAAGACAGTCCGGTGCACCAATGTGACCGTTGGCTCGGCCACGCGTCACGCGCGGAATCCTCGGCCGACCGTTGCCCCGGCCGACTGTTGATTCACTGGACAGTCCGGTGCACCACCGGACAGACCGGTGAATTTTAGCCGTACGCCGTTAATCATCTCCCGAGAGCGACGAGTTCGCCTGTGAACGACTCACTGGACAGTCCGGTGCACCACCGGACAGACCGGTGAATTTTAGTCGTACACCGCCGTCGAAGTCCCGAGAGCAGCCTATTCGCCAGAGCCGGCCTGGCGCACCGGACACTGTCCGGTGCACCACCGGACAGTCCGGTGAACCCAGACTGAGCAGACTTTGGCTGAACAAAGCCATCTCATTTCCAATTCAATTTCTCTTGTTTCCAGCACTTAGACACAATACATTAGTCCATAAAACAATGTACTAAGTCTAGAAACATACCTTTTGACATGATTTGCACTTTGTCCACCACTTTGCATAGATTAGCATAAAAGCACTTGTGTTGGCACTCAATCACCAAAATACTTAGAAATGGCCCAAGGGCACATTTCCCTTTCAATCTCCCCCTTTTTGGTGATTTATGCCAACACAACATAAAGCAACTAGAACAAGTGCAATATCAATGCAAATGAAAACCAAAAGTTGTTTTGAATCAATTTTGGCATATATGGATCACTCTTTGCCACCACTTGGTTTGTTTTTGCAAATCAAACTCAATTTCCTATCTCTAAGTCAAATCCACTTGTCGAGACATAAAGAGAGGTATTCCAAAGGAAATTGATCAAGGATTTCAAAAACTCCCCCTTTTTCCCATAATCAACACTTCTCCCCACAAGAGGCCAACTTTTGACAAAAGAGACAATAAAAGAGTTTTGACAACCCAAAAGCTCTAATCTACCATTTTCAAAATTTCTCAAGTGGTAGCTGATCCATCTATTGCTTTGGCCTTTATTTTCTCCCCCTTTGGCATCAAGCACCAAAACGGGATCAATCTTGGCCCTTTAACCTCATTGCCTCACCAAAATCTTCAAATAAGAATATAAAGGCAATAAGAGTACATGAGATGAACTTGGAATAAGTTACCCTCTCATCGGAGTGCAGTGGAAGTCTTTCATGGTCCAAGTCCACCTTTTCCCTTTCAAACCTCCTCTGAGACTAAAACAAGCAAACTCAAGCACACGGTTAGTCTCAAAGGGTCAAGTTGTAGCACAGCTCCCCCTAAATAAGTGCATCTCTTGCAAAAAGGACTTGTGAGGTCCAGGGAGTGTTTGTACAACTTGAGCACCATACATAAGCAACAAAATGCATAAGGAACATGATCAAAGGCATAAATACATGTATGCTATGAATCAATCCAAGTTCCACGAATCTAGGACATTTAGCTCACTACGCAGCCTGCAAAAGGTCTTTTCATCTAAAGGCTTAGTGAAGATATCGGCTAGCTAGTTCTCGGTGCTAACATGAAACACTTCGATATCTCCCTTTTGCTGGTGGTCTCTCAAAAAGTGATGCCGGATGTCAATGTGCTTTGTGTGGCTGTGCTCAACAGGATTTTCCGCTATTCGGATAGCACTCTCATTGTCACATAGGAGTGGGACTTTGCTCAGATTGTAGCCAAAGTCCCGGAGGGTTTGCCTCATCCAAAGTAGCTGCGCGCAACACTGTCCTGCGGCAACATACTCAGCCTTAGCGATGGATAGGGCAACGGAAGTTTGTTTCTTAGAGTTCCATGACACCAGGGACCTTCCTAAGAATTGGCACGTCCCCGATGTACTCTTCCTATCGACCTTACATCCAGCATAGTCGGAATCTGAATATCCAATCAAGTCAAAGTTAGACCCCTTTGGATACCAGATCCCGAAGCAAGGCGTAGCGACTAAATATCTAAGAATTCGCTTCACGGCCACTAAGTGACACTCCCTTGGATCGGATTGAAATCTAGCACACATGCATACGCTAAGCATAATATCCGGTCTACTAGCACACAAATAAAGTAAAGACCCTATCATAGACCGGTATGCCTTTTGATCAACGGACTTACCTCCTTTGTTGAGGTCGGTGTGTCCGTCGGTTCCCATCGGAGTCTTTGCGGGCTTGGCGTCTTTCATCCCAAACCGCTTTAGCAAGTCTTGCGTGTACTTCGTTTGGGAGATGAAAGTGCCATCCTTGAGTTGCTTCACTTGGAACCCAAGGAAGTAGTTCAACTCGCCCATCATCGACATCTCGAATTTCTGCGTCATCACCCTGCTAAACTCTTCACAAGACTTTTGGTTAGTAGAACCAAATATTATGTCATCGACATAAATTTGGCACACAAAAAGATCACCATCGCAAGTCTTAGTGAAAAGAGTTGGATCGGCTTTCCCAACCTTGAAAGCATTAGCAATGAGAAAGTCTCTAAGGCATTCATACCATGCTCTTGGGGCTTGCTTAAGTCCATAGAGCGCCTTAAAGAGCTTAAACACGTGGTCGGGGTACCGTTCATCCTCGAAGCCAGGGGGTTGCTCCATGTACACCTCCTCCTTGATCGGCCCGTTGAGGAAAGCGCTCTTCACATCCATTTGGTATAACCTGAAATAATGGTGAGCGGCATATGCTAGCAAAATACGAATTGATTCTAGCCTAGCCACAGGAGCAAACGTCTCCTCAAAGTCCAAACCTGCAACTTGGGCATAACCTTTTGCCACAAGTCGAGCTTTGTTCCTCGTCACCACCCCGTGCTCGTCCTGTTTGTTGCGGAACACCCATTTGGTTCCCACAACATTTTGCTTGGGATGAGGCACCAGTGTCCAAACTTCATTGCGCTTGAAGTTGTTGAGTTCCTCCTGCATGGCCAACACCCAGTCCGGATCTAGCAAGGCCTCTTCTACCCTGAAAGGCTCAATAGAAGAGACAAAGGAGTAATGCTCACAAAAATTAACTAATCTTGAACGAGTAGTTACTCCCTTGCTAATATCACCCAAAATTTGGTCGACGAGATGATTCCTTTGAATCATCGCTTGAACTTGGGTTCGAGGTGCCTGAGGTGCTTCTTCCTCTTCAACTTGAACATCCTGTGCTCCCCCTTGATCACACGCCTCCACTTGAGGTACCTGTTCGTCATCTTGGGTTGGAGGATGCACCATTGTTGAGGAAGATGGTTGATCTTGCTCCAATTGTTCCTGTGGTCGCACATCGCCAATCGCCATGGTGCGTATTGCGGCCGTTGGAACATCTTCTTCATCTACATCATCAAGATCAACGACTTGCTCTCTTGGAGAGCCATTAGTCTCATCAAATACAACGTCGCTAGAGACTTCAACCAAACCCGATGATTTGTTGAAGACCCTATACGCCTTTGTATTTGAGTCATAACCTAATAAAAACCCTTCTACAGCTTTGGGAGCAAATTTAGAGGTTCTACCTTTCTTCACAAGAATATAACACTTGCTCCCAAATACACGAAAATAAGACACATTGGGTTTGTTACCAGTTAGCAGCTCATATGAAGTCTTTTTGAGGAGGCGGTGAAGGTAGACCCTGTTGATGGCGTGGCAAGCCGTGTTCACGGCTTCCGACCAAAAGCACTCGGGGGTCTTGAACTCTCCAAGCATAGTCCTTGCCATATCGATGAGCGTCCTGTTCTTCCTCTCTACCACACCATTTTGCTAAGGTGTGTAGGGAGCGGAGAACTCGTGCTTGATCCCCTCCTCCTCAAGGAACTCCTCCACTTGAAGGTTCTTGAACTCAGACCCGTTGTCGCTCCTTATCTTCTTCACCTTGAGCTCAAACTCATTTTTAGCTCTCCTGAGGAAGCGCTTGAGGGTCCCTTGGGTTTCAGATTTATCCTGCAAAAAGAATACCCAAGTGAAGCGGGAAAAATCATCAACTATAACAAGACCATACTTACTTCCTCCTATACTCAGATAGGCGATGGGTCCAAAGAGGTCCATATGAAGCATCTCCAAGGGTCTTGATGTGGTCATCACATTTTTGGTGTGATGAGAGCCTCCCACCTGTTTCCCTGCTTGACAAGCTGCACAAGGTCTATCTTTTTTGAAATGTACATTAGTTAGACCTATCACGTGTTCTCCCTTTAGAAGCTTGTGGAGGTTCTTCATCCCCACATGTGCCAAGCGGCGATGCCACAACCAGTCCATGCAAGTATTAGCCATTAAGCATGCATCTAGACCGGCCTCTTCTTTTGCAAAATCAACCAAATAAAGTTTGCCGTCTAGTACACCCTTAAAAGCTAGTGAACCATCACATCTCTTAAAGACAGACACATCTACATTTGTGAATAGACAATTATATCCCATATTGCATAATTGACTAACAGATAACAAATTATATCCAAGTGACTCAACTAAAAACACATTATAAATAGAGTGCTCGGATGAAATAGTAATTTTACCTAACCCTTTTACCTTGCCTTGGTTCCCATCACCGAATATTATTGAATCTTGGGGATCCTTGTTCTTGACGTAGGAAGAGAACATCCTCTTTTCCCCCGTCATGTGGTTTGTGCATCCGCTGTCGATAATCCAGCTTGAACCCCCGGATGCATAAACCTGCAAGGCAAATTTAGGCTTGGGTCTTAGGTACCCAAGTCTTGTTGGGTCCTACAAGGTTAGTTACAATTGTCTTAGGGACCCAAATGCAAGTTTTATCTCCCTTACATTTGGCCCCTAACTTCCTAGCAATCACCTTCTTATTCTTTCTATAAATGGCAAAAGAAGCATTGCAAGCATGATATATTGTAGAAGGTTCATTAACTTTCCTAGGAACATTAACAATATTTCTCCTAGGCAAATTATGAACAACATTTCTCCTACCAACATTTCTATCATGCACATAGGAAGAACTAGAAGCAAACATGGCATGAGAATCAAAAGTATCATATGCATTATAACTCCTATAAGTATTTCTAGATTGTCTCCTATCATGGTACATAAAAGCATGGTTCTTTTGCACACTACTAGCCATAGGGGCCTTCCCTTTCTCCTTGGCGGAGATGGGAGCCTTATGACTTGTCAAGTTCTTGGCTTCTCTCTTGAAGCCAAGGCCATCCTTAATTGAGGGGTGTCTACCAATCGTGTAGGCATCCCTTGCAAATTTTAATTTGTCAAATTCACTTTTGCTATTCTTAAGTTGAGCATTAAGACTAGCCAATTCATCATTTAATTTGGAAATTGGAACTAGGTGTTTACTACAAGCATCAATATCAAAATCTTTACACCTAATGCAAATCATGACATGTTCTACACAAGAGTTAGATTTATTTGCTACTTCTAATTTAGCATTTAAATTACTGTTAATTCTCTTTAAGCTTGAGATAGAGTCATGACATGCAGACATTCACTAGAAAGCATTTCATTTCGTTTAACTTCTAAAGCAAGTGAATTTTATGCACTAACAAATTTATCATGCTCTTCATATAAAAGGTCCTCTTGTTTCTCTAAGAGTCTGTCCTTCTCATTCAAGGCATCAATCACTTCATTGATTTTATCAATTTTATTTCTATCCAATCCCTTGAACAAGCTAGAGTAATATATTTCCTCATCGCTAGACTCATCATCACTAGAAGAATCATAAGTAGTACTGTCTTGAGTACATACCTTCTTCTCCTTTGCCATGAGGCATGTGTGACGCTCATTGGGGAAGAGGGATGACTTGTTGAAGGCGGTGGCGGCGAGTCCTTCATTGTCGGAGTCGGAGGAGGAGCAATCCGAATCCCACTCCTTTCCGAGATGTGCCTCGCCCTTGGCCTTCTTGTAATTTTTCTTCTTTTCCCTCTTGCTCCCTTGTTCCTGGTCACTTTCATTATCGGGACAGTTAGCAATGAAATGACCAATCTTACCACATTTGAAGCATGAGCGCTTCCCCTTGGTCTTGTTCTTGCTTGGCTGTCCCTTGCGACCCTTAAGCGCCGTCTTGAAGCGCTTGATGATGAGGGCCATCTCTTCATCATTTAGCCCTGCCGCCTCAACTTGCGCCACCTTGCTAGGTAACGCCTCCTTGCTTCTCGTTGCCTTGAGAGCAACGGGTTGAGGCTCATTGATTGGACCATTCAGTGCGTCGTCCACGTACCTCGCCTCCTTGATCATCATTCGCCCGCTTACAAATTTTCCAAGGACTTCTTCGGGCGAAATTTTGGTGTACTTGGGATTCTCACGAATATTATTCACCAAATGAGGATCAAGAACGGTAAAGGACCTTAGCATTAGTCGGACGACGTCGTGGTCCGTCCATCGCGTGCTTCCGTAGCTCCTTATTTTGTTGATAAGGGTCTTGAGCCGGTTGTATGTTTGGGTTGGCTCCTCGCCCCTTATCATTGCGAATCTTCCAAGCTCTCCCTCTACCAGCTCCATCTTGGTGAGCAAGGTGACATCATTCCCCTCATGAGAGATCTTGAGGGTGTCCCAGATTTGCTTGGCATTGTCCAAGCCGCTCACCTTATGGTACTCGTCCCTGCACAAGGAGGCTAACAACACAGTAGTAGCTTGTGCGTTTCTATGAATCTGTTCATTAATAAATATGGGACTATCCGAGCTATCAAATTTCATTCCATTCTCGACAATCTCCCATATGCTTGGATGGAGAGAGAACAGGTGACTACACATTTTGTGGCTCCAAAATCCGTAGTCCTCCCCATCAAAGTGTGGAGGCTTGCCGAGAGGAATGGAGAGCAAATGTGAATTTGAACTTTGAGGAATACGCGAATAATCGAAAGAAAAGTTTGAGTTAACCGTCTTTCGTTTGTCGTAGTCGTTGTCGTCGTTGTCCTTATGGGAAGAAGTGGACTCATCACTGTCGTCGTAGTAGACGATCTCCTTGATGCGTCTCGTCTTCTTTTTATTTCCATCTTTGTGTCTGTGGCCCGAGCCCGAGTCGGTAGGCTTGTCATCCTTAGGCTCGTTGACGAAGGACTCCTTCTCTTTGTCGTTGATCACGATTCCCTTCCCCTTAGGATCCATCTCTTCGGGCGATTAGTCCCTTTGTGAAGAGAACGGCTCTGATACCAATTGAGAGCACCTAGAGGGGGGGTGAATAGGTGATCCTGTAGAACTTGAAACTTAAGCCACAAAAACTTGGTTAAATGTTAGCACAATAATCGCCAAGTGGCTTAGAGAGGAGTCTCAACAAAACACAATAACCACAAGAGATCAATCACAGAGTTGGCACGGTGGTTATCCCGTGGTTCAGCCAAGACCAACGCTTGCCTACTCCACGTTGTGGCGTCCTAACGGACGAGGGTTGCAATCAACCCCTCTCAAGCGGTCCAAAGACCCACTTGAATACCATGGTGTTTTGCTTGCTTTTTTTATCCCGTTTGCGAGGAATCTCCACAACTTGGAGCCTCTCGCCCTTACACTTGAAGTTCACAAAGAAGCACGGAGTAAGGGAGGGATTAGCAACTCACACAAGACACTAAGATCACAGCAAATACACACACACAAGACCCAGACTTAAGCTCAAGAGACTAGCACACGAGAACGGAGCTTAAATCACTAGAATGTCGAACAAGTGCGTAAGAATGGAGTATGAGTGATCAAGAGTGCTCTAGGAATGCTTGGTGTGCTCCTCCATGCGCCTAGGGGTCCCTTTTATAGCCCCAAGGCAGCTAGGAGCCGTTGAGAGCAATCCTGGAAGGCAGATCTTGCCTTCTATCGACTGGCGCACCGGACAGTCTGGTGCACCACCGGACACTGTCCGGTGCAGATTTCCTTCCTTATTTGGCAAAGCCGACCGTTGGAGTCTGAGAGCCGTAGGCGCACCGGACACTGTCCGGTGCACATCGGGCAGTCCGGTGCACCAATGTGATCGTTGGCTCGGCCACGCGTCACGCGCGGAATCCTCGGCCGACCGTTGCCCCGACCGACTGTTGATTCACCGGACAGTCCGGTGCACCACCAGACAGACTGGTGAATTTTAGCCGTACGCCGTTAATCATCTCCCGAGAGCGACGAGTTCGCCTATGAACGACTCACCGGACAGTCCGGTGCACCACCGGACAGACCGGTGAATTTTAGCCGTACACCGCCGTCGAAGTCCCGAGAGCAGCCTGTTTGCCAGAGCCGGCCTGGCGCACCGGACAGTGTCCGGTGCACCACCGGACAGTCCGGTGAACCCAGACTGAGCAGACTTTGGCTGAACAAAGCCATCTCATTTCCAATTCAATTTCTCCTGTTTCCAGCACTTAGACACAATACATTAGTCCATAAAACAATGTACTAAGTCTAGAAACATACCTTTTGACAAGATTTGCACTTTGTCCACCACTTTGCATAGATTAGCATAAAAGCACTTGTGTTGGCACTCAATCACCAAAATACTTAGAAATGGCCCAAGGGCACATTTCCCTTTCAATTACCACTAGACGCGCAGGGCAACGGAATACGTCTCGATGTAGACGAACGCGTCGAGCAGTGCTATGCAGTTGCCGGCGTCCTTCATGTCCTCGTGTGGTTTGTCCTAGTGCTCTAGATGCAGCACATCCGAGGTATCCACACGTACAGGGAGGAAGCGCCGTGTACCGAACTGCTAGGTTCGTGACGGCGGCTGCGCGATGGCGAGAGGCGAGCGACTGCTCGTTTGCTGGTGGCGAATTAGGGTTAACCTAACCGCGCCCCGGCCCTCATTATATAGGCGTTATGGTGGGCTTCTAACTCCAAGGCCCATCAGTAACCCTAAAGCCCAGTCTAATTTCGGATCTAATCCAAATTAGGCTTCCTTCCCCTTATGTGTGTGACCCTATAGGTTCACGTACAAATAGACATGGCCCGAGTACTCTTACTTGGCCCAATAATTAACAGCGGCCTCTAGCATAACATGTCAACTCCTATGCGCACGTAAAGATTATATCAGATGAACTATTGCAACGTATATGTTGTTCCCTTTGTCTCACGATATTTGGTCTTGCTCTAAGCTGACCTCTCTTTCTCGATACTGTGAATTGGAATCCTTTCAATGGTTAACTCTTAACCCTAGCACGACCATGCATTTCTTGATCCAATCACTCGAGGGCCCCAGAGATATCTCTCTCAAGAAGAGAGGGACAAATTCCATCTTGACTGACCATGCCACACAACATGCTTCCTGACAAACCCAAAACTACCTTTATAACTACCTAGTTACGGAGTAGCGTTTGATAGTCCCTAAGTAGGTCAATCCACATCTTGAGAACATGCGATAATCTCAGGTCTAAGGACACAATATACATGTTGTAAAAAGAGAACTATATTACAATATCTCACATTGGGTCGGTCCATCCTCATGTCATACATGCGCCCACATTATTAGTTCAACATCTCCATGTCCATGACTTGTGAAATGTAGTCATCAACTAATATATGTGCTGGTCATCGACTCTGACCAGGGACATCATTTAGAATAACCATACAAGTAAAGAATCTTACAAATAGTTCACATAATTGCTAATCAATACAAGGTGCCTTTCATGGATATTCAATTAAGCAATATGTATATCATGGATACAAAGAAATATGCTCATCTCTATGATTATCTCTAGGGCATATTTCTAACAGTCTCCCACTTGCACTAGAGTTAATCTAGAAGATATCTAATACCCATAGATCTCATGTGTGCCTCATGCTTAGGTTGTGGAAGAGGTTTTGTCAAAGGATCAGCAACATTCAAATCCGTATTTATCTTGCATATCTTTATCTGACACCGTCTAACGAATTCCCGTATGAGGTGAAATTTCTGCAGTACGTGTTTGCTTTTCTGGTGGTTCCTTGGCTCCTTTGCTTGCGCAATTGCCCCATTGTTGTCACAATAGAGGTTCAATGGACGAGAGGCATTAGGAAACACACCAAGCTCGATGAGGAACTTCCTTATCCAAACACCTTCCTTCGCAGATTCAGAAGCTGCAATGTACTCGGCTTATGTTGTAGAATTAGTCACAATCTCTTGTTTGGAACTCTTCCAACTAATAGCACCACCATTTATTGTGAACACAAAACCTGATTGCGATTTTAACTCGTCTGGGTTAGTTTGGAAGCTAGCATCGGTGTAACCAGTTACAACGAGCTCCTCCTTACCCCCATATACTAGGAACATATCTTTAGTCCTTCTCAAGTACTCAAGAATGCCTTTTACCACTGTCCAGTGAGCCTCACCTGGATCAGCCTGGTACCTACTCGTAGCACTTATAGCGTATGAAACATCTGGGCGTGTACTTATCATGGCATACATGATTGATCCAATTGCTGAGGTGTATGCTACCTTACTCACGCGCTCCCGCTCATTTGTCGTCACAGGACATTGCTTCTGGCTAAGGTGTGTACCATGTGACACAAGTAAGAACCCTTTCTTGGACTGTTCCATGTTGAACCGTTTCAACACCTTGTCAATGTACGTATCTTGATTTAATTCTATAAGCCTCTTTGACCTATCTCTATAGATCCTTATGCCCAAAATATATGCTGCTTCCCCTAAGTCCTCCATAGAAAAACTCTTTTTCAGTGAAGCCTTAATGGACTCCAGCATAGGAATGTCATTCCCAATCAGTAATATGTCATCCACATACAAGATCAGAAATACAATAGCGCTCCCACTTTCCTTATTGTAAACACAAGCTTCTTCATTCTGATGGAAACCAAACCCTTTGACCACTTCATCAAAATGAATGTTCCAACTCTGAGATGCTTGCTTCAACCCATAAATGGATTTATGAAGTTTGCATATCTTTCCAGCATTGATCGGATCGACAAAACCCTCGGGCTGTATCATATCCATGTCCTCATCAAGGTTTCCATTAAGGAAAGCTGTTTTGACATCCATCCGCCAAATCTCATAATCAAAATATGCGACAATAGCTAGAATGATCCAAATAGATTTAAGCATCACTACTGGCGAGAATGTCTCGTCATAGTCAACTCCTTGAACTTGTCGAAAACCCTTTGCAACAAGTCGAGCCTTATAGATGTTAACATTTCCATCCATGTATTTCTTCTTCTTATTGATCCATTTGCACTCTATGAGTCTAACACCATCAGGTGGGTCCACCAAGTTCCAAACATGATTTTCTCCCATGGAATCTATCTCAGATCTCATGGCGACTTGCCATTTCTCAGAATCTAGGTCCATCATCGCTTCTGAATATGTTGCAGGTTCGTCGTTGTCTAACAACAACACTTCCCATTGCCCAATAATAGCACTTCTCTACGTGCTTCGCGAAGCCTTGCTGACCTTCATGGTTGTGGTGGTGTTTCTCTTGCCACAGACGTCTCAACTTGTTCTGCTACATTAGCATCACTTGTTGGATCATGTGACACTGGCTCATCCTGAACTTCTTCAAGATACACCTTTTGTTTACTTTTCTCTCTTTTGAGAAACTCTTTCTCTAAGAACACACCATTCCGGGCAACAAACACTTTGCTCTCTGACCGGTGGTAAAAGTAATATCCCAAAGTTTCCTTTGGATATCCCACGAACATGCACTTGTCCGATTTTGGAGTGAGTTTATCCGACTGAAGCCGCTTGACGTAAACCTCACAACCCCAAATCTTCAGAAAAGACAAACTTGGAGTTTTCCCAGTCCACATATCATATGGTGTCTTAACTACGGACTTAGACGGTACCTTATTTAGTGTGAAAGCTGCTGTTTCTAGAGCATATCCCCAAAACGACAAAGGTAGGTCTGACTGGCTCATCATTGATCAAACCATATCCAATAAAGTTCGATTACGTCGCTCAGACACGCCATTCCTCTGAGGCGTTCCAGGCGACGTAAGCTGCGAAACAATTCCACAACTCTTTAGATGATTGCTAATCTCATGGCTCAAATATTCACCTCCACGATTAGATCGCAGTGCTTTAATTTTCTTGCCATGCTGAATTTCCACTTCATTCTGAAACTCTTTGAACTTTTCTAAAGATTCAGACTTGTGTTTCATTAAGTAGACATACCCATATCTACTAAAATCATCAGTGAAGGTTATGAAGTATTGGAATCCTCCCTTAGCTGTCGTACTCATTGGCCCGCACACATGAGTATGTATGAGTTCCAACCAATCTAATGCCCTCTCAGGTAAACCCGTGAAGGGTGCCTTGGTCATCTTGCCAAGTAAGCATGCTTCACATGTCTCGTATGATTCAAAATCAAACAAAGTTAAAAGCCCATCAGAATGAAGCTTCTTCATGCGATTCTCACTTATATGACCCAAACGACAGTGCCACATGTAGGTAGTGAAAGTTCCCTTTGCCTGGGAACAAGATCTAGATGTCGCCTAGAGGGGGGGGGGGGGGTGAATAGGCGAATAAAAATTATCACTTTAAAACTTAAATCTTACTCTACTCGAAGACAGGATCGCAGTGGAGTGAAGAACCCTTCGAGTAGGTTGCAGCGGAATTGAAGTTCCTGTCTTAAGAATATCCTGCACTTCAAAGAAAGCTAGTACCACAAGTAAGCAGTGAAGTGCAGAAGTAAGAACTGAATAAGACAGAATCAGCACACAGAGCAGAGCACGTGGACACAGGAATTTATCCCGAGGTTCGGCCAAGCTTGAAATGCTTGCCTAGTCCTCGTTGGAGTTAGCCACACCTGGGCTTGGAGTCTATTTCAACTCCTTCCTCCGTTTGCTTAGATCTGTCAGTCAGATAGATAGAGCCTTCCACTATGTTGAGTTTGTTACAACAAAACCGCGACTGCTTACAATCTTCTTGGCAGCACTTCGATAGAGTAACGATATGCTCAAGACCTTGCTCTAGCTCTTAGCAGCTCTTCTCCACTCTCTAAAGGCTTATAGCTTTGCCTTCTAAACAAACTAGAGAGATACACACAAGAGAGAGAGTGAGAATTGATCAGAGTGATATCTACACTTGTTGGCTGCACTTCTATCTTGATTGAGGCGCCTAGAGGTCCCTTTTATAGGCACAAGGGGCCTAGGAGCCGTTGGAAGCAATCCAGGAAGGCAAATCTTGCCTTCAGTCGGGTGGCGCACCGGACAGTCCGGTGCACCACCGGACACTGTTCGGTGCCCGATTTCCTTCCAAAAATGGCGCAGTTGACAGTTGCATTCTTGGAGCCGTTGGCGCACCGGACACTGTCCGATGCACACCGAACAGTCCGGTGCCTCCATCTGACCGTTGGCTCGACCACGCGTCACGCGCGGATTGCGCGGCCGACCGTTGGCCCAGCCGACCATTGGCTCACTGGACAGTCTGGTGCACCACCGGACAGTCCGGTGAATTATAGCCGTACGTTGCCAGACTTCTCCCAAGAGCGGCCTGTTCACTAGAGTTCAGCCTGGCGCACCGGACACTGTCCGGTGCACCACCGGACAGTCCGGTGTGCCAGACTGAGCTGAGTCTTGGCTGTACATAGCCAAGCCTTTTGCATCTCTTTTCATTTCTTCTTTTCTCTGTTTCTAACACTTAGACAAATACGTTAGTACACAAAAACCACTGTACTAAGTCTAGAAACATACCTTCTCTTTGATTTTTACTTCTATAGCATTTGACATGCTTAAGATTGATGTTAGACTCATAAATCATCAAGTCAGCTTAACTTGATCTAGACTAACATTTCTGAGCTCCAACATCCTGCAAAGGTCACATAGAATATCTCCAAACATGGGAACAACCCAAACTAAAGGTCAGAGTGCACTTAGCTCTTTTAGGCTGCTTCCAGTTCTTATTTTGACATTTGTTCTTCTTCTAGTGACTTTGTTCCTTTCTTAGAGCTTGATCTTGAGCCTTATGACTTACACCACATAACTATAGAAGTTTCCTCATTGGTTGTAAGTCACGTCCTTATTTAGTGATCCTTGATGTGCCATAGCTCTTCTCAACTCGATCACCCTTGACTTTGCAAGTCTTCTTCTTCACCCTTGGCTTTGGGTTCCTCAGCCTCTTTGACCTTCTCCCGTGCACTTGGTACCTCGAAGCTCTTCTTGCCTCCATCCTTGGCTTGATCAGTTGTCTCCGAGCTACGCACCCGAGTCTCACTTTATGCAATGTCCGTCTTACTTGTGATGCCCATTATCTATCCATCATCTAGTCCTTGGACCATCACACTTGTTCACTTGTGTTGAACCCTGTTAGCTTTACATTAAGCACATGTTCAACACTTAGTACACTTGTTAGTCCTTTAATTGAGTTGTCATCCAAACACCAAAACCCACAAGAGAGCTTTCAATCTCCCCCTTTTTGGTGATTGATGGCAACACAATTAAAGCTTACATAAGAGTGAAATTTAAAGCACAAATTTTGAGTTCTAAGATTGTAGAATGCTCCCCCTAAATATGTGCTTACATTAAAATCTTATCTTTTGCCTTAAATGCCAAAATGCACATACTTAGGCTAAATCGAAGCATTGCTACACCTTAGCACCTGTGGGATGCGTATAACACACAAATGCACAGAATCAGAGTTAAACACCATTCAATTGAGTGGATATATCACAGGAATATCAACCTACCACTATTCACCATTAAGATACCAAATTAAACTAAGATACCAATTTAAAGCAATCTTAAAGCACCATTAACCTATTAACCACATGCACCATTACCCACATGAATATCTATTACAGAATGAACACAATAGATGCCAATTAATTCATAGCAGCGGAAGCACTAGTCCATATGATGCAACACATATAATACTGCAAGAAGCATATGATAAGAATTATCAATTAACCACAATAACACACTAACAATGCTCAAACTAACACATCACCCCTTAGGATAGGCTTTCCTCTCAGGTTGAGATAAGCTTTAATGCACAAATTCTCCCCCTTTGACATCAAACACCAAAACCATATTCAAGTAAGAACATAGGATGATGTCAAGGGACAGCAGGGTGTTGAGGAGGAAAAACACACTATAAAAACTCCCCCTTATTCATTAAACATATGCACCAGAGATATTAAGATACATTTACGCAAAATATCAATACTTCCTTTTGTACCTTTACCATGTTGTGATGTACTTCCCATCTTGAAAGTATTAATCTCTCGGGAGTTTCTCCACACTTGTGCCTGATCCTTTATCCTAACCTTTTCTTGTTGCTAAGACACCAAGCTTAGAGCAAGTTATAGTATTGTGGCACATGATGAAGCTTCTATTCTAGTGATTATCAAAAGATGTCAATTTAAGCAAACTATCATGGCTACCAATTGAAAAGGTCATTTATTATCATAGCTCTATGATATTTAAGGATAAGCATCTAGTATCACCAAATATTATAGAGCATGAGCAATCTAAAACTATGCAATTACTCATGACTTAAGATACTATTTCTTGACTTACAGAGGTACCCAAGTCCTGATTGCTCCATTTCTTGCTCATCTTCTCTTTTCCACCTTGAGACTATACAAGATCGCTCAAGAAACAATTAGTCTCAAAAGACACAAGTTATGTGTGCTCCCCCTAAACTTGTGCATCAAGTATTTGAATAACTTGCTGTAATATCCCAAAAAAATGTTGACCAAAAGTTAATCTTTGGTGCGTGGATGAGGTAAAGGGTTGTGGGCCATTGGATGCAAAGATAGAAGTTATCTGAGGCGTCGTTTCTTTCTCCCACAAAAACCCTAGGTGGCCACCCCTTTTTTCCCTTCACCCCCCCTTGGCCGCCACCGCCTTTCTCCCCCTTGGCTGGCCGCCCCCTCCCCCTATGGCAGCCATCCTCCATTGCTTCCTCCCCCAACATCTCCGTCTACGCAGCAAGGATCGAGAAGAGGAGGAGCACGTTGAATTGAAGAGGAAGAGAGGATCAAGGAGGTGTTCTTCCCCATCTCTTCTTGCATATTTTCTTGGGGAAACCCTAGGTATGGATGGGATCCTTGTTCCTCCCTGTAATTATGTGCTTTTGGAGGTGGTGGATCATGGGGATTAAAGGATTAGAGGTTGGATTAGATGTGGGGTTAGGTTTTGATCTCGAATTTAGTTTTCTGCAGAATGGCAAATTTGACAGTTTCTGTTCATGCCAGTTTTCTGTGGTCTTAGTGGCCTCAAAAAAAATAAAAAGTCCATATATGAGTCGTAGATAATTTGTAGATCTTTCCGTGGCCGCGAAGAACACCTCAATCGGATATTAGAACAGAAAGTTATTGCAGTTTGATTATAGCAGTTTTTCAGTCTCATAATTCTGTACAGAATCTGTTCTCTTAAGAGTTAGGCAATTTTCTCAACAGAATTAAACTGTGGGTTCATAAAAGAAATTGTAGATAATTTCATAAGCTTTCTAGATTGTTAAAGAGTGCATTCATATGATTTGTGAAACTCCAGTTATGTTGGTTTTACTGTGGCTGTTCCTGTTTTCCTGACAAAAATGAGCGGGTCCGTTCACTGGTGGGTTTCATGTAGTAAATGGCCGAATCGGCTCTTCCAACTATGGAGACTTTTGTAGAGGGATAAAAGGTATTACTGTCAGCAGAATTTCATAATTTTGGGTTTAGTAGTTTGGGAAATATCGAATTTTGAAGTTTACTATGCTGCTGTCTAAAACAGATTCAGTCAGTTATCTTGTCAGATATTTTAGAACTTATAGATGGTAGAATTTAATTATCCATTGAATACCGAAGTTGTAGAGTATTTTGTGTAGATACTTCTAGAGTATTTGTTTGATATCACTACTGTTCTAATTTTAAAGATACAAAATTAACAAACAGCGCTGCTGCTGTATGGCATGTGGTTCAGGGTGGGAGTCTTTCCACTGGGTCTTGGTTTCAAGTGTAGGAAGTGTTTTGTTGATTGTTGGCAAATGTTTGTAAAATATTTTTACTAAGTTTTATGCCCGCTAGCAGGTGGCTACACTCCAGATCATGCCTAGTACATTTTTCTTCTTCGATGAAGGCAAGTGAATGTAGCGGTGGTTGCTACCATTTTTACCTGTTATTTCTATCACCTACACTCTAATATTAAGAATTATTGGATTCTTTCATAATTGAACTCTATGATGATGTTTTACTTGATGGTATTATATTGATGCTCTATCATATATTGATGATGATTATGGTTCAAGTATGACCCATGAGATTAATTCACACCCCTGAAGGCAGATGAAGTCTTATTTGAGGTTTGCATTGTATCTGAAGGCAGATAAAGTATTATTTGAGGTTTGTATTGTATCTAAAGGAAGTGAAATGTATTGATAAATGCAGCATGCCATATACATTGCATGACTCATTTGCATCTGAAGTTTTGTCGTGACCTATGGTCCGACCGTACCGGTACAACTTAGCATCATACGTTGCCCGAGGAGGGGTACGATGCGGCTTCATACCCTTAGAGGTATGAAGGCAGAGGACATATGCATTGCATTCATATGCATACATTGAAGTGATATTTGCAGATGATGTGGTTTTATACCCTTAGAGGTATGAAGATAGAGGACCCACACATTGCATTCCTATGCATACATTGAAGTGATATTTGCAGGTATTGTTGATGCAGGGAAGTGTTATACAACCTATTGTGGTTGTTCGAGGAAATGAGATGATATTGGTTATATTGGGACTACTGAGTTCTATATCTACAAGTATTTCTGATCTTGATTGTGATTCTTTTAAAATGTTGATTAATTCAATTTGTGGTTTAAATATTTCGTCAGAACAATTAGCTTGCTGAGATGTTTCATCTCACTCTTGCATTACTCAATGCAGGTGCTTGTTGCTCATCAAGGAGAGTGGGAAGTAGCAGCACATCCACCTTCACTCTCATAATAATGCTGCCCAGACACAGTCATGATTTAATTAGAAACTTCTTGTCAAAAGATGTTTGTTTTTAACTAGTCCTGCGCACTGATTAATTCAGTTCATGTTGTTATGGTTGTCTTCCCATTGCTAGCAGATTATTAATGTCTTTTATGTTTTCTTATCATGATATCTATTTATACTTTGTTGCTTCCCCGTTTATGCAATTTTCAAAGGAGATGCTATCGAAATTTTGTATATGAATGTTAGATGTGTAGTTTAGTAGCATTCTGGGGTGTTTGTGGATCCCGGTGTGTTACACTTGCACTTTGCACATTGTATCTTTCTCAGAACTAGAGGGGATCACAACATATCTTGGTCAAGGCATACTCTCAATTTCATCACAAAGAGATACCGGTTGAATACCAAATGAAAGGTTGACTTAATACAACAATGCATGCCTCAAGAAGTATAACATTTTACAAGCAACCTAGGCATGCTTCATACATGATAATCATTTCACCATATATGCCAATTGAAAACGACAAGATAATGCAAATAAAGCACAATGTCTAATCACATCAAGATTAAGAAAATTTTTCTTAGGTACACCAAGAGAAACAACATTTTAAGGCATAAGTCACCTAAGCCAAGATACTACCTATGAAATGTAAGAACATAGCTATGATCACAATCAATGGAACTTCAAGATATTTAATGAAATTGCATAGTTCCATTTTCCATACCTTTGCCTTTTACTTGTATGGCCATGAGAGCACTAGTTATTACCACAAGTTCCCTATTGATTATGCACTTCATAGCTCGAGAGGATGCATTAGAGGCATAACACATAGTACCAAAATAGGGTAATCATGTGAACATGGACTAAACAAGATGTCATGCTTGCACACATAGGTTACTCATTACACACGTATAGCATGATTTACAAAAGGATACAGGTTTATTCATGAACACATAAAGGTTTAATCATGGTAAATATCTCAAATGATAAGCTACCCAATGAATGATTCAAAAGATATGACTTATAGAGCACCCAATCATGATTAAGCAAACATGAATGTGATATTTGAAATCATGAATCAATTATTAACAAGGTTCAACACGAGCAATCTTAAAAGCATAACTACTCCAAGGACAGATAGCACGACAATCAACTTTCAAGAGTAATACTGATGATGTACTTAAGAAGCAGAGGTACCATCCTTTGGAGAGCCAGATGCATAATCAAGGTCCTTTGCTTGATTCACCAATAATGATTAAGGACCTCTACAACTTATTTCACTTGAGATGAACATGGGATTAGTGTCTCACAATAATTCAACCTTGGGTCAATGAATAAACACCAAAACAATTAACAGCTTAAGCATAGAGTTTGAGTTAACCGTCTTAAGCTCTCCTATGGTCTCCAGTCCATCTCAAGGCACCTGCATGGTCTAGTTAGCATAGTTTGGTACCCATCTCGGGATGGGTCCATGACGTTCAACTAAAAGTGCCTTTGGTACCCAAATAGTCTTTGTGCTAGTTCTAGGCGATCTCGTTATAGATCTAGCACAAGTGTATGATTTGGGTCTCCTAAGCGAATGAGATTGAGACAAATTCACTTGCTTAGGAACCTTACCTTTATTACATACCTTGGATAGATGACCCTGCTCACCACACTTGTAGCAGAAACGTCGCTCAACCTGACATGACGCTTGCTGTTTGTCATTTTCCTTGGTGAGAGTCATCTTGGAGAATGCACATCTTTGATTCTTCATGACCGGACATGAAGTGATCATGTGGTCCTTGTTGTTGCATCCAAAACATCTCCTTGTCCCTTCGTCCTTGTCCTTGTATGGACAAGATGCGATGAGGTGGCCTAATGCCTTGCACTCAAAGCATCTCCATTTTCCTCTTCTCTTGTTACTTTTAGATGACATAGAGAAATTATTAGTGCAAATAACATGATTAATTGAATCATTACCTTTTTCTTGTATCATGTTGATTGCTTCACTTATTTCTTTAGGAACATCTTTTTCAAGGAGTTTGACCCTTGTTGCGGTTTCTCCTTCCTCAAGCTTCTTCACCATGTTTTCGCAGATATCTTGAGGAAGTTGAGCATGGCGTCTTCTCCTTAATTGTCTTTGTTTCTTGTTCCCAAGCAAATTCCTTTTTGATCCTATAACTTGTTGCTCATTCAGACATTCGCTTCCTTTTGAGCCACAGGGGTTAGCACATGGTGATATATTATCCAAATGTGCACTTGTGCAAGAATGAGGTTCACATGACTTTAAGTTTGTAATTACAACCTCATGAGCAACTTCAAGCATGATATGTCTATCCAAGAGATTTTCATGATAATAAGACAATAAATTATATTTTTCATTTAGAGCAAGTTTATCATGACTTAACAATTCTACTTGTCTCTCAAGCATGGCATTTTCCATTTTAAGTTGAGCAACACCAGATAAAGCATCATCATTATTTCTTTGTTCAAATAAAATTGAATCATACCGTTGGACCAAATCATCATGAGAGCACTTTAGCTCCTCATGTTTTTTGGTCATCTTCTCCAGACTGTTGTTTGTTTTGATGAGTGCCTCCTCTAGCCTGAGAAGCGTCTCGCCTTGTTCTTTGTTCCTTCTCAACAGCTTAACCAAGAGTGCTTTGTCCTCTTTGTCAAGATGGATGTAGAAACGACGAATCTCCTCTTCTTCCACATCATCGGTCTCATTTTCCCTGTCATTAATGTCAGTGGAAGCAATATAGGAAAATGTACCTTATGGTGATGAAGATTCATCCTCGTTGTCATCCTCATATTCCTCCTCATCATGGCTTTCGTCTCCACCGTCATTGTTAGCAATAAGACATTTATTACTAGTGGAGAACAAACCTGTCGACGAGGTGGATTCATCGTTTGGTGCCCAACACTTTTCTTCTCCCTTTGAAGGGTTAGTATCACAAGTAACATAGGGAGTAGGAGCACTACAATTTTCCACAGAATATTTTCCTTTAATTCTACTCCATAAATCATGAGCATCAACAAATAAATCACTATCACTATTCATGATGGCAAAATAAGCACTTCTAGAAAGAGAGTCGACCAAGATGTTGCAAGCACGGTGATTGAGAGATAAACATCTTAGTTCAGCATTAGAAGGATTTTTACTAATATCATAGGAGAAAATACTTCTACTAAAGATCTGTCTCAAATCAGGATCAACATGCATGAAGGCATTATAAATAGAGACAAACCAAGATTTGTAATTAGAACCATTGCCTAAAAGAAGTTCTACAGTTACCTCTTGTGACGACATCGTCATCTCCGGACGGCTAAGCCCACACTGGAGAGGCCTAGCTCTGATACCAATTGAAAGTTCCCTTTGCCCGGGAACAGGATCTGGATGTCGCCTAGAGGGGGGGGGGGGTGAATAGGCGAATAAAAATTATCACTTTAAAACTTAAATCTTACTCTACTCGAAGACATGATCGCAGTGGAGTGAAGAACCCTTCGAGTAGGTTGCAGCGGAATTGAAGTTCCTGTCTTAAGAATATCCTGCACTTCAAAGAAAGCTAGTACCACAAGTAAGCAGTGAAGTGCAGAAGTAAGAACTGAATAAGATAGAATCAGCACACAGAGCAGAGCACGTGGACACAGGAATTTATCCCGAGGTTCGGCCAAGCCTGAAATGCTTGCCTAGTCCTCGTTGGAGTTAGCCACACCTGGGCTTGGAGTCTATTTCAACTCCTTCCTCCGTTTGCTCAGATCTGTCAGTCAGACAGATAGAGCCTTCCACTAAGTTGAGTTTGTTACAACGAAACCGCGACTGCTTACAATCTTCTTGGCAGCACTTCGGCAGAGTAACGATATGCTCAAGACCTTGCTCTAGCTCTTAGCAGCTCTTCTCCACTCTCTAAAGGCTTATAGCTTTGCCTTCTACACAAACTAGAGAGATACGCATAAGAGTGAGAGTGAGAATTGATCAGAGTGATGTCTACACTTGTTGGCTGCACTTCTATCTTGATTGAGGCGCCTAGAGGTCCCTTTTATAGGCACAAGGGGCCTAGGAGCCGTTGGAAGAAATCCAGGAAGGCAAATCTTGCCTTCAGTCGGGTGGCGCACCGGACAGTCCGGTGCACCACCGGACACTGTCCGGTGCCTGATTTCCTTCCAAAAATGGCGCAGTTGACCCTTGCATTCTTGGAGCCGTTGGCGCACCGGACACTGTCCGGTGCACACCGGACAGTCCGGTGCCTCCATCTGACCGTTGGCTCGGCCACGCGTCACGCGCGGATTGCGCGGCCGACCGTTGGCCCAGCCGACCGTTGGCTCACCGGACAGTCCGGTGCACCACCGGACAGTCCGGTGAATTATAGCCGTACGTCGCCAGACTTCTCCCGAGAGCGGCCTATTCACCAGAGTTCAGCCTGGCGCACCGGACACTGTCCGGTGCACCACCAGACAGTCCGGTGTGCCAGACTGAGCTGAGTCTTGGCTATACACAGCCAAGCCTTTTGCATCTCTTTTCATTTCTTCTTTTCTCTGTTTCTAACACTTAGACAAATACGTTAGTACACAAAAACCACTGTACTAAGTCTAGAAACATACCTTCTCTTTGATTTTTACTTCTATAGCATTTGACATGCTTAAGATTGATGTTGGACTCATAAATCATCAAGTCAGCTTAACTTGATCTAGACTAACATTTCTGAGCTCCAACATCCTGCAAAGGTCACATAGAATATCTCCAAACATGGGAACAACCCAAACTAAAGGTCAGAGTGCACTTAGCTCTTTTAGGCTGCTTCCAGTTCTTATTTTGACATTTGTTCTTCTTCTAGTGACTTTGTTCCTTTCTTAGAGCTTGATCTTGAGCCTTATTACTTACACCACATAACTATAGAAGTTTCCTCATTGGTTGTAAGTCACGTCCTTATTTAGTGATCCTTGATGTGCCATAGCTCTTCTCAACTCGATCACCCTTGACTTTGCAAGTCTTCTTCTTCACCCTTGGCTTTGGGTTCCTCAGCCTCTTTGACCTTCTCCCATGCACTTGGTACCTCAAAGCTCTTCTTGCCTCCATCCTTGGCTTGATCAGTTGTCTCCGAGCTACGCACCCGAGTCTCACTTTATGCAATGTCCGTCTTACTTGTGATGCCCATTATCTATCCATCATCTTGTCCTTGAACCATCACACTTGTTCACTTGTGTTGAACCCTGTTAGCTTTACATTAAGCACCTGTTCAACACTTAGTACACTTGTTAGTCCTTTAATTGAGTTGTCATCCAAACACCAAAACCCACAAGAGAGCTTTCAGGTAGGACTTAAATCATTAGGCCGAGGCCTTTTAGCACTAATATTATAGATAGGTGCATCATCAAGATTTAAAATGAACAACCCGTTCATAATGGATACAAAAGCCACAAACATGCCATTCTTAGAGATCACACAACCATTGTTTTCACTCGCAAATGAATAACCATCCTTCATCAAACATGAAGGAGACATAATGTTTCGACTCATACTAGGAACTAGATAACAATTATTTAACTCCAAAATAAATCTTGATGGGAGGTGGAGTTGCATCGTCCTGACAGTCAACGCAGCATGACAGTCAACGCAGCAACTCTTGCATTATTGCCTACCCGAAAATCAACTTCTCCTCTTTTCACGCTTCTACTTCTTATCATTCCCTTCATCGAATTGCAAATATGGGCAACCGTCGAATTGCAAATATGGGCAACCGATCCGGTATCAAATACCCAAGAAGTAATATAAGAATCAGCGAGAAAAATTTCTGTAATGTGAATAGCAAGTGTACCTGCTGTGGCTGTACCCTTACTGCCGCGATCCTTAATAGAGGCCAAGTACTGCTTGCAATTCCTCTTCCAGTGACCAAGTTCTTTGCAATAAAAGCAATCTGCATCAGCAGCTGGTCCAGCCTTGGGCTTTTGGTTTGGCTTGGATACTGTATCCTTTTCCTTGCCCTTCTTCTTTTGAGATTTACCCTTCTTCTTAAAGTTGGGTTTGTTTTGGACTGCCATCACATGGCCGCTGCTGCTAGCGCTTTTCTTTATGTCACCCTCTGCTGTTTTCAGCATGCCACATAGTTCATTGAGGCCCTTCTCTGCCCCATGCATATGGTAGTTCGTAATGAAGTTTCCATAGCTGGGTGGAAGAGATGCCAAAATGAAGTCAGTGGCCAACTCTTGGCTTATTGGGAAGCCTAGCTTTTCCAACCTCTGATTGTAACCAACCATCTTGATTACATGTGGCCCAACTGCTGCGCCTTCTGCTAGCTTGCATTCCAGAAAGGCTTTGGACACATTGAACCTTTCAGTCCTAGCCTGAGTCTAGAACATATCCTTGAGTGCCACGATCATATCGTGCGCCTCATGGTTTGTCTCAAACTGCACCTGCAGCTTAGGCTCCATGCAAGCAAGCATCATGCAACTTACTTCAAGATTAGCATCCATTGCCTTCTTGTAAGCGGTTTTAGCTGCATCAGTTGCATCTTCACCAGGATCCTCTGGCATTAGGGTGTCTAGAACGTCTTCCTTTTTTTAGCCCTGAGAACAATTCTCAGGTTACGGATCCAATCCGTATAGTTTGTTCCATTTAACTTATCCTTTTCAAGAATTGATTGCAAAGTAAATGTTGGTGTGCTAGGTGCCATTTATCTACAACAAAATAATGCAAAATACTAAGACAAAAATATCCATAACAGAGTAAATCATATTAAACATTTAATAGAGTCTACTCCCACTAAAATCAATATCCGTTGGTTGATACTTAGTGATTCAGAACCCACAACTAACAAGTCTACTAGTGAGCTTTAGCATCACCACTAGAAGGCAAGGTAGATCGGTAAGCAACTCCTTGCTAATCATATCATATATATGACTTCTGTTGTTGGGTGACATCTCTATGTCTCGGCTCCCAACCTTATGCTCCAAAGTCCTTAACCATTAAGCTGACTTTGTTTAAGTTAACCAACCCTTTCTACAGTTCATATCTGATACAAAGCTATCTAGTCAAAGAAAACTGGTGGCACCCTAATTTCATAGACCCACCACCAATTGTACAAGACTTATGATAGTGCAAGGTTTGGAGAGGCATTTAAGCTTAAATATTTATGAGGGATCGTCCTACTTATTTCATCGCACGCAATGACATATATGCAACATGAACAAGTAGAACATTAAGAATGGCATTCACACAACAATTGTGATTCGGTATGGCTTGCTGTCACATGGTGATCCCCATCTCCAATAATCTGTCCATCACGATGATCTCCATCTCCATGATATAGGTATGCCATCCTTCAGGTGATGAGTCCTTCAAGACCTATCTAACGTATGCTGGTAAACAAATTACATATGCGCTTTGTATCATCACATGTTGACACGCATGTCATTACATTAAATTTGGACAATACATATGGCTCCAGCCGTATTGCCCTGGTCACGACATGCAGGTCATGAACAATTCATTAATATGCATCGTATACACACAATAGCCATACCGATCATAAGATGTCCTGCAAAAACAGGTTAGACAAACACATTTCTATATGTTCGCCACTACAGCAGATAGCCACGACGGTCCCTGAAAACCTCAGAGGATTCCATGCATCGTATGTATGGAAATTCCACTGAAAATCTCATGCGATTGATCAAATCAACCCAAATCCGAGACTTTCGACCCGAAGGAGATTACAGTCATGACGTCGATCTGTTACGTCAATCTGCTGGTTATGTATGCAGTTTGCCCCGATGGTGATTCCAGCCGGTAGGGGCAAGTCACACACATAACAGAGAAGGACGAACTAATCTCTTTAGTCATATAAGATGTAATCTACTCCAACCCCTTAGAACCAAATGATCTAATCACACCGTGCATCAAGTAGATCCATCTCATGAACCTAGATCCAGACCTAAAACTATGCAGAACCTGGCTCCGATATCACTGTTGGATTATGGGGAGGCTACGTGTAGTACTCAAAAGTGTAATAAAAGAGGAGAGAGATGATCTCAATAGTGTGTGACCTCTACTATTCATTACATGTCAACACTAGTTAAAAGTGGATAAATAGAACAAAGAACACATAATTAACCTGTGCATCATGCTGGATCTTACTTTGTGATGATATAAAAATATAGTAAGTATATAATAATAAGTATGTAAACACTCTAATGGGAAATTAAATTCTAAAAGAAATTCTAGAGTTTGAAAAAGGGGGAAAGGGAATGCTATGTAAAAAAAATATATAGAATAAAAAAATATAGATAATAAAATACATCATTTCTATATTAAGATTTGAATTTGTTCATTTGCTCCAAGGTGAAACTCACCATAAAATTTGAATTCAAATTTGAAAAACTCACAATATAAGAAAGAAAAATGAAATCAGAAAAAGAAAAAAAGAAAAAGAAAGTTACATGGGCCGACTGCCTCATTTCTGGCCCATTTCCTTTTCTCTACCGCGCGGTCAGCCCAGCCACCGCACAAATGCGCCGACAGGGGGCCCCCTTCGTCAGTCGCGTGCGCTGGTTCTCGCGCGCACGCCGCTAGCGCTTACACCTAGGGCCCACCGGTCATTCCCTGCCTGCGCATCTCACCCCCTACACTGGCACGCGGGCCCCTTCACCAGTCGTCTTCCTCGCGAGAAAAACGGAGTCCGAGCTCTCCGCGCTGATGCAACCGCGCGCGAGAAAACGTCGCCGGCTGGCTCAGAGTCCACGGACGCGCACCTCCACGCTTTAAGGCCACGACCCCTACTCGACCCCATGCCTATCCCTCTACTACTCCGCGCCCCAAACTGCCGCACTGCCTTTGCCGCCACCACCTGTAGAGGAAGAATTCTCCGTCGCCGCGGGCAATTACGTGTTGGCGCAGCACCTGGGCAGGAAGCTTCGCCGGGTCTCCGCGGAGCTGCAAGTCACCTGGGTGGAAGGAGAGGACCACTGAGTGACCGGAATTTCGCCGCCGCGCAATCGGATTTACCCTGCGCCGTGGCCAAGCATCATCACCTATCTATAGCCGGTAAAAACTTGTTATATGAGTTCGCTTTAGGCTCAATTAGGGCTAGGTTCATTTGATTTGAATTTGGGGCAGCAGTGCTCGTCGGCCGTATGCGCGCGGACCACGGCGCGCCGCCACGGTGACCCCCGCGTGGTTACCGGAGTTGGGCCAGGATAGGGGAGCGGGGTATCGGCCGTCAGATCTGTCCTGGTCGGCTAGGATTAGATCGCTCCTTACCCCTTCGCGGAAATTAAATCGGGCGCGTAGATTTGGTATCGGACGGATCTGAGCTAAGGAGGACGTGGCGCTCTGTGGATCACAGGATCGTGATCCGAGCGCAGGCGGAACGTGTAGCTTGCTATAAAATCTCGGCTGTCGGTTGTAATCTGAATGGCTGTGCTCATTCGATACCCCTTCGGCTTGCGCAGTTTGCACATGAGCCCCTGCATTTACCTTAAATGGAACCCTCCGTCCACATACACTGTTCTCTGTGTCTCGGAGATCTTTCACCAGAACCCCTAAGTTTTCCAGGATTTGACGCCCAGTCCAGATAATTAATAAAACAGGGAAAAGCATTTAGAAAATAGTTTTTAGTACATATTTAAATGCAGAAACTTGTAAAATGCATAGAAAATTCATTTTAGCTCCAAATTGAACCATTTCAATTCCTAAAATTTTGTAATATTATTATCTATCGTTTAGTGCCTCTGTTCTGACATGAAAACAATAAGAAAAATTAATTTCTCATTTAATCCTATTTTAAGCTCATTAAACCTTAGGAAATTCATAACTTAAAATCCATAACTCCAAAATTAATGATTCCAGTTCCTATGATCTCATTTTAATGTGTAGATTTTTACTGTATATTTTATTTACATGTTTGATGTGATGTTAATTTATGCTATACTATGTATGTATTGAGTTGATGCGAGTAGACGAACAAGCCACTGTGGATTCTGAGGTTCAACAAGTAGAAGTAGCTGAGCAGGAGCTCATTGAAGGCAAGTTGTGCCCTTGATCACTTACTTTTTCCCAGCCATGTTCTTATTAATTATAATGATCTGCATAGGTTAATTTTGATGGGATCCTTTAGGTTACCCAGTTTTGGTTATCTTTATACCTTGTTCACCCCTGAAATATTTTTGGGTAGTACCTGCTATTGCTTTATGTGGATTGGGTATGGAGATACAACATTCATGATTACTCTTTTATTATCTTTTTATTATTACTGTTTATGTTAAGACCATTAAATTAATGGGAACATGGAGCGACCACCCGGGAAAACAGTGCTACCACAAGGGTTTAATGGGACACCCTTGGCTGATTAACTAGGAAAGCTAGTGGAGGTCTTCCTTACCCGAAAGGGGCAAGGGCAGTAGGGGAGTGGTCAGTGTAGGGAGGTCCTTGGGTTGATTTTGCTGCGATGGCGGTTAGGCGAGGGATTCCTGCACTGGAGCTTCCTATAAACTGTAGCGAGATTTCTGAAGCTAGTGGAACTTTGTAAAGGCCTCGTAGTGTTACCCTGCCTCGCCTCCTTGGTAGAGGTGTATGGGATTGGCCGTCTCTTGGCAGATGGGTAACATGACTTGTGGGTAAAGATACGCAACCTCTGCAGAGTGTAAAACTAGTATACTAGCCGTGCTCACGGTCATGAGCGGCTCGGACCCTCACATGATTAATTTATGGAACTTAAATTTAATTTGACATTTGCATCGCATTTGGGATTATTTTACTATTACTTTTCTTTATTATTATTAAGGTTTGGTATTTACTTACACCTAGTAATTGCTAATAAAATTTTGACCAACTTATAAAAGCAATGCTCAGCTTCGGCCTCTATTTCATTGATCAGCCTTACACTTCATGAACTCCCACCTTTGGTGAGTTCATGCCACATTATTCCCCACGACTTGTTGAGCTATGAACGTATGTGAGCTCACTCTTGCTGTCTCACACCCCCCCACAGGAGAAGAACAGGTGGTCGAAGAGGAGCCGCCTAACACTGAGGCATTCGACTTGATCTAGGTGGCGTTTCTCAGTTGACATTGGCGCCGACGATCCTTAGTTCGTTTTATATTTATCTTTTATTTTTGTAAGTCTTCCGCTATGTAATAATACTCTGATGTTATTGTGACATTTATCTCTATACACTCTGTTATTATATATATTGTCTTCTTGGCGCATGTATGAGATGCACCTGACTTTGTTCCTTAAAGCCGGGTGTGACACTACGCTAGCGAAAAACAAAATTTTCGACCCCATAAAACCAAGAACTACTACAGTTATAGGTCATGGAATTACCACTAGACGCACAGGGCAGCGGAAGACTTCTCGATGTAGACGAACGCGTCGAGCAGTGCCGTGCAGTTGCTGGCGTCCTTCACGTCCTCGTGTGGTTCATCCTAGCACTCCAGATGCAGCACCTCCAAGGTATCCACACATATAGGGAGGAAGCGCCACGTACCGAACTGCTAGGTTCGCGATGGCGGCTGCGCGAGGGCGAGAGGCGAGGGGCTACTCGTTTGCTGGTGGCGAATTAGGGTTAACCTAACCGTGCCCCCCGACCCTCATTATATAGGCGTTATGGTGGGCTTCTGACTTTGAGGCCCACAGTAACCCTAAAGCCCAGTCTAATTTCGGATCTAATCCGAATTAGGCTTCCTTCCCCTTAAGTGTGTGACCCTATAGGTTCACGTACAAATAAACATGGCCCGAGTACTCTTACTTGGCCTAATAATTGACAACGGCATCTAGCAAAACATGTCAACTCCTATGCGCACGTAAATATCATATTACACGAACCATTGCAGCGTATATGTTGTTCCCTTTGTCTCATGATATTTGGTCTGGCTCTAAGCTGACCTCTTTTTGTCGATACTGTGAATTGGAATCCTTTCAATGGTTAACTCTTAACCCTAGCACGGTCATGCATTTCTTGATCCAATCACTCGAGGGGCCCAGAGATATCTCTCTCAAGAAGAGAGGGACAAATTCCATCTTGACTGACCATGCCTCACAGCATGCTTCCTGACAAACCCAAAACTACCTTTATAACTACCCAGTTACGGAGTAGCATTTGATAGTCCCTAAGTAGGTCAATCCACATCTTGAGAACATGCGACAATCTCAGGTCTAAGGACACAATATACATGTTGCAAAAAGAGAACTATATTACAATATCTAACATTGGGTCGGTCCAGGCTCATGTCATACATGCGCCCACATTATTAGTTCGACATCTCCATGTCCATGACTTGTGAAATGTAGTCATCAACTAATATATGTGCTGGTCATCGACTCTGACCAGGGACATCATTTAGAATAACCATACAAGTAAAGAATCTCACAAACAATTCACATAATTGCTAATCAATACAAGCTGCCTTTCATGGATATTCAATTAAGCAATATGTATATCATGGATACAAAGAAATATGCTCATCTCTATGATTATCTATAGGGCATATTTCTAACAAGTCTTGCTCCATCTTCTGAGCTTATGCTATGGCCCACAAGGGCAAGGCAACGTCCGACGTCATCTACAACCCGGGTGATGGGCCTGAGGCGTATAACAACCCCACCGTCTACAGTCGCCTAAGTGAGTACACTGGCATGGCACAGGAGGTCCATGGGCCATATTACGATATGAGGACCGAGAACATCGACGGAGATGTCCTCATGAGGTTCAGAGGAGGCAAGAGGCATGGGCTATACTGGATTGCCGATGGAGCAATCGACTCGTCGTCCACTCCCACTCTGTCTCAGGTGCGAGCAAGGAGCACGAGCTCAAGCCCAGCCATACGACCTCGGCAGGACAACTCACATCATCACATACAACAACTCTAGGTTAGTGCTTCTGTAACTCGTCATTCCTTGAGTTATATACCTTCTCTTTGAGTTATTATAACATTTGGGTTGAAATATTACAGGCCCAGCTAGAAGAAGAGAGAAGGGAACAACAGGAGATGGAGACGAGGATGATAGCGGAGTGAGAGGCGGAGCGGGAGGCCCGCTTGGTAGATCAATAGAGGATGGCGGAGATGTTCTAGTACACAGAGAGCCTTTGCGCCGCACATGGGTTTGCTCCACCACCTCCATTGTTCCCTCTAGTTGACCCAGCTCAGTTCCATACTCCCGTGAGTATCAAAATTCTAGTCTTGCATGATATATGTTCATCTGGTATAACACATGCAATCTCTTCTCTGTGCAAGGATAATCTAGGGCAGCATCCAACAACCTTCATGGATCGCCCAACCCATCACCGCACTAGTCCAGCCGCCCACCTCGCTGATGATCTTCTCTTAGCTTAGTGGTGATTGTGAGACTTATGTGAGAAACTTGTCCTGAACTTGTGAAAAACTTATGTTTGAGAGTTGGTAATACTTATGTTGGTGAAACTCGGTATGAACATAGACATGTTTGTGAAAAACTTGTGAGATTTGTGGTTTTTGTGAAATATGTGGTCTCTATTATGTATGTGATGATTATGTGATATCTGTGATGTATATGTGATGATTATGTGATATATCTTTTGTTTGTTTGGATGGAATAGCAAAATCAAATAAAAAGGGGTTATTCTAGTCACTTTGCCGAGTGTAACACTCGACAAAGAGGTTCTTTGCCGAGTGTTAAGGTCATAGCACTCGACAGAAGGCACACCTGGGCACTGATAAAGCCTCTTTGCCGAGTGCTATGGCCTTGGCATCCGGCAAAGAAGCAACCTTTGCCAAGTGCCTCCTAGTGCACTTGGCAAAGGAACTGACAAAGAAACCCGCTGGTGATCCCTTTGTCGAGTGCTAGTCCAGCGGGCACTCGGCAAAGAGAGAGCCTTTGCCGAGTGTCACCTAATACACTCGACAAAAGACCTGGTAAAGGGACCCACAGGGAGCCTCTTTACCGAGTGTCAGTACAGTGGACACTCGGCAAAGATTGAGCCTTTGTCGAGTGCCACTTTGTGGGCACTCGGCAACGGCTCCATCGCCGTTACCTGGCGCCATGACGGCAACTTTTCTTTGCCGAGTACCGGTGACACTCGGCAAGGCGAGTGCCCGATAAAAGTACTCGGCAAAGAAGCTGTTGTCGATGTACAATTCACTAAGCTTTCTTTGTCGAGTGTCACACTCGGCAAAGGCTTCGTCGAGTGTTTTACAAGCTTTTCCGAGTGCTTCATACACTCGAGAAAGAAGCTGTTTCCAGTAGTGTTATGTTCGTCGCGATAAAAACTTCAAAACTAGATCTCAATTGACATATTTATCTCAGTGTCACTACCGTGAGAAATGGCTGAGCAGATGAAAAAAATGCCTGACAGAATTTTCATGAAATAATTGACAAAATGAGAATGACTGAATAAAACTAGAAATGTCTGAACAAAAAAATCCCACTAATCTAGTAGAATGATGTCCATATTCCCTGTTGTGACTTTCTGAGCAAATAGAACAGAACATCTTTCTACATTCTGCCGTCAAAGAAAGAACACTCGGGCACTGATAAAAAAGGAAAAGAAAATAAAAGAGTGTAAATATTTTAAAAAAGTAAAATGTTAGGAGGAGCCATTGACAAGTAAGAGAAATTTGAACCTGAAAAACACGATTAACAAGTACTGCTCCACACATATAACAGTTAAGAGGAGACCTGAGAAAAAAGTTGGTCTGCAAATACAACATGGATTAGATAAATGGTCAAATATGATATAGTTAAAAATAGTATTCCTTTTATTCAAAGTTTTAAATAAATATTATTTATTTTGTTAGAACTCATTTTATTATTAGATATATTTTAATAGTATTTTATTTATTATATTATTTAAAAAAACAGAATAAGATAAATGTTCAAATATGATATAGTTAAAAACATCAATTATTTTGGAACATAGTAAGTACGTAGATGGCTGTTTACTGACTGGTTTAGGCCTTATTCAATATCATTTTTATTGACGCTTTTGGATTAAGAAATCATAGTTTTAAAACTAGACTAGTACAATACCTATATCTTGTATCGAAACATAATTCGATAAAATATGAGCACACAATGATTACGTGAAAATGAGTAATACTTCCTCTCCCTCGGTCGTTTTGCCCCGCTACTTACAGAGGCTTATGGCGGTGGAGAGTCGTTGAAGCGGTTCGATATGCTTGCCTAAGGGAAAGTTGATGTCCTTTATGGCGGTTGTAATACTCCAAAATCATATTCTGGATAAATTAGAAAAACTCATTTCATTATTTAAATAAATATGTTTTTAAATAATAGATTAACTAAATATTCTTATGTGAACTATCCTTTGTGTTAAAAATTTATTCTCCAAAAAATAAGTTAAACTATCTCTTAATATAGATTTTACATAAGAAATTATATCCTTTTAAATCAATATGTGAAGATTAAAAAATTATTTTATTGTACTTCTAAAATGTGGCTGTCTTTGAATTATTTTCTTTAATAATTATTATTGTAAAACATCTTACATGAATTATTCTAACTAATTTTCATTTGCTTAAATGGATAAATTAATTAATAAAAATGTTTTGCATTCATGTTAAGTTTTTGTTTGTTGCAATTTATGCTTAAAATAGAAAATTTAACTCATCTCTAAATTAGACTTGAATTTTAAATTTAAAATAGAAAGCAAAAATTAGAAATATAAGCTAATATAATAGATCGATGTATGTTTGGTTGGTTTGTTTGTACACGACGTCCTTTAGGTAAAGTTGATACAAATTAGGATATCACAATAAGATATTTAAGAAAATACCCCTTTCAGCTCGTGTGTAACACCCAAAAAAATAATTTAAAAATTTAAATAAAAATTTATTCTAAGATTTATTTAAATTGAAGGACTAATATGATTAGTACAAATTAACAACAATATTATTGGAATAAAAGAGATAAGTTGGAGTTTCTAACAGATAGGATGAGATTGTAACAGATAAGTACAAGATTAGATCTGTCATATAACAGATTTGGTTTCGAGTTTGTTAGAGTTCCTAATAGATAGGATAGGATTGTTACAGATAAGTACCAGATTAGATCTATCATGTAACATATTTGGTTTCGTGTTTGTTAGAGTTCCTAATATATAGGATATGATTATAACAGATAAATACCAGATTAAATCTATCATGTAATCACCCACCTCCCAGTCTATATAAATATATGTCATCATAACACCTCAAGCCATCAATTAAAGACTCATCTCATCCATAGCCTCGTAGCAGCCACCGCTCGCCGGTGGGCATGCCATAGCGGGCAGAATGACGTAGCCCCGTTCCGGCGTGAACAGGATCGTGCAGGGGGGAAATGGCCCTGGTCGTCGATCCGGTGATGAGCGCTCACGGTTGAATCTCAAATACCCCATCATGATCGAAAATTATAGTCGTTGATCTCGTACTTGTTGGCCGAGATCAGATCGTGGGATCTTTTAATCTCGAGCATTGATTTTAGATCTGACCGCTGTGATAGGATACCGGTTCATGTGAGATAAGTCTCTGATCCCTGCCGTCGGATTTGGATCCCACGGCTAGCAATCCACCGTACCCCTTCGCCATGTCCATCTTTATAAAGAGGCCCTCGAGTTTCTTTCAAATCAACCTGCCATCTAACTAGTTAGGAAATAATTAAAACTGAGTCCCCGATATTTATGAATTTAACCCCAAATTTTCTGGTATTAATGCCCGCAACCCAGAGGTTAAATAAAATGAGTAAATTACTTTATAAAATGTTTTCTAGTATAGAAATAATTCCAGAAACTTGTTTAATTCATAAATAATTCATTTTAATTTCTTTTTATCCATTCCAGTTACATTAATCTCATATTAATATTGTTTATCATCTAGTGACCTTGTATTACCATGAAACCTATGGTTAAAATCTTGTACCTCATTTGTTTTATAGTAGACACTTAAAATTTCGGAAAATCATAGCATTATAACCGCAACTTCGAATTTAGTGATTCTCAAACCTACGACCTCGTAGTAGCACATAGAATATTCTTATGTTGTTTGTTCTCATGTTTGGTGTAATGTTATTTTTATGTACTCCTTGTCGATTTGTATGTATTGCTATGAATAGAAGTGAGGTCACGAGTCACTTAAAGACCAAGTTGGTGAAGTACCTGGGAATATCAAGTCTAAGGTAAGTTGTGCCCTTGATCACTTTTCTCTACCTAATAATTTTTCTGTTAATTACTGTGACATGCTCAAGTTAATTTGATGGGACCTAATAGGCTTCCCTAGCATTGTTTATCCCACACCTTGCAGACAAAAGAACTATTGGGTAGTTTTGCTATTGCTCTACCTAGTTTTGGGAAAGTAATGCTATATTATGTTCATGTTCCAATTCTGGTGTTGTTGATTATTGTTCATGATAAGATCATCATGTTAATTGGAACTTGGAGAACTACCCGGGAAAATACTGCTACCATAAGGGTGGTATGGGACGCGCTTGGCTGACTAATTAGGAAAGTTAGTGGAGGACTACCTTACCCGAAAGGGCAAGGGCGGTAGAGGAGCTACGTATAGGGAGGTTCTCGGGTCGATCATGCTGCGATGGTTTTTTGGACGAGGCTCCTATATTGCCCTTCTCAGAAACCATAGCGGGTTTTCTAAAGCTAGTAGAACTTTGTAAAGGCTTCATAGTGGACCCTAGCCATTCACCTTGGAAGTGTCTAAGGGCCTTGCAAACCCTTGCTAGATGGGATACACGACTTGTGGGTAAAGATGCGCAACCTCTGTAGAGTGTAAAACTAGTATATCAGCCGTGCTCACGGTCATGAGCAGCTCGGACACTCATATGATTAACTTATGGAATTAAACTTAATTTATCATTTGCATTGCATTGTGGGTGTTATTATTAATCTTGATCTCTTATTTGTTTGGGTCGGTATCTACTTACACTTAGTAACTGCTAATAAAATTTTGACCAACTTTAAAAGCAATGCTCAGCTTTAACCATCTCCTTTGGTAAACCTTACACTTCACATTAGCTCCCACCTTTGGTGAGTTCATGCACATTATTCCCCACAACTTGTTGAGCGATGAACATATGTGAGCTCACCCTTGCTATAGTCACATCCCCCAGGTCAAGAAAATGTACCACTAGATGAGGTGCATGAAGGATGCTGTGATGAGTTCGTGAGTGGTCTAGACCGTCGTCTCCCAGTCAACTTTGGTTGCTGAATCGTTGTCTTCGTATGATGTAATTATTTATCTATTTTGTACAAAACTTCGTTATATATAAATGTTGTGACATTCGTTTCTATACCATGAGTCATCATATGTGTGAGATATGATCCTAGCACACTTGGTGAAGTTCGTGCCTGGGTTTTGGACCCCTAAAATCTGGGTGTGACAGTGGTGCAAAAGAATCTAGACGAGGGAGTTGGAGATGGAAGGTGGGAGATTTGACGATAACAGTGAGGAGGAAGTGCTCGTAGTGGTTGTACGGTTGGTTGCACATGCAAGAAATAACTTATTTGTTTGTTATATGCCGAGAAATGAGGAGAGAAAAAAATATATCTACACACGTGCATGAAACTTGTGCTTTAAAGAAGTAGAGAATAGATGTGCAAAACCATGGTTTGGAGAATACAGATCAAAAGCGAAGCCTAGAGAACTAAAAAGAGCTACAATTTTAGCCTTATTCTGGTTTTCAAAATGATTAATACACCCAAACACTTCATGAGAATCATGACACTCTAAAACTGAAGTGTCTCACAAAAAGCATAGTATTTTTCTAAACCTAAAAAAACCTTTTCAACAACCGGTCTAGTTCTCTAAGCAGCATAGTATTTTAGGACGTACTTTGCATAAGCAAAGCCAAACAACCTTTGATCTTTTAAATTAAAAATAGTAGGGGCAACCAGAAGTTTGATGAGGACATCACTTTTATACATACAGTGTATGGATCGATAACACGATCGTGTGCACGACAGCTAAATTTTAAGGTATATTCTACACTAGTCAATTGTGTTTCAGAACTTACGCTTGGGACAATGTATGTTTTGATGATTAGGAACCTTAGAGAGGACCAACAAGGACTTGGGAAAGGCCAATATGTCAAGGAGTAGCAGCAAGGGCGTCTACAACAGGAAGGAGATCAAGTTCGACTCGGCTGCGATTCCATCTCGGGTTCTAGGATCAGTCTGCACTAAAATGGACACCCAGGATGCATCCGGACTTTGATTGCGAAGGACTTAATATGGTTGGAAAGATAAGTAGATTATCTAACCAACCCAACTGGTCCCACCTTAAATTACATCCAGAGTCAATGGGAATCATCGAAACAATTCAGCGTTTAGATTCTGTTTTGGTGCTGCGACACCGTCTGTTGGGCCATGTATCACGTTGGAGCCCATTAGGGGCGAGACTAGGGGTCACGCATGCCATAATGCTCTATTTATTTAGCAGCCGCCACCACATTAGGGTGGATTTTTCTTAGATTATTCTGTCATCGAACAGTATCATCGTCATCGACTTGTGAGACCCCATCTCGTAATCAACAAAGTTTTGGTTGCATCCTTTCTGTTCTTGCTTGTGTTCTTGATCGCACTTACCGGGATAAGCCTTCATGACGAGGTCACTCGTGTGTAATGGGTGATAACCAACAAAAAAGTGGTGTAGTGATTGCTAGGAGTCGTTTGCTCGAAGCCTTGGATCATCAACGTCGAGATCTCCACCCAATCAAGTTATCGTACCTCACAGAAGATCAGGTCTCGTCCTCTATCAAATGGTATCAAGATTCAAGTTGCCCGTGAGATATAATCTTACCTTTTGATTCGTTTGTTCGTCCTATAACCCACAAAAAAGCCAAAAAAATTACAATCCATTTATTTCGACCTAAAACCATTGTCTTAGCCTTTGCACAATTTAGTTTTAGAGTCTATAGTATGAGTTCGTGTCCTAGGTCAAGGTCTTGTTGGTGGTTTAGATTTGTTTTAGGCCAGTTTGATCAACACCATCCACTGCCACCCCATAAACTCAATCTCAATAAACCAATGCATCCACAAAACTGACCTATCCATAAAATCGACCCCATTCACCCTTCATTTGGCTCGCCAACAACCCAAATTAAGTTGCTGGTTTAGATTTTTAGGTCAGTTTGGTCATCACCATCTACTGTCATTCCACAAACTCAATCTCGATAAACCGACTCTGTTGGGGGTATTCTTTCTCGCCAAAGGTCCTCAAGGCAAAAAAATCTTCGACAAGATAATACAAAGGCATACGCGATATGATGATACGAAAGAAAGCCGAAGCTATGGCTGAAGAAGCTTCGACCTAGTGTCATGACGAAGCCGAAGGTCGTCACCGACTCAAGGGAAAAATACTGTTTAGTCCTTGATCAATCGCATTATGATTGCATGTAAATGTTAGGGACATAAGTGTAATTGTGTCTGGGCTGCGTCCCACGCCTATAAATAGATGAACAGTACACTAACCTCTCTCTCTCTCGCGTCATCTTTGCATCCCCATCTTCTGGCAAACCAAAGGTACCATTGAATTATAAATATCATTAATGTTAATTCTTATATGTGGATGTAAATATAAATAAATTGTGAGGATCTGATCATTATCTTCCATTCTTTAATGTTCTTTCACATTCTTATTTATATTTATATTTATATTTATATACTGAAATGATGAAGGTACATCCTTCATGACCTTCGTCTGAAGATCATTATATTCGAAAGGAAATAATGCCTCAAAGGACGAAGGTATTTAATCATTTACAATTGTGTTGCCTTGTTCTTGATCTATAGCATTTGAGAACAAGTGACCAACATTGGTGCCCACCTCCGGTGAACTCACTTCCACAACTGTGACGATGGCACTGTGAAGCAACCAACCTTCGGTTACGAAGCTAGAGCTCCCGATCACAGGCGGTTCAACTTATGAACCAAATAACAAGAGGCAGAAGAAAGAAGCACAAAGAAGGGTGTAGCATGTTGGGGTGCAAGGACCCTTCATAAAGTCCAAGTGGTCTCATATTCCAATCACCTTCTCTCAGGAAGACCTTCAGCTTAGGGATTATCCTCACAACGATGCAATGATCATATCTTATGTTATCAAGGGATTTCTGGTACACAATGTCCTGGTAGACACAGGCAGCGCAATGGATATCATCTTTGTAAAGGCTTTCAGGCAAATGCAAGAGCCAGATGACAAGATACATGATGCAACACACCCTCTTTATGGTTTCGGAGGAAAACAGATTGTGGCACTTGGCAAGATAACAATGCCGGTTACTTTCTGCTATGTTCACAACACAAGGATAGAGCAGGTTGTCTTCGATATTATTAATATGGAGTATCCATACAATGCAATCATTAGTCAAGGGACGCTCAATGCCTTCGAAGCTATACTCCACCCAGCATACCTTTGCATGAAGATACCATCAGAACAAGGGCCCATTGCTGTGCATGGGAGTCAAGAAGCTACTAGGAGAGCTGAAGGAAGTTGGACGGATTCGAAGGCTATTCATAACATAAATGAAACCGAAGCTTATCAGCAGTATAAGCATAAAAGAGAAAAAGCTGCTTCGGCAGATCTACCAAAGCCTATGCATTTGTGCGAAGACATAGCAGAGCAAAAAGTGCTGTTGGGGTCTCAGTTATCTGATGAGCAGGAAAAGACTTTGCTAAGATTCTTGTTTGACAACAAAGATCTTTTTGCTTGGACATCCAATGATCTCTGTGGTGTTAATAGGGACATCATCGAGCACTCACTCAATGTAGACTCGTCCTTCAACCAAGGAAGCAGAGACTTCGGAAAATGTTCGATGACAAAGTCGAAGGTGCACGAAATGAAGTGAAAAGACTTCTAAGTGCCAGTGTTATTAGAGAAGTAACATACCTAGAGTGGTTGGCCAACACAGTCATGGTAAAGAAAGCCAACAGAAAATGAGGATGTGTCCGAAGGATGAATTCCCATTGCCAAGAATAGATTCCCTTGTAGATGCAGCAGCTACTTCGAAACTCATGAGCCTATTGGATTGCTACTCAGGCTATCACCAAATATGGATGAGCCAAAGAAAAGCTTCATAACTCCTAGTGGCACCTTTTGCTATATTCGAATGCCTGAGGGGCTCAAGAATGCTGGAGGAAGCTTCAGCAGAATGACTGCCAAAGTTCTTCATTCCCAAATTGGCAGAAATGTGCTGACATATGCTGATGATATCATAGTAAAAAGCACAAAGCAAGAAAACCATATCGCTGATTTGCAAGAGACATTTGCCAATTTCAGACAAGCTAGTCTTAAGTTAAATCCAGAAAAATGTGTCTTCGGAGTGAAGAAGGGCAAGTTTCTTGGTTGTCTGGTATCGACAAAGGGCATCAAAGCTAACCCAAGCAAAATCAAAGCTATCCTTCGGATGGAGCCGCCAAATTCAAAAAAGGGGACTCAACGGTTAGCAGGAAGGCTAGCATCATTAAACAGATTCATTTCAAGATCAACAGAGAGGAATCTACCTTTCTTTGAAATATTAAAATCAGCCGAAGTCTTTCAATGGGGTCTAGCTCAGCAGAAAGCCTTCGAGGAGCTGAAGCAGTATTTGATAGATCTAACAACTCTAACCCCACCTTCATCAGGGACCCCATTACTTCTATATGTGGCTGCTTCCCATGCCACTGTTAGTGCGGCACTTGTACAAGAGAAACAAGATGGCCAGATAAAAAAGCAAGCACCAATATACTTCGTCTCCAAAGTACTTAGCCCATCAAAGAAAAATTACACAGAATTGGAGAAGGTAATGTATGCTGTATTGATGGACTCCAGGAAGCTTTGACATTACTTTCAAGCATATCACATAATAGTGCCTTCATCGCAACCCTTAAAGGACATAATGAGGAACAGAGAAGCTATAGGAAGGGTCGGAAAATGGGCCGCAGAACTCAATGAATTCACCATTGATTATGTACATAGATCTCCAATACAATCTCAGGTGTTAGTAGACTTCATTGCTGATTGAACCCCAGGGGCTTAGGATGCAGAAACAGTAAAAGATGCTGAAGCTTGGATGGTATTTTGCGATGGGTCTTGGGGGACCTTCGGTGCAGGGACAACTGCTGTCCTAGTTGCACCTTCCAAAGTCAGAACATGTTATGCAATAAAATTGGACTTCAGCTGCACAAATAATATTGCCGAGTACGAAGCTCTTCTCTTGGGGCTTCGGAAGCTAAAGGCAATGGGAACAAGAAGGGCAATCCTCAAGACCAATTCACAAGTTATCTCGGATCATGTGGACAAAAGCTGTAAGGCAAGAGACCTGAAGCTTGAAAAGTATTTAGATGTAGTCCGAAGGTTGGAAGCCTCTTTTGAAGGATTTTCTATAAAAAATATCCCAAGGGGAGAGAACGAGCATGCAGACTTATTAGCTAAATCAGCGGCATAGGGGCTCCCTTTACCTTCGGGAGTATTTTTTGAAACAATAAAAGCATCTTCGGTCGAGCTCATGGAAAGAGCAGTGCTCACAATTTCACTTGTACATAGTGAAGATTGGAGGACTGAAATTATATCCATCCTCCAGGGCAACTGTCTTTCCGATGACGAAGGTTATAATAAAAGAATGGAGGCGAGGACAAGACCATATGTAATAATAGAAGGAGAGTTATACAAGCACATAGTTTGCTCTCCATTGCTCAAGTGTTTATCCAGAACCGAAGGACAAGAATTAATGAAAGAGATACATGCAGGACTGTGTGGGTACCACATTGGGTCTAGACCTCTGCTGGGGAAGGTTTTCAGACAAGGTTTCTACTGGCCGAAGGCAGCTTCAGATGCAGCAGAATTAGTATAGAAATGTGAAAATTGCCAAAGATGCGCCTGAGATCAGAAGCAACCTTCGTCTTTGACTCAACTAATACAACCAACTTGGCCACTGCAAAGATGGAGTTTGGATTTGTTAGGACCGCTACCACCAGCACAAGGCAACCTAAAATATGTTGTGGTGGCGGTGGAATACTTTTCCAAGTGGATTGAGGCAAAGCCTCTGGCTACAATAACTTCACCACAGTACAAAAATTCTTCTGGCAAAGTATCGTTTATCGATTCGGAGTGCCAAAGGCTATCACCGCTGATAACGGAACTCAGTTCGATGCTAAAACTTTCAAAATTTTTTGTAGCCAAATTGGCACAAAAATACACTTTGCATCAGTGAGGCATCCTGAGTCAAATGGGTTGGTAGAAAGGGCAAATGGAATCATAATAACATGAATAATGAAGTCAATTTTCAGTCAGCCTAAAGGAAAGTGGCCAGACGAATTAATAAAGGTGGTTTGGAGCCACAATACTACTGTATCAAGGTCAACAGGGTTTACTCCATTCAAGCTTCTGTTCGGTGACGAAGCAATAACGCCGAAAGAAGCAAGAACAGGTTCAATAAGAACCTTAGTGTCGGCTGAAGATGAAAGTGACTGCCAAGTAACAAAAGATACCATAGAAGGGACTAGACTTCAAGCCATAGAGCACATCAACAAATACCAGGCCGAAACAATAAAATGGCATGACAAAAAGTTAGATTGAAAAACATCAAGCCAGGTCATTTAGTACTTCAAAGAGTGGCTAACCCCGATACAGTAGGGAAGCTTTAGCTCAAGGGAAGGCCCTTTCTTGGTGGTATGTTCGTCAAGACCCGGTTCTTACAGACTGAAGGATATAAATGTCAATGACATACCTAGGTCTTGGAATGCGGATGAGCTTCGGCGATATTATGTGTAATTGATGTAATTTTCTTATTTTTTCCCTATGGCACCCTTTTCCTTTCAAGAGGGGAGAAAGGTTTTTAATGGGGCCATAGGTTGTAATTTTCAAATTTTCTTGTTTAGCCCTATGTAATACAAGGGCCAAATTCCCCCAAGAATGTAACATGTAACAACAGAATCCACTCCATCGAGAGCAAAAAGACAGGAAAAGCTCAAAAGTCGTCCCTAAGGGGATGTAGAGCTAAAATGTCACCTAAGTAAAAGGTGAAGAAGCTACAAAGTCATTCCTAAGGGAATGCAGAGCCAAAATACCACCTAAATCAGAGGTGAAGAAGCTCCAAAGTCGTTCCTAAGGGGATGCAGAGCTTAGCTCCAAAGTCATTCCTAAGGGGATGCAGAGCTAAAATACCACCTAAGTAAAAGGTGAAGGGAATCCAAAGTCGTTCCTAAGGGGATGCAGAGTCTGGGTGTGGTTTTGTGTGTGTTTGTGACATACATTTGCATGTCTCATCACATCATTTTTGCATTCATATAAGCATTCATTAGACATTCGTAGGATCATCATCATCATCATGACATGAAGCACAGGTGTTAACAGAAAAGAAAAAAAGATGCCTATCTATGGTGACAAAATGCTTCGTTGAATATGAAGATGCTTTGTCTTAGAGAAAACTTCATGGTGTATGGAGGCGCTTCGTCTTTAATGAAAAATGCTTCGATGTGAACGAAAAGAAGGGAAGGTGTTTTTCGCCTTCGGCTCAAAAATTTTAAGTGTTGGTTTCGCCCACAGCAAAGCAATTCATACATAGACGAAGAGGTAAGATTATATTACAAGGTATGGATAAATATGTACAATATTCTGCTCAAATGTCGATTACAATATTTTGCCAAACAGAAGTCTCTAAGTTTTTCTACAGATAAATGCAAGACGGGAATCCTAAAGTCTTCAGGACCTTCGGAACAAGCTTCAGTCTAACGGTCTTCAGCACCACCGTCCGGCAGATAGATAAAGGTATAAGGTGGCCGACAATCTAATAAAGGTAAACTAAGGTAGAGAGACAAAGATAAAAGCTTCATACTGAGTTGAGCAGTTTTCGAGCTTCGTCTCCAGCTAGCTCACGCCCGCCCTTTGCCCAAATTTGAGTAATAAACCTGTTTCCGATGCTCTAGGCTTCAGCGGGAATAGCAACTAAATCTGACGTTGAAAGGCTGAAGGTTGGCTTGTTAACCATTTTTGCATGAGTGCATCCGGCCTTCAAAAACACAGCAGCTGTGCCACGAGAAGCTAACATGGCACAGAAATCCCCATGTCTAGTTATAACTTCATCGAGAGCTTCAACTTCATTTTCAATATGCTCGAAGGCCTTGGGGATATATTCAGCCGAAGGGGCAATTTCTTGAGAGGTAGCCCCAACTGAGTTGAATATTCCTTTCAGTCGGTTTACACATCGGGTGATGAAGTCCATGCACATGTTCCGAAGGTCTTTCATAGACTCACGAAGCTTCGTATTTTTCTCAGCTTTGGCTTCAGCCCTTGATTGTAGTTCTTTTATTTCTTGGTCGAAGCGCTCTGATTTTTTGTTCAAAATTGTTTGAGTATTGTCAAGTTCCTTGCTTAATTTAGTGTTTTGAGATTGTGCTTCCGCGAGGGAGCCTTCAACCGCTTGCAGCAGGAAATCCTTCTTCTCTAGAGAAGCTTCAAGATCTTTTATCTTATTTTCCAAGCCTTCAATTATAATTTTGTTTTTCCTATCTTCATTATCCTGCTGCATTTTCAACGCTTTGCTTAGCAGCATACTCTGCAACAAGTTATAGTCAGAACATTTAATTCACCACAAAGATAATAATAATAACATAGTCAAAGGTCTCACCTTGAAGTTGGAATAAAATAAGCTACCGACAATATATTGCCGTCGGTAGCAGCTGATATCAGCCTCTAGCTTCGGAAAGCCAACACTCTTCGATAAAGTGCCGACTATCTTTGCCTCGGTGTGGTCGCGAATACATCCTAAGATCTCCTCATCAACCCCGCCGAAGAGCAGAGACCATGGTTGGTATCCACATGATATGGCAAATTCTTTTAACTCTGTATTCTCTTCTTCAGATAGCACTTGACTGCCTAGGTGCCGAAGGTCGAAATCTTCTCTGCCCGAAGGATCAGTGTCAATTTCCCTTTCTTTATTTGGCGCTGTGGCTATGTCCCCTGTAAGGAAAATGGACCCCGGGCCATTTGGCTAATTGAGTTTTGGTGTTTGATGAACAACACAATCCGTGAACTAATAAGTTTTCTAGTGTTTGTGTTTGTAGTTCACAGGATGCAAGATTTACTTGGACTAAGGAATTGAGGAAAGCAACACCTCAAAAGAAGACATTAAGAATATTCAAGAAAAGTCCAAGTGTGCTGCTGCGGACTGTCTGTGCGAGGCGCACCGGACTGTCCGGTGGCGCACCGGACTGTCCGGTGCCCACACGCTGGACTGTCCGGTGCACCAGGGAACTCTAGCCCAACGGCTAGTTATAGGTGGCACCCGGAGAGAAGACCACCGGACTGTTCGGTGAGAGCACCAGACTGTCTAGTGTGGAAAAGCCTGCAGCTCCAACGGTCACCTGCTCTGACAGGGCAACGGCTAGGCGCACCGGACAGGCTACAATGCGCTGTCCGGTGCGCCACCGGACTGTCCGGTGTGCTGCAGAGAACTGCAGCTTTTCTCCAACGGCTATTTTGGAGTTGGGGCCTATATATACTTCACCCAACCGGCCATTTGAAGGTGTGGGAGCCCAAGCAACATACCAAGGCATATAGTGCACATTTCCAAGAGCTTAAACACCCAAGTGCTTAATAGAATCACTCGAGTGATTAGCGTAGGTGCTTTGCGATGTGCTTAGGTTAGTTAGACCGCTTTAGCACTTGCTCTAGGTGAACCCTAGTTAGTTGAGTGAGTTTAGACAAACCACACAACCCCTCAGCTCTTGCGTGAGTCGTTGTAATTGTACCGAGTGGGGCAAGAGTCTTGCGAGACCGTGACAACCGCGTTTGTGTCACGGCCGCCACCGTGTACTGAAGGGAACGAGGCCCGCGGCGTTTCGGCCGGAAGCTCGATAGAGGAGACGGCGGGGAGCGTCCGAGAGGAGCCGGAAGCGGAGCACCACTTGTGCGTGGAGAAGGCCCGTGGCTCTCTACGGAGTTACTCGACCGTGGTGCTTGGCCCTTGCATGGGCTTCCCTTTGCGTAGGGGCACCAACGAGGATTAGTCGAGACCTTGCGTGGTTCCGGATACCTCGGTAAAAATACCGGCGTCATCCACGAGAGTTTGCTTCTCTACTTTGCTCTTTAAGTTACCGCATTTATATTAAGCATTTAAGTTTCAATCTTGTATTCATACTTATTTAGTGTAGATTGAAACTTAGCCTTTGCGGTAGAGATAGCAAATCTTAGACAAAACCTAGTTTGCACATTCTAGTTTGATTATTTGCATAGGTTTTGCTCTAGGGATTTAATTGTGGCCTAGTTTAGTAAAAGTTTTAGAAGTCCTAATTCACCCCCCTCTTAGGCGTCACCCGTTTCCTACAAGTGGTATCAAAGCCCGGTTTGGCTCATTTGAAACGCTTTAGCTTCACCGCTAAAAGAGCCAACGCTTTTTAAAGGAAGGGATGGATACCCATAGGCCACCATACTTCGACGGCACTAACTTCCCATATTATAGTGCTAGAATGGCTTGTTACCTAGAGGCCGTTGATCTAGGTGTTTGGAGAGTCACTCGTGACGGGATAAAACCCCTCAAGAATCCCGAGAAACCCACCATGAGTGAGGAAAAAGAAATTCATTTAAATGCTAGAGCCAAAAATTGCTTGTATGAATCTCTTAGCATGGATATTTTTAATCAAGTATTTACCTTGAAAACTGCTAATGAGATTTGGCTAAAATTGCATGAGCTCCTTGACGGCACATCCAATGTCCGTGAGCAAAAACATTGCCTATTCTTAAATGAGTATAATTCTTTTGCTATGAAAGATGATGAGCATGTTAGAGACATGTATTCTTGTTTGAATCTAATTATCATTGAGCTCAATTCTATTGGCATTAATAAGCTAGGTGATGCAGACATTGTGAGGAAGATTATCTCCCTGCTACCACAACAAAGATATGGAGCATCATCACCATCCTTCACAACATGGAGGACTTGAGCAACATGACCTCGGCCATTGTGATTGGGAAAATCGCGGCCTTTGAGATGTCGTGAAAAATGAGTCGGGGATAGGAGCCAACTTCCTCAAGACCATATGCTTTTGCATGTGATGAAAGGAAGGGCAAAAAGAAGGCTCCCACTCCAAGTTCCTCAAGTGAAGAAGAGGAAGAAGAAGAAAGTGATGATGATGAAGATAATCAACCATGCACATCATCCTCCGAGGACGAAGAAACAATCCGACGTGTAGGAAAGGTAATGAGGATGATCCGCAAGATTAATCTAATGGGTGTGCCCCTACAGGTCGAGGATCTTCTCTTTAACATTGACAAGAAAAAGCAAAGGAAGAGAGGATGCTTCGCATGTGGGGAGAAGGGCCACTTCAGGGACAACTGTCCAATATGGCCAAACCCAAAAAGGAGAGGAGCAAAGGCAAGGCGCTAACAAGTGTTAGAACTTGGGATGATTCTTCAAGTGAAGATGAACCTCTAAGGACACGCAGCCACCGGTCCTCATCACGCTCATCACGGTCATCACACAAATGCCTTATGGCAAGAGGTAACAAAAGCATTCCATCCTCTAGTGATGATAGCAGTAGTGATGATGAAGGTGAGGGAAAGCCCTCCATAAATGAGCTTGCAGAAGCCGTAGAATTTTTTTAGGATGTTTGCACTAAGCAAAAAGCTCAACTTAAAACCTTGAAAAATAAGTTAATTAGCTCCCAAAATGATTACAAAGGTTTGCTAGAAAAATTTGAAACTTTTGCAAACTTAAATAGTGAGCTATCAACTAAAATTGAGCTATTAGAATCTAGTGCTCCATCCACTGCTACCGATGATGGTCTCATTAAAAAGAATGAAAAACTTAAGGCTAAGTTAGCTAGCTCCCAAGAAGCTATTGAAAATTTGCTAGAGAAAATGGAAATTCTTAGCATACACAATAATGAGCTAACTACCAAGCTAGAAAACATTGGTAGCACCCCAGCAACATCTTTAGTTGAAATACCTGAAATTATTAAGAAAGATGCTTCAACTTCCTGCTTTGATTTAATTGATGATTCTAACCCCTGCAACCAAGTTCTTGTTGAGAATATTGTTGTAGAAACATGTTTGGATGAGGTTGCAAAGGAAAATGAACAATTAAAGCAAGAAGTGGCTCGCCTTGGAAAGGCTTTGTATGAAAAGAAAGGCAAAGCCAAACAAATCCAACCTCCACAGGATAACACCACTGCGGGAGTGAACAAGCCTATAGAGGGAGAAACTGTGATTTGCAGGCTATGTCACAAGGAAGGCCATAAGTCTTTCCAATGCAAGGCGATGACAGGGGATAAGCAAAGGCAAAAGCTCAAGCAAAAGCCATCAAGCAAAATCTCCAACACCTACATCAAAAGGTGGACAAAAAGATTGCTACACCATACTTGATCAAGAAGAAAAAGAATGGAAAGGTGATAGCAATCAAGGCCAACAAGCAAGCCAACAAAGGAAAAAGGGCCAAACGCATCTGGGTGCCAAAGGAAATAATTTCAACCATGAAAAGCACCAAGAAGGTTTGGATCCCGAAAGGGAAGTGAGTGGACCGAAGGTCCTCGGGAAATTTGGAGACTTGGCAAAGTTGGGATGTATATCATGGGATACATCATATTGGATCAAGTTTATTGCCAAGCGGGTTAGTGAAAATTTTGGACCCAAATTTCCCACCCATGACTAAGGTAACTAGATTTATTGAATCTCTTGTTTTTAGATATGCGTATCTATTTACTTTGTATCTAGTTTACCTTTCTTGCCTAGTATTACATTTTTTATTTACCTTTGTTTAAAAATTATGCATACTAGGTAAATCATATGGTAGGATTGCTTGTTTTCAATACATACATTTAAGGAAACCTACATGATTTAAAATGTTTACTTAAGCACGGCACATAGCTTCCATATCACTCCATAGTAAATGATGCATCAATTGAAAATTTTGAATTCTACAAGTTGTATCATTTAACTTATATGTGCCAAAGTTCGGATTATAGATAATTTGCCTCTCTTGATATCAAATCAAAGTGCATGTCTCCTACAAGTATTCAAAACTTGTATGCACACCTTCAGGGGGAGGTTACTCTATAATCTAATACTTTGAGACTAACACCTTTTCGAGTCTATTTCATGTGATAGTCTCATTGTAAGGAAAATGAGGTCCCCGGAGAAAGACAACAATCTTCCACTGTAAAATCTCCAAGAACTCTCAAGTCTCTCAAGCTCGCCATTGACTTTCAATTGGTATCTTTTGAGACTACATCTAGTATCATTGACATGTCTTCTCCAATATTTGATTAGACTATATTTCATATCATATACTTCCATGTTGCTAAAAATGCATAAGTACTTAACTCATATTCTGTTACCTATGCATAAGGGAAGTTAGTCTTTTCAAATCATGTCTTGCACCTCTATTTTTCACATGCTTTTTCCTAAGATCTCTGTCAGGGGGAGCTTTTCTTCATCTCTAAAGGGGGAGAAAAACTCTTTATAAAGGAGAACACTCACTTAGGGGGAGTAATCCTTTGAGGACAAGCTTTTATTTACTTCCTACATGCTTTTAATGTCTTCCTTTTCGGTGGTTGATGCCAAAGGGGGAGAAGTTTAGGGACAGCAAAGCAATGAAAACTATATCAAACACCAAACACCACAAATTTTAAAATTTTATATCTACAAATGGTTTTTCAAGTGGTTTTGGTTATTTGGTCCTAAAATAGGAAGTAAGTGAATTATGGAGTTAGGGGGAGGCTTAAGTCCATAATATCACATTGTGGGGACAATCATGCATCCTAGCAAGTAGATTGCATATTTTCATTCAAATACTTGTAATATTTGCTTGCTTTGGTTGTGTTGTCATCAATCACCAAAAAAGGGGAGATTGTCAAGAAAATTGACCTCGGGCCATTTGGCTAATTGAGTTTTGGTGTTTGATGAACAACACAATCCGTGAACTAATAAGTTTTCTAGTGTTTGTGTTTGTAGTTCACAGGATGCAAGATTTACTTGGAATAAGGAATTGAGGAAAGCAACACCTCAAAAGAAGACATTAAGAAGATTCAAGAAAAGTCCAAGTGTGCTGCTGTGGACTGTCTATGCGAGGCGCACCGGACTGTCCGGTGCCCACACGCCGGACTGTCCGGTGCACCAGGGAACTCTAGCCCAACGGCTAGTTCCAGGTGGCACCCGGAGAGAAGACCACCGGACTGTCCGGTGTGAGCACCAGACTGTCCGGTGTGGAAAAGCCTGCGGCGCCAATAGTAACCTGCTCTGACAGGGCAATGGCTAGGCGCACCAGACAGGCTACAGTGCTCTATCCAGTGCACCACTGGACTGTCCGGTGCGCCACCGGACTGTCCGATGTGCTGCAGAGAACTGCAGCTTTTCTCCAACGGCTATTTTGGAGTTGGGGCCTATATATACTTCACCCAACCGGCCATTTGAAGGTGTGGGAGCCCAAGCAACATACCAAGGCATATAGTGCACATTTCCAAGAGCTCAAACACCCAAGTGCTTAATACAATCACTCGGTGATTAGCGTAGGTGCTTTGCGAAGTGCTTAGGTTAGTTAGACCGCTTTAGCGCTTGCTCTAGGTGAACCCTAGTTAGTTGAGTGAGTTTAGACAAACCACACAACCCCTCGGCTCTTGCGTGAGTCGTTGTAATTGTACCGAGTGGGGTGAGAGTCTTGCGAGACCGTGACAACCGCGTTTGTGTCATGGCCGCCACCGTGTACCGGAGGGAACGAGGCCCACGGTGTTTCGGCCGGAAGCTCGATAGTGGAGACGGCGGGGAGCGTCCGAGAGGAGCCGGAAGCGGAGCACCACTTGCGCGTGGAGAAGGCCCGCGGCTCTCTACGGAGTTACTCGACCGTGGTGCTTGGCCCTCGCATGGGCTTCCCTTTGCGTAGGGGCACCAACGAGGATTAGTCGGGACCTTGCGTGGTTCCGGATACCTCGGTAAAAATACCAGCGTCATCCATGAGAGTTTGCTTCTCTACTTTGCTCTTTAAGTTACCGCATTTATATTAAGCATTTAAGTTTCAATCTTGTATTCATACTTATTTAGTGTAGATTGAAACTTAGCCTTTGCGGTAGAGATAGCAACACTTAGACAAAACCTAGTTTGCACATTCTAGTTTGATTATTTGCATAGGTTTTGCTCTAGGGATTTAATTGTGGCCTAGTTTAGTAAAAGTTTTAGAAGTCCTAATTCACCCCCCTCTTAGGCGTCACCCGTTTCCTACATCCCCCTTTGCAGTCACTTCTTTAATTACATCTGATATAAGCCTGTCAATATCTGACATTGTAGCTTCGACTTCACCAACGTCCTTGGCTTCGACAGCAACTTTAGCTTTAGCTTCGGTACCCGCAGCAGTCACGGTCTTAGCTGCCGAAGCTGAAGGTGGTGTTCGTTCAATGGCTTGCATCACATTTACTATTCGTTGTTTCTTTTGCTCTTTTACTTTTTCCTCTGCAACCGAAGGTTGTCCTTTCTTCTGTAAAAATTGTGTCAGTTCTGATCCCAGTGGACTTAGCAGCTTGAAGGGTGGGGAGTCAGTCATTACCTTCAGAATTTCTGCTACTTCAGCAGCAGAGGGCGTCAAATGAGCTTCTTCTCCTGTCTTCGGCTCAGAGGAAGGCACTATGCTAAGCTTTCGCTTCTTAGAAATTGCCATCTTTGGCTCTTGTCCTGTTCTTGTTTTCTTCAAAGCTTTTTCATCTTCCTTTATTAATCGGACAGCTTGCCTACTCAGAATGCTGACTATTCTTTTTCTCTTTATCCCTTCGGCCCCTTCATCGAGCTTCTCATAGTTAGGGTAATCGAAGTTTAAGGCATCCATCACACGGTTTAGCCTTCGTTTTGGCCGGGTGCCGAAGGCGGCAGTCATCAATTGGTCTTCTTTCTTGGTATAATTACCAAGTATCTTGTTGCACATGGTCTCAATCATCTCCAACCATTCGTTGTAAGGTTTCTTGAATTGTTTTTCAAATTTAAAGCGATAGGGGAGCCGTACAAGCTCATACTTCTTCCCCCCTTCTTTTTTCTTCGGCATCCCCCAACCGCTAGAAGTTGGAAATGTCTTGTTTGCCAAATATTCTTGTACTAGGTCCCTAGTACTAATTTTGGCAGCTACCACTCTAAACTCAACTTCGGCTAGCTGGCATGGGGAGCCAAGTTGCATATGGAACAAGGGCCTGATAATTCCGAAGCTTAGTTTCATGGGCTTCATGACCATAGTCATCAATTTCTCCCTTTTCTTCTCGTCCGTTTTCACATGAAACCATTCATTTTCCACCCGGTTGGCCATTTAGTACGATAGCCAATTACTGGAGCCTTGGTATCTTTTCTATATGCAAAGTTGTAACAGCCAAAGTTCTTATGAAGACCATCTGCTCTGGCCTTCGTTTGATAGTGCAGTTCGTGCACCCAGCAAAAAGCTTCGGCATTAGCGCTCATACCCTGGCTTCGGAGAGCTCGTATAAAAACACTGAGTCCAACAATAGTATTGGGTGTCAATTGATGAAGGTATATCTCAAAGTTCTTTAAAACTTCTCCTATCATGTCATTTAAGGGGAACCGAAGTCCTGCTCTGAAGAAGCTCTTAAAAACGACAACTTCGTCCTCTCTTGGCTCCAGAACTATCTCCTCCTCAGCAAACTGGACAAGCTTGCTCTCAACCTCCCCGAAATAGCCAAGTTTTCTCATCATAACCATGTCATCCTCTGTTACAGTAGACTTCCCAAATTCAATGTGGCTAGGCTTTGTTGGGCTCAAAATACTGTTATCTCCTTCACTTTCATTGTCACTTTCGCCTTCAGCTACAATCTGTTCAGCTTCGGCATTGGACGCACCTTCGGCAGTAACTTCCTCTGACACAACCAGACTCGATTGCTCCATCACTTCTGAAATTGGTGCTGTTTTGGCGATTTCAGTGTCCTCTCCTTCACGAGACACTCTAGCAGTGGATCTTACCCTGGCCATTTATGTGTTCAGGTTCTTTAAGCCGAAGCTGATCTCAGGTGACAAAGCACTTGCTTGAAAATTCAACGCAGGAAGCTTCGACTATGGCTAAAATTTTTAACAGCACAACGATGCGATAGCAATGAATGCCGTGGTAACTCCTCACCAACCCATCCGTTTATATAATGTTGCAAGGGGAGAAGTTAAACCGCCATACCGCTTACACTGGCTAAGCGGTTGTGTAACACCCCTGGTGTTTATATTCTGCTCGACAACGAGTATGGATTTAAGCATGTAATATCAGTGGATAAACAGATGCTAAATTTTAATCATCTTTGTCTTTCGCGATTTTAATATCGCATCTATTTCTGTCTATTTAGACTCTTCCTAAGTCTTCGCGAAATTCGGAACGTAATTGTTCCAAAAATTTGCGAGTCCTGTGCCTAATTAAAATCTATCGAGTTTGGTGCCGTTTGCATTTCTATAATCTAAACAACTAAAAAGGGTTCATGAAACTTTTGGATTATCGGATCTTTGTTTGCTGGCAAATTTGGATATATTCGGGTTACGCACGTAAGTGAATATAAAAATAGAAGACTTCTGATTTTATGAACAATTTGGAGCCCGCGCTGAATGATGCGCCAGCTGATTAAGTGAATCGTTCCTCTCAGCATGTGATCGTTGACGTCAGATCAAATGATCGATCACTGGTGAGGATCGTAAAAATTAGACGGAACTAAATAACAGTCTCTCTATCTTAATCTGTTTCGTCTATCGCGAGTTCGACATCGTTTTTATTTATCTGAGCTCTTCCTAAATTTTCATGATGTTCGGAACATAGTTGTTCCGAAAATCGGTGTGTCCGGTGATTATTTAAAACTCATCGCTCGCGAGAATACGAATTTGGAAGCCCAACCCACTCGGATGAATTTTTATCCGATTTTTACTAAACCAGTGTTGTCTTAAATATTGTCTAAATACTGTAGCCTGATCTAATTTGGCTCTTCAAAATCTTAATTTTGGAACCATGGTATTTTGGCAGGCATTTTTGCGCGAGAGAGAAAATAACAAATATGGAAATGAAAATATCCTCTCTCTCCTGCTATTCTCTCTCTTTTCTAATTTTTCCAGCCGCCATCTCTATCCTCCAACCGTGCGCGCCGCTCAACTCTGGAAAAATCCCGTCATCATCTCCATCCCTCTCCCTAATTTTTCTTCGGACCGTGCGCTGCTGTCCTCTGCTCGAAGCCTCCATGCCGCGCGCTTCTTCCTTATCCCTTGCCGTCTCTGCTTGATTTTTCCAGCCACGTGTGTCGTCTTTTTCTTTCCTCTGCCGCGCGTCGTTCTTATCCCCTGTGTGCGCTCCTCTCTGCTGAGCGACTCTCCAGCGTGCGCTCAGCTCCAGCTTGTCCCCCATGGCAGCCGAACCCCTTTAGCTCGCCGCACCCCTGCTCACGTCCCCTAGCCAGCAGGTGCAGACTCTCCACTTCTTCTGCTCCATAGCGCCATCCTCCATCCCCAGCCATGCCGCTCGGCCTCTGCTTCTCCGTGGTCGCCCCTTCAGCCGAGCGTCCTCCTGGCCAGAGCTCCCTGCTCTGTTCCTCCTGTCGTGCCCTGAACTTTCTCCCCACGCCCTGCCTCGGCTCGTCAGCGCTTGGACTGAAGCTCGCCCTACGTGCCCATCTCCCTGCTCCAGCTCTGTTGCCGCGTGAGCTCGCCCTGGCTTGTATCCGGCGCTCAGCGTCTGCTTCTCTGCTCCCTCTGCGTGCGCCCAGCCTCCATCGTCGGTGTTTCTCTCTGGCGCTCCTCCCTGGCGTGCCCTTGTCTTATTCCATGGCCGGAGTTTTTCCTCTGCTTGGAGCTCGCCCAGTTTGCACGCCGAGCTCCTTCGTCGCAGCTTCTTGCTTCCTCATCAGCGCACCTCTGTCTCTAGTCTCCTGTGCCGCGCTCGCCTCGGCTCCCAGGTCAGCGCGCAATTTTGGAGCTCTGCACGAATGGCGCATGGTCTGGTACTTTGCAGCAAGCGCTTCATGTGGGTGGTGTGGTTTCCAAACCGCGTGATGCGCTGGCTCGATGCTTAGACCCCAGCCTCTGTCGTGCTCATCTGCCTCGGCAGCAAGTACTACGTGTCGGAGCAGCGGCAGCGACGCCCTCCTTTGCGTCGTGCTCACCAGATTGGGCCTCGCGTCATCGATCTGTGTAATTCCTGTTCGTCTATAGGTTTCGCCGGTTGTTGATTTCCTATTCGCCATGGTCATCACGTCGGTTGTTTCTATCCGAGCTTGCCTAGCTCGCCAGCCGTCGCGCCATCTTTACCCGTTGTGCCGTGCGTTGCCTCGTTCACCTTGTTGTGTCGTCATGGACTTGTCGACGTACTGCTGTGGTACCTGGATCATGCTCGCCTCAACTCGAACGAGTCGTACTGTCATCATCTTCGTCGAATGGAAATCGTCGCGCTGGCACGTCGATGTCGTCGATTGCCATCCTCGTCTACGCCAAGTCCCAAGTCGTGAAGACGCTCTTGTGCTGGCTATGCGTCACTAGCTCAACAAAATTAATCCCATTGGTATCTGGTCTAGAATAAAAATTGTGTGCATCGCACGCCAGACGTATGTGCTAAAAGACGTCAACCGGAAATTGTCGTCGTGCTTCTGATTATCGCGTCGGATTGGTCAGGGTAAGCCAATTTGTTATTCGTGTTAGTGAATTGATGGATGGTCTGACTAGGTATAATATTTATTAGATTGCCTGAGTCGTTTTGGTAATTTGGTCGATGTCGTATGATGAAGGAGGTCTCAATAGGTTTCAGTGTTTGCGGGACTATAGGTGTTAAAGTCGTAATCTTGTGGAATTCTATGATAATGGTCATACTAAGCTGACTAGGTAAAAATATGATGTTTTATTAATATGTGTGATACACAGGTTAGCTGGAAAATTAGTTTAGAAAGTTAATAAAAGTTCTTCGATGAATTTTATAAACATTAGGTGTCCTAGAATCGTGAAGCCAAAATTGTAAGCCAATTAGTGTGCTCTCTAAACCAGGCTTGAATGTGTGCTGGTTGATTTCATGATTTGAATGGATGTTGATTGCTGCTTCGAATATTTAGGATCAAGTAACATCGATATATTTGTTTCAACCAAAATCTAGGATCTGTTTGATCAGTAATGCGTACAAACACTTTAGGTCTTTTAGTCCTGAAATTGTAATTGATATATTGTATACAATATGCTTGGTTATAAGTGTTTCATCCTTTTTAGTGTAGATTATCTATCTTGTACTACTTATACTCGTGCTCATAAATGTGCATCATGCATCCCATGAGGTACGTTAATTGATCGCGCGATGTGGAAGACGAGACAAGTTGACCGCAAAATGGTGCTAGGAGTGGTCTTCTTCGCAAGACGATGTCGTCAGTCGGACCAACCTGAAGATGGTTAAATCAAGCAAGTGCTTGGCCGAGGGATACTCGCCAAGTGGACGCCACCTAACAAACACTAACATAGTGTTTCTTCCAGGCAAGCCCTGGTGCATTTGCCACCTCCTTGTGTTTTAAAATCTTTATCACCTTGTTTGATGCATTAGGTGATAGGAGTTGTGTGGCAAACAATTGCTGCATTTCCTTCCTTGAAAAATTGATTACCCTCCCTTGATACCCGTTTATGAAGAGGATTTTTATAATGCTTAGCCTTGCTTTAGAGAAACAAAATATTTTGTTTCAAAACAAAAGTGATGCTACAGATTGGATGGGATGTTTTCAAAAATAAAACTTGAGGGGGGATCCATCACGGCCATGATGGGTTCAACATCAGAAAAGGTGTACCTCTGCCAGGTACCAGACTTTGGGTTGAAAATAATAAAGCTAAGACCGGGCAGTTGACTTGCACGAGAAGAGAGTCTCAGTGTAGTGTCTCCGTCTAAGTCGATTAAGGACCGTGTCAATGTAGGCTTGATGATCGAGGACCTTTTTAACTAGTCACATGCCTCGTCATGGGTAAGCTTTGCCTCGGGCAGACTAATACTAGAAAGGCCAACACACAATGGGAGTGGAGAGATGGCGAGAGTAACGTGTGCCCTCCGTGGGAAGAGGCTGGATGGTGGTGTATCTGTGCTCTCGGTTGGCGTGAACCCGTTCTAGTCTTAAGAAACCCGGTGGCGAGTTGACATATGCATGGGTTAAGTGCTACATATATCGTGTGATTGGAGATCCCCAACTGGGTATTAATCGATTCGGATCGCCGTTACTTCTTGGACATGAAGACTTGGTCACTGGCTTACACGTAGCAATCCAGTGAACTGATGGGATGATAAAAAGACGGCTAGTATAGGCCAAGTGCTTGAACTAGGGTAAAAAGAACTCTAGTGATAGGAAATGACTTAACTTGCTAATAAAACTGGATTTTTAAGGATCCACTTTTAGTAAGCTTTTCTGCAAAACAGAGTCTTTGATTCTTGATAAACCATACCTTGAATCCCTTTAAAACCAGCATACCCTTGAGAGTCTTTTCTTTAGTCGGGTAAGTCTTGCTGAGTAATTGCGTACTGAGGGTTTTATTCCCTGTTGTTTTTCAGGATATAACTTTGTGCTGCTGTTGATGGTGTTATGTGCCGGTGGGCTCGGCCTTCTTATAAGTCTAAGTAACTCTTCTATACTTCTTATTGAGGATGGTCACTTGAGCTAGCATATATTTCAAACTTATACTTTTGTAATCACTTTGATAAATATAATGTAAAATTTTTGTAACTTATAAAATTTGGTAATAAGATTTCCGCTACAAAAATGTCGATGTGTGTGATTTGTGTTACTTAATCTCGTGATCTTGGTTGTAAGTGGTTTATCCGGTGTCCTTGGGGCACTCGGACGGATCTTGTTAAGTTATCTGGTGTACATGCATAGCTGTCTGAGGTATTTGAGACAAGGACAGGTGCATGTGGGCTCGATAACTTGGGAGGTTCTGCCACAGCTGGTATAGGAGCAAGATTAAGTATATACTGTCACATACATATTTTCAAAACAAAAGTTTTGGTTTTAGAAAACCTATTTTCAACTAAACACATTGTTTGGCTTTGAAAAACTATAATGCTAGCGACATCCTCTGTTAAGCCCTAAATTAAGGACTATCAGGTGGCTTATTTAAAAACACTACACCGCAACCGGGTGGATATTGCATACGTGTGTTATGTTATTTTTGAGGCCATTCAGTTTTGAATGGATCGATGCTCAAGGTAAGGTGAGATGTGAGAGCATGACCGAACACCATCGGTGTAGGGAAGAGTATAAAAAGCGCTTGATTATATACATGTTCCACATATGTATATATGAAGGCTGCGATGTTGAGTAATTACCTTTCTGAGAATTCAATACCCCATGGATGTGTATGGGTATACAGACATGGGAATACTAAAAAGTGTAATGTATTTGCAACGACACACCTACGCTCAGGTAAGAAGGTGAGTTACCATAATGAGCTGCCCTATGGTTAAAGTGTGGCAGCGGCGCCTATGCGTGGTTCGGCGCTTAATGATGAGCTGGCCTCCATATAGCTATATATGGAGTATATACTGTGATAAACTGTCATGTGTGAACTACATCATGGGAACTTGGGCTGTGATGAAATTTTCTGTAGATACACTAACCTCGAAAACGTATGTGTAGCTGACGACTAGCAAAATATCGAGAGAGTCGTAAGTATACCACCGATATAGAACGTTATTGCCACATTATGTTGGTAAAGTCAGTGAGGACGAATAAGACGAGCATGCATCCTGATTGTTGCATCATGTTTGTCACCTATACACCCAAAATGCTTCTCTCACCTTTATTCCAGTAGCCGATGATTGTAAATGATGTGGTGTCTTAGGGATACGGGTTTAGATTGTTTCTAACTTTTCATAATTTGACCATTAGTGCAAATTGTGTTTGCCCTTGTACTTGATGTGCCGATAGAAGGTTGGTGACTTGTTTGCTTAAACCCAAAACTAGGCCATGTTCTTATTTAGTGAACCATGACCCAAATTTGAATTTTCCATTATCACTCCATGGCCAAGCCCATGCAAATAAATGCTTAGATAATTTGTTCGTTAGACATAAAATGCAAGCAGACTTAAAGCTAGGATCTCGAGTCCGTGTTCTTGCTATTTAATTTGTGATGTTTTAAGTTGTCATATTTCCATCCTAAATCATGCCCCTGTTCGATTGGCTCAAGCTAATATCTCTATTCTAGTTTGCCTCTTTTGAGAATCACATTGTCGACTCATCAACCTAACCTAGGAAAGACATGTCCGATCATTTTCTTGAGTTTGATGCCTTTAGTTTCCCCATGTCTATTGAAGGCATGCTAATTTAAGCTTATGCTTGTTTTCCCTCCATATCTAATAGATACTAATTCTTGACCTTGTGATCTATATGATGGGCATAGAAATATGCTTGGGGATAAAATAACAGTCTCCCATCGTACTTGTAACACCTCGGGATCCACAAACACCCAGAATGCTACTGGACTACACTTCTCACATTCGTATATAAAATTTCGGCAGCATCTCGTTTGCAAAATTGCATAAATGAGAGGGCAACAGTGTATAAACATATACCATGACAAAAAACATATTAAGTATTATTAATCGGCTAGCAAAGGGAAGTTAAACATACGGCATGAACTGAATTAACCAGTGCGCACGACTAGTTAAAAAAACAAACATCCTTTACCAACAAGTTTCTAATTAAATCATGGCTGCGCCTGGGCAGCGTTATTATGAGAGTGAAAGTGGACGTGCTGCTACTCCCCTCATTCCAACATGTATCAAGTACCTGCATTGAGTAATGCAAGAGTGAGATGACACATCTCAGCATGTAAAATAATAACAAATTGTTTAACCACATAAGAACATTGTTTTACCACCACTTGATTTCACAACCTCCTTATTACGAAGGTGCAGCACGAATACAACGTACAACACACCTAGTTACCATACCTTGCAGGTAGAAACCAAAATAGTAACATAGTAATGTCACACTTCATATATGCCTCATGAGTGCAAATATCTGCAAATGCAAGGATGACTTCTGCCTTCATACCTCTAAGGATATGAAGCCGCATCGTACCCCTCCTCGGGCAACGTACGATGCTAAAAGTGTACCGGTATGGTCGGACCATAAGATCGCGACATAACTTCAACATGCAAGATGGATGATGCGATGTGCATGACATACCTACAACACTTCATATAACGTGATTCAAAAAGATACTTCGACTTCATCCAAGATGGGAATCAACCACATATATCATTCCCAAATCATGATCATCCGCAATATTAGACAATTGAGAATTAATATTTTCGAACAAATAAACTTCATTATAGAGTTCAATGATTAACACATTTAATACTTATGCATACTCAATGACAAGGCATAGGATGCAAACCAAACGGTAGCAACCACCACTGTATTTACTTGCCTTCACCGGGAATTTGGAATGGTACTAAGTACGATCCGGAAGTCCACCACCTGTTTTTGACACACACCTTAGTGCACAGATCAACATAACAAACACTAATAAACAACGCCGCACCTACGCACAATTCCAACCCGTCGCGAGCGACAACTCTCCCATCACCACCAAACTGCAGCGGCGCTGCTTGATAATTTCATAACTTTAAAATTATAATAGCAGTGATATCAATCAAAAACTCTGGAAGAATTTACATAAAATTCTCCACAAGTTTTATATTCAAATGATAATTAAATTCCAACCCCTAATTAGCCCAAAACAGTCCACAAGATAAACCCTGCAATCTGTTTTTGGACAGCAGCATACCCGGATTCAAACTGCGATATCTCCTAAAATATAACTCCGAATCAAGCGCATAAGTACTCGTTGGAAAGGTATGACAAAGCTCTATATGATTATTATACTGATTATCACTAATTACCCACGGAAAATCCCCAGAAACGGCTAATACTCCTGCTGTTCGCCCACCTGCAAATCTGTTTTTTTGGACAGCACCTCTACCAATTCGCATACGTAAGCATCTAATCGATTGAATTGCAGCACAAATAAACAAGAGTTAATCACAAAATCACCTTGACTTCTCCCTCTTTCCTCCCTCCTTCTTCCTTCCACCAAATTCCAATTGGAGATTTGCACCCACACGACGTAGATCAAGCGGGAGGGCTGCACCTAGGAGAGGAGGAGATGGGGGGCAGCTAGGGTTTGTGGGATGGTGGCTGCAAGAGTTTGAGGGAGGAGGAGATAAGAGAAGGGGGGCGGCTGCACAAAGGCTAGAGAGAGGGGGGCGGCTGCACCAAGGGAGGGGATTAGGGGGAGGGGGGCTAGTGGGCCGGATCGAGTTTCACGGCCCAACTCGCTCACACGATAGCTCTCGACCCCAACGCATGAGTCTAACAAAAAATTCTACTGTTTTACTGGTGAATGCTTCCCAAAAATTCCAAACCCCTGTAGCACAGGACCCGAAAGAGAAAACAAAGAAAAAAGAATAATCTTCAATTTCACTTCTTTTTTTTGAAAAATTGGGTATCACACTCTACCCCCCTTAAAAAGAATTCGACCTCGAATTCCGACGCTTCTATCGGAACGACACAAGAAAGATTAATGACTCAACAAAACTCGCACGTAACGAAAAGTTTGGGTACTTCTGCCGCATCAGCTCCTCAAGCTCCTAGGTTTCTAAGATACGCAGCAGACGACACTCTAGAGTCTGGTCTTGCTACACGAGAATCAGCTCTGGATTCCTCAAATACTTCCTCAACATAAAGACATTGAATACATGGTGTACTCTAATCATAGATTCCGAAAAAAGTATGTGCTAAGCCCAGCTGCCCACTCGGCTAAGATAGTAGACGGTCCTATATACCTCGAACAAAGCTTTCCTGACACCAAGTCAACATTGACATATGCAAGTACTTCAATGAATGTATATATAAATGCAATGCATATAGTGTTACTATAGCCTAAACCAAACTTAGCCAAACTAGAGCAACTTCAAGAGAGCAACTTAATGCTTGCATATTTCTGGACAGCAGCACAACGGTTAATTGATTTGCTCATAACTCACAAAATATGCATCCAAAAATAGTAAACTAGGACTTTATAGAAAGATTATAAATTCCACTATACCCTTGGTATTATCATCATAACAAGATTTGACACTTAGAAAGGTCAAACCATGTTAAACGTAAATTCTGTTCAGACTTGAAAAGAATTCAACTACTCAATTCAAAAATCCATAATTGGAGTCTCAGTCATCCAATTCAGGTGCTCCTAGACTTTTTAGAAAGCTAGTTGAATTGTCTATAATTCATTTATAAACATATCAGGTTAATTCAATGCATATCAAGGTCAAAAGACATGAGAAAGGCTTTGCTGTCCAAATTTGGACAGATTCAGAGATCACACTTAAAACAGCTGTAACTTAACTTATAGATCTCCAAAAAAAGGTGATCCAAAATTTGTTAAAAAGATTAAGAAAAGTACTATAACTTCTTTATAATTTATAAGAACTTATTTGAAGTTTAAATTGGGCAAACAAGGTTAGTTTCGAAATCTGTACATAATCTGGACAGATTCCAAGACTGGACTTGAGAAAAATCATAACTCCCAAACTACTAGACCTATGGTCATGAAATTTTTACACAAGTAAGATAAATAAGTTGGCTACAACTTTGATATATAACATCTCTACAGAAAAGATGGTTTACTTCATTGAACTAGCTGCATAACTAAAATTGGTCATGCAGTCCCAACAACAAGCAATAGATTTTATTCAGGTTCATTTTGTTTCTACCTCTCACTATAAAAGCAATAATAACAATGAAATATTGTAAAATTATCTAAACTTTATGATCTACAACTTTCGTATTCAAAGGATAATTTTTTTTCATCTACATTTTAAATTTTACTATTAAGGCGACATACATGATCTGCCACCAGAACGTGACGAAACATGACACATAAATTCAAAATATCGTAACTCCCTGCAGCTAACAAAATTTTGAAAATATAAACTCATTGAAAATATTATAACATTCCCTAAAACTTTTATTATAATGAGTGTCTTGGAATTGGTTTCCAAACTGATAAAACAATGCAACTCTTTTGTTGCAAAACTGATAGGATAGAAACAATGGACAACTAAAATTCAAAAACCTATAACTACTACTATACTCAACTTAAACTACAACGAACACGCGTTGGAAAAGTTTGAAAATTGTCCACGACTTTTGCAATAAAGTTGCACCCAAATTTATCTTTATAGCCCTCAACTCTGCATGACCTACAGCTAAACTCAGCCTGAGATACTGCACATTAGAGATTCGACTTATATCCGGACAACCACCTCTCCCAATCTATTTAACAGACAATTACAAGTAAATATCCATTTAAAAGGTGCTGAGAAGAACTAAATGTTTTGCTTAAAGAGAATTCCCAAATTTAGGCTCTGAAACTATCAAAACGCGGTTGATTTATTGGTGGTTATCACGACACCTAAAGTTTAGACACAACGGTGCAACAACTTCAGAGCCGCCTGCCCCAATTATATGCAATGAGAATTACAAACCAATACTCTTTGGAAAGATCATGAACTTACTAAAACTTTCATAATCCAACAAAGACCAAATTATACCGTCTTCAATGTCTACATCTTCCGTACAAAATTAAAGACTCATTCTGCCAGAGACACCAACAAGGATGTTTTAGGAAACCCATAACTCTCAAATGTTTAGACCAAACCATGTGATTAAGCATCCTATGGAAAGATGAAGAAACATACTACAAAACATTCTAGATAAGAGAAGCCTGATTCAGCCTCGAACTAATTTAAAATGCCTCCCAAAACCAAACAACACATTAACAACAAAAAAAAACAATATAAAATGAAACCCATTGGCAGGTGCAATCAACACTAGGATTTTCCACTACCAAACTGGGATGCAACTCCACAAAGTCTTTAAATAACACTCTACCAAATAGGTTAGAACACTAAGCACAACAATCAACGAATTCAACAACCTCGTTTGTTAATGCCACTAAGGTCAAACATCCATGTATCGACAATGTTTGAAACACCTGACATACCCGTCTCAAGCATTATAAAACATGGTTGTTATTACACTAAAATCCAACTACTAACGTGAAGCAAATGGTGCTCATGCCATATAACGTCTTTTTTCTCCTCTCAAAAGAGATAAAATGTGCAACACTCATAAAGCAATGGAGGGATAACAACAAGAAAAACTAATGTTCTTCTTGATACAGACTCATGCAAAAGCTTCATAAATATTACTTTCAACACTAAAATAATAACACGATACTATGCTCAACAGGAGTAATTGGACTTCAATAAGACAATCCACCTAACCAAACTACCTTGATTAACCTCACATACAACAATACCTCCTATTATTGCACTTGAACAATTGGTACCACGTGATGTCATAGGATGAATTCAATGTAGTAGACATACATGATCTTTCAAACCATCATTCATACGAAAAAAATCTCAATCTGATGCAACAATCACATCATTATAGAGATAGATGACTAACAAACATAGGCAACTTCCAGTTAAGCATTGACTTTGTTTAAGATAAAGCGATCCAAACAATAATTCAACGAGCATGCATAGAGAACTGATCATAAAAAATAAAACTACCATATATCGTCGGCGATTAAAAAAATATAAAACGGATTGTCCATATCGTCCACATGACTAGCCTCCAACAACTAAAAATTATGCATAACCTTTATGGCTATAGAAACAAACCATAGAAGGAAAACATGCATGCCTCTTCAACTATAATATAGACATAAAATCCACTTGAAATCACCCTATTTATTGTTAAAGATAAGGTTGCACACAATAAGAAAACCTATCATGTAAACATGGTTGAACTTATCTATCCACGTCATCTTACAAATTCACTTGAGTTCTACCAGTCTCAAGATTTCATAGACAGTACAACATTGCCTTTGCTTTATGGAGACAAACCTATTGTACTCTAAGATCAAGTTGGAAAGTAGCCATATTAGCCCAAAGGGGTGAGGCACAAAGCATTGCATCCATGGAAATATTACATTGATGAGTTGGGTTGTAACCCAACATTCAATCAGACTCAACAACATGATAAAACTACATTATATAGTGTTTTCACACCACACCAAGCCGGATTAGACCCACTATACACAAACTCAATAAACAATCAGTCCTACACATACTAGAACCCAAAAAAATCCATTAAAAAACATCCACAATCAAGCATAAAAAATATATGATAGTAATAGCTCAGAGATTTGAAAAACATCGCATCGAAAATAACATCATGACGATATGTATACAAAACAAGTACATTAGTAGCTTCACTTGCATAATAACTTCAATAACAACCACATCAAGAAACCAATATTAAATAGAAGTAACATATCATATTAAGCTTTAAGTCGTTACGACATATCCCATCAAACCATAAAGGGATTTGGAGTAAGGGAATTCTAGTCATCTATACAATAAAATACTAATATGAAAGATATACGAACCCATACCCTTCCTATATGTGCAAGTGTGTCAAATTTATCTTCAAATTGTGTAGAATCTAAATCCTATCCTTTGATACCAACTGTAACACCCCGGGATCCACAAACACCCCAGAATGCTACTGAACTACACTTCTCAAATTCGTATATAAAATTTCGGCAGCATCTCGTTTGCAAAATTGCATAAATGAGAGGACAGCAGTGTATAAACATATACCATGACAAAAAACATACTAAGTATTATTAATCGGCTAGCAAAGGGAAGTTAAACATACGACATGAACTGAATTAACCAGTGCACACGACTAGTTAAAAAAACAAACATCCTTTACCAACAAGTTTCTAATTAAATCATGGCTGCGCCTGGGCAGCGTTATTATGAGAGTGAAAGTGGACGTGCTGCTACTCCCCTCATTCCCAACATGTATCAAGTACCTGCATTGAGTAATGCAAGAGTGAGATGACACATCTCAGCAAGTAAAATAATAACAAATTGTTTAACCACATAAGAACATTGTTTTACCACCACTTGATTTAACAACCTCCTTATTACGAAGGTGCAGCACGAATACAACGTACAACACACCTAGTTACCACACCTCACAGGTAGAAACCACAATAGTAACATAGTAATGTCACACTTCATATATGCCTCATGAGTGCAAATGTCTGCAAATGCAAGGATGACTTCTGCCTTCATACCTCTAAGGATATGAAGCCGCATCGTACCCCTCCTCGGGCAACGTACGATGCTAAAAGTGTACCGGTACGGTCGGACCATAAGATCACGACATAACTTCAACATGCAAGATGGATGATGCGATGTGCATGACATGCCTACAACACTTCATATAACGTGATTCAAAAAGATACTTCGACTTCATCCAAGATGGGAATCAACCACATATATCATTCCCAAATCATGATCATCCGCAATATTAGACAATTGAGAATTAATACTTTCAAACAAATAAACTTCATCATAGAATTCAATGGTTAACACATTTAATACTTATACATACTCATTGACAAACCAAACGGTAGCAACCACCACTGTATTTACTTGCCTTCACCGGGAATTTGGAATGGTACTAAGTACGATCCGGAAGTCCACCACCTGTTTTTGACACACACCTTAGTGCACAGATCAACATAACAAACGCTAATAAACAACGCCACACCTACGCACAATTCCAACCCGTCGCGAGTGACAACTCTCCCATCACCACCAAACTGCAGCGGCGCTGCTTGATAATTTCATAACTTTAAAATTATAACAGCAGTGATATCAATCAAAAACTCTAGAAGCATTTACATAAAATTCCCCACAAGTTTTATATTCAAATGATAATTAAATTCCAACCCCTAATTAGCCCAAAACAGTCCACAATATAAACCCTGCAATCTGTTTTTGGACAGCAGCATACCCGGATTAAAACAACGATATCTCCTAAAATATAACTCCGAATCAAGCGCATAAGTACTCGTTGGAAAGGTATGACAAAGCTCTATATGATTATTATACTGATTATCACTAATTACCCACGAAAAATCCCCAGAAACGGCTAATACTACTGCTGTTCGCCCACCTGCAAATCTGTTTTTTTGGACAACACCTCTACAATTCGCATATGTAAGCATCTAATCGATTGAATTGCAGCACAAATAAACAAGAGTTAATCACAAAATCACCTTGACTTCTCCCCCTTTCCTCCCTCCTTCTTCCTTCCACCAAATTCCAATTGGAGATTTGCACCCACGCGACGTAGATCAAGCGGGAGGGCTGCACCTAGGAGAGGAGGAGATGGGGGGGGGGGCAGCTAGGGTTTGTGGGATGGTGGCTGCAAGATTTTGAGGGAGGAGGAGATGAGAGAAGGGGGGTGGCTGCACAAAGGCTAGAGAGAGGGAGGCAGCTGCACCAAGGGAGGGGATTAGGGGGAGGGCGGCTAGGGTTAGGGGGGCTAGTGGGCCGGATCGAGTTTCACGGCCCAACTCGCTCACACGACAGCTCCCGACCCCAGCGCATGAGTCTAACCAAAAATTCTGCTGTTTTACCTGTGAATGCTTCCCAAAAATTCCAAACCCTTGTAGCACAGGACCCGGAAGAGAAAACAAAGAAAAAAAGAATAATCTTCAATTTCACTTCTTTTTTTTGAAAAATTGGGTATCACAGTACTCCTTTCATCAAGTTTAATTTATGGCCATGTCTTGTTCATCTCATTGGGCCATGATCTATTTAGCTCTCTACTTGTAACTATTCTTACAGGTGGAGTATTTGTTGTATACTGACATCCTTGCTCAATCCATTTGTGCCATGTGAGATTTCTTATTGGTTACGTCTGGTAATGGTGTTATGACTAAAACTGACGGTGTCGTGACGGAACCGAGGGCCTCCTGTGGGTATACACACAAGGTTGTACTGCTCGGCACACGCTAGTATCACAGTTAGTAGTCTTAATCCATTATGAGATTATATCAATATGTTATCTCTACACAAATTGTTCTTATCATGTGAGATTCATAATTGGTGCCAGTTTTGTAACGGTGTCATGGTTAGGAACTTATGTTACCACAACGAGACTAAGAGCCTCCTGTGAATGTGCACCTAGGATTTTGCTGCTTGGCGCGTGCCGGTACCGAAGTCTCTAGTCATGATCCGTTATGGAATTACACTGATGTGCTATCTTCCATGGACCTTCCCTTGAAACAGTTTCTATGTTGTTTGTTAAGTGATCAAACAACATCTATAATCTCCATTGGATCAAAAGGGCATACCACTTTTATGTGTGGTCTCTTTTCTTTTGATCTTGGTAGTGGCTACTGATACAAGTTCCCTTTACGTCCTTGTGTAAAGGTGAAGCCTTGAAGCTTTTTAGTGTTGAAGACAACTGATTAGCTCTCAAAAGGGAGATTGGGTTTTCCTACCGCTGAGATGCAGGAGTTTGTTCATTTGCTCTCTTATTTAATCCATGTATTCCCTAATCAAGTCTGTTCATCTCGCATGAAGAAACGGATGAACAACCTGACCGAATGGATTTCTATTCAAATGCATGACCTTTTGCTAGCAAATGTGAACTCTCAACCCTTGGCTTACCGATGGTACTGAGAGGACCTGCTCAATGTTAAAAGTAGTTCAACAAGTTGGTTTTACTAACTTGTAACTGCATTGTGAACAAAGGTTGAGTTTAGAGATCGTTTTGTCGAGTTGTCTAAACTCACTTTTGTACCACCCCTCTTAATGAAGTGTTTATAAGAATCGAGATTAAGTCGGCCAGTAACCACCTAATCATTGCTCTAGTCGTGCCTCGATCGCCTCACGTATAGTTTTTCGACGTGTGTGATCAGGTCAAGCCATGATTAGTGTTCGATAAAATGGATTGGTTACGACGGCAGCCTCTACAGATCCCTCCGTTGGTGATTTTTCGAGTCTCTATCATTTTCTTGGACTCAGATTGTCTGGCTAACACGGGTCAACTGTGATGTTGTTCAACACCCACACCCGTCTTGTGTGCTATGAACTTACCGTGACCACTTGTTGGTAAACCTCTTTTCTATGTGTTTTACCCAAGAGGTTGCCTCTGGTTCTGTTTGGGTAAAGTCGCATATCTACCGCTCGCCCATTAGACTCAGATAGTACAGTGTCATCAGAAAAAACAAACTGCACACATGGAACCTTTATGTGTCCTTCTGATAGATGTCGTCTCTATTGTTGGACATCTCTAAATTAGCCTAAGGCGATACATGATATGTCCACTAGAGAAACAACATCCTGAGGGACTCGCCTTCGCTCAGGACTGCCTTATGATTATCGCTGATATGGACATGGGTTACATGCTTCTCTACTCTTATGAGTATTTTGCTCCGAATCTCGGGACAAGATTCTTTTAAGGGGGAGGGCTGTAACACCCCTGGTGTTTATATTCTGCTCGACAACGAGTATGGATTTAAGCACGTAATATCAGTGGATAAAATGGATGCTAAATTTTAGTCATCTTCGTCTATCGTGATTTAATATCGCATCTGTTTCTGTCTATTTAGATCTTCCTAAGTCTTCGCGAAATTCAGAACGTAATTGTTCCAAAAATTTGCGAGTCCTGTGCCTAATTAAAATCTATCGAGTTTGGTGCCATTTTTATTTCGATAATCTAAACAGGTAAAAAGAGTTCATGAAACTTTTGGATTATCGGATCTCCGTTTGCTGTCAAATTTGGATATGTTCGGGTTACGCGCGTAAGTGAATACGAAAATCAGAAGACTTCTGATTCTATGAACAATTTGGAGCACGCGCTGTTCGAACAGAATGATGCGCCAGCTGATTAAGTGAATCGTTCCTCTCAGCATGTGATCGTTGGCGTCAGATCAAATGATCGATCACTGGTGAGGATCGTAAAAATTAGATAGAACTAAATAACAGTCTCTCTATCTTAATCTGTTTCATCTGTCGCGAGTTCGACATCGTTTTTTATTTATCTGGGCTCTTCTTAAATTTTCATGATGTTCGGAACATAGTTGTTTCGAAAATCGGTGCGTCCGGTGTTTATTTAAAACTCATCACTCGCGAGAATACGAATTCAGAAGCCCGACCCACTCGGATGAATTTTTATCCGATTTTGACTAAACCAGTGTTGTCTTAAATATTGTCTAAATACTATAGCCTGATCTAATTTGGCTCTTCAAAATCTTAATTTTGGAACCATGGTATTTTGGCAGGCATTTTTGCGCGAGAGAGAAAATAACAAATATGGAAATGAAAATATCCTCTCTCTCCCGCTATTCTCTCTCTTTTCTGATTTTTCCAGCCACCATCTCTATCGTCCAACCGTGCGCGCCGCTCAACTCTGAAAAAATCCCGTCGTCATCTCCATCCCTCTCCCTGATTTTTCTTCGGACTGCGCGCTGCTGTCCTCTGCTCGAAGCCTCCATGCCGCGCGCTTCTTCCTTATCCCCTGCCGTCTCTCTGCTTGATTTTTCTAGCCGCGCGCGTCGTCTTTTTCTTTGCTCTGCCGTGCACCGTTCTTATCCCCTGTGTGTGCTCCTCTCTACCGAGCGACTCTCTAGCGCGCTCAGCTCCAGCTCGTCCCCCATGGCAACCGCATCCCTCAACCTCGCCGCGCCTCCTGCTCACGTCCCCTAGCCAGCAGGTGCAAACTCTCCACTTCCTCTGCTCCATAGCGCCATCCTCCATCCCCAGCTGCGCCGCTTGACCTCTGCTTCTTCGTGGTCGCCCCTTCGGCCGAGCGTCCTCCTGGCCAGAGCTCCCTACTCGGTTTCTCCTGCCGTGCCCTGAACTTTCTCCCCGCGCCCGGCCTCGGCTCGTCAGCGCTCGGACTGAAGCTTGCCTTGCGTGCCCATCTCCCTGCTCCAGCTCTATTGCCGCGCGAGCTTGCCCTGGCTCGGATCCGGCGCTCGGCGTCTGCTTCTCTGCTCCCTCTGCGTGAGCCTAGCCTCCATTGTCGGTGTTTCTTCCTAGCGCTCCTCCCTGGCGCACCCTTGTCTTCTTCCATGGTCAGAGTTTTTCCTCTGCTGGGAGCTCGCCTAGTCTGTGCGCTGAGCTCCCTCGTCACAGCTTCCTTCTTCCTCGTCAGCGCACCTCTTTCTCTGGTCTCCTGTGCCGCGCTCGCCTTGGCTCCCAGGTCGACGCGCGATTTTGGAGCTCTACGCGAATGACGCGTGGTCTGGTACTTTGCGGCAAGCGCTTCGTGTGGGTCGTGTGGTTCCCAAACCGCGTGATGCGCTGGCTCGATGCCCAGACCCCAGCCTCCGTCGTGCTCGTCTGCCTCGATAGCAAATACTTCGTGTTGGAGCAGCGGCAGCGATTCCCTCCTTTGCGTCGTGCTCACCAGATCGGGCCTCGCGTTGTCGATCTGTGCAATTCCTTTTCGGCTATTGGCTTCGCCGGTTATCAATTTCCTATTCGCCATGGTCATCACGTCGGCTGTTCCTATCCAAGCTAGCCTAGCTCGCCAGCCGTCGCGCCATCTTTACTCGTTGGGCCATGCATTGCAGCATTCACCTTGTTGTGTCGTCGTGGACTTGTCGGTGTACTACTGTGGTACCTGGATCGCGCTCGCCTCAACTCGAACGAGTCGTACTGCCATCATCTTTGTCGAATGGAAATCGTCGCGCTGGCACGTCGATGTCGTCGATCGCCATCCTCATTGTGGCAGAACCTCCCAAGTTATTGGGTCCACATGCACCTGCCCTTGTCTCAAAGACCTCGGACGGCTATTCATGTGCGCCAGATAAATTAACAGGATCCATCTGATTGTCCCAAGGACATCGGATAAACCACGAACAACCAAGATCGCGAGATTAAGTAATACAAATCACACACATCAATATTTTTGCAGCAGAATTCTTATTATCAAATTTTACAAGTTACAAGATCGGAGTAGTTACAAAAGTATAAGTTTGAAATATATGCTAGCTCAAGTGACCATCCTCAGTAAGAAGTATAGAAGGGTTACTTAGACTTATAAGAAGGCCGAGCCTACCGGCACTTAACACCATCAACAACAGCACAAAGTTAAGACCTGAAAAACAACAGGGAATAAAACCCTGAGTACGGAATTACTCAGCAAGACTTACCCGACTAAATAAAAGACTGTCAAGGGTATGCTGGCTCTAAAAGGATTCAAGGAATGGCTTATCAAGAATCAAAGACTATGAGTGGATCCTTAAAAATCCATTTTTACTTATCAGGTTAAGTAAAATTACCTACATCTAGAGTTCTGTCTACCCTAGTTCAAACACTTGGCCTACACTAGCCGTCTTTTCATCATCCCTTCAGTTCACTGGATTGCTACGTGTAGGGCAGTGACCAAGTCTTCATATCCGCAAAGTTACGGCGATCCGAATCGATTATACTCAGCTGAGGATCTCCGATCACACGACATACGTAGCACTTAACCCTTGCATATGTCAACTCGCCACCGGGGTTCTTAAGACCAGATCAGGATCACGCCAACCGAGAGCACAGATACACCACCGTCCAGCCTCTTGCCACAGAGGGTACACGCTACTCTCGCCATCTCTCCACTCCTATTGCGTGTTATCTTATTCTGGTATTAGTCTGCCCGAGGCAAAGCTTACCCATGATGAGGCATGTGACCAGTTAAAAGGTCCTCGATCAGTAAGCCTACATCGACACGGTCCTTAATCGACTCAGACGGAGACACTACACCGAGACTCCTTTCTCGTGCAAGTCAACCGCCCGGTCTCAGCTTTATCATTTCAACCCAAAGTTTGGTACCTGGCAGAGGTACATCTTTTCCGATGTTGAACCCATCATGGCCATGATGGATCCACCATCAAGTTTTATTTTTGAAAACATTCCCACCCACTGAAGCATCACCTTTGTTTTAAAACAAAACATTTTTGTTTACTAAAGCAAGGCTAAGCATCAGAAAATTCTTTTCAAAAAGGGTATCAAGGAAGGGTAATCAATTTTTCAAGGAAGGAAATGCATCAACGGTTTAGCACACAACTCCTATCACCTAATGCATCAAACAAGGTGATAAAGATCTTTAAAACATCAAGGAGGTGGCGAATGCACCGGGGCTTGCCTGAATAACACTAGGTTAGTGTTGTTAGGTGGCGACCACTTGGCGACCATCTTCCGGTTCATCCATCAACATCATCCTGCGGATTAGCCCGCGCTTGGGGTCGACTTGGCTTGTCTTCCGCATCACGCGATTAATTATCGTACCTCATGAGATGCACGATGCACATGTATGAGCATAAGTATAACGAGTATAATATAGATAATCTACACTAAAAAGGATGAAACACTTAAAACCAAGCATTAAGCACCATGGATATCACAATAGGGCATCGACTACATCCATTAACCAAATTGACATATTAACACTAGAACATCTGTTTTTATTCCTAGCCTTATATTAATGTTTAAATTGTGTATCTTAATTACTTGATTTACCGATTTACCTAAATCAATCATCATAATATATGCATGCTAAATTAATAACATTTATTGTGACCAACAATTCTATTTAATCTATTTATAGGCCTAGTTGACTAGAGTACGAATCAACTTACAATAATTAACTCGAGCTGAAGTTGCGAGGTCAATGACAATCCTATGGACGGGGATTTGGATGTGAAGGGCGGTGCGGCAAGATTATTGGAACGGCGGAGTCGTGGATGTGGTTGTTGTCAAGGCGATTGACGTTAGCAATCCACGATAAGAATGATGATGACGCGGGCCAGCACAAGAGCGTCTTCACGGCTTGGGATTTGGCGTAGACGAGGATGGCGATTGACGACCTCGATGTGCCAGCGCGACGATTTCCATGTGACGAAGAAGACGGAGTAGCCACTCTCGAATCAGGCTTTTTGTCGAGCGTCTGACGAGTGTCGCAGGAGCCTTGCTGTTACACCATCGGATCTGACCGAAGATTGACCTACCTCCCATCTCTTCTCTATCCGACGCCATGACGAATTTCTAACACTAGATCGTACCCGATTCAGCAACCCATGCGTAAACTCGGCTCGCGCCTGTGCTGTCCACAGGCTTGGGACCTTCGTCCTACACGCGATGCACAAAGCGCGGCATCAACAACGAATGGATTTTGTGACATCGCGCAGGGACTGCGCAGATCCGACGAGCTGCTCAACATTCCATTGAGCAGACAGCTTGCCGCAGTGGCTGGGCTTTCGTTGCTAGGACAGGATGGAGGGGTTCGGCAGGGAGTGTGGCTGCGCGCAGGGTAATATTATGACGCAGAGAATTTGGTTAGGCACGAGCTGGAGGAACAAGGAGCAGGGGCAGAGCTCCAAGCTGAGCGCGCACAGGGGAGCTGGGTGCGAGCTCGGAACTCGATGCAGCGGCCATGGACAGTGACTTGCGACCGGCAAGCTGAAGGAGATGGGCACGCAGCAAGGAAGAAATAGTGGGAGGGAGAGAAATAGTTGGGCGCGAGCAGCTCCATGGACGACTGAAGGCGAGTATGATGTAGCCAATAGAGGAGTTTGGCGCGCAGACAGGGCGAGCTGCACGCGGCAGAGAGAGAGAAAGGAGGGACGCGATGCTGGGAGATGCTCCATGACGAGGGGGCTCAGCCAGCATAGGGAGCAGGGGATAGGCGCGCTGCCATGGGAGCTGCGCGGGCCAGAGCAGAGGAGAAGCGCTCGGCAGGGGAGCTTCGACGGCGAGCTTGAGGAAGAAGATGAGCAGGGATTGGGGTGGCCAGGGAAGCCACCATGGGAAGCTCGGTAGAGGTCCTGGCGCCCAGGAGCTACATGCCATGGGAGGGAACGAGCGAGCTGGAGAGAGCGCCGACAGAGAGGAGCAGTGAGGACGCTCCACGCGCCAGGGAAAGGGAGCTCGAGGGCGCGGCACCAGGGAGCAGAGCTGGGGCGTCGCGAGTGTAACGCCCCGAATTTTGCAGTTGAATTTTTTCTTTTCTTCACTCGCCAAATTCGGGCGTTACCTTTTCTTTTTCTTTTTCCCCTCGCTAGACCTTGATCTTTTCCAAAGTTAGCGGGATTCGGTTTGGAATTCCCGTGTAAAGAAAAAACCCTAAATTGCTTCATGTTGTTTGATGCACCATGCCGAACTATGCATTCTTTGATTGTTTGAAAGTGCAAATGCATTCATCTAGGAAGATCGGATTTCAAAAATAAGGAGAAAACCTTTTCTTTCTTTTTCTTTTTCTTTCTCTCTCTCCTCCCTTTTCTCTCTCCCGCGCCGTGGGCTGCTCCTGGCCGGCCCAGCCGCCCCCAGCCGGCCCAGCCGCCCCCGCGCCCCCTCTTGGGCCTAGCCGGCCCAACCGCCCCCCCACTCCCTTCCCCTTATCCCTCTCCCTCTCCCTCTCTTTCTCCCATTCTCTCCCACCCTAGCCGCCGCCCCCCTGCCCTAGCTCGGCCGCCCCCTGCCGCCGGCCCAACCGCCGCCGCCCCTCGCCGCTCGCTCGCCCGTCCCCGTCCCCGGTGAGCCCCCTCCCCCTCCTCCCTCCCTCTCCCCTCTCCCCTCCTCTCTCCTTGGCCGGCCCAGCCGCCTGGCCGCCCCTGGCCGCGCCCCCCAGCCGCCCTCGGCCGCCCCCAGCCGCCCTGGCCGCGCCCCTTGGCCGCGCCCCCTGGCCGCCCGGCCGGCCCAGCCGCCCCGGCTCGGCCGCCCCTGCGCGCCCCGCCAGCCCAGCCGCCCAGCTCGGCCGCCCCCTGCGCGCCCGGCTCGGCCGCCCCGCGCCCGCGCCCAGCCCAGCCGCCCCTGCCCCTGGCCGGTTCAACCGCCCCCCCTTTTTATTTTTTTATTTTATTTATTTTATTTTACTTTCTGTTATCATTGTTATTTATTTTATTTTAGGTAGGCTAATCATTGTTCATGTTATTGAAATAGGAAACTTGATTTAGAATTTCGTTACGCTAGTTATTTCATATATAGTTAATTGTTTATCTCGTTCAATGTTGATCAACTAAAAAATGACTAGGTTTCCATTAGTGCATATAACTAAATCCTTTTGTTAGAACCAATTGGAACTAGATCGCATAATTTAACTAATCATTAGTGCATAAGCTTTAACCCCCCCCCCCCCCCCCCCTGCGAGACCTTTTCCCGTTTCTTTCTAACCATAACAAATGCGATATCGAATGTCATACTTGATGCATATTCACTTTGTTTGTTCCCTTGTATGGTGTACTGTTTGTTTCCTAATTTGAATGGATGGATGTATGTATGTTTGCAATCGCATAGAGAACGATCCGGTCGAAGAGTCCGAGGAATTCGCAGGAGAAGCCCCTGAGCAGCAGTCGGTTGGTGGAGGCAAGTGTCCTTTGACCTATTGCTGTCCTATTCATTCTTTAATTCACCTCCCGCATTACACATTTATACCTAAGGATCGACTAGCTTTTGTTATCCATGTCCTTGTTTACCTATTTGGGTCGGATTATTACTGCTTAGTCTGATGCTATTGCTCAACTCTAATCAATGAACATGATGTGATTATCTATGATACGCTGTTTTCCCTTCTTATTTATGATTATATTTGTGACCTTCAAGGGGACTCGAGCGGTTTCTCGAGTGCCTCTCCGTAAGGACCTGTTCAATGGATGACCGCCCGGGAAAACAGTGCAACCATGAGGGTGGAATGGGACGCCCTTAGCTGAATAATTGGAGGAACCGGGGTGTAGATCGCTTAGCCGTCGTGCCGTCAATGGGGCTCGGTGTACGCGGCTCGCTCTGCCAAGGTTGATTTGTCCCTTGGGGAGGAGTGCGGTACATTTAGGAAACCTAACGGGTGGCTACAGCCCCGGGGACTCTTTGTAAAGGCTTCGTAGTGAATCCCTGGCCATTCACCTCGGGAGTGAATAAGGGTCTTGCAAGCCCGGGCTAGAGAGGGAATCACGGCTTATGGGTAAAGTGCACAACCTCTGCAGAGTGTTATGAAACTGATATATCAGCCGTGCTCACGGTTATGAGCGGCCAAGGGAGCTCCAGAGATTAGTGATACTCGATCAGAGATATTTTGGTACAGGTGGCAATGAGATTGATGGTTCTGATTATGATTATGGTAATGGTAAGTGGTATTCTTTCTGTTTGGAAAGGATACATTGGGCTAATAACTTGGGTTAATGTTAAAACCTGGCTCTCTACTAGTAAGTAATAACCTGACCAACTAAAAGCAACTGCTTGACTTATCCCCACATAAAGCTAGTCCACTACATCCAAACGGGATGCTTGCTGAGTATGTTGATGTGTACTCACCCTTGCTCTACACACCAAACCCCCCCCAGGTTGTCAGCATTGCAACCACTACTCAGGAGAAGATGAAGCTGTGGAAGGAGACTTCCAGGAGTTCCAAGACTACGACGAGTTCTAGGTGTGGGTTAGCGGCAACCCCCAGTCGGCTGCCTGTGAAGGCCGCGGTTATCTACGTTTCTTTTCCGCACTTTGATTTATTGTAAGAACTATATGGACGTCTCAGACATATGATGTAATCGACTATTATTTCCTTTTTAATACTATTTGAGCACTGTGTGATGATGTCCATGTTATGTAACTGCTGTGTACGTGAATAACTGATCCTGGCACGTACATGGTTCACATTCGGTTTACCTTCTAAAAACCGGGTGTGACATAAGTGGTATCAAAGCCGTGTTGACTGTAGGACCGCTAACCTAGAGTAGAATGGTCGTTCTAAGGACTATAGACCTCTGTCACTGCCTTGACTTTGATATCCCTTCAAAAGTTGGTCATACCGACCAAACCTATGTTCTACTATATATTATATCTTGCTGAAAATTATGTTTTATTCTGATCCTTCATTTATTTATGATTCATTACTTGCTGGTCATATTAATTCTGTTCTCACCCTTTTGCTTGCGATGTCTTTTGTAGATGGCTCGACTTAGACACACTGCACGAAAGTCCGTCATCCCCTTCTTACCCTCCCGCCTTGCTGAGCGTCCGCTTCGCCGTCCCGTGGCCGGACAGTCCAGCCACTTGGAGAGACTGCACCACCGCCTGCATGAGGAGCAGGAACGTCGACGACAGGAGCAGCAGGGCTCTTCTTTCTCGCTCCAGCAGGAGATAGAGTCTGTGAGGAGCTGCTCTCCTGTGCTTCCTCTGGAGGCACCCCCTGCACCACCACTGGGCGCCCCAGCTTCTGGAGTAGCTGCTGGAGGAGACCCAGACGACGGAGATGGCGACGACAGCCCGAGCCACGACATCGACTTCTCTGCTGACCATGAGCCGGAAGGATGGGTTGCTCGACCCATCACTCACGACGCTGCTCGTGGGTGTCACTTCCACGACGCGCTCGACACCCTGCTACGTCAGGCACTTGACCGGCGTACTTGGTCCATCGAGTATCGCTGTGTGGTCTACCAGCATAGTCGCGGGGTCTACCCGGACCGCTGGGAGGCGACCTGCTTGGTGCGCCGTCCGGAGAACAGTCTCCAGGGTGCGGAGGCTTGCTCAGAGCACTATTCTATCTCTGAGCGGGACTCAGCTGAGGCAGCCATGCAGGATGCTGCACGGCGTGCGCTTTCGCACTACTGCTCGGTTCTCGGTGGGGTAGCTGACGGTCTCAACCTGAAGTATTACCCCCGCCGTCCATCTGGCAGCACAGGAGGCGTGATTGTTTCACCTGCTGGTGAGGACAATCCTAGGTTGAGCAGCACAGTCAACCTAGCCGCCGTGCTAAACACGGAGCTGGACCATGCACTAGACGAGTTGAGTAGGGCTCGTGCTAAGATCGCCCAGCTGCGGGCTGAGCACGCGGAGCGTCGTCACTTGGACGGTGGTTCCCCCGCTCCCGTCGGGACTCAGCACCCGTACTGCTCACCTCGGCGTGGACGCCAGTCTTATGGCAATCCCGACTGCAAGACCAAGATAGACTTGGAACCATAGATCGCTAGATTCAGATCTTGTAATTAATGCATAATATATACGTAGAAGCTGCAGTCTTAGCGTTAGTCTCGGTCTTAGTTAGTCTTAGTTAGACAGGGTAGTTTGCTATATCCTGTGCATTTATGTTTGTCATGATGAACTATGTTTGGTTTGGATCTTTGTAATGATTGTCACCAGAGTGTGGGTATCCCCTGCATTTTGGCTTACCTATTATGTCAATGGAGTTAGTTATATAGTTGGGAAACCCTTTATTCTACTTTCCTCTTTATCTGAGAAGCTGTGTGGTCTGCGATGGAGATCAGTGAAGATGCTCATCTGTTCAGTGCTATTGAAGAATTCTACACTCTTTTCTTATGCTGCAAGATTTGCCAGATCAGTTCTGATGTGTGGTTGCATTCTGTAGATGTCAGAGAACAGGCGCAGAGGAGGAAGGCGTGCTCAGCAGGAGCGAGCCGCTCCGCAGGATGAGGTGCCCCAGCAGCAGCACCTGCCACCCCCGCCCCCGATGTCCATCGAGCAGATGTTTCTGATGCAGACTCAAGCGGTTCAAGCCATCGGTCAGACTCTGGCCGCCATTCAGTAGCAGCAGCAAGCACCACCCCAGCCTCAGATGCCCAGAGACAAGCGTGCTGAATTCATGAGAGGTCATCCCCCAACGTTCGCTCACTCTTCTGACCCCATGGATGCTGAAGATTGGCTGCGCACTGTGGAGCGGGAGTTGCATACCACTCAGTGTGATGACAGGGAGAAAGTCTTGTATGGTCCCCGTCTGTTGAGAGGAACAGCCCAATCATGGTGGGAGTCTTACCTCGCCACCCATGCCAACCCCGATGCCATCACCTGGGAAGAGTTCAGAGGTAGCTTTCGTCAGTACCATGTGCCTGCAGGTCTGATGACAGTGAAGAAGGAGGAGTTCCTGGCCCTTAAGCAAGGGTCATCATCTGTCAGTGAGTATCGAGACAGGTTTCTGCAGTTGTCTCGCTATGCTCCTGAGGATGTCAACATCGACACCAAGCGACAGTACCGTTTCTTGAGAGGCTTGGTTGACCCTCTGCAGTACCAACTGATGAATCATACCTTCCCGACATTCCAGCACTTGATTGACAGAGCAATCATGACGGAAAGGAAGCGTAAGGAGATGGAAGATCGTAAGCGCAAGATCAGTGGACCCCAGCCTGGAAGCAGCAGCCGTCCTCGTTTTTCAGGCAATCAACCTCAGCAGTTTAGGCAGAATCAGCGTCCACCTCAGCAGCATCAGCAGCGTTAGCAGTATCAGCAGTTCCAAAGGCAGTATCCTCAGCATCAGTACCAGAATCGTCAGAGCAATCAGTCAGGAGGAGGTCAGTTTCAGAGGCAGAATCAGCAAGCACCTCGTCTTCCTGCCCCAGCAAGCCAGCAGAACAATCAGGCAGCACCAGCTCAGATTGGAAACAGAGCATGTTTCCACTGTGGAGAGCAAGGCCACTGGGTGATGCAATGTCCGAAGAAAGCAGCCCAGCAGCAGTCAGGCCCCAATGCCCCAGCAAAGCAGAATGTGTCCCAGCCTGGATCAGGCAACCGCCCTCAGCAGCGCTATAATCATGGAAGATTGAATCACTTGGAGGCTGAAGCAGTTCAGGAGACCCCCGGCATGACAGTAGGTATGTTCCCAGTCGATTCCCATATTGCAGAAGTGTTATTTGATACTGGAGCAACGCATTCTTTTATTACTGCATCATGGGTGAAAGCACATAATCTTCCAATTACTACCATGTCAACCCCCATTCAAATTGACTCAGCTGGTGGTAGAATTCGAGCTGATAGCATTTGTTTGAATGTAAGTGTGAAAATAAGGGGGATAGCGTTTCCCGCTAACCTTATAGTAATGGGTACTCAGGGAATAGATGTCATCCTAGGGATGAATTGGCAAGATAAGTATCAGGCAGTTATCAGTTGTGATAAAAGGACAATCAAGTTGGTGTCCCCACTAGGAGAGGAAGTGGTGACCGAGTTAGTCCCGCCTGAGCCGAAGAGAGGAAGTTGTTATCAGATGGCTGTCGATAGCAGTGAAGCAGACCCAATTGAGAGTATCAAGGTTGTGTCTGAATTCCCAGATGTGTTTCCAAAGGATTTACCGGGTATGCCACCAGAGCGGAAAGTTGAGTTTGCCATAGAGCTTCTTCCTGGAACCGCCCCTATCTTTAAGAGAGCTTACAGAATATCCGGACCAGAGTTGGTTGAGCTTAAGAAGCAGATTGATGAGCTGTCAGAGAAAGGTTACATCCAGCCAAGCACCTCGCCTTGGGCCGCCCCTGTCCTGTTTGTGGAGAAGAAAGATGGCACCAAAAGGATGTGTATCGATTATCGAGCTTTGAATGAAGTCACGATCAAGAACAAGTATCCCTTGCCCAGAATAAAAGATCTGTTTGACCAGTTGAGAGGAGCCAGTGTGTTCTCCAAGATAGATCTGAGGTCAGGTTATCATCAGCTCAGGATCCGACCTTCGGACATTCCGAAGACGGCATTCATTACCAAGTATGGGTTATATGAGTTCACAGTGATGTCTTTTGGTTTGACCAATGCACCAACCTTCTTTATGAACTTGATGAACAGTGTATTTATGGATTATCTTGATAAGTTTGTGGTGGTATTCATTGATGACATTCTGATTTATTCTCAAAGTGAAGAAGAGCATGCAGATCATTTGAGGATGGTATTGCAGAGATTGCGAGAGCACCAGTTGTATGCAAAGTTGAGCAAGTGTGAGTTCTGGATCAGTGAAGTCCTGTTCTTGGGTCACATAATCAACAAAGAAGGATTGGCTGTGGATCCGAAGAAAGTGGCAGACATTCTGAACTGGAAAGCGCCAACGGATGCTCGAGGAATCAAGAGTTTCATTGGAATGGCCGGATATTATCGGCGATTCATTGAAGGGTTTTCGAAGATTGCGAAACCAATGACAGCGTTGCTAGGCAACAATGTTGAGTTCAAGTGGACCCAGAAATGTCAAGAGGCCTTTGAAGCGCTGAAAGAGAAGTTGACTACAGCGCCTGTCCTAGTCTTGCCTAATGTGCACAAGCCCTTCTCGGTGTATTGCGATGCTTGTTACACTGGTTTGGGATGTGTGTTGATGCAAGAGGGAAGAGTTGTTGCTTACTCGTCCCGACAGTTGAAGGTTCATGAGAAGAATTACCCAATCCATGACCTAGAGTTGGCAGCAGTGGTCCACGCACTGAAGACATGGAGGCACTATCTGTATGGACAGAAATGTGATGTTTACACAGATCACAAGAGTCTGAAGTACATATTCACTCAGTCAGAGCTGAATATGAGGCAAAGAAGATGGTTAGAATTGATCAAAGACTATGAGTTGGAGATTCATTACCATCCAGGCAAAGCGAACGTAGTGGCAGATGCTTTGAGCAGGAAGAGTCAAGTCAATCTGATGGTCGCTCGTCCGATGCCTTATGAGTTGGCCAAAGAGTTCGACAGGTTGAGTCTCGGATTTCTGAACAATTCGCGAGGAGTCACAGTTGAATTGGAACCTACCTTGGAGCGCGAAATCAAAGAAGCGCAGAAGAATGATGAGAAGATCAGTGAGATCCGGCGACTGATTCTAGATGGCAGAGGCAAAGATTTTCGAGAAGATGCAGAAGGAGTGATATGGTTCAAAGACCGCTTGTGTGTTCCCAATGTCCAGTCCATTCGGGAGTTGATTCTCATGGAAGCTCATGAGACAGCCTATTCGATTCACCCTGGTAGTGAGAAGATGTATCAGGATCTGAAGAAGAAATTCTGGTGGTACGGAATGAAGAGGGAAATCGCAGAGCACGTGGCTATGTGCGATAGTTGCCGAAGAATTAAGGCAGAGCACCAGAGACCTGCTGGATTGTTGCAACCGTTGCAGATCCCTCAGTGGAAATGGGATGAAATCGGCATGGATTTCATAGTCGGATTGCCTCGCACTCGAGCCGGCTACGATTCTATTTGGGTAGTAGTGGACCGTTTGACCAAGTCAGCCCACTTCATACCAGTCAAGACCAACTACAGTAGTGCAGTATTGGCAGAACTGTATATGTCTCGGATCGTTTGTCTTCATGGTGTGCCAAAGAAGATAGTGTCAGACAGAGGAACGCAGTTCACCTCTCATTTCTGGCAGCAGTTGCATGAAGCCTTGGGCACACATCTGAATTTCAGTTCAGCTTATCACCCGCAGACAGATGGCCAGACCGAAAGGACCAATCAAATTCTTGAAGACATGTTGAGAGCCTGTGCGTTGCAAGATCAGTCCGGATGGGATAAGCGATTGCCCTATGCAGAGTTTTCCTATAACAACAGTTACCAGGCCAGTTTGAAGATGTCACCGTTTCAGGCGCTCTATGGAAGGAGTTGTAGAACTCCGTTGCAATGGGATCAGCCTGGAGAAAAGCAAGTGTTTGGGCCAGACATTCTGCTTGAAGCCGAAGAGAACATCAAGATGGTCCGAGAGAATCTGAAGATAGCGCAATCGAGGCAGCGAAGCTATGCGGACACAAGAAGAAGAGAGCTGAGTTTCGAAGTCGGAGACTTTGTCTATCTGAAAGTGTCACCGATCAGAGGAGTCAGAAGATTCGGAGTGAAAGGCAAGCTAGCACCCCGCTACATTGGTCCGTACCAGATCCTCTCAAAGCATGGAGAAGTGGCCTATCAGCTCAGTCTGCCAGAGAATTTGTCAGCTGTGCATGATGTCTTTCATGTGTCTCAGTTGAAGAAGTGCTTGCGTGTGCCAGAAGAGCAGTTGCCAGTGGAAGGTCTTGAAGTCCAAGAGGACTTGACCTACACAGAGAAGCCAGCGCAAATCCTTGAGGTTGCAGACAGAGTCACCCGAAGGAAGACCATCAGAATGTGCAAAGTCAGATGGAATCACCACTCTGAGGAAGAAGCAACCTGGGAGCGTGAAGATGATCTAATGGCTAAGTACCCAGAGCTCTTTGCTAGCCAGCCCTGAATCTCGAGGGCGAGATTCTTTTAAGGGGGATAGGTTTGTAACGCCCCGAATTTTGCAGTTGAATTTTTTCTTTTCTTCACTCGCCAAATTCGGGCGTTACCTTTTCTTTTTCTTTTTCCCCTCGCTAGACCTTGATCTTTTCCAAAGTTAGCGGGATTCGGTTTGGAATTCCCGTGTAAAGAAAAAACCCTAAATTGCTTCATGTTGTTTGATGCACCATGCCGAACTATGCATTCTTTGATTGTTTGAAAGTGCAAATGCATTCATCTAGGAAGATCGGATTTCGAAAATAAGGAGAAAACCTTTTCTTTCTTTTTCTTTTTCTTTCTCTCTCTCCTCCCTTTTCTCTCTCCCGCGCCGTGGGCTGCTCCTGGCCGGCCCAGCCGCCCCCAGCCGGCCCAGCCGCCCCCGCGCCCCCTCTTGGGCCTAGCCGGCCCAACCGCCCCCACTCCCTTCCCCTTATCCCTCTCCCTCTCCCTCTCTTTCTCCCATTCTCTCCCACCCTAGCCGCCGCCCCCCTGCCCTAGCTCGGCCGCCCCCTGCCGTCGGCCCAACCGCCGCCGCCCCTCGCCGCTCGCTCGCCCGTCCCCGTCCCCGGTGAGCCCCCTCCTCCTCCTCCCTCCCTCTCCCCTCTCCCCTCCTCTCTCCTTGGCCGGCCCAGCCGCCTGGCCGCCCCTGGCCGCGCCCCCCAGCGGCCCCTGGCCGCCCTCGGCCGCCCCCTAGCCGCCCTGGCCGCGCCCCTTGGCCGCGCCCCCTGGCCGCCCGGCCGGCCCAGCCGCCCCGGCTCGGCCGCCCCTGCGCGCCCCGCCAGCCCAGCCGCCCAGCTCAGCCGCCCCCTAGCCGGTTCGGCCGCCCCCTGCGCGCCCGGCTCGGCCGCCCCGCGCCCGCGCCCAGCCTAGCCGCCCCTGCCCCTGGCCGGTTCAACCGCCCCCCTTTTTATTTTTTTATTTTATTTATTTTATTTTACTTTCTGTTATCATTGTTATTTATTTTATTTTAGGCAGGCTAATCATTGTTCATGTTATTGAAATAGGAAACTTGATTTAGAATTTCGTTACGCTAGTTATTTCATATATAGTTAATTGTTTATCTCGTTCAATGTTGATCAACTAAAAAATGACTAGGTTTCCATTAGTGCATATAACTAAATCCTTTTGTTAGAACCAATTGGAACTAGATCGCATAATTTAACTAATCATTAGTGCATAAGCTTTAACCCCCCCCTGCGAGACCTTTTCCCGTTTCTTTCTAACCATAACAAATGCGATATCGAATGTCATACTTGATGCATATTCACTTTGTTTGTTCCCTTGTATGGTGTACTGTTTGTTTCCTAATTTGAATGGATGGATGTATGTATGTTTGCAATCGCATAGAGAACGATCCGGTCGAAGAGCCCGAGGAATTCGCAGGAGAAGCCCCTGAGCAGCAGTCGGTTGGTGGAGGCAAGTGTCCTTTGACCTATTGCTGTCCTATTCATTCTTTAATTCACCTCCCGCATTACACATTTATACCTAAGGATCGACTAGCTTTTGTTATCCATGTCCTTGTTTACCTATTTGGGTCGAATTATTACTGCTTAGTCTGATGCTATTGCTCAACTCTAATCAATGAACATGATGTGATTATCTATGATACGCTGTTTTCCCTTCTTATTTATGATTATATTTGTGACCTTCAAGGGGACTCGAGCAGTTTCTCGAGTGCCTCTCCGTAAGGACCTGTTCAATGGATGACCGCCCGGGAAAACAGTGCAACCATGAGAGTGGAATGGGACGCCCTTAGCTGAATAATTGGAGGAACCGGGGTGTAGATCGCTTAGCCGTCGTGCCGTCAATGGGGCTCGGTGTATGCGGCTCGCTCTGCCAAGGTTGATTTGTCCCTTGGGGAGGAGTGCGGTACATTTAGGAAACCTAACGGGTGGCTACAGCCCTGGGGAATCTTTGTAAAGGCTTCGTAGTGAATCCCTGGCCATTCACCTCGGGAGTGAATAAGGGTCTTGCAAGCCCGGGCTAGAGAGGGAATCACGGCTTATGGGTAAAGTGCACAACCTCTGCAGAGTGTTATGAAACTGATATATCAGCCGTGCTCACGGTTATGAGCGGCCAAGGGAGCTCCAGAGATTAGTGATACTCGATCAGAGATATTTTGGTACAGGTGGCAATGAGATTGATGGTTCTGATTATGATTATGGTAATGGTAAGTGGTATTCTTTCCGTTTGGAAAGGATACATTGGGCTAATAACTTGGGTTAATGTTAAAACCTGGCTCTCTACTAGTAAGTAATAACCTGACCAACTAAAAGCAACTGCTTGACTTATCCCCACATAAAGCTAGTCCACTACAGCCAAACGGGATGCTTGCTGAGTATGTTGATGTGTACTCACCCTTGCTCTACACACCAAACCCCCCCCAGGTTGTCAGCATTGCAACCACTGCTCAGGAGAAGATGAAGCTGTGGAAGGAGACTTCCAGGAGTTCCAAGACTACGACGAGTTCTAGGTGTGGGTTAGCGGCAACCCCCAGTCGGCTGCCTGTGAAGGCCGCGGTTATCTACGTTTCTTTTCCGCACTTTGATTTATTGTAAGAACTATATGGACGTCTCAGACGTATGATGTAATCGACTATTATTTCCCTTTTAATACTATTTGAGCACTGTGTGATGATGTCCATGTTATGTAACTGCTGTGTACGTGAATAACTGATCCTGGCACGTACATGGTTCGCATTCGGTTTACCTTCTAAAAACCGGGTGTGACAGTGAGGAAGAAGAAGCGCGCACATTCCAAAGCCAGGGCGGCGGCGCGGCAAGGAACTGAGCAGGAAGAAACTGCACACGGGGAGGAGATAAACATCACGAGAAATATCCAGGGAGAGGGATAGCGATGGGAGACGATGGAGATGAGCACACCGCGTAGGATAAAATCGATCCCCACAGCGGCGGCAGAGATTATCAGGGGTAGAGGGCGGCGGGGATAAGGATGAAGACGACCGAAAAAATCAACGGGGAGAGAAGGAGATTAACGTGAGCAGATTTTTGCTTTCAATTTTCTCTTCCCATTCTTGTTAATAATGAAAATTGTAGATATTTTGGAATGAGAATTTTAAGTGATAACTAAAGGGTTGACAGTACTTGCGACATAGTTTGAGTCGATTCAAAATTGGATAAATTTATCTGCGGTCTGATTTAGTTGATTTTAGACGAATTCCGTCCACTATTCGAGCACTTGATTAGAGAATAATTTAACTAAAAATCCGTAGACGTGATGTCATGGTTGATAGAAGGGGTTAAATTATTTTACCCTGAAAATGTTAGTCGTCGAGTTCGACTAATTCGCCCGGGATAAAATCACCCAGTGGGTCAAGCTTCCGAATTCGTGTTCGCGCGAGCGATGTATTTTAAATAATCACCGGACACATCGATTTTCAGAACGACAATGTTCCGAACATCACGAAAATTTAGGAAGAGCTCGGATAGACAAAGACGATGTCAAACTCGCACATTAAAATCGCGATAATCGAAGATGATTAAAATTTAGCATCCGTTTCATCCACTGATATTTCGTGCTTAAATCCATACTCGTTGTCGAGCTGAATATAAATACCTGGGGTGTTACAGCCCCCCCCTAAAAGAATCTCGTCCCGAGATTCGGAGCGAAAGACTTTTAAGAGTAGAGAAGCATATACCCATGTCCATATCAGCGATAATCATGAGACAGTTCCAAATAAAGGCGAGTGTCTCAGGACGTGGTTTCTCTAGTGGACATAACATGTATCGCCTTGAGCTAATTTAGAAATGTCCAGCGATAGAGACGACATCTGCCAGCAGAACACATAAGGTTCCATGTGTGCAATTTGCTTTTTCTGATGACGCTGTACTATCTGAGTCTGTTGAGCGAGCGGTGGATATGCGACTTTACCCAAACAGAATCAGATGCAACCTCTTGGGTAAAACACACAGAAATAGGTTTACCAACATGTGGTTACAGGAAATTCATAGCACAGGGGATGGGTGTGGATGTCGAATATTGTCGCGGTTAACATGGGGCTAACCCGAGAATTCAAGTCCATGAAAGATGGTATAGATTCGAGAGAATCACCAGTGGAGGGATCTGTAGATACGGACTTTGCAACCAATCCCTTTTATCAAGAACTAAGCATGACTCGACTTGATCACACATGCTGGAAAAGCACACGTGAGGCGATCAAGACACGACTAAAGCGATAATTAGGTGGTTACTGGCCGACTTAATTTGATTTTTGTAAGTACTTTCTTTAGGGTGGGTTGAACCAAAGTGAGTTTAGACAACTCGATAAAACGATCTCTAAACTCAACCTTTGTTCATAGGGCAACTACAAGTTAGTAAAACCAACTTGTTGAACTACTTTTGACATTGCGTAACTCCTCTCAGTACCATCGGTAAGCCAAGGGTTGAGAGTTCACCCATACTAACAAGAGATTATGTATTTGGGTAAAAATCTATTTGGTCAAATTGTTCATCCGTTTCCTCATGCGAGATGAATTATCCACTTGGTTAGGGAATACATGGATTAGATAAGAGAGCGAATGAACAAACTTCTGCATCTCAGCAGCAGGAAAAGTCAATCTCTATTTCGAGAGCTAATCAGTTGTTTCTCAACACTAAAAAGCTCCAGAGCTTCACCTTTACACAAAGGATGTAAAGGGAACTTGTATAAGTAGTCACTACCAAGATCAACAGGATAGAGACCACACATGAAAGTAGTATGCCTTTTGATAGATATGAGGAAACCAAAGGCATCAAATTAAAGAAGATGATGAGACATGTCTTTCCTAAGTTAGGTTGATAAAGCGACATGGCGATCCTTAAGAATAGGCAAACTGGATAAGGGACATTAGCTTGTGCCAATCGAGCAAGGGCATGGTTCTAGAAGGAGACATGACTCGAGGTTCTTGTTTCAAGTTCGGGTACACTTTATGTCCAACAAGGAAATTGCCTAAGCATTTATTTGTTTGTGTTTGGTCATGGAGTGATAACGGAAAATTTCAACATTGGGTCGGGTCATGGTTCACTAAATAAGAACATGGTCTAGTTTTGGTTTTAGGCAAACAAGTCACTAACCTACTATCGGCACATCAAGCACAAGAGCAAACACATATATAATTTCTAAATAGATCACCGAAAGAACTATTTCATTGAGGTTCATAACACAACATTACACCACATTATCTACAATCACTAGTTGCTAGAATAAAGGCGAGAGAAGCATTTTGGATGTATAGGTGACAAACATGATGCAACAATCAGGATGCATGCTCGTCCTATACGTCCTCACAAATTTTTGCCAATCTAATGTGGCGATAGCGTTCTATATCGGTGCATACGTTCTCTCTCGGTATTTTTCTAGTCGTTAGCTACACATATGTTTTCAAGGTTAGTGTACCTGCAGAAAATTCCATCACAGCCCAATTTCCCAATGATGCAATTCACACATGACAGTTTATCATAGTTTATACTCTATATATTGCTATATGGAGGGTAGCTCATCATTAAGCGTCGAGCCACGCATAGGCGCCGTTGTCACACTTTAACCATAGGGCAACTCATTATGGTAACTCACCTTCTTACCTGAGCGTAGGTGTGTCGTTACAAGTACATTACACTTCTCAGTATTCCCATGTCTGTATACCCATACACACCCATGGGGTATTGAATCCCAGAAAATTAAATACTCCACATCGCAGCCTTCATATATACATATGTAGAACATGTATATAATCAAGCCCTTTTATGCTCTTCCCTAGACCGATGTTTGTTCGGTCATGCTCTCACATCTCACCTTACCTTGAGCGTCGATCCATTCCAAACTGAATGGCTTTCAAAATAGCATTACACATGTATGCAATACCCCCGGTTGTGGGTTATTGGATTTAAACTAAGCCACCTGACAGTCCTTAACTTTAGGCTTAATAGAGGATGTCGCTAGCATTATAGTTTTTCAAAGCTGTTTTTCAAAGCCAAACAATGTGTTTAGTTGAAAATAGGTTTTCCAAAACCAAAACTTTTGTTTTGAAAATACGTGTGTGACCGTATATACTTAATCCTGCTCCAATACCAGCCTGTGGCAGAACCTCCCAAGTTATTGGGCCCACATGCACTTGCCCTTGTCTCAAAGACCTCGGACGGCTATGCATGTGCACCAGATAACTTAACAGGATCTGTCCGATTGCCCCAAGGACATCGGATAAACCACGAACAACCAAGATCGCGAGATTAAGTAATACAAATCACACACATCAATATTTTTGCAGCGGAAATCTTATTATCAAATTTTACAAGTTGTAAGATCAGAGTAGTTACAAAAGTATAAGTTTGAAATATATGCTAGCTCAAGTGACCATCCTTAGTAAGAAGTATAGAAGGGTTACTTAGACTTATAAGAAGGCCGAGCCCGCCGGCACTTAACACCATCAACAGCAGCACAAAGTTAAGACCTGAAAAACAACAGAGAATAAACCCTGAGTACGGAATTACTCAGGAAGACTTACCCCACTAAAGAAAAGACTCTCAAGGGTATGCTGGCTCTAAAAAGATTCAAGGAATGGCTTATCAAGATTCAAAGACTCTGTTTTGCAGAAAAGCTTACTATGAGTGGATCCTTAAAAATCCATTTTACTTATCAGGTTAATTAAAATTACCTACATCTAGAGTTCTTTCTACCCTAGTTCAAACACTTGGCCTACACTAGCCGTCTTTTCATCATCCCTTCAGTTCACTGGATTGCTACGTGTAGGGCAGTGACCAAGTCTTTATATCCGCGAAGTTACGGTGATCCAAATCGATTATACTCAGCTGAGGATCTCCGATCACACGACATATGTAGCACTTAACCCTTGCATATGTCAACTCACCACCGAGGTTCTTAAGACTAGATCAGGTTCACGCCAACCGAGAGCACAGATACACCACCGTCCAGCCTCTTGCCACAGAGGGTACACGCTACTCTCGCCATCTCTCCACTCCCATTGCGTGTTATCTTATTCTGGTATTAGTCTGCCCGAGGCAAAGCTTACCCATGACGAGGCATGTGACCAGTTAAAAGGTCCTCGATCAGCAAGCCTACATCGACACGGTCCTTAATCGACTCAGACGGAGACACTACACCGAGACTCCTTTCTCGTGCAAGTCAATCGCCCGGTCTTAGCTTTATCATTTCAACCCAAAGTTTGGTACTTGGCAGAGGTACATCTTTTCCGATGTTGAACCTATCATGGCCATGATGGATCCACCATCAAGTTTTATTTTTGAAAACATTCCCACCCACTGAAGCATCACCTTTGTTTTAAAACAAAACATTTTTGTTTACTAAAGCAAGGCTAAGCATCAGAAAATTCTTTTCAAAAAGGGTATCAAGGAAGGGTAATCAATTTTTCAAGGAAGGAAATGCATCAACGGTTTAGCACACAACTCCTATCACCTAATGCATCAAACAAGGTGATAAAGATCTTTAAAACATCAAGGAGGTGGCGAATGCACCGGGGCTTGCCTGAATAACACTAGGTTAGTGTTGTTAGGTGGCGACCACTTGGCGACCATCTTTTGTGTTGGCACTCGTTCAGATTATCCATCTTCCGGTTCGTCCATCAGCATCATCCTGTGGATTAGCCCGCGCTTGGGGTCGACTTGGCTTGTCTTCCGCATCACGCGATTAATTATCGTACCTCATGAGATGCATGATGCACATGTATGAGCATAAGTATAACGAGTATAATATAGATAATCTACACTAAAAAGAATGAAACACTTAAAACCAAGCATTAAGCACCATGGATATCACAGCAGGGCATCGACTACATCCATTAACCAAATTGACATATTAACACTAGAACATCTCTTTTTTTTCCTAGCCTTATATTAACTGTTTAAATTGTGTATCTTAATTACTTGATTTACTGATTTACCTAAATCGATCATCACAATATATGCATGCTAAATTAATAACATTTATTGTGACCAACAATTCTATTTAATCTATTTATAGGCCTAGTTGACTGGAGTACGAATCAACTTACCATAGTTAACTCGAGCTGAAGTTGCGAGGTCAATGAGGATCCTATGGACCGGGATTCGGATGTTAAGGGCGATGCGGCAAGATTATTGGAACGGGGGAGTCATGGATGTGGTTGTTATCGAGGCGATTGACGTCGGCAATCCATGATAAGAATGATGATGACGCGGGCCAGCACAAGAGCGTCTTCATGGCTTGGGATTTGGCATAGACGAGGATGGCGATTGACGACCTCGATGTGCCAGCGCAACGATTTCCATACGACGAAGAAGACGGAATAGCCACTCTCGAATCAGGCTTTTTGTCGAGCGTCTGACGAGTGTCGCACGAGCCTTGCTGTTACACCATCGGATCTGACCGAAGATTGACCTACCTCCCATCTCTTCGCTATTCGACGCCATGACGAATTTCTAACACTGGATCGTACCCGATTCAGCAACCCACGCGCAAACTCGGCTCGTGCGTGTGATGTCCACAGGCTTGGGACCTTCGTCCAACACGCGATGCACAAAGCGTGGCATCGATAATGAATGTGACATCGCGCAGTACTGCGCAAATCCGATGATTGGCTGAACATTCCATTGAGCAGACAGCTTGCCACAGCGGCTGGGCTTTTGTTGCTAGGACAGGATGGAGGGGTTCTGTGACGGAACCTCCCAAGTAACTAGGCCCACCTACAGTTGCCTTTGTCCAACAGACATCAGACAACCCTGTAGATGTTCCTGGATTACTCGACAAGTTCGGTATCTTCTTCTTACCTTACCAGGAACGTTTCACCCGTCTTGCAGACATTACAGAACATCGGAGATGTAGATATGCGGAAGTGATTACATAAACTTACATTTATTAAAAAGTAAGATCACGTTGTTTATTACAGACCAGAACTATATAACGAGTGCAGAATAATATTATTACACATACCAAGGGAGGCAAAAACTCCTCCCGACAGTTATCACACAAAAAGTCCTAATGGAGGATCCTTTCCTCCCGCACTTCACTCTTGCTTATCTTCATTAGGAACCACCTTGGAGCAAAAGCAACAAAGTTTTGTCGCTTCCTCACCTAAAACAATGGAGGGATAAACCCTGAGTATGGAATTACTCAGCAAGTCTTACCCGACTAAGGGAAAGACTCTCAAGGTTATGCTGGATAAATAGGAATCAAGGAGAGGCTTTAGCAAAAATCAACTTAGATACTTTTGCAGAAATAACTTACTAAAGTGAGTCCTTACTTTCAACATTTTAACGCCGAATTAAGTATTATTAGACTCTGTTTGCCTCTAGTCTAATTTCATCATCCCATCAATACAACATCATTTTTATCCATAATGTTCACATTCTGACTTAGGTTGCAGGGAAGTGACCAAGTCTTCATAACCGCGAAGGTACGGCGATCCGAATCGATTATACTCAGCTGAGGATCTCCAATCACACGACATATGTAGCACTTAACCCTTGCATATGTCAACCCGCCACCGGGTTTCTTAAGACCAGATCAGGTTCACGCGAACCGAGAGCACAGATACACCACCGTCTAGCCTCTTGCCACGGAGGGTACACGCTACTCTCGCCATCGCTCCACGCCCATTCCGTGTTATCTTATTCTGGCCTTAGTCTGCCCGAGGCAAGGCTTACCCATGACGACGCATGTGACCAGTTAAAGGGTCCTCGATCAGCATGCCTACATACGCATTCAATCCTTATTCAACCTGGGTAGAACATCACCTGTTCTTAACCCAAGTCTCGATTTAAGTACTTCCATCCTTAGGATTGTTTCTGTTCCTTAGGATGAAAAGAGCATCACAGGGAACTTTGTAGTAAGATCCCACCATTGCTCCAAATGAAAATATTCTTGCAGGTAGAAGCCATCCTTTCTCGAGCTAGGCTAAGGACAACCTCTATCCACAAGATCTAAGCAGGGCTAAGCATTTTTTTGTAAATCATATTTTGATACTTCACAGAAGTATCTATAAAGGTATGGATATCAAGGAAAGCAATGCATCAAAGGTTCCAAGCAATTCCTGTGAACCTAATGCACATTTCACTGGACTTAAAGTGTGCAAAAAGTATTTAAAAACACAAGGAAAAGGGTTGCATGCACCGGGGCTTGCCTTCGTTAACAGGTGAGTCTGGCTCGGATCCACAAATATCAAAGTAGAAGCAGTTGCCTGCTTGAGAATCCGAGGGTGGTGGTGTCCTTTCTTCGGTGACTTCCACTTCTTCTTCGCGTTCTAATCATAACCATACATATGTATAAGAATGGATGCCATGGGATGCTCATGAGGGTGCAAAGATAATATAAACTTATTATCTAAGTCTTGTACAACTTTCCTTCACGGTACTCCGAGAACTTAGGGTTTCCGGAGTCAGTAAAGGAGTTCACAGGGCAGGGGGGGTTTTGGGGTTTGGTGATCAAACAAGGTCCAAATCAACCCAAATTCTACCCAAGGCTTCTAAATAATATGAGGAACTCATATAAAAAATTTGAGCATTTTTGGGATTACCATTTATCTTTTAAAAATCCAGAACTACTATCTTAAACTATTTTAAAGGCCTTAAAATTCCCTGTTTAAACTAAAAATCATGAAACTATTTTTATTAAATTCTAGGGAAAATAAGAAACCTAGGAAAATTGGTTTCACAATTTTACCATTTTTCTACATTTTTCTACATATTTCTAAGGCTTCACTGAAAAAGAAAAAGGAAAATATTCAATAGTGTTGGGCCACAATCTAGCCCGGTGGCCCGGCAACACAGGGAAAACAGGGGAGTGCCCTCGCGCGCCCGCGCGCGTGCTGGCAGTTTTGCAGAAAAGCCCCCGATGACCTAAGGAATGTGCTAAGAATCCTCGGCCACTATTCAACGTCTCACTGACAGCTTACACAAGGGTCCCTGGAATTCCTTTTCTTCTCCAAATTAGTCCTCGACCGCGGCGCGCTCATCATTCACGCCTGCCGAGGCACATACCGGCTATGTCCGGCGATGATTGCTCAAGCCGATTATCGGGGAGGCTTTACCAACCTAAGACGGCCTCGGAACACACACTAATTTGACTCGAACACCCCGAGAACAGCCGGTCCACGTGCACGGCGGGAACCGAGCACGGGAGTACATGTTCCCGTCAAACCATGGTGGATCAGAGCAAACGGACGCCACTGTGAGTTTCGCGAGTATGCAAGAGCACTAGAACGACACAAGGATTGGACAATGACTTACCAGAGTAAGCTGGCCACGGGCGGGCTGTTTTGGGTGGCGCGGCGGACTGAATTGGGGGAAAGTGGCAATTCAACGACTCTGGATGAAATTGGGGGTGGGATTGAGGCTATAGGATCATGAGAGACTGTGCTTTCACCATGCGCAATCGATTTGAGAGAAGGTGGAGAGGGCAGTGTGAATTTCTGGTTGTACTCGAGCTCACTTGAAGAACAGCGAGCACCTCGCCGTGATCCCAATGGCTATTTATAGCCGTGGCGGTCCGGCGATCACCTCGCGGCCCCGGACAACACCACAATCGCATGTTGACCACGTCGGTAGACGGTACAGTGAGGGAGAACTACGGCATGAGTGCCACTGCGGCGGAATCCTTTGAGTCATGGCGGCCGCCGGTGAGTAACTCCGGCCGAGCACAGGAGATGGTGCCACGTACGAGCTACCTTTTCCCGGTGTTATCCACCCAATACCCTGCACGATTCCGGACGGCGATCAACGACGGCGAGCTGAGCTGGCGTTCTGATCCATCCAAAACACTGTACCATGGCACATCTATTTCAGTTGCCTGAACCGGCCATGATCCCACCCGATTATCTCTAGATTCTTGTTAGGAACAGAGCGATCCCTCTTAATAAAATTTGTTCACTAATCATCAGTCTCCAAACTTACTATAGGATTCCTGGATCAAAACCGAACGTATTTAAAGTTATGGCGTGCTTAAATCGGTCCCATATCACTGTGACCACTTCTGACTCCAGGTTCAGTTTCAGTTTCTTGATACAAGCCTGACAGAGCAACTTCAGGCAAGATTATCTCTGGATTTTTCTCAACAAGTGAGCTTACAACCTTAAGCAAAGTTGTTCTTCTATAATTAGGTTACAATTTTGATGTGGTGACCTAATATGAATTCTCACTATTTTGAAAGCTACACAGCCCCAAAGTTGGGCCTATAACCCTGATTTCAGACTTAGCATAGGAATCACAATTGGGGTCCTTTTCGCAAATGAGTCCAAAACTTAGGGTTTGGCTTATAAATTCACATATATGTGACCCAAATGACTTAAGATACTTATTTGACTTGGTTTTTGCACTTTAGTCCAAAAGTGGGCTAATTTTGCACATAGGTCCCTAGGGTTTGATTTCAGGGTTTTCTAGGGTTCTAATTGAGATTTTTGATATCCCAGGGGTATAAATGTGACTCAACTTTGTTTTTGGGGACATTTTATGACTCTTTCCCTAAAGACTTTAGGTTTTCTCATCTTGGGTTAAGTTTTGCCCCTTTGAGCCTGATTTAGGGTTAGGTTCCTGTCGGGGACCATAATTAGGGGTACCCTCAAGACGCCTAATTCTCAGCTGGTAACCCCCATCAGCATAAAGCTGCAGAGGCCTGATGGGTTTGATTAAGTCAGGGATCAGTCCATACGAGTGACTCGATCACGCCACGCCCGAGCCTAGCCTCGGGCGAGGGCAGCCGACCCTAAGATGACTCCGTCTCGCCTGAGGCCTCCTCTTTCACGGTAGACGCATCACCGGCTCGCCCGAGGCCCCGCCTTCGATAAGAAGTAACCCTGACTAAATCACCGCGCCAACCGACCAAGTCACCGGGGCGTTTAATGCAAAAGGTAAGACCGACGGGCGACCAGACTTCGCCAGAGGTGCCATAGGAGGCTCTGCCCGACCCAGGGCTCGGACTCGGGCTAAGGCCCCGGAAGACGGCGAACTCCGCTCCGCCCGACCCAGGGCTCGGACTCGGGCTAAGGCCCCGGAAGACGGGGAACTCCGCTCCGCCCGACCCAGGGCTCGGACTCGGGCTAAGGCCCCGGAAGACGGCGAACTCCGCTCCGCCCGACCCAGGGCTCGGACTCGGGCTAAGGCCCCGGAAGACGGTGAACTCCGCTCCGCCCGACCCAGGGCTCGGACTCGGGCTAAGGCCCCGGAAGACGGCGAACTCCGCTCCGCCCGACCCAGGGCTCGGACTCGGGCTAAGGCCCCGGAAGACGACGAACTCCGCCTCGCCCGACCCAGGGCTCGGACTCCGCCTCGGCCTCTGCCGAACGACCTCCGCCTCGCCCGACCCAGGAGTTCGGGCTCGGCCTCTGTCATGCAGGACGGACTCGACCTCGACTTCGGAGGAGCCTCCACGACGCCCGACCTAGGACACAAGACCGCGACGTCAACAGGAAGCGTCATCATCACCCTGCCCTGAGCCGACTCGGGTCGCAGAGAACAAGACCGGCGTCCCATCTGGCCAGCTCCGCCAGATAGGCAATGATGGCGCCTCACTAGACCATGACGACGGCGACTCTCAGCTCCCTTACGAAAGCAGGGAGACGTCAGCAAGAGCACAGCTGTTCCAACAGCTGTCCCTCCATCAGGCTCCGTTACTCCTCCAACAGCCACGACGCCACACCAACAGGGTGCCAAGATCTCTCCGGCTGCCACCTTGGCATGTACTTAGGGCGCTAGCTCTCCCTCGCTAGACACGTAGCACCTTGCTACACCCCCATTTTGTACACCTGGATCCTCTCCTTACGACTATAAAAGGAAGGACCAGGGCCTTCTTAGAGAAGGTTGGCCTCGCGGGAACGAGGGCAGGGGCAGGCGCTCTCTTGGGGCCGCTCGCTCCCCTCACCCGCGCGGACGCTTGTAACCCCCTACTGCAAGCGCACCCGACCTGGGCGCGGGACGAACACGAAGGCCGCGGGAATTCTCCGACTCCCTCACGACCCGGCTCCGGCCACCTCGCTCTCGCTCTCTCTCTCTCCCCCCTTCGCGCTCGCCCACGCGCTCGACCCATCTGGGCTGGGGCACGCGGCACACTCACTCGTCGGCTCGGGGACCCCCCGGTCTTGGAACGCCGACAGTTGGCGCGCCAGGTAGGGGCACGCTGCGTGTTGACGAGCAGTTTCCCGTCAAGCTCCAGATGGGCAGTCTCCAACGACCTCTCCAACCCGGGACGGTGCTCCGTTTCGGGAGCCTCGAGTTCGTGTCTCTCGACAGCGGCTACGACATGGTACTCCTTCCACCGCCGCGCGATAGCGACAATGGTGGCGGACAGCCCGCCCGCCGGCGGTGGAATCGACGACGCCTTTCCCGCGTGGGGGAAGGACAACTTTCGAGCTCGCTCCGTCCTCTCCCTCGCCATCGAAGGAGGAGGCGGGGCAACCAAGGCCGAGCGGGAGGCTGCGCTCCGACAGCTGTCGAGCAAATCGACACCCCCAGCGCCCCAACGGAGGACACGCCAAGCGTCGCCCTCGCGTTTGAGGCAAAGGCGGGCGCCATCCCCCCGCAACACGTCGACCCCGAGCAGATGGACGACGCCAGCACGCTCACGGAGGGCCTGCAGAACGTCGCCCTCGTACCCAAGACGACGACGCGATCAGCCCCCGACGTGACTTCATCGCTCCTCGTCGACAAAAAGGTACCGACTGCTACCCATCTTCCATCATTTCGACTCGGCCTCAACCCGCCTGGCGACCTCGCTTTGGCGGGCGCTCACGTTGAGGCGAGTGCAACCTCTCTGGGGTTTCGTGTGCGGTCGCCTTGGGACCGATTGACGGGTGTCTCGACCTACGGACCCTCTGGGTTCGAGGAAGATGACGACCCCAGCATGTGCTGGGATTTCTCCGGATTTGGCAACCCCAGTGCCATGCGGGACTTCATGACCGCATGTGACTACTGCCTCTCCGACTGTTCCGACGGCAGCCGCAACCTTGACGACAAGGACTGCGGCCCGAGCCGCGAATGTTTCCACATCGAGCTAGGGGATCCCTCCGGAGGCGGCTGTCTCGGCATGCCGGAGGATGGTGATCCCCCTAGGCCAGCGCCTCGCGCCGACATCCCGCGGGAGCTAGCTGTGGTCCCCGTTCCGGCGGGGGGTCACGACCCACAGCTCGAGCAAGTCCGCGGGGCGCAGGCCGGGCTCGATGAGGGAGCAGGAGCGCTCGAGGCAATCCGCCAGAACATCGGGCAGGTATGGGCGAGCCAGCCCACGGCCGGAGGAATACGTCATCTGCCCCAAGGTCTCCAGCACCGCATCGCCAACGATGCCAGGGACAGACCGCCACCCGCGTCCGGCGGAACCGGTCAGGACCTGGCCGCCACAGCGATGCTCCTCCGCGCGATGCCGGAGTCATCAACCACCGAGGGTCGGCGAATCCAGGGAGAACTCAAGCATCTCCTGGAAGGCGCTGCGGCCCGGCGGGCCGAGAGCTCTGCCTCCCGAAGGCAGGGGTACCCCTCGGAACCTCGTGCCGCGACTTCCCGACTCACGCGGGAAGCCTCGGTCTACACCGGGCGCACGCGCAACACCGCGCCTGCGGCCCCAGGCCACCTCGGCGACGAGCACCCTCATCGCGACCGTCGGGCCCGCCTCGACGAAAGGGTGCGCCGAGGTTATCACCCCAGGCGTGGGGGACGCTACGACAGCGGGGAGGATCGGAGTCCCTCGCCCGAACCACCCGGTCCGCAGGTCTTTAGCCGAGCCATTCGGCGGGCGCCGTTCCCGACCCGATTCCGACCCCCGACTACTATCACAAAGTACTCGGGGGAAACGAGACCGGAATTGTGGCTGGCGGACTACCGCCTGGCCTGTCAGCTGGGTGGGACAGACGACGACAACCTCATCATCCGCAACCTCCCCCTGTTCCTCTCCGACACTGCTCGGGCCTGGTTGGAGCACCTGCCTCCGGGGCAGATTTCCAACTGGGAAGATCTGGTCCAGGCTTTCGCCGGCAACTTCCAGGGCACCTACGTGCGCCCCGGGAATTCCTGGGACCTCCGAAGCTGTCGGCAACTGCCGGGAGAGTCTCTCCGGGACTACATCCGGCGGTTCTCGAAGCAGCGCACCGAGCTGCCCAACATCACCGACTCCGATGTCATCGGCGCGTTCCTCGCCGGCACCACCTGCCATGACCTGGTGAGCAAGTTGGGTCGCAAGACCCCCACCAGGGCGAGCGAGCTGATGGACATCGCCACCAAGTTCGCCTCCGGCCAGGAGGCGGTAGAGGCCATCTTCCGAAAGGACAAGCAGCCCCAGGGCCGCCCGTCGGAAGATGCTCCCGAGGCGTCTACTCCGCGCGGCGCCAAGAAGAAAGGCAGGAGGAAGTCGCAAGCGAAACGCGACGTTCCCGATGCAGACCTTGTCGCCGCCGCCGAGCACAAGAACCCTCAGAAGCCCCCCGGAGGTGCTAACCTCTTCGACAAGGCACTCAAGGAGACGTGCCCCTACCATCAGGGGCCCGTCAAGCACACCTTCGAGGAATGCGTCATGCTTCGGCGCCACTTCCACAGGGCCGGGCCACCCGCAGAGGGTGGCAGGGCTCACGACGACGACAAAAGGGAGGATCGCCAAGCAGGAGAGTTCCCAGAGGTCCGCGACTGCTTCATGATCTACGGAGGGCATGCGGCGAATGCCTCGGCTCGGCATCGTAAGCAAGAGCGTCGGGAGGTCTGCTCGGTGAAGGTGGCGGCGCCAGTCTACCTAGACTGGTCCGACAAGCCCATCACCTTCGACCGGGACGACCACCCCGACCACGTGCCGAGCCCGGGGAAGTACCCGCTCGTCGTCGACTCCGTCATCGGCGACGCCAGGCTCACCAAGGTCCTGATGGATGGGGGCAGCTGCCTCAACATCATCTACGTCGAGACCCTCAGGCTCCTGCGCGTCGGTCTGTCATCCGTCCGAGCAGGCGCTGCGCCCTTCCACGGGATCATTCCCGGGAAGCGCGTCCAGCCCCTCGGACAGCTCGACCTCCCTGTCTGCTTCGGAACACCCTCCAACTTCCGATGGGAGACTTTGACGTTCGAGGTGGTCGGGTTCCGAGGAACCTACCACACAGTGTTGGGAAGGCCATGCTACGCGAAGTTCATGGCCATCCCCAACTACACCTACCTGAAGCTCAAGATGCCGGGCCCCAACGGGGTCATCACCGTCGGCCCCACGCATAAACACGCATTCGAATGCGATGTGGAGTGCGTGGAGTATGCCGAGGCCCTCGCCGAGTCCGAGGCCCTCATTGCCGACCTGGAAAGCCTCTCCCGAGAGGTGCCGGACGTGAAGCGACGCGCCGGCAACTTCGAGCCAGCGGAGACGGCCAAGGCCGTCCCTCTCGACCCCGGTGGCGATGCCTCCAAGCAGGTCCGGATCAGTTCTGGGCTCGGCCCCAAATAAGAAGCAGTACTCGTCGACTTTCCCCGCGCAAACGTCGACATTTTTGCGTGGGGTCCCTCGGGCATGCCCGGCATACCGAGGGATGTCACCGAGCACTCGCCGGATATCCGGGCAGGAGCCCGACTCGCCAAACGGCCTCTGCGCAAACGACGCCTGGGGGCTGCGCCCTTTCCCCACTCACACATGAGAATCAGTCATCAAGGAAGGGTCGGCCTCGCCCCGGCAGAGCCCGACCCTCCCTCGGGGGCTAAAAAGGGGGAACCCCTCTCGTCGAGTTTGGATGTACCTTTCCGCGTCAAAGAAATTCTTTTTTCGGTCAAGAAGGAGCCCGAGCCATCCTCGGCTCAACCCGAGGAACCCTCGGAGCCCGAGGGCAAAGCGCTGCGCATCGAGGAGGAGCAGAGCGGGGTCATGCCAGATCAAGATTGGCAAACCCCGTACCTACAATATCTCCGCCAAGGAGAACTGCCCCTCGACCGAGCCGAGGCTCGGCGGGTAGCGCGACGCGCCAAGTCGTTCGTCTTGCTGGGCGATGAGAAGGAGCTCTACCACCGAAGCCCCTCGGGGATCCTCCAGCGATGCATCTCCATCGCCGAAGGTCAGGAACTCCTGCGGGAAATACACTCGGGGGCTTGCGGCCATCATGCAGCACCTCGAACCCTCGTTGGGAACGCTTTCCGCCAAGGTTTTTACTGGCCGACGGCGGTGGCTGACGCCACTAGAATTGTCTGCGCCTGCGAAGGGTGCCAATTCTATGCGAAGCAGACCCACCTGCCCGCTCAGGCTCTGCAAACGATACCCATCACCTGGCCCTTCGCTGTGTGGGGTCTGGACCTCGTCGGCCCTCTGCAGAAGGCGCCCGGGGGCTACACGCACCTGCTGGTCGCCGTCGACAAATTCTCCAAATGGATCGAGGTCCGACCCCTGAACAGCATCAGGTCCGAGCAGGCGGTGGCATTCTTCACCAACATCATCCATCGCTTCGGGATCCCGAACTCCATCATCACCGACAACGGCACCCAGTTCACCGGCAAAAAATTCTTGGATTTTTGCGAGGATCACAACATCCGGGCAGATTGGGCCGCCGTAGCTCACCCCATGTCGAATGGGCAAGTAGAACGTGCCAATGGCATGATTCTACAGGGGCTCAAGCCTCGAATTTACAATGATCTCAACAAGTTCGGCAAGCGATGGGTGAAGGAACTCCCCTCGGTGGTCTGGAGCCTGAGGACGACGCCAAGCCGAGCCACGGGTTTCACGCCGTTCTTCCTGGTCTACGGGGCCGAGGCCGTCCTGCCCACTGACCTGGAATACGGCTCCCCGAGGACGAGGGCCTACAACGAAGAAAGCAACCAAGCTAGCCGAGAAGACTCGCTGGACCAGCTGGACGGGGCTCGGGACAGGGCCTTACTACACTCGGCGCGGTACCAGCAGTCCCTGCGACGCTACCACGCCCGAGGGGTCCGACCCCGAGATCTCCAGGTGGGCGACCTGGTACTTCGGCTGCGGCAGGACGCCCGAGGGAGGCACAAGCTCACGCCCCCCTGGGAGGGGCCGTTCATCATCGCCAAAGTTCTGAAGCCCGGAACGTACAAGCTGGCCAACAGTCAGGGCGAGGTCTACGGCAACGCTTGGAACATCCAACAGCTACGTCGCTTCTACCCTTAAGATGTTTCCAAGTTATTCATATACCTCGCACCCACGCAAAGTTTAGTCAACAAGGAAGGGTCGGCCTCGCCTCGGCAAAGCCCGACCCTCCCTCAGGGGCTAAAAGGGGGGAAACCCCCTCTGCGTCAAAATTTTCCTCGAACAAAAAATCTCTTTTACCAGAACATCTTTCGTGCTTTTTGACTACTTCGAAAAGCGGGTCCTGGAAACGACAGGGTACACGTAAGCAGCCAAGGCTGACCGAGCCGAGGGACTCCTACGCCTCTGGGATACGGATACCTCACTCATCACCTTCTGCGATAAGTAACTCGCGCTCGGATAAGGTGAATCCGCGGATCGAACGAGTCTTTACGTACGGAAGCTCTTCTGTCGAAGCGATTCTTCGAGCCTTCTCGACCGAGTCGGTGACAGGGCCTCATGGACGGGTAAAAGTACGCGTAAGCGGCAAGGCCGACCGAGCCGAGGGACTCCCATGCCTCCGGGATACGGATACCTCACTCATCACCTTCCGCGAGAAGCAACTCTTGCTCGCACTAACATCCCTGCTACCGACAAAAAGTCCAGATACTCGAAACAAGAGGAAAAGAGACGCAGCTTTATAACGCAGCAAGGGTGTGTGTTCTGGCCTCGACGGCCGCACAAGGCCCACGCTACAAGATGATTTGACCCTGCAGGCTCGGATCTTGACGCTGGAAGAGGGCGATGACACCCTCGGCATCGACAGCACCTTCGGCAAGGCCCGACCTAGCCTCGGACGGCGACGCGGTCCGAGGGCCTCCGCTCCGAAGGACGACGTCATCACCACGCTCGAGCAATCTCTGCCAGGGACTTCTCCGAGAACCCGGCCCGAGCGGACGGCTCGGCCGGCCACCTCCGGGGCCTCGGCCGACCGCCTTCCGAGGGCGCCAGCTCGGCCCAAAGCCTCGGCTGATCAGCTCCGACGTCGATCCTGCCAACAGACAACCCGGCTAGGCTCCGGCCAACCAGGTTTTATTTCTCGAGCCGACTCCGCCTCTGCTCGTGCTGATATCGCTACCCCTGGCCTCGGCTCGTCGAAGAGCGGCCGAGGGGTTTCTTTAACTAAGCTAGAGGGGCCTCGGACAACAGGGCCGACCGAGCCGAGGGACTCCTACGCCTCTGGGATACGGATACCTCACTCGTCACCTTGACACGGGGCGACTCATGCTTGGTGAAGCGGTTCAGACAATCAGCGGACGAATCTTAGTGCTCGGGAATGAGGAAAAAACACGGCTCCGCGCCGTAATTACATGCATGTTCAGGCCCCGAAAGCCGTAATGAACAAAAACACTGGCATTCGAAGTGCCACCCCCCGAAGACGAGAGCCAGCCATTCAGGCCAGGAGACGGAGACCCAGGGCTACGGACGGAGTTGGCAATCTCATCGGTAGAGAAGCCACTTCCGTCCGCTGACGCCTCGGGACCCGCCACTTCCGGCATGGCTGGAGGAAGTCTCCGTTAAGCTGGAGGATGCCGTTCTCCCCCAGACGCACGGGGAAGAAAAGGGCAACCGACCCACACGGAGACAGCCCCCTGACTCGCCTCGTCCTCCCTCTTGGCCTGGTGATGAAAATCCTTGAGGCTGAGGGAGGGGCAGAGGCCGCAGCCCGGCTCGCTTTCCCCCACCATCAAGCCGGAGGTCACCACCCCGGGTGACCGCCGGTGGAGGGGTGCAGCCGGGCTGCATGATGAAAATCCTTGAAGCCGAACGATGGCTGAAAGGTACCGACTCCCACGGAGTTGCGTTCCTCCAACGATGGGGCGAAAAGACGGCGGTTTCCCCCATCCGGGGGCTTGGAAGGTGGAAAGACACGATGCATAAGGCAGGGAGAGGGCACGGTCGCCTTACGAAAGGGTCGCCCTCCTTTTAAAGGCAACTCCCCCTGCTTGCGCCCCCAACCGTCACGGGTTGAGTCTTCTTCAACACGCCTCCAAAGCCCTCCCCCGCGGCGCGGGGGCTGGGACCCACAAGTCAGGAAGACCGGCTTCGAGCAGAGGAGGCCGAACCGTCGCGCACGACGCACGCAACCACCCAGCGGTTACAAGTAACCCTCCACTTTTGCCCAGACCAGCGGGCGAAAGAGGCAGGCGGCCATGCAGGCGGCATGCAACCGCGCCAAGTGGACGCGCCTCTCCGACTCCTGACAGGCCAGCGCGACGGCTCAAGCCCACGCGTCGTGCAACTGGCGCGCCGGGTGCTGCATGCGAGCCGCTGTGCCACTCGCTCCACCACCGCACCTCCTCGATTGCGGAACCGATACCGTGATTCGAGGCGACCCAGCCCGCGACCCAGCAGCGCCAGCCTGGCGCAGCGGTCAAACGCGGTCAAAAATGGGCCGGCAGTAATGACGGTGGCAGGCGCGCGAGAGCAGCGGTCATGCCATCTGCCAAGCTCATGTCCCATCCGGAGGCAGCAAGAGAACCCCATCTCGCGGCGTGAAGACGACGCGCCCGTGACCCGTACCTCGAACGGCTCGCGCACGCAACGGCAGCCTCGCCAACTACTCGCCCCTGCGCATTAACTCCGCGGCTCGACGGACAGGCGACGCTTCTAGCAGGAGCGGCTGGCGACGCTTCGCCTTCGCCAACACGACCACACCAAAAAAGGTACGCCACGTCGCTTGGTTTCGTATCCTTTTTTCCCTTTTCCTTCTTTCTCTATCTCTTGCAACAGGGACCGGGAAAGGGGGTACCCCCAAAGGGATCCTTCCCCGTGAAGGAACTAGGCTCCGAGCCTCCCTACTGATCAGGGGTTCGAAGGCTGGCCCCCCGAGGGGTTCAACAGCCGCCTCAGATCGCGTGGGCCCGACACCCACTACTGGTCAGGGGTTCGAAGGTCGGCCTCCCGAAAGGTTCCACGACCGCCTCAGGCTACTAGGGCTCCGCGCCCATTACTGATCAGGGGTTCGAAGGCTGGCCTGTCGAAGGGTTCACAGTCGCCTCAGACGCCGAGCGAGGGATGACCAGGGGTATGTTCGATACATAACCAAGGCTCGGGCTGCGCTCCCGAGGTACCCTAGGACATTTCCGAGACCAGCGGGAACGACTCTGTAACGGAATCCCATCGGAGGGAGGCAACGAGCCCTCGGACCCCGTCGCTAGGGGACCGGGTCCGGCAGATCACCCGCAGGTACTTTTGGGCGTGCCTCCGGGCCCCTAGCCGACCCCCAACGAACGGGGCACGGACGTCCACTCGGATTACCCGATTGCAGCTCACCGGAGACACCATGTTCGGTGCCCATCGAGGGTAACATGGCGCTCTCCCCCCCCTCCTCCATGCGGAAAGGCGACATAGGGGCGTATATAAAAAAGCCGAGTCTGTCCCTGATCGTCCTCTCGCTCCGTGCGGAGGCTCGGGGGCTGCTCTCGCAAACCCGGCTCCGGCCGAACCGTTGACAGCGTCAACATACCAGCCCGAGAACTTGGGCCCCGACAGTGCACCTGGGCTACGCCCTGCTCGCATGAGGGAACCGCCAGACCAGCCGAGGCATTACGCAAGGCATTAAGACCTCGAAGGAGTGAAACCACTCCTCCGAGGCCTCGGGGGCTACACCCGGCGGGTGCGCTCGCGCGCACCCACCGGAACAAAGTACCACCGAGAAAGGCTGGTCCCCTTGCAAAAAAGTGCGACGCAAGCCTCCAAACGAGTGTTAACACTCTCTTTGAGGCTCGGGGGCTACTGTCGGGGACCATAATTAGGGGTACCCTCAAGACGCCTAATTCTCAGCTGGTAACCCCCATCAGCATAAAGCTGCAGAGGCCTGATGGGTTTGATTAAGTCAGGGATCAGTCCATACGAGTGACTCAATCACGCCACGCCCGAGCCTAGCCTCGGGCGAGGGCAGCCGACCCTAAGATGACTCCGTATTGCCTGAGGCCTCCTCTTTCACGGCAGACGCATCACCGGCTCGCCCGAGGCCCCGCCTTCGATAAGAAGTAACCCTGACTAAATCACCGCGCCAACCGACCAAGTCACCGGGGCGTTTAACGCAAAAGGTAAGACCGACGGGCGACCAAACTTCGCCAGAGGTGCCATAGGAGGCTCTGCCCGACCCAGGGCTCGGACTCGGGCTAAGGCCCCGGAAGACGGCGAACTCCGCTCCGCCCGACCCAGGGCTCGGACTCGGGCTAAGGCCCCGGAAGACGGCGAACTCCGCTCCGCCCGACCCAGGGCTCGGACTCAGGCTAAGGCCCCGGAAGACGGCGAACTCCGCTCCGCCCGACCCAGGGCTCAGACTTGGGCTAAGGCCCCGGAAGACGGCGAACTCCGCTCCGCCCGACCCAGGGCTCGGACTCGGGCTAAGGCCCCGGAAGACGGCGAACTCCGCTCCGCCCGACCCAGGGCTCGGACTCGGGCTAAGGCCCCGGAAGACGACGAACTCCGCCTCGCCCGACCCAGGGCTCGGACTCCGCCTCGGCCTCTGCCGAACGACCTCCGCCTCGCCCGACCCAGGAGTTCGGGCTCGGCCTCTGTCATGCAGGACGGACTCGACCTCGACTTCGGAGGAGCCTCCACGACGCCCGACCTAGGACACAAGACCGCGACGTCAACAGGAAGCGTCATCATCACCCTGCCCTGAGCCGACTCGGGTCGCAGAGAACAAGACCGGCGTCCCATCTGGCCAGCTCCGCCAGATAGGCAATGATGGCGCCTCACTAGACCATGACGACGGCGACTCTCAGCTCCCTTACGAAAGCAGGGAGACGTCAGCAAGAGCACAGCTGTTCCAACAGCTGTCCCTCCATCAGGCTCCGTTACTCCTCCAACAGCCACGACGCCACACCAACAGGGTGCCAAGATCTCTCCGGCTGCCACCTTGGCATGTACTTAGGGCGCTAGCTCTCCCTCGCTAGACACGTAGCACCTTGCTACACCCCCATTTTGTACACCTGGATCCTCTCCTTACGACTATAAAAGGAAGGACCAGGGCCTTCTTAGAGAAGGTTGGCCTCGCGGGAACGAGGGCAGGGGCAGGCGCTCTCTTGGGGCCGCTCGCTCCCCTCACCCGCGCGGACGCTTGTAACCCCCTACTGCAAGCGCACCCGACCTGGGCGCGGGACGAACATGAAGGCCGCGGGAATTCTCCGACTCCCTCACGACCCGGCTCCGGCCACCTCGCTCTCGCTCTCTCTCTCTCCCCCCTTCGCGCTCGCCCACGCGCTCGACCCATCTGGGCTGGGGCACGCGGCACACTCACTCGTCGGCTCGGGGACCCCCCGGTCTCGGAACGCCGACACATGTAAAGTATTGCAATATACCTGCAAGTTGTCAATAGCAACGCTAAGTTCGTTGACTCGCGCTAGAGCCTTTGCTTCCTTAGCTAAAGCTACTGAGCGAGATTGTACCGCCCAATCAAGCGCCAGATCTCGGTCAGCTAGTTGATCTTGTAGGGTGCGGATGTAACTTCTTAAATCATTTATTCGGTCACCGTCCGCAACCCATAAATTGGTCCTGCGTTGTAACTCTGCTTGAAGTTGATTCACGCGAGCTTCGAGATCACCAATAGGATCATTGCTCCCGCTACTACTATCTTGTTCTCGTGGGGCAAGTTGGTGTCGAGGTACACCGATAGGTCCAGTATGCTTTCGCGCCGTTTTCCTTGTACGCGGCGGCATTTGCTAAGGGGGAAAATTTATTAGTACAATTCTTAGCATGATGCATGAATAAGTACAGAATGAACCTTAGTTGATTCAACCTTCTATACATTGCACTCTTCCTATCTGGTCTTTGAAATAAACTCTTCAGGGATGCTTAGGTAAGAAGAGAAGAAATTTTCTAGATAAGTCTTAGAAAATTCTTTTGAAGATGCTACATAATATCTGTCAAGAAGGGCTACGCTCTGATACCAGCTGTGACGGAACCTCCCAAGTAACTAGGCCCACCTACAGTTGTCTTTGTCCAACAGACATCAGACAACCCTGTAGATGTTCCTGGATTACTCGACAAGTTCGGTATCTTCTTCTTACCTTACCAGGAACGTTTCACCCGTCTTGCAGACATTACAGAACATCAGAGATATAGATATGCGGAAGTGATTACATAAAATTACATTTATTAAAAAGTAAGATCACGTTGTTTATTACAGACCAGAACTATATAACGAGTGTAGAATAATATTATTACACATACCAAGGGAGGCAAAAACTCCTCCCGACAGTTATCACACAAAAAGTCCTAATGGAGGATCCTTTCCTCCCGCACTTCACTCTTGCTTATCTTCATTAGGAACCACCTTGGAGCAAAAGCAACAAAGGTTTGTCGCTTCCTCACTTAAAACAACGGAGGGATAAACCCTAAGTATGGAATTACTCAGCAAGTCTTACCCGACTAAGGAAAAGACTCTCAAGGTTATGCTGGATAAATAGGAATCAAGGAGAGGCTATAGCAAAAATAAACTTAGATACTTTTGCAGAAATAACTTACTAAAGTGAGTCCTTACTTTCAACATTTTAATGCCGAATTAAGTATTATTAGACTCTGTTTGCCTCTAGTCTAATTTCATCATCCCATCAATACAACATAATTTTTATCCATAATGTTCACATTCTGACTTAGGTTGCTGGGAAGTGACCAAGTCTTCATAACCGCGAAGGTACGGCGATCCGAATCGATTATACTCAGCTGATGATCTCCAATCACACGACATATGTAGCACTTAACCCTTGCATATGTCAACCCGCCACCGGGTTTCTTAAGACCAGATCAGGTTCACGCGAACCGAGAGCACAGATACACCACCGTCCAGCGTCTTGCCACGGAGGGTACACGCTACTCTCGCCACCGCTCCACGCCCATTCCGTGTTATCTTATTCTGGCCTTAGTCTGCCCGAGGCAAGGCTTACCCATGACGAGGCATGTGACCAGTTAAAGGGTCCTCGATCAGCACGCCTACATACGCATTCAATCCTTAATCAACCTGGGTAGAACATCACCTGTTCTTAACCCAAGTCTCGATTTAAGTACTTCCATCCTTAGGATTGTTTCTGTTCCTTAGGATGAAAAGAGCATCACAGGGAACTTTGCAGTAAGATCCCACCATTGCTCCAAATGAAAATATTCTTGCAGGTAGAAGCCATCCTTTCTCGAGCTAGGCTAAGGACAACCTCTATCCACAAGATCTAAGCAGGGCTAAGCATTTTTTTGTAAATCATATTTTGATACTTCACAGAAGTATCTATAAAGGTATGGATATCAAGGAAAGCAATGCATCAAAGGGTTCCAAGCAATTCCTGTGAACCTAATGCACATTTCACTGGACTTAAAGTGTGCGAAAAGTATTTAAAAACACAAGGAAAAGGGTTGCATGCACTGGGGCTTGCCTTCGTTAACAGGTGAGTCTGGCTCGGATCCACAAATATCAAAGTAGAAGCAGTTGCCTGCTTGAGAATCCGAGGGTGGTGGTGTCCTTTCTTCGGTGACTTCCACTTCTTCTTCGCGTTCTAATCATAACCATACATATGTATAAGAATGGATGCCATGGGATGCTCATGAGGGTGCAAAGATAATATAAACTTATTAACTAAGTCTTGAATACAACTTTCCTTCATGGTACTCCGAGAACTTAGGGTTTCCGGAGTCACTAAAGGAGTTCACAGGCAGGGGGGGGGTTTGGGGTTTGGTGATCAAACAAGGTCCAAATCAACCCAAATTCTACCCAAGGCTTCTAAATAATATGAGGAACTCATATAAAAATTTTGAGCATTTTTGGGATTACCATTTATCTTTTAAAAATCCAGAACTACTATCTTAAATTATTTTAAATGCCTTAAAATTCCCTGTTTAAACTAAAAATCATGAAACTATTTTTATTAAATTCTAGGGAAAATAAAAACCTAGGAAAATTGGTTTCACAATTTTACCATTTTTCTACATTTTTCTACATATTTCTAAGGCTTCACTGAAAAAGAAAAAGGAAAATATTCAATAGTGTTGGGCCACAATCTAGCCCGGCGGCCCGGCAACACAGGGAAAACAGGGGAGTGCCCTCGCGCGCCCGCGCGCGTGCTGGCAGTTTTGCAGAAAAGCCCCCGATGACCTAAGGAATGTGCTAAGAATCCTCGGCCACTATTCAACGTCTCACTGACAGCTTACACAAGGGTCCCTGGAATTCCTTTTCTTCTCCAAATTAGTCCTCGACCGCGGCGCGCTCATTGTTCACGCCTGCCGAGGCACATACCGGCTATGGCCGGTGATGATTGCTCAAGCCGATTATCGGGGAGGCTTTACCGACCTAAGACGGCCTCGGAACACACACTAATTTGACTCGAACACCCCGAGAACAGCCGGTCCACGTGCACGGCGGGAACCGAGCACGGGAGTACATGTTCCCGCCAAACCATGGTGGATCAGAGCAAACGGACACCACCGTGAGTTTCGCGAGTATGCAAGAGCACTAGAACGACACAAGGATTGGACAATGACTTACCAGAGTAAGCTGGCCACGGGCGGGCTATTTTGGGTGGCGCGGCGGACTGAATTGGGGGAAAGTGGCAATTCAACGACTCTGGATGAAATTGGGGGTGGGGATTGAGGCTATAGGATCGTGAGAGATTGTGCTTTCACCGTGCGCAATCGATTTGAGAGAAGGTGGAGAGGGCAGTGTGAATTTCTGGTTGTACTCGAGCTCACTTGAAGAACAGCGAGCACCTCGCCGTGATCCCAATGGCTATTTATAGCCGTGGCGGTCCGGCGATCACCTCGCGGCCCCGGACAACACCACAATCGCATGTCGACCACGTCGGTAGATGGTATAGTGAGGGAGAACTACGGCAAGAGTGCCACTGCGGCGGAATCCACTGAGTCACGGCGGTCGCCGGTGAGTAACTCCGGCCGAGCATAGTAGATGGTGCCACGTACGAGCTACCTTTTCCCGGTGTTATCCACCCAATACCCTGCACGATTCCAGACGGCGATCAACGACGGCGAGCTGAGCTGGCATTCTGATCCATCCAAAACACTGTACCATGGCACATCTATTTCAGTCGCCTGAACCGGCCATGATCCCACCCGATTATCTCTAGATTCTTGTTAGGAACAGAGCGATCCCTCTTAATAAAATTTGTTCACTAATCATCAGTCTCCAAACTTACTATAGGATTCCTAGATCAAAACCGAATGTATTTAAAGTTATGGCGTGCTTAAATCGGTCCCATATCACTGTGACCACTTCTGACTCCAGGTTCAGTTTCAGTTTCTTGATACAAGCCTGACAGAGCAACTTCAGGCAAGATTATCTCTGGATTTTTCTCAACAAGTGAGCTTACAACCTTAAGCAAAGTTGTTCTTCTATAATTAGGTTACAATTTTGATGTGGTGACCTAATATGAATTCTCACTATTTTGAAAGCTACACAGCCCCAAAGTTGGGCCTATAACCCTGATTTCAGACTTAGCATAGGAATCACAATTGGGGTCCTTTTTACAAATGAGTCCAAAACTTAGGGTTTGGCTTATAAATTCACATATATGTGACCCAAATGACTTAAGATACTTATTTGACTTGGTTTTTGCACTTTAGTCCAAAAGTGGGCTAATTTTGCACATAGGTCCCTAGGGTTTGATTTCAGGGTTTTCCAGGGTTCTAATTGAGATTTTTGATATCCCAGTGGTATAAATGTGACTCAACTTTGTTTTTGGGGACATTTTATGACTCTTTCCCTAAAGCCTTTAGGTTTTCTCATCTTGGGTTAAGTTTTGCCCCTTTGAGCCTGATTTAGGGTTAGGTTCCCTATCCAGGGTCCTATTTGCAAAACACCAAAATCAATATGCTTGTTTGAAATTTTTACCTAGTGAATGCACTCTAGGTGTATCAAACATATGCAATGTCAATGCTTATGATACCATGCTCAAATTTTAGTTATAGTAACACCAGGGGTGTTACAGGTTCGGCAGGGAGTGTGGCTGCGTGCAGGGAAATATTACGGTGCAGAGAATCCGGTCAGGCACGAGCTGGAGGAACAAGGACCAGGGGGAGAGCTCCAAGCTGAGCGCGCACAGGGGAGCTAGGCACGAGCTCGGAACTCGATGCAGTAGCCATGGACAGGGACTCGCGACCGACAAGCTGAAGGAGATGGGCGCGCAACAAGGAAGAAATAGAGGGAGGGAGAGAAACAGCTGGGCACGAGCAGCTCCATGGACGGCTAAAGGAGAGCAGGACACAGCCAACAGAGGAGTTCAGCGCGTAGACAGGGCGATCTGCGCGTGGCAGAGAGAGAGAGAGAACGGAGGGACACGACGCTGGGAGATGCTCCATGGTGAGGGGGCTCAGCCAGTAGAGGGAGCAGGGGATAGGCGCGTCGCCATGGGAGTTGCGCGGGCCAGGGCGGAGGAGAAGCGCTCGGCAGGGGAGCTTCAACGGTGAGCTTGAGGGAGAAGATGAGCAGGGATTGGGGTGGCCAGGGAAGCCGCCATGGGAAGCTCGGTAGAGGTCCTGGCGCCCAGGAGCTACACGCCATGGGAGGGAACGAGCGGGCTGGAGATAGCACCGGCAGAGAGGAGCAGTGAGGACGCTCCACGCGTCAGGGAAAGGGAGCTCGAGGGCGCGGCACCAGGGAGCAGAGCTGGGGCGTCGCGAGGAAGAAGCGCGCGCATTGCAGAGCCAGGGCGGCGGCGCAGCAAGGAACTGAGCATGAAGAAACTGCGCGCGGGGAGGAGATAAACATCGTGAGAAATATCTAGGGAGAGGGATAGCGATGAGAGACGATGGAGATGAGCACACCACGCAGGATAAAATCGTTCCCCACGACGGCGGCAGAGATTATCAGGGGTAGAGGGCGGCGGGGATAAGGAGGAAGACGGCTGGAAAAATCAACGGGGAGAGAAGGAGATTGATGTGAGCAGATTTTTGCTTTCAATTTCCCCTTCCCATTCTTGTTAATAATGAAAATTGTAGATATTTCGGAATGAGAATTTTCAGTGATAACTAAAGGGTCGATAGTACTTGCGACATAGTTTGAGTCGATTCGAAATCGGATAAATTTATCTGCGGTCTGATTTAGTTGATTTTAGACGAATTCCGTCCGCTATTCGAGCACTTGATTAGAGAATAATTTAACTAAAATCCGTAGACGTGACGTCATGGTAGACAGAAGGGGATTAAATTATTTTACCCTGAAAATGTTAGCCGTCGAGTTTGACTAATTCACCCGGGATAAAATCACCCAGTGGGTCAAGCTTCCGAATTCGTATTCGCGCGAGAGTTGTATTTTAAATAATCACCAGACGCACTAATTTTCAGAACAACAATGTTCCAAACATCACGAAAATTTAGGAAGAGCTCGGATAGACAAAGACGGTGTCAAACTCGCGACACACAAAGCAGATGCGACATTAAAATCGCGATAGTCGAAGATGATTAAAATTTAGCATCCGTTTCATCCACTGATATTTCGTGCTTAAATCCATACTCGTTATCGAGCGGAATATAAACACCTGGGGTGTTACACTCGTCTACGCCAAGTCCCAAGCCGTGAAGATGCTCTTGTGCTGGCCACGCGTCACCAGCTCGACAAAATGAATCCCATGGGTATCTGGTCAAGAATAAAAATTGTGTGCATCGCACGCCAGACATATGTGCTGAAAGACGTCAACCGGAAATTGTCGTCGTGCTTCCGATTATCACGTCGGATTGGTCAGGGTAAGCCAATTTGTTATTCGTGTTAGTGGATTGATGGATGGTCTGACTAGGTATAATATTTATTAGATTGCCTGAGTCGTTTTGGTAATTTGGTCGATGTCGTATGAGGAAGGAGGTCTCAATAGGTCTTAGTGTTTGTGGGACTGTAGGTGTTAAAGTCGTAATCTTGTGGAATTCTATGATAATGGTCATACTAAGCTGACAAGGTAAAAATATGATGTTTTATTAATATGTGTGATACACAGGTTAGCTGAAAAATTAGTTTAGAAAGTTAATAAAAGTTCTTCAATGAATTTTATAAACATTAGGTGTCCCAGAATCGTAAAGCCAAAATTGTAAGTCAATTAGTGTGCTCTCTAAACTAGGCATGAATGTGTGCTGGTTGATTTTATGATTTGAATGGATGTTGATTGCTGCTTCGAATATTTAGGATCAAGTATCATCGATATATTTGTTTCAACCAAAATCTAGGATCTGCCTGATGAGTAATGCGTATAAACTCTTTAGGTCTTTTAGTCCTGAAATTGTAATTGATATATTGTATACAATATGCTTGGTTATAAGTGTTTCATCCTGTTTAGTGTAGATTATCTATCTTGTACTACTTATACTCGTGCTCATACATGTGCATCATGCATCCCATGAGGTACGTTAATTGATCGCGTGATGCGGAAGACGAGCCAAGTTGACCTCAAAATGGTGCTAGGATTGGTCTTCTTCACAAGACGATGTCGTCAGTCGGACCAACCTGAAGATGGTGAAATCAAGCAAGTGCTCGGCCGAGGGATACTCGCCAAGTGGATGCCTCCTAACAAACACTAACATAGTGTTTCTTCCAGGCAAGCCTCGGTGCATTTGCCACCTCCTTGTGTTTTAAAATCTTTATCACCTTGTTTGATGCATTAGGTGATAGGAGTTGTGTGCCAAACAATTGCTGCATTTCCTTCCTTGAAAAATTGATTACCCTCCCTTGATACCCGTTTATGGAAAGGATTTTTATAATGTTTAGCCTTGCTTTAGAAAAACAAAATGTTTTATTTCAAAACAAAACTGATGCTACAAATTGGATGGGATGTTTTCAAAAATAAAACTTGATGGGGGATCCAACACGACTGTGATGGGTTCAACATCGAAAAAGATGTACCACTGCTAGGTACCAAACTTTGGGTTGAAAATAATAAAGCTGAGACCGGGCGGTTGACTTGCACGAGAAGAGAGTCTCAGTGTAGTGTCTCCGTCTTAGTCGATTAAGGACCGTGTCGATGTAGGCTTGATGATCGAGGACCTTTTTAATTGGTCATATGCCTCGTCATGGGTAAGCTTTGCCTCAGGCAGACTAATACCAGAAAGGCCAACACGCAATGGGAGTGGAGAGAAGACGAGAGTAGCGTGTACCCTCCATGGCAAGAGGCTGGACGGTGATGTATCTGTGCTCTCGGTTGGTGTGAACCCGGTCTGGTCTTAAGAAACCCGGTGGCAAGTTGACATATGCAAGGGTTAAGTGCTACATATGTCATGTGATTGGAGATCCCCAGCTGGGTATTAATCAATTCGGATCGCCGCTACTTCTCGGACATGAAGATTTGGTCACTGACTTACACGTAGCAATCCAGTGAACTGATGGGATGATAAAAAGACGGCTAGTATAGGCCAAGTGCTTGAACTAGGGTAGAAAGAACTCTAGTGACAGGAAATGACTTAACTTGCTAATAAAACTGGATTTTTAAGGATCCACTTTTAGTAATCTTTTCTGCAAAACAGAGTCATTGATTCTTGATAAACCATACCTTGAATCCCTTTAAAACCAGCATACCCTTGAGAGTCTTTTCTTTAGTCGGGTAAGTCTTGCTGAGTAATTGCGTACTCAGGGTTTTATTCCCTGTTGTTTTTCAGGATATAACTTTGTGGTGCTGTTGATGGTGTTAAGTGTCGGTGGGCTCGACCTTCTTATAAGTCTAAGTAACTCTTCTATACTTCTTATTGAGGATGGTCACTTGAACTAGCATATATTTCAAACTTATACTTTTGTAATCACTTCGATGAATATAATGTAAAATTTTTATAACTTATAAAATTTGGTAATAAGATTTCCGCTACAAAAATGTCGGTGTGTGTGATTTGTGTTACTTAATCTCACGATCTTGGTTGTAAGTGGTTTATCCGGTGTCCTTGGGGCACTCGGACGGATCCTGTTAAGTTATCTGGTGTACATGCATAGCCATCTGAGGGTCTTTGAGACAAGGACAGGTGCATGTGGGCCCGATAACTTCGGAGGTTCTGCCACAGGTGGACCGTCTGACGATTGGAATATTTTAATCGTTTCCCAGAAACGAGCTCAGGGAAGGTGTTTTCGGACCTTCGGCATTCCAAAGCCTTCGTGTTTTTCGCGGATCGAGGTCGTTACGAAAAACGATCTAGCACCGCGAAGGGGCTACTGTTGGGGGTCTTCTTTCCCGCCGAAGGTCCTCAAGGCAAAAACACCTTCGACAAGATAATACAAATGCATACGCGATATGATGATACGAAAGAAAGCCAAAGCTATGGCTAAAGAAGCTTTGGCCTAGTGTTATGACGAAGCCGAAGGTCATCACCGGCTCAAGGGAAAAATACTGTTTAGTCCTTGATCAATCGCATTATGATTCCATGTAAATGTTAGGGACATAAGTGTAATTATGTCCGAGCTGCGTCCCACGCCTATAAATAGATGAACAGTACCCCCGTACTGTTCATGCTGGACTATAACATCTCTCTCTCTCGCATCATCTTTGCATCCCCACCTTCTGGCGAACCGAAGGTACCACTGAATTATAAATATCATTAATGTTAATTCTTATATGTGGATATAAATAAAATAAATTGTGAGGATCTAATCATTATCTTCCATTCTTTAATGTTCTTTCACATTCTTATTCTTATTTATATTTATATACTGAAATGATGAAGGTACGTCCTTCATGACCTTCGTCCGAAGATCATTATATCCGAAAGAAAATAATGCCTCAAAGGACGAAGGTCTTTAATCATTTACAATTGTGTTGCCTTGTTCTTGATCTATAGCATTTGAGAACAAGTGACCAATAGACTCAATCACCGAAACTGACCATACACACAAAACCGACCCCCACCCTTCCAGCGCCTCGCCAAAAACCGTGATTCAGAATCCAAACTTAAAATAACCATAACTTTCGCCTCAGAACTCGAATCGAGCCCATTTTTTCAAACTGCATAGAATTAAATCTCACATCCAATTCTTTCCGGTGTTGGGTGCCTTCATCTTCCGAAGGTCCTCAAAAACATGGCTAACCATTTGTTATCAGCATGTTGTCAAGTGTTACAGGAGCTTCGAAACTAGAATAGCTTCGACGCGGCATGGTGGAAGGATAACGAGGATAGCTTTGTCATAACGAACAAGAAGATGATACAAGGAGAAGGTGTTTTCCAAGTCACTGAGGGCAAAAGATAATGTTGTCCCTGTGTTATTTGTAAACTCTATGTGTAATCTCTAAGGGCATAAATGTAATATCGTACGAAGCTGTACGACTCTCTATAAATAGATGAATAGTGCCCTGCGTAAAGTACCTTTTTGGAGGGTCGAACAATTGCTACATGTAACCTTCTCTTCGCTTTCGCTCTAAATCATTTTTCATAGTCGAAGGTATGTTTATGAATTTAATATATGAAAGAGAAGAAATATCCTATTGATATGTAATATGAATAGTCATGCTTAAACTTAATATTTTTATATGTTCATTTATTCACTTGTAATAATAAACCATAATTCCCCTAATGAAATCTTAGCCTTCGTCTTCGAAGGGGTTATCCCAAAGGGGTCACTGTGGGGGACAGATATCCCCCGGGTCCACCAGAAGGATAAAAGACCTCATGAAAGGCCCAAGGGCCCCATAATTCATAAGGTCATCCCCTCGTGGGCCTAGGGAGGAACGACCAGTGAAGCGGATTGACACAAGGCCGGATTGGCGCAAGCCCAGACGGCCCAACGAATTCGAGCAGTAATCACAACAGTGACCCGACCTTCCCGCGTGGGAGCCCCGTACGACGGAACCAAGCGAGGATGGGTCGGCTGAATTATAGGATGATAAACTCAGTTGGTTCACTATTTCTTAGGCATACGTTGTAATCATATCTGCATGTAATGCCCCACGGTCGAGTATATAAGGCCTAGGGGGCACCCCTTCAGATCGATCCCTCATTACTTAGCCACCAACACCGGCTCTCTACGTTTCCAACACTAGAGAACCTCCTTGTAACCCACTGCATAGAGTGCTCACGCCAGGACGTAGGGTGTTACGCATCTCAAAGCGGCCCGAACCTGTACACAACTGTCCACTGTCTCTCGTGCATTTAGCACGAACCATCGAGCTACAGTCGATAACACCGTCCTACTCCAAAAAGCACCTTGAGGGGCAACCCCGGGTGCGCGGTCGGACCCGAAACACCGACAGCTGGCGCACCAGGTAGGGGGGTGTGTCATTGATCCAAGCTAGCTCAATGGCCGTCACCTTCTAGCACAAGATCATCCTCCACCCTGGATCTACGTTCTGCTTCGGAACTATCTCATCTGTAGAGGATGAGGAGGGAACTCTGCATCGCATCGTGGATCCGCCGGGGAGAAAGTTTTCCTCAAAGATCTCCGAGAAAATCGGGGCAAAGCAGGGAAAAGTGCAACCTCCAGTGCTCCGAGAAAAGATCACCTTCAACAAGCTAGGAGCTGAGGGTCCGTCAGCCCAGAGAACTCCGCTGTCCACCTCTCCAACAGAAGAATGGACATGGATTACAAGGAAAAAAGAAGCAAATGAGGCAAAGGATCGTCAATCTGGTCTCTCTATGCCTCCGTCCTCAAAGGAGGGCAGAAAGAAGATCGCCATGACAACTGTTCCATTCTACCCCGACGTCCTCTTCATCGAGAAAGTAGAATCGCCCCCCTTCTCCGACGACGAACCGACTGCACCTGGAGAGGAACCTCCTCAGCGGGAACCCCGCCGACGAAGGAACCGACACCGAAATATCCGACGACATCACAAGGCCGGAGAACGGGGCCCGGCACAACCCGTATCGCGAGACGAGGTCTCGGAGATGGGAGAAACTCCGGAAGAACGTGTCTTCAGGGAAAGAAGGAATTCTCGACGACGCGATCGTCGACGGGCTCGAGAACAGGCTGAGCAGGAAACAAGGCAACGTCGGGAAAATCCACTCTTCGGACGCAACCTGAACCCCGATTTCGCCCGAGCTATGAACACGCCGAGTGAAGTCGGTGGAGTATTGGCTCGGATAGCTAATGGCCTCCCCCGGACTCCCGACGCCGAGGGCTATCGGCGGCTGTTCACTCAAGCAGCCAATCGTCTTCTACCCCTCGCTCACCCGCCGAACGATCCATGACACGCCATCAACAGTCGACGGGACGCACGGAGCTCCATCAACGCTTCGCGCGAACGACGACATGAGAACGAGATCCATCACCGGGAAGAGTACGACCGAGATCAGGGCATCCCAGCATGGAGTCAGGCTACCAGGACCGAGTCGACCACGACTTCAACTGGTGGCACCACCCGGGGATGGTCGAGGCACCACGACAACCGCTCCCCTCCCCGGGACACACAACATCATCGACGACAGGAGGACACGTGTGGAGTATCGGCACTTACTCCGCGCCTTAGGGCCATTCAATGGCCCCCTAACTTCAAGGTATCCAACGTCGACAAATATGAACCTAAGCAGGATCCGGGAGGCTGGCTGGCCTTCTACACCACCGTTGCCCGAGCTACTGGGGCGACTGAGGATGTAATGACCGCGTACTTGCCTATCGTCCTCGGACAAGATGCGCTGCAATGGCTGCGACACCTACCCCGACACTGCATCGACGACTGGAGCGACTTCAGTCGATGCTTCACCGCCACTTTCAGTCTCTCTCCACAAACCGGCGCAGCCATGGGACCTCAAATCCATCAAGCGCCGAGGGGACGAAACTCTTCGGTCGTACCTCAAAAGGTTCCAGACCATGAGAAATCGTATCCCCGAGGTCGCGGAGGCATCAGTGATCGAGGATTTCTACAGAGGATCCAACGACTCGGCCTTCGTCCGAACCATACTACAGAAGGCGCTGACTACCTCCGAGCAGCTGTTCCGGGAGGCCGACCTCTACATCACCGCCGACGAACGAGCTCAGGACCTCATCGGAGGAGCGAAGCCTGCGCCAGCGGCGCCGCGACGCGACACGAACCAGCAACCCGACAAGCGCTGGGAGAAGAGGCCTCGTGAAGAGGTCCACGCCGCCAGACCGCCCGCCTCTCATGGCCGAGGAGGACCTCGCGGAGGCGAATGCACGCTAGACGACATCCTTGACACCCAGTGCCCGTACCACAAGGACATGTGCCACACCCTCCGGAACTGCAGGGATTTCAAGCACTCCGTCGGGCACGGCCGACCCTTCCAACCTCTACCTCCTCCCCCGCCGCGAGGAGGACCGGGAGAACCACAACAACCCCAGCAGCAGGAGGAGGGAAGAGGAGGAGCCTTCCCGCGCGTCGACAGAGAAGTCAACGTCATCTTTGGTGGACATGGGTCACAAGAAAGCAAGAGACAACAAAAGCTCAATGATCGTCAGATACTGGTGGCGACCATCGGTCCTCCTGCCCCGTACCGATGGTCTGAGCACCCGATCACCTTCACCCGAGCAGATCAGTGGCTCAACTTCGATCACCCAGGCAAATACCCGCTCCTCGTCGATCTAGTGATCCGAGAGAGCAGGGTAAAGGAGGTACTAGTGGACGTTGGAAGCAGCATCAACGTCACCTTCCCCCGGACGCTCCAAGGCTTGGGAGTTCCCCTCAAAGAGCTCCATGAGTCGGACACACCCTTCTTTGGCATCGTGCCGACTGAAGGAGAGTACCTGCTGGGCCACATCTACATGCCGGTCACTTTCGGAACTCCGGAAAACTACAGAACCGAGTTCCTGAGGTTCGAGGTCGCAAACTTCGACTGCGGATACAACACCATCATCGGGAGACCCAAATTGGCGAAGTTCATGGCTATTCCACATTATACATACATTATATTGAAGATGCCAGGACCACAAGGGATCATAACTGTGCGCGCTGACTTTCAAGGCGCCGTAGAATGTTTCCGAGTGGCCATTCAGGCGGCCCTCACCACCAAACTATCGGCGATTTCTTCTGCACAGGTGAACTCAAAGCCTGAGGAAGATCTCGCGGTACCCGCGAACGAAGCTCAAGCCGTGACCTCTATGTGGCCGACTGAAGAAACCAAAAGGATCAACCTCGGGTTTGCTGATGAACGCAAAACCACCATCATCAGCTCCAGCCTGGATGACAAATAGGAAGGCGCGCTCGTCCAGTTTCTGCAAGATAACCGAGACGTATTCGCATGGCAACCTGCGGATATGCCGGGAGTCCCAAGAGAGCTGGCCGAGCACAAATTGAAGGTCTACCCCTAGGCGAGGCCAATACGACAAAAATTACGTCGCTTTACGCCCGACAAGAGAGAAACCATCTTTGCTGAGCTGGCTCACTTGGTCGCGTCCGGATTCATTAGAGAAGTGTTACATCCTGAGTGGTTAGCCAACCCTGTTCTTATACTCAAAAAGAATAAAGTGGATTGGCGCATGTGCGTTGACTATACGGATCTCAATAAACACTGTCCGAAGGATCCCTTCGGACTTCCTAGAATCGACCAGGTGTTGGACTCAACCGCCGGATGCTCTATGCTGTCTTTCTTGGATTGCTACTCTGGGTATCATCAGATTAGTTTGGCAAAAGAAGACGAGGAAAAAACAACATTTATCACCCCGTTTGGAGCCTTCTGCTATACCTCCATGCCGTTTGGCCTCAAAAACGCTGGAGCAACTTATCAAAGGGCTATTCAGACATGCTTAGCCGATCATTGGGGCAAGCGTGTGGAAGCTTATGTGGATGACATGGTGATCTAGACAGAGGATTCAGAAAAATTCATTGAAGATTTACAGCTAGTCTTCAACAGTCTACGACGATACAGATGGAATCTTAATCCCGAAAAGTGTGTTTTCGGAGTGCCAGTAGGAAAGTTGCTCGGGTTTATTGTTAGCCACCGAGGAATTGAAGCCAATCCAGAAAAGATCGAGGCTATCATGAGGATGGAAGCACCACGATCACAAAAGAAAGTTCAAAGACTCACCGGATGTATGGCAGCCCTAAGCAGATTCATATCAAGGCTGGGAGAAAAAGGCTTACCATTCTATAAGTTACTCAAGAAGGTGGACAAATTCCAGTGGACTTTAGAAGCACAGGAAGCTCTAGATGCATTGAAAAAGTTCTTGACAACACCACCGGTGCTGAAACCGCCGCATCGAGCCACGCCGACTCAACCGGCTGAAGATTTGCTATTATACATCTCTTGCACGACTCACGTGGTGAGCACCGCGTTGGTAGTCGAGCAAGCAGAAGAGGGACATGCATACCCGGTACAACATCTTGTCTATTTCATCAATGAAGTTCTGGGGTCCTCGAAGAAGAAATACCCTCAAGTCCAGAAGCTATTATATGCAGTACTTCTAACTGCACGCAAGCTCCATCACTACTTCGACGACCACAAAGTCATAGTAGTCACTGGATTTCCGATAGGAGATATTCTTCACAACAAAGAAGCTATCGGGAGAATAGCCAAGTGGGCCTGCGAGCTGGGATCTCATGACATTGAATTTCGACCTTGCACTGCTATTAAAACTCAAGCACTGGTTGACTTCGTATCAGAGTGGACTGAGCAGCAGGTACCGGATAACTCGGAAACCGTAGAAGTGTGGCGAATGTATTTTGATGGCTCGTTGAAATTGCAGGGAGCAGGTGCAGGGATCCTCTTTATTGCACCTGGAGGTGAACAACTCAAGTATGCTCTTCAATTGTTATTCCCGGCATCTAACAATGTAGCCGAATACGAAGCTCTAATTCATGGACTGAACATTGCCATATCACTGAGCATCAAGAGACTGATGGTGTATGGAGATTCTCTGGTGGTCATAAGTCAGATAAACAAAGAATGGGACTGCTTGAATGACTCCATGGGAAAATACTGCACTGCTGTCCGGAAACTAGAAGACAAATTTGAAGGATCCAGTCGGACTCAGGTCCCGCCTAGAGTTTTTGTCCAAGAAGTATCGCGCCCGAGCATTTCAATGGATCGGGTGGAAGAATGCAACACTCTGAGCCAACCAGAGTTAGATTCTGATGACTAGAGGGAGCTGATCATCAAGTACATAAAAAATGAGGAGGAACCAAACGACAAAGATACGACAGAACGGATTGCAAGACAGTCAGCTCATTATACTCTCATCGGAGAAACGCTATACAGAAGGGGCGCATCAGGAGTCTTCATGAAATGCACTCTCTCAGCCACCGGAAAGCAACTGCTAGAAGAGGTTCATGCTGGGCAATGTGGGGTACATGCAGCCTCCAGGACCCTGGTTGGGAAGGTCTTTAGATCAGGTTTCTATTGGCCAACAACAAAAAGTGATGCAGCCAAATCAGTTCAGAGGTACGAAGCCTGCCAGTACTTGTCAAAACAGCAGGATCTACCTGCACAGCAACTGCAAACCATACCCATAACTTGGCTGTTCGCATGCTGGGGACTGGATATGATTGGGCCTTTCAAGAAAGCTCAAGGGGGACACACTCATGTACTGGTTGCTATCGACAAATTCACTAAATGGATAGAGTTCAAACCCATTGCTTCTCTAACTTCAGCTAAGGCAGTGGAATTCATACAAGACAAAATATTCAGGTTTGGAATACCAAATAGCATCATAACCGACCTAGGATCCAACTTCACAAGCTCAGAGTTCTTCGATTTCTGCGAGCAAAAGAGCATTCAGATCAAATATTCCTCGGTGGCACACCCAAGAGCCAACGGGCAGGTCGAAAGAGCTAACGGGATGGTATTGGAGGTGCTCAGAAAGAAAGTCTTCGACAAGAATGAAAAGTTTGCAGGAAAGTGGATCAGAGAGCTGCCGTATGTCGTTTGGAGCCTGAGAACTCAACCTAGTCGAGCTCTGCATGGAAACACACCTTTCTTCATGGTCTATGGTTCAGAAGTAGTGCTACCTGCTGATCTCAAGTTCGGGGCACCAATGTTAATCTTTGAAAACATAGCAGAAGCTGAAGCTACTAGGCTAGAGGATGTTGATGTACTCGAAGAAGAACGACTGAACATGGTGATTCAATCAGCACGGTATCAGCAAACTCTGAGGCGCTATCAAGATAAGGTCATACGGCATCGATCCTTCGCAGTGGGAGATCTCATCCTCCGCCGAATTCTAACGGGGGAGGAACGACACAAACTATCACCGCTATGGGAAGGACCATTCATAGTAGCAGAAGTCACTCGGCCGGGATTGTATCGTCTCACTCAAATGGATGGTACGGAAATTGGGAACTCATGGAACATAGAACACCTCAGGAAGTTTTACCCCTAGCTATATCTCAAAAGCTATTGGGACAACGATGTATTCTTTAAACTGGGAAATATATCATCAATAAAAAGACTTCAAGAGCACTCAAATTGTTCACTATCAACCTGCATTCTTACTTAACTCGGGGTGACCACTATACCTTGCTAACGGAGCAATTGGCTTAAGTCAGCAATGACTTAAGGCGGTGCGACATGCTCATGCTTACTTAACTCGGGGTGACCACTATACCCTGCTAACGGAGCAATCGGCTTAAGTCGGCAATGACTTAAGGCGGTGCGACATGCTCACGCTTACTTAACTCGGGGTGACCACTATACCCTGCTAACGGAGCAATCGGCTTAAGTCGGCAATGACTTAAGGCAGTGCGACATGCTCACGCTTACTTAACTCGGGGTGACCACTATACCCTACTAACAGAGCAATCGGTTTAAGTCGGCAATGGCTTAAGGCAGTGCGACATGCTCCTGCTTACTTGACTCGGGGTGATCACTATACCCCTAATAACGGAGCGATCGATTTAAGTTGGTAATGACTTAAATTGACACGGCACATTCGACACGTTTGCGGTTATTCATCCCAGGGCGATCTCTATGCCCCACGAAAAAATTTCAAAACCATCATAATGCATTTACTTTTACGATTATAGATACCGTTGAATTCTAGCAACGGGAAAACAATAACAACATTCAGTACTGAAAAGTGTTTTCTAACGAAACATCCGAGCACACTAACCATATACTCAAAGCATTCAGTGTTCTCTATTTGGAAATATTCTTCTCAGGGGCGACCGATGAAGAGGGACGACTCGAGGAATCAGGAGCTGCATTCACGTCCGCAACTATGTCGCCAGGAACAACCACGCCGTGTCTTCTCATCAGGATCCGCCCCGCGCAGATGGCTTTGTCCATAGCTCTGTCGCGCTGAGCCCTCAGAGTAGCAGAAGCGTCTTCAGCGGCCTTGACAGCCAACCAAGTGGCCTCTAGCTCCTGGGCAACCGACTTCTTGGAAGCACGCAGATCCTTGATGATAGTATCTTTGGTTGACACCAACTGCCTGAGGCGAATCACATCATCTAAGGACTCTTGCAGCTTATAATGATGATTATCCAACTCTTCCCTGGTGAAGCGATGACCCCTCTCCAAGATGGTCAGCGAGTTGCTGGCATCGCGGTAAAGCTTGTCAAGGTTGTTGCGAGAAGTGGCAAGGGCACGCCTTTCCTCCTGCAGACAAGAATCAGTTTCTTCAAACATCAAGCAAGCAATAAGAACACGGCAGACAAAGCCAAGTAAAACTTAATTCACTGGTCACCTTTTCAGAGTCGAGCTGAGCATGGAGAGTGGAGTTCAACGTGTTAGCATCATTCAGAGAAGCAGAAACCTGGGCCAGTTCAGTCTGACCTTGAGAATATTTTTCTTCAAGATCAGAGTACCGCCGGGCCAGTTCAGTCTGACCTTGAGAATATTTTTCTTCAAGATCAGAGTACCGCCGGGCCATATCTGTCAAGAAATAGTCAAGCAAGGATGTCCAGCTATAAAGCAGATTAGTCAAATAGCTAAAGAAGAAATGAAGGGCACTAACCAGCATTTGCCATCTCCAAATCAGATACATGCCGCTGAAGCAGCACCGGATTCCAATGCGTCAGAGACAAAGCTCCTTCTGGGACAGAGGCACCCTGCAATTTCAGCTGGCCAGCCATCTCGTCCACTAATGCCTAACATTAAGAACAGATGAGTATAATAACAGCAGTCTACCTGGAATAAAAGTCAGACCAGAAGAAACCAAATTACCTGAAGGTTGGAGAAGAACGAGGGAACTCCCAAGTCGTGGGAAATCAACTGACAACTCGTTGAAGGGTCACCAATCGGAACAACCCGCAATGCATCAGTAGGGACCAGGTCAGTATCATCAGCAGAAGGCAAAACTCTGTCATCAAGAGCGCTGGCCTCTAAGGCGACTTCTTGACCCGAAGTGTGAGTTGCTGCCATACAACCAGAATGCGGAGGAGAAGACCCTACGTGAACGTCCATGGAAGTGTGAGAGGGAGAACTGACTCGGACACCCTCGAGGGCTAGGTCATAGCTCGCGCTACCCATCCGAGCCGGGTCATCCCCGGCAACACCCTCGGGGGCTGGGTAAACGCTAGTGCCATCCTTGAAGGCCAAGCTCTCCGTAACAGCCACCTCTAAGGCTGAAGGACCTTCACCCACTTCCATGGGAGCAGAACAATCCAGACCAACCTCCTTACCCTTAAGACCGCGCTCTAAGGTCGATGAGGCACGGTGAAAGGGAAATGTGCCCTTGGGCCACTTCTAAGTATTTTGGTGATTGAGTGCCAACACAAGTGCTTTTATGCTAATCTATGCAAAATGGTGGACAAGATGCAAATCATGTCAAAAGGTATGTTTCTAGACGTAGTACATTGTTTTTATGGACTAATGTATTATGTCTAAGTGCTGGAAACAGGAAAAATTGAATGGGAAATGAGATGGTCTTGTTCAGCCAAAGTCTGCTCAGTCTGGGTTCACCGGACTGTCCGGTGGTGTACCGGACAGTGTCCGGTGTGCCAGGCTAGCTCTGGCGAACAGGCTGCTCTCGGGACTTCGATGGCGGTGTACGGCTAAAATTCACTGGTCTATTCGGTGGTGCACCGGACTGTCCGGTGAGCCGTTCACAGGCGAACTCGTCGCTCTCGGGAAACCATCAACGGCGTACGGCTAAAATTCACCGGTCTGTCAGGTGGTGCACCGGACTGTCCGGTGAGTCAACGGTCAGCCGGGGCAACGGTCGGCCGAGGATTCCGCGCGTGACGCGTGGCTGAGCCAACGGTCACATTGGTGCACCGGACTGTCCGGTGTGCACCGGACAGTGTCCGGTGCGCCAACGGTTCTCAGACTCCAACGGTCGGCTTCGCCAAATAAGGAAGGATATCTGCACCGGACAGTGTCCGGTGGTGCACCGGACTGTCCGGTGCGCCAGTCGACAGAAGGCAAGATCTGCCTTCCAGGATTGTTCTCAACGGCTCCTAGCTGCCTTGGGGCTATAAAAGGGACCCCTAGGCGCATGGAGGAGTACACAAAGCATTCTCTGAGCAATCTTGATCACTCACACTTCATTCTTGCGCACTTGTTCGACATTCTAGTGATTTGAGCTCCGTTCTAGTGTGCTAGTATTTTGAGCTTAAGTCTGGTGTTGTGTGTGCGTGTTCGCTGTGATCTTTGTGTCTTGTGTGAGTTGCTAATCCCTCCCTTGCTCTGTGTTTCTTTGTGAACTTCAAGTGTAAGGGCGAGAGGCTCCAAGTTGTGGAGATTCCTCGCAAACGGGATTAAGAAAAGCAAGCAAAACACCGTGGTATTCAAGTGGGTCTTTAGACTGCTTGAGAGGGGTTGATTGCAACCCTCGTCCGTTGGGACGCCACAACGTGGAGTAGGCAAGCGTTGGTCTTGGCCGAACCACGGGATAACCACCGTGCCATCTCTATGATTGATTTCTTGTGGTTATTGTGTTTTGTTGAGACTCCTCTCTAGCCACTTGGCAATTATTGTGCTAACACTTAACCAAGTTTTGTGGCTTAAGTTTTAAGATTGACAGGATCACCTATTCACCCCCCTCTAGGTGCTCTCAATTGGTATCAGAGCCGTTCTCTTCACAAAGGGACTAATCGCCCGAAGAGATGGATCCTAAGGGGAAGGGAATCGTGATCAACGACAAAGAGAAGGAGTCCTTCGTCAACGAGCCTAAGGATGATAAGCCTACCGACTCGGGCTTGGGCCATAGACGCAAAGATGGAAGGAAGAAGAAGACGAGACGCATCAAGGAGATCGTCTACTACGACGACAGTGATGAGTCCACTTCTTCTCATAAGGACAACGACGACCACGACTACGACAAACGAAAGACGGTTAACTCAAACTTTTCTTTCGATTATTCGCGTATTCCTCAAAGTTCAAATTCACATTTACTTTCCATTCCTCTCGGCAAGCCTCCACACTTTGATGGGGAGGACTACGGATTTTGGAGTCACAAAATGCGTAGTCATTTGTTTTCTCTCCATCCAAGCATATGGGAGATTGTTGAGAATGGAATGAAGTTTGATAGCTCGGATAGTCCTATTTTTATTAATGAACAGATTCATAGAAATGCACAAGCTACTACTGTGTTGTTAGCCTCCTTGTGCAGGGACGAGTACCATAAGGTGAGCGGCTTGGACAATGCCAAGCAAATCTGGGACACCCTCAAGATCTCTCATGAGGGGAATGACGTTACCTTGCTCACCAAGATGGAGTTGGTAGAAGGCGAGCTCGGAAGATTTGCGATGATAAGGGGCGAGGAGCCAAACCAAACATACAACCGGCTCAAGACCCTTATCAACAAAATAAGGAGCTACGGAAGCACGCGATGGACGGACCACGACGTTGTCCGACTATTGCTAAGGTCCTTTACCGTTCTTGATCCTCATTTGGTGAATAATATTCGTGAGAATCCCAGGTACACCAAAATGTCGCTCGAAGAAGTCCTTGGAAAATTCGTAAGCGGGCGAATGATGATCAAGGAGGCAAGGTACGTGGATGATGCACTGAATGGTCCAATCAATGAGCCTCAACCCGTTGCTCTCAAGGCAACGAGAAGCAGGGAGGCGTTACCTAGCAAGGTGGCGCAAGTTGAGGCGGCAGGGCTCAATGATGAAGAGTTGGCCCTCATCATCAAGCGCTTCAAGACGGCGCTTAAGGGTCGCAAGGGATAGCCAAGCAAGACCAAAGCCAAGGGGAAGCGCTCATGCTTCAAATGCGGTAAGATTGGTCATTTCATTGCTAACTGTCCCGATAATGATAGTGACCAGGAAAAAGGGAACAAGAGGGAGAAGAAGAAGAATTACAAGAAGGCCAAGGGCGAGGCACACATCGGAAAAGAGTGGGATTCGGATTGCTCCTCCTCCAACTCAGACAATGAAGGGCTCGCCGCCACTGCCTTCAACAAGTCATCCCTCTTCCCCAACGAGCATCACACATGCCTCATGGCGAAGGAGAAGAAGGTATGTACTTAAGATAGTACTACTTATGATTCTTCTAGTGATGATGAGTCTAGCGATGAGGAAATAGATTACTCTAGCTTGTTCAAGGGATTGGATAGAAACAAAATTGATAAAATCAATGAATTGATTGATGCCTTGAATGAAAAGGATAGACTTTTAGAAAAGCAAGAGGATTTGTTGTATGAAGAACATGATAAATTTGTAGAGGCACAAAAATCCTATGCTTTAGAAGTTAAAAGAAATGAAATGCTTTCTTATGAACTATCTACTTGTCATGAAACCATTTCTACTTTAAAAGGTGTTAACAATGATTTAAATGCTAAATTAGAAGTAGCAAATAAACCTAATTCTTGTGTAGAACATGTTATGATTTGCACTAGGCGTAAAGATTTTGATATTGATGCTTGTAGTGAACACCTAGTTTCAATTTCTAAATTAAATGATGAATTGGCTAGTCTTAATGCCCAACTTAAGACTAGCAAGAGTGATTTCGATAAGCTAAAATTTGCAAGGGATGCCTACACAATTGGTAGACACCCCTCAATTAAGGATGGTCTTGGCTTCAAAAGGGAAGCCAAGAACTTGACAAGCCATAAGGCTCCCATCTCCGCCAAGGAGAAAGGGAAGGCCCCTATGGCTAGTAGTGTGCAAAAGAACCATGCTTTTATGTACCATGATAGGAGACAATCTAGAAATACTTATAGGAGTTGGAATGCTTACGATGCTTTTGATTCTCATGCCATGCTTGCTTCTAGCTCTTCCTATGTGCATGATAGAAATGTTGGTAGGAGAAATGTTGTTCATAATATGCCTAGGAGAAATGTTGTCAATAGGAAAGTTAATGAACCTTCTACAATATATCATGCTTGCAATGCTTCTTTTGCCATTTATAGAAAGAATAAGAAGGTGATTGCTAGGAAGCTAGGGGCCAAATGTAAGGGAGATAAAACTTGCATTTGGGTCCCTAAGACAATTGTAACTAACCTTGTAGGACCCAACAAGAGTTGGGTACCTAAGACCCAAGCCTAAATTTGCCTTGCAGGTTTATGCATCCGGGGGTTCAAGCTGGATTATCGACAGTGGATGCACAAACCACATGACGGGGGAAAAGAGGATGTTCTCTTCCTACGTCAAGAATAAGGATCCCCAAGATTCAATAATATTCGGTGATGGGAACCAAGGCAAGGTAAAAAGGGTTAGGTAAAATTGCTATTTCATCCGAGCACTCTATTTCTAATGTGTTTTTAGTTGAGTCGCTTGGATATAATTTGTTATCTGTTAGTCAATTATGCAATATGGGATATAATTGTCTATTCACAAATGTAGATGTGTCTGTCTTTAGAAGATGTGATGGTTCACTAGCTTTTAAGGGTGTACTAGACGACAAACTTTATTTGGTTGATTTTGCAAAAGAAGAGGCCAGTCTAGATGCATGCTTAATGGCTAAGACTTGCATGGGCTGGTTGTGGCATTGCCGCTTAGCACATGTGGGGATGAAGAACCTCCACAAGCTTCTAAAGGCAGAACACGTGATAGGTCTAACCAATGTACATTTCGAAAAAGATAGACCTTGTGTAGCTTGTCAAGCAGGGAAACAGGTGGGAGGCTCTCATCACACCAAAAATGTGATGACCACATCAAGACCCTTGGAGATGCTTCATATGGACCTCTTCGGACCCGTCGCCTATCTAAGCATAGGAGGAAGTAAGTATGGTCTTGTTATAGTGGATGATTTTTCCCGCTTCACTTGGGTATTCTTTTTGCAGGATAAATCTAAAACCCAAGGGACCCTCAAGCGCTTCCTCTGGAGAGCTCAAAATGAGTTTGAGCTCAAGGTGAAGAAGATAAGAAGCGACAATGGGTCCGAATTCAAGAATCTTCAAGTGGAGGAGTTCCTTGAGGAGGAGGGGATCAAGCACGAGTTCTCCGCTCCCTACACACCTCAGCAAAATGGTGTGGTAGAGAGGAAGAACAGGACGCTCATTGATATGGCGAGGACTATGCTTGGAGAGTTCAAAACCCCCGAGCGCTTTTGGTCAGAAGCCGTGAACACGGCTTGCCACGCCATCAACCAGGTCTACCTTCACCGCCTCCTCAAGAAGACTTCATATGAGCTGCTAACTGGTAACAAACCCAATGTGTCTTATTTTCGTGTATTTGGGAGCAAGTGTTATATTCTTGTGAAGAAAGGTAGAACTTCTAAATTTGCTCCCAAAGCTGTAGAAGGGTTTTTATTAGGTTATGACTCAAATACAAAGGTGTATAGGGTCTTCAACAAATCATCGGGTTTGGTTGAAGTCTCTAGCGACGTTGTATTTGATGAGACTAATGGCTCTCCAAGAGAGCAAGTTGTTGATCTTGATGATGTAGATGAAGAAGATGTTCCAACGGCCGCGATACACACCATGGCAATTGGAGATGTGCGGCCTCAGGAACAATTGGAGCAAGATCAACCATCTTCCTCAACTACGGTGCATCCCCCAACTCAAGACGATGAACAGGTTCATCATGAGGAGGCGCGTGATCAAGGGGGAGCACAGGATGTTCAAGTTGAAGAGGAAGAAGCACCTCAGGCACCTCCAACCCAAGTTCGAGCGACGATTCAAAGGGATCATCCCGTCGATCAAATATTGGGTGATATTAGCAAGGGAGTAACTACTCGTTCAAGATTAGTTAATTTTTGTGAGCATTACTCTTTTGTCTCTTCTATTGAGCCTTTCAGGGTAGAAGAGGCCTTGCTAGATCCGGACTGGGTGTTGGCCATGCAGGAGGAACTCAACAATTTCAAGCGCAATGAGGTTTGGACACTAGTGCCTCGTCCCAAGCAAAATGTTGTCGGAACCAAATGGGTGTTTCGCAACAAACAGGATGAGCACGGGGTGGTGACGAGGAACAAGGCTCGACTTGTGGCAAAAGGTTATGCCCATGTCGCAGGTTTGGACTTTGAGGAGACGTTCGCTCCTGTGGCTAGGCTAGAATCAATTCGTATTTTGCTATCATATGCCGCTCACCATTCTTTCAGGTTGTACCAAATGGATGTGAAGAGCGCTTTCCTCAACGGGCCGATCAAAGAGGAGGTGTACGTGGAGCAACCCCCTGGCTTCGAGGATGAACGGTACCCCGACCACGTGTGTAAGCTCTCTAAGGTGCTCTATGGACTCAAGCAAGCCCCAAGAGCATGGTATGAATGCCTTAGAGACTTTTTAATTGCTAATGCTTTTAAGGTTGGGAAAGCCGATCCAACTCTTTTCACTAAGACTTGCGATGGTGATCTTTTTGTGTGCCAAATTTATGTCGATGACATAATATTTGGTTCTACTAACCAAAAGTCTTGTGAAGAGTTTAGCAGGGTGATGACGCAGAAATTCGAGATGTCGATGATGGGCGAGTTGAACTACTTCCTTGGGTTCCAAGTGAAGCAACTCAAGGACGACACTTTCATCTCCCAAACAAAGTACACGCAAGACTTGCTAAAGCGGTTTGGGATGAAGGACGCCAAGCCCGCAAAGACTCCGATGGGAACCGACGGCCACACCGACCTCAACAAAGGAGGTAAGTCCGTTGATCAAAAGGCATACCGGTCTGTGATAGGGTCTTTACTTTATTTGTGTGCTAGTAGACCGGATATTATGTTTAGCGTATGCATGTGTGCTAGATTTCAATCCGATCCTAAGGAGTGTCACTTAGTGGCTGTGAAGCGAATTCTTCGATATTTAGTCGCTACGCCTTGCTTCGGGATCTGGTATCCAAAGGGGTCTAACTTTGACTTGATTGGATATTTAGATTCTGACTATGCTGGATGTAAGGTCGATAGGAAGAGTACATCGGGGACGTGCCAATTCTTAGGAAGGTCCCTGGTGTCGTGGAACACTAAGAAACAAACCTCCGTTGCCCTATCCACCGCTGAGGCCGAGTATGTTGCCGCAGGACAGTGTTGCGCGCAACTACTTTGGATGAGGCAAACCCTCCGGGACTTTGGCTACAATCTGAGCAAAGTCCCACTCCTATGTGACAATGAGAGTGCTATCCGAATAGCGGAAAATCCTGTTGAGCACAGCCGCACAAAGCACATTGACATCCGGCATCACTTTTTGAGAGACCACCAGCAAAAGGGAGATATCGAAGTGTTTCATGTTAGCACCGAGAACCAGCTAGCCGATATCTTCACTAAGCCTTTAGATGAAAAGACCTTTTGCAGGCTGCGTAGTGAGCTAAATATCCTAGATTCGCGGAACTTGGATTGATTTATAGCATACATGTGATTATGCCTTTGATCATGTTCCTTCTGCATTTGTTGCTTATGTATGGTGCTCAAGTTGTACAAACACTCCCTGGACCTCACAAGTCCTTTTGCAAGTGATGCACATATTTAGGGGGAGCTGTGCTACAACTTGACCCTTTGAGACTAACCGTGTGCTTGAGTTTGCTTGTTTTAGTCTCAAAGGAGATTTGAAAGGGAAAAGGTGGACTTGGACTATGAAAGACTTCCACTGCACTCCGATGAGAGGGTAATTTATTCCAAGTTCATCTACTCTTATTGCCTTTGTATTCTTATTTGAACATTTTGGTGAGGCAATGGGGTTAAAGGGCCAAGATTGATCCCGTTTTGGTGCTTGATGCCAAAGGGGGAGAAAATAAAGGCCAAAGCAATAGATGGATCAGCTACCACTTGAGAAATTTTTGAAAATAGTAGATTAGAGCTTTTGGTTTGTCAAAACTCTTTTATTGTCTCTTTTGTCAAAAGTTGGCATCTTGTGGGGAGAAGTGTTGATTATGGGAAAAGGGGGAGTTTTTGAGATTCTTGATCAATTTCTTTGGATTACCTCTCTTTATGTCTCTACAAGTGGATTTGACTTAGAGATATGAATTTGAGTTTGATTTGCAAAAACAAACCAAGTGGTGGCAAAGAGTGATCCATATATGTCAAAATTGAATCAAAACAATTTTGAGTGTTCATTTGCATTGTTATTGCACTTGTTCTAGTTGCTTTATGTTGTGTTGGCATAAATCACCAAAAAGGGGGAGATTGAAAGGGAAATGTGCCCTTGGGCCACTTCTAAGTATTTTGGTGATTGAGTGCCAACACAAGTGCTTTTATGCTAATCTATGCAAAATGGTGGACAAGATGCAAATCATGTCAAAAGGTATGTTTCTAGACGTAGTACATTGTTTTTATGGACTAATGTATTATGTCTAAGTGCTGGAAACAGGAAAAATTGAATGGGAAATGAGATGGTCTTGTTCAGCCAAAGTCTGCTCAGTCTGGGTTCACCGGACTGTCCGGTGGTGCACCGGACAGTGTCCGGTGGTACACCGGACAGTGTCCGGTGCGCCAGGCTAGCTCTGGCGAACAGGCTGCTCTCAGGACTTCGACGGTGGTGTACGGCTAAAATTCACCGGTCTGTCCGGTGAGCCGTTCACAAGCGAACTCGTCGCTCTCGGGAAACCATCAACGGCGTACGGCTAAAATTCACCGGTCTGTCCGGTGGTGCACCGGACTGTCCGGTGAGTCAACGGTCAGCCGGGGCAACGGTCAGCCGAGGATTCCGCGCGTGACGCGTGGCCGAGCCAACGGTCACATTGGTGCACCGGACTATCCGGTGTGCACCGGACAATGTCCGGTGCGCCAACGGCTCTCAGACTCCAACGGTCGGCTTCGCCAAATAAGGAAGGATATCTGCACCGGACAGTGTCCGGTGGTGCACCGGACTGTCTGGTGCGCCAGTCGACAGAAGGCAAGATCTGCCTTCCAGGATTGTTCTCAACGGCTCCTAGCTGCCTTGAAGCTATAAAAGGGACCCCTAGGCGCATGGAGGAGTACACAAAGCATTCCCTGAGCAATCTTGATCACTCACACTTCATTCTTGCGCACTTGTTCGACATTCTAGTGATTTGAGCTCCGTTCTAGTGTGATAGTCTTTTGAGCTTAAGTCTGGGTATTGTGTGTGCGTGTTCGCTGTGATCTTTGTGTCTTGTGTGAGTTGCTAATCCCTCCCTTGCTCCGTGTTTCTTTGTGAACTTCAAGTGTAAGGGCGAGAGGCTCCAAGTTGTGGAGATTCCTCGCAAACGGGATTAAGAAAAGCAAGCAAAACACCGTGGTATTCAAGTGGGTCTTTGGACCGCTTGAGAGGGGTTGATTGCAACCCTCGTCCGTTGGGACGCCACAACATGGAGTAGGCAAGCGTTGGTCTTGGCCGAACCACGGGATAACCACCGTGCCATCTCTGTGATTGATTTCTTGTGGTTATTGTGTTTTGTTGAGACTCCTCTCTAGCCACTTGGCAATTATTGTGCTAACACTTAACCAAGTTTTGTGGCTTAAGTTTTAAGATTGACAGGATCACCTATTCACCCCCCCTCTAGGTGCTCTCACACGGGATGCTGCTCGAGATAACTCCAGCCCGGCGTCAGTCACATCAACACAAATATCCATCATTTCACCATCTATCGGCTCCGACAACAGATCTTCTGGGACCATATCTTTAAGAGTCTAATCAAAGTTAGCCAGAGAACATTCTTGCAGACCAACGAGAGCAGACAGGGCTGGAGAAGGAACACCACTACTTTCCCTGCTAGCAATGTAGCGTCGGCTATTCTTCCGAGTTAGAGGGATTTCATCCTCCTCTTCCTCATCTTCATCAACAACGCGGACAGTACACCCATTGGGGTCAGCTCTGGCTCGATCACACCCATTGGGTTCAATATCATCTAGGTCACACCCATTGGGTTCCACAGCAGTCGGGTCACACCCATTGGGGTCAGCTTCAACAAATACAGGCACCGGCACTTCCTCAGCAGTAGGAACAGAAGGACCAGCATCCTGATCCAAGCTAGACACTCGACGAAGACGTCTCTTCTTCTTTTTCTTCCCCTCAGCAGGAGATGTAGGCTGATTGGCTCGGCGAGGACGCTTCGGGCGAACACTGTCAGACTTCTGAATATACAAAGCTTTGCTAGCCTCTGGGATGGGCGCTACCACCAGTGTTTCAGCAGGGGCTGCATCCGAAGAACCTTCAGCTAACATATCCAGCATGGCACTTATCTCTGCATCACTCGGATTCAAAGGCACCTCAAAATGAACCTACCTCTTGTCGTCAGGAATCTCTTCAAGTGAGGCAACCAAAGCACTAAGTTCTTCGGGAGAGGGTCGCACTCTAAGGCCCAAACCGCTATCACCAGTAGGAGGATTTGACACAAAACTGGTAAATGCCTTGGAAGGAGGCAGATTCCAGGCCAAATATGCGACAGGAGCGCCGATGTTCGACACCTTACCTCTGAGTATCATCTCGAGCCGACTCACTAAGTCCACAGCAGGAATTCTTCTGTTGGTTACCCGAGTTGAATCAGCGAGGCCTCGATACAGATAGGCCGGATATGCTCTGTCTTTTAGCGGCTGAATGTTCTTGAAAACAAAGTCAGCGACCACAGCTTCCGCAGTCAGACCCCTTTCTTTCAACAATCCAACTTCAGCAAGTAGAGCCCCTGCCTCAGCCACCTCCTGGTCCGTGGGGGATTCGGTCCAGCTCGAAGTGCGAACATCTGGCTGCCTCCCTGACCGTGGGGGGAGAGAATTCCCATTATTCTCCACGATGAACCATTCTAGGCGCCATCCCTTGATGCTGTCCTTGAGTGGGATGTCGAGGTAGTCAGTCTTTCTCCCACGACGCATCTCCAAGCTCACGCCCCCCACCAGCTGGTGCTACCCACCGGCCATCCCAGGCCGACAGTGGTACAAATACTTCCAAAGGCCAAAGTGAGGCAAAACACTAAGTAAGGCTTCACATAACTGAACAAAAATAGAGACTTGCAGAATAGAATTGGGATTCAGATGGGTCAGATTCAATTGATAGAAATCAAGGAGACCGCGGAAGAAAGGAGAAACGGGAAGAGCAAGACCGCGGATAAGAAAAGGAACGTAAATGATGGATTCGTCGGTGTCTTCTGTCGGAACAATGACCCCACGGCAGATCCGCCAGGAACAGAGCTCCTTTGGAGGAAGAACTCCGATGGATACGAGTTGAAGAAGGTCGGATTCAGAGACAACAGACATATGGTTACCTGCGAAGGGCAACTGACTATTGGGATCGATGGGGGGAATGACTGCGACGGACGAACTCGAAGCTTTCCTCTTGGGCACCATCTCAACCTTGCTGACGAGCGGAGCGGAAGCTGTATTGCAGGAAAGCAGAGAAGGCCTGGATGCGGAAAAGCAAAAACTAGGGCACAGAATGCGGAGGCGTGCGACAGTGCAGTACATATGGGGTTTTCCCAGACCAGGCGCCACTTCCTAAATGTTGGCATGGCATGTCATCACCCGGCCGTTATTTCTAAAACGCGGGCGTGCCACATCATCACTCTGCCGTTATTTCCAAAGCGGCCAACGCGATCCATTTTAACTCAGCGGTTATTTCTAAAAACGCTGACGTTACCAGACTTCACCCGGCCGCTGCTTCCAAAGCGGCAGGCGTGGCCTATTATCACTCGGTTGTTACCTCTGAAACGTCGACGTTGCCATCGATCACTCGGCTGTTACCTCTAAAACGCCGACATCACCAGTAACCGCTCGGTCGTTATTTCTAAAACACCGACGTGGCCGCTATCGCTCAGCCATTACTTCAAAAAGCGCCAACATCACCAATAATAACTTGGCCGCTACCACCAAAGCACTGATGTCGCAAATAAAGCAGTCTGAAGCGTGACCCGATGACTCCAAGTTGCTACTCAAGCGTTGCAGACAGAAAACATCATTGGCGGTAAATATAAAAACGATCGACGACTGACCAGAAGGCAAAATAATGCACACAGAAGTGGAGCGGAATCATTCTTCATAGGGGAAGCGCTACTGAACTTACAAATCAACTCATTATGAGCTGATGCCTTCCCTACTACTACATTACATTTCACTAACTATACTACTAGCTACTACTACATTATTCCGCTAATACTACTTCTACTACTAATCTATACTAATAATTAAAACCAGTGGCATCTAGCCACTGGCCTTGTTGCTGCCCCTGTTGCTGCTGCCCTTGCTGCCGTCGCTGCCGTCGCCGCTACCACCCTTGCCGCCGCCGTCACCGTCGCCTTCACTGCCGTCACCGTTGCCTCCGTCGCTGTCGCCGTCACCGCCATCGTAGTCACCGCCGCCCTCCTCGGACGAGTCCGAGGAGTTCTCCTCTTCCGAGGAGTACTCCGACTCATCCAAGCCCTCGAGCCCGGCGCGCTCGACGGCCCGGATGTAGGTCCATACCTCCGCGGCGATCCCCTAGGAGTCATTTGAATCATCAGACGACGCTGGGGGAGAGGCAGGAGCCGGAGAGCCCTCGGACTCGGAGGAGAACTCCTCCTCCGAGTACTCCGAGTCACCGAAGTCCTCCGAGGGAGGAGTCGGCTCGCGCTTGCGCTTGTCGCCAGAGTGATGCGAAGAACTACCACCTTTCTTGCTCTTGCCCATGGTGGAGGAAAAAGGAAAGAGAAGAGAGCGAACAACAAGCAACAGTAAGAGATGTGAAAATGCCGAAGAAGCAAGAACACTATTTATAGAAGAAGAAGGCAACCGCTCACCTCCTACCACGGCCACTGAACAGTCGCAGAAATTCAATATGCAATTCAAACCGTCTAGAGACACGTCAGGCGGCTGACGCCGTTTCATGTAACACGACACCCATTGGGACTCCAGTCAACTGCGCGGGCGATATGATTACGCTCGCGGTCACATCAAGTTACTACTCAGAAGCAGTTTGCTAAATGCTCAATGTACCAAGCCGTCCCTTGCCTACACCCATTGGGGGGGACCCCAGGAATTATCAGTATATTTTCAAAACTGTCACATCCGAACAGTATATGCAATGAATACTTCAAGACAGAAGAAAGATATCAGCAAGGATCAACGGAAAGCCAAATATAGCCGATGAGGTATAAGTCTAATCGACAGAAGCATCAAAGCGCGAAGTGACATGAAGACTAGTCAGAGGCCATCTATCGAACGTCCAATCAGTAGCAGATCAAATAAATTGCAAGACCTAGCAATATACGGGTAGATCGCATACTCGGCCTCAAAGACAAGAACATATGCTAACCTCTAAAGCATAGTGTTAATAACATGATGATCTCTAAAGACATTCGACAAAAGGAAAGGATGATTCCCAGAAAAAGGCATGAAATGAAGACCTTTGAGTGGATTATTTTCAAAAATCCACTCGAAGCTCGGGGGCTACACCCATTGGGTGCACCTCCAGTGCACCCAATAAATCATCATCCCCGAAGAAGCAAAATGCTGACCTCTAAAACATAAGGCAAAATTAAGACAAGGCTGACCTTTGAAAAAGCACAAGTGGAAGATAAAAGTGATTTCTGATAATACTTGAAATGAAGACCTTCGAGTGGATTGTCTGCGAAAATCCACTCGAAGCTCGAGGGCTACACCCAATGAAGTTCGAAGTTCTATAGTACAAAATGCTGACCTCCAAAGCATAAACCTGAGACGGAACACCAAAACTCGGGGAATAATATCAGAAGATGACAGTAAAAAATGTTTTTACCAGATCACTCAGAGTTCAGAAGTAGTGGCCTGGTAGGCTTATTTCCAAAGCATTCCTTGTTAAAATCAAGGACTACAAGCTGGACCTAGGATCTTTGGGCCGTTTACCTCAAAATCAACCCAAAGATCGGGGGCCTGTGGGGGATAGATATCCCCCGGGTCCACCAGAAGGATAAAAGACCTCATGAAAGGCCCAAGGGCCCCATAATTCATAAGGTCATCCCCTCGTGGGCCTGGGGAGGAACGACCAGTGAAGCGGATTGACACAAGGCTGGATTGGCGCAAGCCCAGACGACCCAACGAATTCGAGCTGTAATCACAACAGTGACCCGACTTTCCCGCGCGGGAGCCCCGTACGACGGAACCAAGCGAGGATGGGTCGGCTGAATTATAGGATGATAAACTCAGTTGGTTCACTATTTCTTAGGCATACGTTGTAATCATATCTGCATGTAATGCCCCACGGTCGAGTATATCAGGCCTAGGGGGCACCCCTTCAGATCGATCCCTCATTACTTAGCCACCAACACCGGCTCTCTACGTTTCCAACACTAGAGAACCTCCTTGTAACCCACTGCATAGAGTGCTCACGCCAGGACGTAGGGTGTTACGCATCTCAAAGTGGCCCAAACCTATACACAACTGTCCACTGTTTCTCGTGCATTTAGCACGAACCATCGAGCTACAGTCGATAACACCGTCCTACTCCAAAAAGCACCTTGAGGGGCAACCCCGGGTGCGCGGTCGGACCCGAAACACCGACAGTCATCGATCGAAGACGAATTCTTACCCCCTCTTTTTAATATTGTAAGCAAGGGCATAAACCACAACAAAGAGACCTTCGCCGGAGGGCCCCAGCCATGAAGATATGTGGTATGATGATTTTCACCATGACAACATTGCTTTTGATGATGCTTCCCCCTAGCCACAGAACTGTAGGCTGTGCCATGGCCATCTTCATACAAGCCACCCCAGTTACCCATGTACGATGGCCACTCAGACCCGAAGCAATTTCTAATGAGCTACAAAGCGACCATATCATCTTATGGTGGCAACGCGACTGCCATGGCAAAATCCTTCGTTATGGCAGTCAGGAGTGTTGCTCAAACCTGGTATTCCTCTCTTAGGCCAGGAACAATTACATCATGGCAGAAACTGAAAGACATGTTGGTCACTAGCTTTCAAGGATTTCAGACGAAGCCAGTGACTGATCAAGCTTTGTTCTAGTGCACACAAGATCATGAAGAATATATGTAGGCATATGTCCGAAGGTTCTTGTGCCTCAGAGCCTAGGCACCAATGGTGCCAAATGAAATCGTCATTGAGGCAATGATCAAGGGACTGCGCCTAGGTCCAACAGCACAATATTTTGGTAGGAAACCTCCTCAAACCCTGGAGAAGCTTATCCAAAAAATGGATGAGTATATCAGAGCTGACAATGATTTTCGACAAAGAAGAGAGGAAGCCTACAGGTACTCTGAAATGACCAGGGGCTTCGAGGGAAGGCTTCATCCAAGGCATGTCAGAACAATTCACAACCCCAATCAAAGTGAAGACAAAAGTAATTACAATCAAGGGCAACAACGCAGCTCCTAGTCAACAGGGACGCAACAGAGCTCCTTTAGACCGCCAGCCCCAAGAGGCAGAGGAGGACGAAGCTTCGGAGGGAGATACAAGTCCCAACCAAGAAGACTGTTCTGCCTATTCTACGGAGAGGACAAGGGACATACAACAAGAACTTGCCAAGTAACGATATAAAAATAGAAGGAAATAGTTGAGACCGAAGCACGCCAGAACCAGACGAAGCAAGTTCTTCACACTGCTTCATGCTACTCTCCATACATCCTAGAGTATGTGTGTAACCAACAGCCATTTCCACAATCCACAGCTTCGGTTGCTTCGGTAAGTTACTTTCCAGCTAGGTGGGTCTTACCTCAGCCACCTTCATCAGTACCAACTTCATCTCATAATCAACAGTTTTAGGGGCATTGTCAAGTTTAGCAGCATCAGTGTGATGCAAGAGAAGAGTTTGAAGCTCGAACAGTTAACAACACTATTCTAGAATCCAAGCATATTTACTGAAGCAAAAGAGGGGCTCGATCAAGAGCTTGATACACATTTATTGTAATTTTTGTTTCTTTTGCTTTACTTTCTTGCCTTAAAAATAATTTGAGAAGGTGCAACCTTTGATACTTTGTAATAAATCCAAGGTTACACCATCGAGTGTAACAAAAAAGTCGTAGAAGCTCCAAAGTCGTTCCTAAGGTGATGCAGAGCTAAAATGCCACCTAGTAAAGGTGAAGAAGCTCCAAAGTCATTCCTAAGGGGATGCAGAGCTAAAATGCCACCTAGTAAAGGTGAAAAAGCTCCAAAAGTCGTTCCTAAGGGGATGCAGAGCTAAAATACCACCTAGTAAAGGTGAAGAGACTCCAAAGTCGTTCCTAAGGAAATCCAGAGTCTTATTATAATATGTTTTACATCATCATTCTTACCCAAGCATCTTTTGCATCATATCATTGCATCATTTGGCATCATACCATCATACATCATTTTGCGTCATCTATGAGCGAAAGAAGGGGAATGGTTCCCCCATCTGCAGATCTAACTTAGCTAGGAAGCTAAATTTGGGATTTTTAAGAGATTATGGATTAAAAGCAAGGGGAGAAATAAAAGGAAAATATGCTACAATTATTGTCATCAGCAGCATGTAGAAAGGGACAATGCTTTGGCTTCGGCGACATACATTTTACAACATTTCGAGGCCTTCGGATAAAAAGGGGATTTTTTCTTTACAAAGTGTGAAAAGAAGGGAAGGTGTTTTTTTGCCTTCGGCTCAAAACAATACGTACAATTATTTCACGCTGCATAAAGAAATATAGTACACGATGCAACTGAACACAACACACAATTGTTTTTACATAAAGCAAGATGCTTTAGAGTGTATTTACATATTTTCCACATACAAAATTTGAAGTCTTTACAATAGTTCAATCTTCTTCTTTCAAAACCTTTTCAGTAGCTTTGTTAACAAAGTATTAACAGCTTCGTCTATTGCTGCGTTTGCTACCTTGAATCCATCAAGGATTCCCTTTAGCGCTGGATCGACTTTAGGATCATACAGTTCCGTGGGGGGGGGGGAGAAAGTTCCGCTACATAAAGACAAAGTTTTGACAAGTACGAAGCTAAAACAATTATGAAGCCAGAGCTTAACAGAAACATATACCTATATGCCTTTCTCGCTCTGTAGCTTCTTCTGCTCTCCTTGCCTCTTCTAAAGCATGATGGGCCTCTTCCTCATTCTGTCTGATAGCTTCGTCCGCTATCTCTCTTCCACCGTTCACCCAGATCTCTGAGTGAAATCTTCCACCTAGGTAGTTGCTTCACCAGAAGGTTCCTTGATGTTGTTTGCCAAAATTGTAAAATCTAGTTGGATTACAGCTTTCACATGCTCACAGCCAGATTTTTCAAGTAACGACGCAACTCCTCGGGCACCCACACAGGCACAAAAGTCCCCTGTGCTAGTGAGGACTTCATCAAAAGCTTCAACTTCACCTTCGATCTATTTAACTACACCTACAGGATCATTGCGAATAAAATTTTGTTCAGTTGAGAATGCGTCAACTTTAGCAAATGTGCTTTTCAACTTATTGCAACATTGCATGCAAACATTAAAACATTCTTCCTTCTACTAACGAAGCTCATCAATATTTCTCTAAACTTTGATATGCTTAGTCTCAGATATTTCACGTTTCTCTTTTTCAACTTCGAAATTCTCGTTAACTTCATTAAGCTTCTTTTCTAGGCTTAACACTTCAAACTTGTGGAGCTCCACTTGAGCAGATAAAGCATATTCCAAGTCCGCTATATGTTTTGCGCTAGCTTCTCTCTCTTTTTCAAGCTTCGAATTTTTTTGGTGCGCCTCAGAGAATGCAGCCAAATCAGTCTGGCTTTTCTTCAGTTTTTTGATTAAAGAAATTAAAATCTTATCTTTCTCAACAGCCTAATGCCGTAGGTCTATAGCTTCCGAGCATAGATGGCCCAAGGCGATTTGAGTACTTTCGTCCTCGGCATCCTTTTGCACTTTTAAAGCTTTACTCAAATTGAGTCCCTGGTAGTAGCAAAGTAAGAAGATTAGATAAATCAATAAGTAGGAATATTCGAGTGACAGGTAAAGGAGAAAAGCATAAACAAACCTTTTAGTTATTATATGCTAGACATTCTATGAGATGATCATTCGGCATAGCAGATAGCCCTAGCTCAAGCTTCGGATAACCCATGTTGGCCATCATTTCTCAGCAAACATCAATCTCTTTGTTGTCCGGTAGGCAGTATAGGTAATCATCTTTGTCATTTCCCCCATAAACCAATGAGCCTCGAGGGTACTCCAAGTCTCTTGCATAATATTGCACATCGGCAATTTGTTGTTCTGTTAATTGTTTTCCCGAAGCATGGCAAACAATGTACCCAAGATCGCCAAGAGACGTAGCTTCAGGTATTGGCAATGTTATTTTCTCTGGTAGGCTTTCACATTCTTGTTCTATTGGTCTGGATTCCGAAGGTCCAGCCTTAGCAAAATCTGGAGGAGCAACTTCGTCAATAGTCATTTTCACATCATCAACCTTGCCTTTGGAAACCTTTGTGGGAGCGGGCGTCGCCATCTTCGAAGGCCTCAGAACAGCATCTAGCATGTTGGCCATCCTTCTCCCTTTCTTAGGAGTTACTGCTGGAACGAATGCTATCTTTGATAGCTCTTGCACCATCAGAGGATTTTGTAGCTTTGGCTGTTGTTCCATCCTAGAGCTCTCTGTTTTTGATCTTTCGAAGAGAATAGTGGGTGCTTTGGCCACTACAACAGATGCCTCGATCATCTACCCAAAAATTCTAAAAGTAACATTAGATCAAAAGTGCCTTGATTCAAATCAAATAAAAAGAGAAGTATTACCTTCAGAGCTGAAGGGGTCTCTTCAGCTGCTTCGACAACTTCACTCTTTGAGGTCTCTGCAGTAGGCAGTTTTGCAGCCCTCTCTAAGTAGTACGACTTCGACCGATGGGTTAGAACTTTTGCCTTATTTTGCTTCGGCGCGGTGGAGGAAGTCGTTGCTACAAATTTTATTTTCATTCCTTTGTCCGTGAGGGAAAGAAGTAGTCAGGATAGACAAATCCAATAACATCAAACACTCTATTCAGCCTTCTCTTCCTGTGGCCACCAAAGGCAATGTCCATGGCTTCATCTTCAGCCTTCGTATAAGCCCATACCATGCTTCATGAGGCGTGCGCCCTTCAACACTCTGAGTGGGAGAGAGATTTAGTACATAAGCCACCATCACCACTGCCTCCCCCTAGAGCCACCCTGGTAGACCCATGGCCTTAAGCATACTCCTTGCCATTCCCATGACAGTTTGATTCCGCCATTCCACAACCCCGTTCTACTCCGGAGTGTGTGGAGCAGTAAAGTGTTGCCTGGTGCCTTCCTGGTTGCAGTGTTTGATGAACGAATGAGCCATGAACTCACCACCGCGGTCGATGCGAAGAGTTCCCAGCTTTGTTCCTGCCTCAGCTTCCGCCAATTCCTTAAAAGCTATGAAGGCCTTCATCACTTGGTACTTCGTTGACATCAGAGTGATCCACATTAATCGACTTCAATCATCTACCAGCAGGAAGAAATACCGACTGCCACTCGGAGTCGCTGGCATCACTGGACCATAGAGGTCCTCATGAATGAGCTCGATCTTGCGCTCTGCTCCATACTTTGCTCCATTCAGGAACGCATGTCGATGTTGCTTCCCAGCGAGGCAGCTGTCACATACCTGATCAATGCGATCAATCTGTGGCAGCCCTCGCACCATGTCCTCCTCGACTAGTCGGCGCAGTCCACAAAAGTTGAGGTGGCCATACCGCACATGCCACCTATAGGCCACTCTGTCGCCCTGCACCATGAGACAGATCAGGCGCGCGACGTCTAGCTCTAGGATGTAGAGCCAATTTTCCGCGCACACCACATTCGCCACCATCTGACCCTTGACGTCCCAGATCTTAAGCCTTCCATGGAGCAGCAGTATCTTGGGGTCACCTTCCTCGAGCTGTCCCAAACTCACGATGTTAGTCGTGAGTCGAGGGATCAAGTATACTCCCGCGAGAGCCTTATGAGCACCATTCCTACACATGAACAGAACTGCCACTCAACCTTGGATGGCCGTGACAGAGTTGACTCACTGGTCATGTGACTCGTCGTGCCCATGTCCAGCACCCACCGGGCGATAAACACCCCCTTGTTGCCAAGTTGTACAAACAACTTGTTCTCAATGAGATGCACCTCTGGTGGTGTTGTTGCGCTTGTCATGACGTTGCTAGGCTGGGTCACGATGTCGTCTCCATCGGGTGCGATGTCGATGCAGGCGTCCGACACCAGCAAGGCTTCATCTCCCTCGTAGGCCTACGTGATGTGCGCCTTATCATCATGCTTCTTCTTCTTGCATTCGCAAGCCCAGTGGTCCATATTCCCACAGTAGCAACTGAGAGCACCTAGAGGGGGGGGGGGGGGGTGAATAGGTGATCCTATCAATCTTAAAACTTAAGCCACAAAATTTGGTTAAGTGTTAGCACAATAATTGCCAAGTGGCTAGAGAGGAGTCTCAACAAAACACAATAACCACAAGAAATCAATCACAGAGATGGCACGGTGGTTATCCTATGGTTCGGCCAAAACCAACGCTTGCCTACTCCACGTTGTGGTGTCCCAACGGACGAGGGTTGCAATCAACCCCTCTCAAGCGGTCCAAAGACCCACTTGAATACCACGGTGTTTTGCTTGCTTTTCTTAATCCCGTTTGCGAGGAATCTCCACAACTTGGAGCCTCTCACCCTTACACTTGAAGTTCACAAAGAAACACGGAGCAAGGGAGGGATTAGCAACTCACACAAGACACAAAGATCACAGCGAACACGCACACACAATACCCAGACTTAAGCTCAAAAGACTAGCACACTAGAACGGAGCTCAAATCACTAGAATGTCGAACAAGTGCGCAAGAATGAAGTGTGAGTGATCAAGATTGCTTAGGGAATGCTTGGTGTACTCCTCCATGCGCCTAGGGGTCCCTTTTATAGCCCCAAGGCAGCTAGGAGCCGTTGAGAACAATCCTGGAAGGCAGATCTTGCCTTCTGTCGACTGGCGCACTGGACAGTCCGGTGCACCACCGGACACTGTCCGGTGCAGATATCCTTCCTTATTTGGCGAAGCCAACCGTTGGAGTCTGAGAGCCGTTGGCGCACCGGACACTGCCCGGTGCACACCGGACAGTCCAGTGCACCAATGTGATCGTTGGCTCGGCCACGCGTCATGCGTGGAATCGTCGGCCGACCGTTGCCCCGGCTGACCATTGACTCACCGGACAGTCCGGTGCACCACCGGACAGACCGGTGAATTTTAGCCGTACGCCGTTGATGGTTTCCCGAGAGCGACGAGTTCGCCTGTGAACGGCTCACCGGACAGTCCGGTGCACCACCGGACAGACCAGTGAATTTTAGCCGTACACCGCCGTCGAAGTCCCGAGAGCAGCCTGTTTGCCAGAGCCAGCCTGGCGCACCGGACACTGTCCGGTGCACCACCGGACAGTCCGGTGCACCCAGACAGAGCAGACTTTGGCTGAACAAAGCCATCTCATTTCCAATTCAATCTTTCCTGTTTCCAGCACTTAGACATAATACATTAGTCCATAAAAACAATGTACTAAGTCTAGAAACATACCTTTTGACATGATTTGCATCTTGTCCACCATTTTGCATAGATTAGCATAAAAGCACTTGTGTTGGCACTCAATCACCAAAATACTTAGAAATGGCCCAAGGGCACATTTCCCTTTCAATCTCCCCCTTTTTGGTGATTTATGCCAACACAACATAAAGCAACTAGAACAAGTGCAATAACAATGCAAATGAACACTCAAAATTGTTTTGATTCAATTTTGAGATATATGGATCACTCTTTGCCACCACTTGGTTTGTTTTTGCAAATCAAACTCAAATTCCTATCTCTAAGTCAAATCCACTTGTAGAGACATAAAGAGAGGTAATCCAAAGAGATTGATCAAGACTCTCAAAAACTCCCCCTTTTCCCATAATCAACACTTCTCCCCACAAGAGGCCAACTTTTGACAAAAAAAGACATAAAAGAGTTTTGACAAACCAAAAGCTCTAATCTACTATTTTCAAAAATTTCTCAAGTGGTAGCTGATCCATCTATTGCTTTGGCCTTTATTTTCTCCCCCTTTGGCATCAAGCACCAAAACGGAATCAATCTTGGCCCCTTAACCCCATTGCCTTCACCAAAATCTTCAAATAAGAATATAAAGGCAATAAGAGTAGATGAACTTGGAATAAATTACCCTCTCATCGGAGTGCAGTGGAAGTCTTTCATGGTCCAAGTCCACCTTTTCCCTTTCAAATCTCCTTTGAGACTAAAACAAGCAAACTCAAGCACACGGTTAGTCTCAAAGGGTCAAGTTGTAGCACAGCTCCCCCTAAATATGTGCATCACTTGCAAAAGGACTTGTGAGGTCTAGGGAGTGTTTGTACAACTTGAGCACCATACATAAGCAACAAATGCAGAAGGAACATGATCAAAGGCATAATCACATGTATGCTATAAATCAATCCATGTTCCGCGAATCTAGGATATTTAGCTCACTACGCAGCCTGCAAAAGGTCTTTTCATCTAAAGGCTTAGTGAAGATATCGGCTAGCTGGTTCTCGGTGCTAACATGAAACACTTCGATATCTCCCTTTTGCTGGTGGTCTCTCAAAAAGTCATGCCGGATGTCAATGTGCTTTGTGCGGCTATGCTCAACAGGATTTTCCGCTATTCGGATAGCACTCTCATTGTCACATAGGAGTGGGACTTTGCTCAGATTGTAGCCAAAGTCCCGGAGGGTTTGCCTCATCCAAAGTAGTTGCGCGCAACACTGTCCTGCGGCAACGTACTCGGCCTCAGCGGTGGATAGGGCAACGGAGGTTTGTTTCTTAGAGTTCCACGACACCAGGGACCTTCCTAAGAATTGACACGTCCCCGATGTACTCTTCCTATAGACCTTACATCCAACATAGTCGGAATCTGAATATCCAATCAAGTCAAAGTTAGACCCCTTTGGATACCAGATCCCGAACCAAGGCGTCGTGACTAAATATCGAAGAATTCGCTTCATAGCCACTAAGTGACACTCCTTAGGATCGGATTGAAATCTAGCACACATGCATACACTAAGCATAATATCCGGTCTACTAGCACACAAATAAAGTAAAGACCCTATCATAGACCGGTATGCCTTTTGATCAACGGACTTACCTCCTTTGTTGAGGTCGGTGTGGCCGTCGGTTCCCATTGGAGTCTTTGCGGGCTTGGCGTCCTTCATCCCAAACTGCTTTAGCAAGTCTTGCGTGTACTTTGTTTGGGAGATGAAAGTGTCGTCCTTGAGTTGCTTCACTTGGAACCCAAGGAAGTAGTTCAACTCGCCCATCATCGACATCTCGAATTTCTGCGTCATCACCCTGCTAAACTCTTCACAAGACTTTTGGTTAGTAGAACCAAATATTATGTCATCGACATAAATTTGGCATACAAAAAGATCACCATCGCAAGTCTTAGTGAAAAGAGTTGGATCGACTTTCCCAACCTTGAAAGCATTAGCAATTAAAAAGTCTCTAAGGCATTCATACCATGCTCTTGGGGCTTGCTTAAGTCCATAGAGCGCCTTAGAGAGCTTACACACATGGTCGGGGTACCGTTCATCCTCGAAGCTAGGGGGTTGCTCCACGTACACCTCCTCTTTGATCGGCCCATTGAGGAAAGCGCTCTTCACATCCATTTGGAACAACCTGAAAGAATGGTGAGCGGCATATGCTAGCAAAATACGAATTGATTCTAGCCTAGCCACAGGAGCGAACGTCTCCTCAAAGTCCAAACCTGCGACTTGGGCATAACCTTTTGCCACAAGTCGAGCCTTGTTCCTCGTCACCACCCCGTGCTCGTCCTGTTTGTTGCGAAACACCCATTTGGTTCCCACAACATGTTGCTTGGGACGAGGCACCAGTGTCCAAACTTCATTGCGCTTGAAATTGTTGAGTTCCTCCTGCATGGCCAACACCCAGTCCGGATCTAGCAAGGCCTCTTCTACCCTGAAAGGCTCAATAGAAGAGACAAAAGAGTAATGCTCACAAAAATTAACTAATCTTGAACGAGTAGTTACTCCCTTGCTAATATCACCCAATATTTGGTCGACGGGATGATCCCTTTGAATCGTCGCTCGAACTTGGGTTTGAGGTGCCTGAGGTGCTTCTTCCTCTTCAACTTGAACATCCTGTGCTCCCCCTTGATCACGCGCCGTCTCATGATGAACCTGTTCATCGTCTTGAGTTGGGGGATGCACCGTAGTTGAGGAAGATGGTTGATCTTGCTCCAATTGTTCCTGCGGCCGCACATCTCCAATTGCCATGGTGCGTATCGCGGCCGTTGGAACATCTTCTTCATCTACATTATCAAGATCAACAACTTGCTCTCTTGGAGAGCCATTAGTCTCATCAAATACAACGTCGCTAGAGACTTCAACCAAACCCGATGATTTGTTGAAGACCCTATACGCCTTTGTATTTGAGTCATAACCTAATAAAAACCCTTCTACAGCTTTGGGAGCAAATTTAGAAGTTCTACCTTTCTTCACAAGAATATAACACTTGCTCCCAAATACACGAAAATAAGACACATTGGGTTTGTTGCCAGTTAGCAGCTCATATGAAGTCTTCTTGAGGAGGCGGTGAAGGTAGACCCGGTTGATGGCGTGGCAAGCCGTGTTGACGGCTTCCGACCAAAAGCGCTCGGGGGTCTTGAACTCTCCAAGCATAGTCCTCGCCATATCGATGAGCGTCCTGTTCTTCCTCTCTACCACACCATTTTGTTGAGGTGTGTAGGGAGCGGAGAACTCGTGCTTGATCCCCTCCTCCTCAAGGAACTCCTCCACTTGAAGATTCTTGAATTCGGACCCGTTGTCGCTTCTTATCTTCTTCACCTTGAGCTCAAACTCATTTTGAGCTCTCCTGAGGAAACGCTTGAGGGTCCCTTGGGTTTCAGATTTATCCTGCAAAAAGAATACCCAAGTGAAGCGGGAAAAATCATCAACTATAACAAGACCATACTTACTTCCTCCTATGCTTAGATAGGCGACGGGTCCGAAGAGGTCCATATGAAGCATCTCCAAGGGTCTTGATGTGGTCATCACATTTTTGGTGTGATGAGAGCCTCCCACCTGTTTCCCTGCTTGACAAGCTGCACAAGGTCTATCTTTTTCGAAATGTACATTGGTTAGACCTATCATGTGTTCTCCCTTTAGAAGCTTGTGGAGGTTCTTCATCCCCACATGTGCTAAGCGGCGATGCCACAACCAGCCCATGCAAGTCTTAGCCATTAAGCATGCATCTAGACCGGCCTCTTCTTTTGCAAAATCAACCAAATAAAGTTTGTCGTCTAGTACACCCTTAAAAGCTAGTGACCCATCACATCTTCTAAAGACAGACACATCTACATTTGTGAATAGACAATTATATCCCATATTGCATAATTGACTAACAGATAACAAATTATATCCAAGCGACTCAACTAAAAACACATTAGAAATAGAGTGCTCAGATGAAATAGCAATTTTACCTAACCCTTTTACCTTGCCTTGGTTCCCATCACCGAATATTATTGAATCTTGGGAATCCTTATTCTTGACGTAGGAAGAGAACATCCACTTTTCCCCCGTCATGTGGTTTGTGCATCCGCTGTCGATAATCCAGCTTGAACCCCCGGATGCATAAACCTGCAAGGCAAATTTAGGCTTGGGTCTTAGGTACCCAACTCTTGTTGGGTCCTACAAGGTTAGTTACAATTGTCTTAGGGACCCAAATGCAAGTTTTATCTCCCTTACATTTGGCCCCTAGCTTCCTAGCAATTACCTTCTTATTCTTTCTATAAATGGCAAAAGAAGCATTGCAAGCATGATATATTGTAGAAGGTTCATTAACTTTCCTAGGAACATTGACAACATTTCTCCTAGGCATATTATGAACAACATTTCTCCTACCAACATTTCTATCATGCACGTAGGAAGAGCTAGAAGCAAACATGGCATGAGAATCAAAAGCATCATATGCATTATAACTCCTATAAGCATTTCTAGATTGTCTCTTGTCATGATACATAAAAGCATGGTTCTTTTTAGCACTACCAGCCATAGGGGCCTTCCCTTTCTCCTTGGTGGAGATGGGAGCCTTATGGCTTGTTAAGTCCTTGGCTTCCCTCTTGAAGCCAAGTCCATCCTTAATTGAGGGGTGTCTACCAATCGTGTAGGCATCCCTTGCAAATTTTAGCTTATCGAAATCACTTTTGCTAGTCTTAAGTTGGGCATTAAGACTAGCCAATTCATCATTTAATTTAGAAATTGAAACTAGGTGTTCACTACAAGCATCAATATCAAAATCTTTACACCTAGTGCAAATCATAACATGTTCTACACAAGAATTAGGTTTATTTGCTACTTCTAATTTAGCATTTAAATCATTGTTAACACCTTTTAAAGTAGAAATGGTTTCATGACAAGTAGATAGTTCATAAGAAAGCATTTCATTTCTTTTAACTTCTAAAGCATAGGATTTTTGTGCCTCTACAAATTTATCATGTTCTTCATACAACAAATCCTCTTGCTTTTCTAAAAGTCTATCCTTTTCATTCAAGGCATCAATCAATTCATTGATTTTATCAATTTTATTTCTATCCAATCCCTTGAACAAGCTAGAGTAATCTATTTCCTCATCGCTAGACTCATCATCACTAGAAGAATCATAAGTAGTACTGTCTCGAGTACATACCTTCTTCTCCTTCGCCATGAGGCATGTGTGATGCTCGTTGGGGAAGAGGGATGACTTGTTGAAGGCAGTGGCGGCGAGTCCTTTATTGTTTGAGTCGGAGGAGGAGCAATCTGAATCCCACTCTTTTCCGATGTGTGCCTTGCCCTTGGCCTTCTTGTAATTCTTCTTCTTCTCCCTCTTGTTCCCTTTTTCCTGGTCACTATCATTATCGGGACAGTTAGCAATAAAATGACCAAGCTTACCACATTTGAAGCATGAGCGCTTCCCCTTTGTCTTGGTCTTGCTTGGCTGTCCCTTGCGACCCTTAAGCGCCGACTTGAAGCGCTTGATGATGAGGGCCATCTCTTCATCATTTAGCCCTGCCGCCTCAACTTGTGCCACCTTGCTAGGTAACGCCTCCTTGCTTCTTATTGCCTTAAGAGCAACGGGTTGAGGCTCATTGATTGGACCATTTAGTGCGTCGTCCACGTACCTCGCCTCCTTGATCATCATTCGCCCGCTTACGAATTTTCCAAGGACTTCTTCGGGCGACATTTTGGTGTACCTAGGATTCTCACGAATATTATTCAACAAATGTGGATCAAGAACGGTAAAGGACCTTAGCATTAGGCGGACGACGTCGTGGTCCATCCATCGCGTGCTTCCGTAGCTCCTTATTTTGTTGATAAGGGTCTTGAGCCGGTTGTATGTTTGAGTTGGCTCCTCGCCCCTTATCATTGCAAATCTTCTGAGCTCGCCTTCTACCAACTCCATCTTGGTGTGCAAGGTGATGTCATTCCCCTCATGAGAGATCTTGAGGGTGTCCTAGATTTGCTTGGCATTGTCCAAGCCGCTCACCTTATGGTACTCGTCCCTGCACAAGGAGGCTAACAACACAGTAGTAGCTTGTGCATTTCTATGAATCTATTCATTAATAAAAATAGGACTATCCGAGCTATCAAACTTCATTCCACTTTCCACAATCTCCCATATGCTCGGATGGAGAGAGAACAGGTGACTACGCATTTTGTGGCTCCAAAATCCGTAGTCCTCTCCATCAAAGTGAGGAGGTTTGCCAAGTGGAATGGAGAGCAAATGAGTATTTGTACTTTGCGGAATACGAGAGTAGTCAAAAGAAAAGTTCGAATTAACCGGTTTCCTTCTCTCGTAGTCGTTGTGGTCGTCGTCCTTTTGGGAAGAAGTGGACTCATCGTTGTCGTCGTAGTAGACGATCTCCTTGATGTGTCTCGTTTTCTTCTTCTTCCCATCTTTGCGTCTGTGACCCGAGCCCGAGTCAGTAGGCTTGTCATCCTTCGGCTCGTTGATGAAGGACTCCTTCTCTTTATCGTTGATCACGATTCCCTTCCCCTTAGGATCCATCTCTTCGGGCGATTAGTCCCTTTGCAAAGAGAACGGCTCCCATACCAATTGAGAGCACCTAGAGGGGGGGGGGTGAATAGGTGATCCTGTCAATCTTAAAACTTAAGCCACAAAATTTGGTTAAGTGTTAGCACAATAATTGCCAAGTGGCTAGAGAGGAGTCTCAACAAAACACAATAACCACAAGAAATCAATCATAGAGATGGCACGGCGGTTATCCCGTGGTTCGGCCAAGACCAAAGCTTGCCTACTCCACGTTGTGGCGTCCCAACGGACGAGGGTTGCAATCAACCCCTCTCAAGCGGTCCAAAGACCCACTTGAATACCACGGTGTTTTGCTTGCTTTTCTTAATCCCGTTTGCGAGGAATCTCCACAACATGGAGCCTCTCGCCCTTACACTTGAAGTTCACAAAGAAACACAGAGCAAGGGAGGGATTAGCAACTCACACAAGACACAAAGATCACAGCAAACACGCACACACAATACCCAGACTTAAGCTCAAAAGACTAGCACACTAGAACGGAGCTCAAATCACTAGAATGTCGAACAAGTGCGCAAGAATGAAGTGTGAGTGATCAAGATTGCTCAGGGAATGCTTGGTGTACTCCTCCATGCGCCTAGGGGTCCCTTTTATAGCCCCAAGGCAGCTAGGAGCCGTTGAGAACAATCCTGGAAGGCAGATCTTGCCTTCTGTCGACTGGCGCACCGGACAGTCCGGTGCACCACCAGACACTGTCCGGTGCAGATATCCTTCCTTATTTGGCGAAGCCGACCGTTGGAGTCTGAGAGCCGTTGGCGCACCGGACACTGTCCGGTGCACCAATGTGACCGTTGGCTCGGCCACGCGTCATGCGCGTAATCCTCGGCCGACCGTTGCCCCGGCTGACCGTTGACTCACCGGACAGTCCGGTGCACCACCGGACAGACCGGTGAATTTTAGTCGTACACCGTTGATGGTTTCCCGAGAGCGACGAGTTCGCATGTGAACGGCTCACCGGACAGACCGGTGAATTTTAGCCGTACACCGCTGTCGAAGTCCCGAGAGCAGCCTGTTTGCCAGAGCCGGCCTGGCGCTCCGGACACTGTCCGGTGCACCACCGGACAGTCCGGTGCACCCAGACCGAGCAGACTTTGGCTGAACAAAGCCATCTCATTTCCAATTTAATCTTTCCTGTTTCCAGCACTTAGACACAATACATTAGTCCATAAAAACAATGTACTAAGTCTAGAAACATACCTTTTGACTTGATTTGCATCTTGTCCACCATTTTGCATAGATTAGCATAAAAGCACTTGTGTTGGCACTCAATCACCAAAATACTTAGAAATGGCCCAAGGGCACATTTCCCTTTCAGCAACACTCGTCGCTAGCGATCGAGCGACCGTCGCGATCAGTGTTGTCGCCGCCATGTCTCCCTGCGTTTTGGCCACGCCCATGGCCCTGAGAATTGCCTGACAACGTTGGGTACTTGATGTTGTTCAATCCACCCTCACCGGCAACCTTGAGGCGTGAGGCAACTTTGGCGATCAGCTCATCCTCCATGAGGTTGAGCCGCAGCGCCACATCACCATGTTCCTTCACGAGACGCTCCTCTGTCGCCTTGAGTCTCCCTACCAGTTCGGCGACTGAAACCTTGCTCAAATTAAGTAGTGTTTTGATTGAGGCAACAATCTGATCAAACTTAGGAGAGAGACCCTACAGGAGCTTCTGCATAATCTCCTCCTCTGTGTACTCTTCGCCGAGACCGGCTAGTTCAGTCGTGATCCGATCGACCCCCACGCTGAAGTCGTCCATGGATCCGCCATCGTTCAACTTTAGTGCGCCTAACTCCCGCTTCAGCATGCTTGCCTTTGCCTTCCTCACACGGTCGACGCTGATGTTGCACCCACAACGTGTCCTAGGTGTCCCTTGTCGTCGCCTTGTATGCCACAACTCCCATTAGCTCCGGCGGGACTGCCTAGGAGATCACCTCCATTGCGTTTCGGTCGTCGACATAGCTGTCTGTTCCAGAGACTCCTCGCCTGCACCATCACCTTCATGAGGGCTGCCCAGTCGAAGTAGTTGGTCTTCATCAACACCAGGTAGTTCCCTGATGGTGCCACCCTTTCAATGACTCGCTTGAATATGCCTCCCCGATTGTTGCACGTTCCTTAGCATGACGAAGGCGATCTCCCCCAGTGTCACTGCGTCGGGGGTGATAGAGCACTCGAATTGCCCTTCAATAGGTACACTGCTCGTCATCTTCGATCGAAAACGCCCTCGCTCCAATGCCACTTATTAGGTCCCTGGAGCCTGGGATCGGCAAGTGCTCGACAAAGGAAATGAACGGAAAACTAGAATGAGCAGGAAAGTTTAGACTTCAGAGAACACACACTATGTATTAGACGACCTGAACAACAGTACAACCTGCTACCTTTTTGGTTTTTTCTATTTGTATGAATGGAAAAGTTCCGCCCAGCTCTCTCGCCTGATCTGCAAACGACGCCATTACCACGCATGAGCGCACGCTCTCGCGAGCTGAGGAACCTGGCACAGTACACGCGTGCTATGCATGGGCACCGACCGGACATGGCATTCAAGACAGACCCTGACATGCTATTCCTTTATTCCTTGTAGTAATGTGTAAACAAACTAACTAGATGTTGAAACTAACCAACAATGAGAGCCTGAGGCGGGGCGATGGAGGCGAGGACAGGAGGGAGCGGTGGAGGTAGAGCTAGACCTGGACGTGGCGGTAGAGCTCGTTGGGCTCGATGGCCGAAGAGCCGACACTATCGAAATCCGTCTCTTTATTGAGTGCTCGAGTCTTTGTCGAATGCTTTTTGTCGGGCACTCGACAAATAAATCTTCGCTGAGTGCCGCACTCGGCAAAGTCCTACGAGAGTAGGATGCTCGGCACAAGAAGACACTCGGCGAACGATGACGCTCGGCAAAAGGCCGTTAGCAGCCGTTTATAGCTGATGGTCGTTACCTTTGCTGAGCGTCAGCCTTTGTCACTCGGCAAAAAAGCTACTTTGCCGAGTGTCGCCCGCACGACACTCCTCAAACTATGCTTTGTCGAGTGCCTGCCTTGGACACTCGGCAAAATATATTTATATTTTTTTGTTTTTCCAACCAAACTTTTTATGGTTTGTTCCTATACTATTTAGACTTACATGTTCCATTTTGGCATAATTATAAAAGTGTTTGCTATAACTATTAGATTTTGTTCGTTTAATTGAATTTCCTCATATAATTCAGATTTGAACTGTAAGTCACTCGAAAAATGGAAAACCGTGAATGCAAAAATGATATCCATGTTATTTAGCATAAGTTACGACCGATTTATGGAGTAGATCCGAATTTTCGAGCACGATGCTCACGAAACATAACCGTGAACTTGCCATCTAGTTGTTTTAATTTTTTATAAAACACAAACAAAGTCAGAAAATCATGAAACTTCTCTACACGTTATGATTTCATATGTAGAGGCTGTGATATAAAATTAAAAATGTTCCGTGAAAGTTATCACGCACTATGCGTTGAAACCTAGCTGGTCTACATCATAGCTCTATGATTTCATGTGTAGGGCACTTAGGTTTCTACACATAGTGCATCACAACTTTCTCAAAATATTCTCATTTTTTTATTGAAGCCTCTGCATATGATATCATGACATGTGGACAAATTTCATGATTGTCTAACTTTGTTTGTATTTTATACAATTTTTAAACAACTGTGTGGCAAGTTAACGGTCATGTTTCGTGAGCATGGTGCTCGAAAATTCCGATCTGCTCCTTAAATTGGCCGTAACTTGTGCTAAATAACATGGATATCAATTTTGCATTCACAGTTTTTCATTTTTTCGAGTGACTTGCAGTTCAAATCTGAATTATCTAAGGAAATGCAATTAAATGAACAAATCTAATAGTTATAGCAAACACTTCTATAATTTTGCAAAAATGGAACATGTAAGTCTACATAGTGTAGGAACAAACCACAAAAAGCTTGGTTGAAAAAAAATAAAAATATATTTTGCCGAGTGTCAAAATAAGACACTAGGCAAAGCATGGTTTGCCGAGTGTCAACTGGGCGATACTTGGCAAATTTTTTTTAAAAATATTAAAACAATCTTTGTCGGGTGCTTGTTAGTGGGCACTCGGCAAAGACGTCTTTGTCGAGTGCCAGATCGTGGGCACTCAGTAAAGTATATTTTTAAATTTAAAAAATCTTTACAGAGTGCCAGATCGCGGGCACTCGACAAAGAACATTTACATAGCCCAGCTATATGGCCCCGCGATCCATTGTTTCGCACCCCACGCCCCGCCGCCACATCACCCGTGGCCGTGCCCCGCCACCGCGCCCGTGCCTCGCCGCCTACATTTCCGACCCAGTGTGAGTTCCTCCTCCCGCTGCTGCTTCACCTTCCTGCTGTCCCGTGTTTTAATTATTGATTTATAGCTAGTACCACTAGAATAATTGTGATACCTTAAGGATCTCTAGATACACTGTAGATATATGCTAACGAAACATGTAGTTATGTTGTTAGTCTACATGCAGTTAAGTAAATGTAGTATATATACTATAAAATGACCATGTAGTTTCCATGTAAATGTAGTTTCCTTGTAGTATATATAATATAAATGTAGTTTGCATGTAGTTATGTAATTATGTAGTGTCGTTGTGCTATCTCTCATGGATTAAATATATATAGATGTGATTATCGACCACTGTGCCGTTGAAATATGCGTGGATGCCAGCCATCGCGCTACTACTTTTATTTGCAGGTTTTGAGAACCTCCCTGTGCAGGGGAGGTGCTGCCGAAATTTTTTGTTGATAGGCTTCTGTTAATTTTTTTTGCAGAGGTGTTCCTTGCCGCTACACGAGAACCTACACCGCGACGCGTCGCCACTGCACCGACCCGCCACAGCCTCGCTAGCCTGACTCCACCATCACCCTAGCTATAATCTCTATTTCTGCATCATGGTCGTAGATCACGTAACCCAGTTAGGCGTGTCCCGTTCGAAACAGATACAATGTAGATATGAAGATCTTTGCATATCTACAAATGTATCTGTTTCGAATTGTCCATATTTTTTGGACAGCCTACGGTTGCGTAGATGGTGTTATTTTTCATGTTATACTCTAGTCCGAGACAATGTTTCGACGTCACCTCCCTGTTGTTTTCTAGACAGTACACTCTCCCTGCTAGGACATGAATCTGAAGAACAGCGGGGAGGTGCTACCGAAACTCTGTCTTGGATTGGAGTAGAGCATGGAAACTAATCCCGCCTACGCAATCGCGGGTGGGAATAGGACCTATCCTTACCTATTAGAAGGTAGGAACGTAGTGTACAAGCATTACATGTCTATATTAAACTATAGTCGGTTATATATGTTAGAGGATGGAGGACCATGAGTGGATGTACATGGGCCGTGTAGGAATAAATAATGTCAACGATGAATGGATTAGAAAGACTAATGCTTTCGGAGCGGGCATATGGCAAAGCTGCTAAAGGAGTGAGTCTAGTCCCATGCCGTGCAGCAAATGTGCCAACCGGAAAAGAAAATTAAATAAGGCCATGGTAGAACATATTTGGAAGAATGGATTTACATCGGACTATACTCGGTGGATCTTCCATGGTGAAGCGTATCGTACGAGAGAGGAGGTGGTGAGTGAAAGTTGCCTAGAGGGGGGGTGAATAGGCAAGTTAAAACTTTTTCAACAAAAACTAGAAGCAAACTGGGTAAAACTAAATTGATCTCGAAATTCACCCAGTTAACTTTGGAAATGAGATGTTTTAAATGATCCACAGGGTTCAAAGTAGTAGATCTAAGAAGGGCACTTCTCAAAATCCACACACCAGAAAGATATAAACAAATCTTTCACGGAATGGTGAGAGAACGAAGAACACAAACAAACACAATGAGCAAGAACACAAGAGACACAAGATTTATCCCGAGGTTCGGTCACACCACCAAGGTGCCATACTTCCTCGTTGAGGCGCCCATAAAGAGCCGGGTCTCTTTCAACCCTAATCCTCCCTTTGCTGACCACAAAGGTCAAGCCCACACAATAATCTTTGCTCAAACGAGCGGGTAATACAAACTTTCTTGTGGTCTTCCACAAAATTTGGAGACTCACAAGAGACACCTAGTCGTCTAGGAGCTAGAAGCTCCAAGAGTAATGAATCCACAAAGAACTCGATGTAGTACCAAAGCTCGAATGAAGAAGAGTAAGAGAGATTTGGAGATGAAGCACAAAAACCGCAGCTCTCAAACTCACTCAAAGATTTCTCTCCAAAGATTTGAAATGGGAGAGGCAAGAGGTGTGTGAGAGAGAGTGAGAGGTGTTTCTCAGGTTAGGAATGAAGTTTTGTGCGTGCTCTGCTGTGGGGAAGAGTGTGGGAGGTGTATATAAAGGTGCCCCCAAAAGCTGGTGGCCGTTGGGGAAATCTGACTGAAATTCGGTTGAACCGGTTCTAAAACCGGTTGAACCGGATTCCACCAGTCGGTTTTCGGTTCACTGGCGGACTCAGTCGGAGACTGGACCGGACTCAAATTCGGTTCAACCGGTTTCAAATTCGGTTGAACCGGATTCAAAATTCGGTTGAACCGGTTTCAAATTCGGTTGAACCGGTTTTCCAAAAATCTGCACACGACTTTTTCTGACAGGACTGGCAGACTGGCAGTGACAGAAGGGAACAGTGCACAAACCGGTTGAACCAGTTTGCAAATTCGGTTGCTCCGTTTTGCAAATTCGGTTGAGTTAGGCCGAAATTCGGTTGCTCCGTTTTGCAAATTCGGTTGAGCCGGGCCAAAATTCGGTTGGTCCGTTTTCCAAATTCGGTTGAGTCAGGCCAAAATTCGGTTGCTCCGTTTTTCAAATTCGGTTGAGCCGGGCCAAAATTCGGTTGATCCGTTTTGCAAATTCGGTTGAGCCGGACCAAAATTCGGTTGAACCAATTTTTGAAACTGTTGCGCAGATTTTGAGAAAAGTGAAGTGAAACAAGGGTAAAATGGAAGTTTTAGATCAAGGATTTTGAGCTTTAGTACAAACACCAACCTTCTTTATGGATCCCTCTTGATAGTACGACGATTCCTATACTCAAGTTAGATACAATATAATTAAGTAAACTCCTTGAGTCATTGGTGTCTCAAGTGTGATTTCTCCATGGTGTTGCTTCATAAGGATCACAAATATCTTTGTCTCACCTTTTGAAGCAAACACAAATCGAGCCTGTGACTTGTGCCATTTCACCATATATGAGTTCAAATCATGGCTTCAAGTCACCTTACTGATGCATCAACATGTTGTAACTCTTCATAGCTGATTAGTTCATCGATTTAGTGCAAGTACTCTCTTCTTCACCTTAGCCATGGTACCTCGGTCTACAAGCCGTCGCTTGGCCTTCACCTTCGCTTAGTTCCTCGAAGCCCTTTCCTTGCTATCTTCACCCTATCAAGCCATTCTTGAGTCACATCCTATTGAGCATCCATTGAGAGAATCATTTCTTCAATATTGTGAACCTTGCTTGAATGTCATCTAGATATAACTGCTAAGATCACTCAAGCTCTAGTTTGATTCTCATATATTCATATATGGACTAATAGTAATATGGTCAAGTCAATTCACGATTCCTCATATCTTATTCACTTTGGCTTGACCAATCCTCTTAATCACTTCAACCTCTATTATGATCATATTTATGCATAGTGATTTCTCAGGACTTGTCCATATATTCAAACCAATATAGAGACCATATTATATCCATTTGCATTGTCTCACTGGTTATTTGACCTTGTGTTGAACCTTGTTCACTGATCATTATACACTATTCAAGTATGTTCATCATACTGAATTTCCTGTTCAACACTTAGCAAACTTGTTAGACCTTTAAATGTGTTGTTATCCAAATCACCAAAACTCACAAAAGGGATAAATGCACTTTCAATCTCCCCCTTTTTGGTGATTGATGACAACACATTTAAAGCTTACATAAGATTTGATAAATAAGATTTTGAATCCTATGATATAGTTTCCTCCCCCTAAATATGTGCATTTCAGAAAAATACCAATTTTGTACTCAAATGCCAAAAGCACATATTTGGGTCAAAGTATGGAGACAACTTATATCATACTATTCATAGGATGCAGTGCGTCATAAAATAAACGTGATGCTCATGACATAGTATGCACTAATCAACTTTCTACATCTTATGTTTTTCTTATGACTTCCTTTTTTAATTATTTCTCCCCTTTTTAAAGTCTACACTTAGTTACATAAGACTAAAGGTAAGCTTTAATGCACAATTTCTCCCCCTTTGTCATAAATCTCCAAAAGGATACAAAGAATATAAAGGGTAGAAATTATGATTAAGCAAGATGGGAACACACTATTATGAAAAGGGTCCTTAGATGGCACAAAGGTAATGGAGAAGTGACATAAAGTGATGTACCTTTGCATTTTACCTTTTCAAGGGGTGTTCCACACTTGTGTTGTATTTAGAGTTCATTTTGCAATCCCTTGTTGGCATAATTGTGACATAGGTCCAAGATATCAAATGAATATTGTCATACTAATTGATAGATAAATCTTGATACCTGGAGTCTAGATGTCACCTAGCATTTTCTTATCAAAACAAGAGGCAGCATGAAAATTGCACAAGTATGGATTATACAACTAGTGATCATGTATGAAAAATATCAATTGATATACACCAATTGATACAATTTGATAGATAAGCATATCACTAATAGCATATTACACTAAGTTCTCCTCAAGTTTTAGTGCACACATATATATGAATTCAATTGATATCTGTTGAGAGTACTTATTTGCAACTTAAAGTACCATTGGCATAAAAGGAGTATCAATTGAACATAATCATGCAACATAAGAAACATGTGCACTATTTAATCAATTAAGTTCTAGACATGAGAATTTATAAGCTATGCTACTTTAGACATTTGCAATCTAAAAGAATATGATACATGTTTACCAGTTTTAGATGATTTTGGAGTAGCATATACAAGAGAAACTCATTCTCTTATGAAATGTATAAAAGATACATTTATTGGAGCAAAGAATTTTTTTTGATACCCATCAAAATTTGCAGTGGAAGTGATTGTCTTTGCCCGAAGATTCCTTTCTAATTTGAGACTACACACATAATAGACTTGAAAATGAAGTTAGTCTCAAAGATTCAAATTATAGACCATTCTCCCCCAAAATGTGTGCATACAAGTGATGAATACTTGTTTAGCTTATGCACTTGGACTTGTGAGGCCAGGGGATTAAGTTCTACAATTTGAACCTTGGTACAAATAAAGTATGAAAATATGAAATTGCACCAATTTAAGGAATTACTCATAATCAAAAGGTATACTAATAGACATGATATGCAATATTTTAAGCCAAGATTCAAGTGCAACCTTATGATGTGACTTAAGATATTGCATATACATGCATACACTAACTTGTAAGAGCCTAGATACACAAATGTAATACAATAGTTCATGGAGTGACACACCTTTGTTCCATGCCATATGGTCTTCATTATAATCATGAATTTCTATCTTAGCTTTTGATAGGCTTGACATTTCAAAGAGAAACTTATCCTCTTTAAACGATCAAGAGAAACTCATTCTCTTCAAAGAACTACACAAATTCACTAAAAGAAAATGTTAGTCTTTAAGGACACAAGATATAGAATGAGCTCCCCCTAAATGTATGCATCAAGTACTTGAATTACTTGTAACATGCACTTGATTCAATTAAGATTCTTAGAGGAGTTCAGCATATATCTTGGTCAAGGCATAATATATTTGAAACAATTGAATTTATGCTAGAGAACACATATCGTTCCCCAATAGAACTAATCCATGGGGTGACATGTGGTAATTATTTGATCATTTCCTTGGAACCACTCATCCTCATTTGATGTTCTTCTTTCACCAAGGTGTGAGACTACACAACATGAACTTGAAAGAAATCATTAGTCTCATAAGATATAGGCTAAACTCTCCATCAATTTGTGCATGCAAGAGTACACAAAGTACACTTATGCACATCAACAATACGAGGTTAAAGGAGATGTTTGCACTATATCTTGGTTTAACATAACATGCTTTACATAGATGATGAAAATTATACCAATTAAAAGTTTAAGAACTAAAAGTATATCAATTGAAATCTTGAAGGGTAAAGCATGCTAATATGAACCTCAAACCTCATAATGAAGGATATCATATAAATATGTCACTGCATCTTCATTATTTGGTTGACAAAAAAATGTAACTCCCTTCTTGAATCACTGTGATCTCTTTTCTCTTTACGATTTCATCCAACCAAGTGATCTTGAACTTCTTTCATCTTTTCTTGATTCGATCATATTTTATATGAGATCAATTGAAACTCAATGATTGAAACAACCAAGACTCTTATATCCGTAGATTTTGAATCCATCTTGAAAGCACTTGGAAGGACCTTATTGAAACACTTAGAAAAGAGAGCATTAGAAACACAAGGGAGGGTTTCACAAATGATGATCCTTATATACGGATGGCAAATGAATCATCATTATTGAAACCCAAAAGGATAGACTAAATTCCTTTAAATAAGTGCACACATATAGTTAACGTCAAAGTTATATGCACTATTGAACATTTTATATTGTGAGGAATTTAACCTATACTATGGTACATCCCACTAAGGATAGAATACTAAAACAACTGAAGGAGAGGAAGTTTTCATACCTTGGCCTCTTATCAACTTCTTCTTACTTTAGTTGAATAGTATCCTTTAAGCTTGTGATTTATCCAATTTAAAACAAGCACCATCTCTTAACATAGATTTTCCTAGCTACTATCTCCAAAGATGATTTATACATTCATTATCGAGCACCCAACTTGATCCATTGAAGGAGTGATCCTGCAAAACAAGTTTAAGCTTCATATCTTGGTACCCAATTTGAATTGGGTCCTTTGAGATTAGTAGTAAGAGCCTTGAGTACCCACACAATCCTTATTGTGGCCTTTCTCTTTGTGTAGGCACCCACATATACTTGACAACCATCTTACATGGTTTTAAGTCAATATTTAATCACATAGATAAAAACAAGAGTTAAGAATAGGAGCCTTTTCTCCTTTTATTAATACTTCGTTGTGTTGCCTTCTTGATGATGAACCTACCTTGACTTCGGGTGCACCTAGCTTATCAAGGTTAGTCGCACAAGCATTCATATCATAAAGACAAGTTATGCATGGAATTTACAACTTAGTGATCCAATTGAATGTGAAGCATATGGATATCGATTGAAATAGATTTCTAAGATATCAAAATATAGGTTTACAAGATTTAGAGAGTATGGATCACTAATTGTACCTTTTATATTTTTTAAAAAACATATCCATGTTAGTGCATATGTATGTGATGAATATCAACAAAAAGGATTCTTATGCACTTTTAGATTTAACGATAAGGGAATTTTAAACTGCATCAAGAGTAGCTATTTGGAAAACAAAGATTACAATCCATATGAATGAGATACAAATTTACCATTTTGGATTATCTTAGTATAGCTTACTCAAGGGAAACTTCTCTACGACACAAGATATATAATGTTCTCCCACTAGATATGTGCATCAAGTATTTGAATGACTTGCCACATGCACTTTCAATTCAGTTAAGAGTCTCATGAGGAGTACATTACATATCATGGTCAAGGCATGACAAATTTGCAATGAATTAACTTATGCCTAAGAGTACTTACCACCATATAGAATGTACCATTTTTATACCAATTTGACAGATCTTACTATCTGTGGTGGTGTCACCTTAGTATTCTTCTTTTCATCATTTGTGGAGACTTCCTTCTTTGTTATCTCTTTTCCTTTTAAAACTAGTTGATAAAACACTTTGAAAAGAGGTATTAGTAGTACAAGGAAGTATTTAATGAATGATGATATCTATATATGAATGGCAAACAAATCATCATTTATGAGGCATAAAGGCATAAATTAAATTCCTTTTAAATTAATGCACATGGATGAGTGAATTAATAATATGCACCAATTTACAAATTTAAGCCAAAAGGAATTTAACCTTCATATTGACATTTCTTTCCATAAAATAGATTATTACCAATTGAAAGAATGCCACTTGGAAGGAACTACTATTGATCAACTACCAATTGAAGCAATTTGTTCCATACCTTTGCCTTGAGCATTCCTAATCTTTCTTTTAGGTGAAGATTAACCTTTAAAGCTTGTGATTTTATCAATTGAAAGAGCACAATCTCTACTTATGAATTTCCACGAAATATCTTAAAAGAGATTGTATTAGTAACACAAGCAATAGTTTCCTATTTAGCAACCTCTAGTATATGAATGACAGGAAGGTCACTAAAACAAGGAAACCTCATGATATGAACTAAATTACCCTTACAAGCATCATGCATAACATCAATTGTAAAAAAGATGAAAGTAGTGTGATTATTTAATTAAGTTTTACATGGCAAGTTTAATTCATAGCATGGTGAGCGATTAATGTAGAAGACTCAAAACCAATTTAAATAAGAATGAATACTTCACATAGTATTGGTTCAATCTTCTTTGAATGTTGAATGGCACACTCCATTTGGGAAACACATTCTCATGTTGTGAAACTACATAAATCACTTAGATAAAAACATTAGTCTCACAACTCTAGTCATATAGAGAATTCCCTTTTGGTAAGTGCTTTAAGAATTTGAATTTCTTACTTAGCACTCTATTCATTTAAGAACATGGGATAATTCTCGTTATGTCTAGGTCATGGCAATAATACGATAATAAATTGGAAATATGCCACAAGATACATACAATCAATTTAAATCATGTAGATTGTCACAATATAAAAATATGAACTTGTAATCTACCATATAATTAGATCCTTTCCAAAGCAAGGTAAAATCTTTTAAGTTCATTCTTAAGTGCTTCATTTTTTCTATGTGGCTACAAAAGACACAAAGGAATATACCAATTAAAAGCAATGTGCACTTAAGAATTAATTGTTACCATCCTTTGGATATCACTTGGTTGTAGGCCTTTTGCTTGATTCCCACAAAGGTTAATCCTTATTCCCTACAACACAAGTTCTTGCTAGAGATGAATATGAAGTTAGTGATATAACACCTCAATTCATCTTTGGGTCAATCTTAAAGGATAGACAATGTAAGATTGATAGCTTGAGATAAGAATTGAGTTAAACCGCTCAAGCACCCAAAGCTTCATATCATCTCTGGGTACCTGCAAAACTTGTTAAGTACATTTTGGTACCCATTTTTGGATGGGTCCATCAAGGTTAGCCAATAAGGACTTAGGTACCCAAATAGCCTTGGTCCTAGAATGTGGTGAACTCATCACCTTTCTAGCACAAGAGTCAAATTTGGGTCTCCTAAGCATATTTGAATGTGTTGACAAGTTAGGCTTAGGAGTTTTACCCTTTGGACAAACCTTGAATAGATGACCTTTTTCACGGTAATTGTAGCAAATGCGATGCTTGTCCTTGCAATGCATTTGCCTTTTGCTTTCATCCTTTTTGATGGTCATCTTTCTTGATCGTGCAAGGTCTTGATTCTTCATGTGGGGGCATGAATCAATTTCATGGCCCTTCTCCTTGCATCCATAGCACCTTCTATCGCTTCTCTTTGATCTTTCTTTGTTGAAGCACATAGGTACATTGTTAGAGCAAATAGTATGAGCATTAATTTTCTTACCATGAATTTTGCTCATGCCCTTCTTGGAAAGCTTGGTATTCTTTTGAAGGGGTTTTGTGCATGCTACGGTTGTCCCCTTTTCAAGCTTTTTCACCATATTATCACGGTTATCTTGAGAATGTTGAGCATGACACTTCCCCTCCAAAAGAGTTAAGCTCCTTCTTAGCCTTCCAACTTCTTCCTTGAGATCTTTATTTTCTTGTGTCATAGAAATATCACTAATTATTGAAATTTCTAGCTCAATGGAAGATTGGCTTTCTTGAGAGCAACATTTGTTAGCACATGATAATATAGTTTCTACTTGAGTACATGTGCATATGTGAGGTTGGTATGATTTCAAATTAGTTAACACAACCTCATGAGCCATTTCTAACATGATATGTGAATCCATAAATTTATTATGAGAGCACACAAGCATATCATGTTTTTCTTGCAAAGCTAGATTTTCAATATTTAGCCTTTCTATCGTGTTCTTGAACATAGCATTTTTATTTTCTAATTGAGCAATATATGATGAATGATTAACATCTTTAATTTGCTCAATTGAAATGTCTTCATACCTTTGGACCAAATCATCATGAGAGCACTTTAGCTTCTCATGCTCTCTGGTCAACTTCTCTAAGTCTTCAATTTTTCTGATGAGGAAGTCTTCTTGCTTATGAAGCATTTCTTTTTGTTCTTCCGCTCTTTTCATGAGTTTGAGCAAGCTCATCCGGTTCTTCTTGCTTAGTTGAGCGAAGAATTTTTGAAGATCATCCTCATCTTCACTATCACTTTCATGCTCCTCCTCATCCTCACTTTCGCTTTCACTGTCACTCTCATTAGCAACAAAGCACATATGAGAAGTGGATTTGAAAGACGAACCTTGTGAAGAGGTGGATTCGTCGTTTGGTCTCCATCGATCATTTTCTTGTTCTTCAATACTGTTCTTCGCCTCATCTTCCTTCATTTTGAGGAACATCCTTTCGGCGATTCTCATGGCAAGGTCTATTGCCCTAGGATCAACATCTGCACCAAAAGATAAAGTCGAGGCAACCTCAACTTTTTCAAGCTTAGAAGCACTTTCGTTTCTTAGTCCCCCTGACATGATCTTTTCCTCACGCGGTTAAGCGTTAGAACGAGGATTAGGCTCTGATACCAATTGAAAGTTGCCTAGAGGGGGGGTGAATAGGCAAGTTAAAACTTTTTCAACAAAAACTAGAAGCAAACTGGGTAAAACTAATTTGATCTCGAAATTCACCCAGTTAACTTTGGAAATGAGATGTTTTAAATGATCCACAGGGTTCAAAGTAGTAGATCTAAGAAGGGCACTTCTCAAAATCCACACACCAGAAAGATATAAACAAATCTTTCACGGAATGGTGAGAGAACGAAGAACACAAACAAACACAATGAGCAAGAACACAAGAGACACAAGATTTATCCCGAGGTTCGGTCACACCACCAAGGTGCCCTACTTCCTCGTTGAGGCGCCCACAAAGAGCCGGGTCTCTTTCAACCCTAATCCTCCCTTTGCTGACCACAAAGGTCAAGCCCACACAATAATCTTTGCTCAAACGAGCGGGTAATACAAACTTTCTTGTGGTCTTCCACAAAATTTGGAGACTCACAAGAGACACCTAGTTGTCTAGGAGCTAGAAGCTCCAAGAGTAATGAATCCACAAAGAACTCGATGTAGTACCAAAGCTCGAATGAAGAAGAGTAAGAGAGATTTGGAGATGAAGCACAAAAACCGCAGCTCTCAAACTCACTCAAAGATTTCTCTCCAAAGATTTGAAATGGGAGAGGCAAGAGGTGTGTGAGAGAGAGTGAGAGGTGTTTCTCAGGTTGGGAATGAAGTTTTGTGCGTGCTCTGCTGTGGGGAAGAGTGTGGGAGGTGTATATAAAGGTGCCCCCAAAAGCTGGTGGCCGTTGGGGAAATCTGACTGAAATTCGGTTGAACCGGTTCTAAAACCGGTTGAACCGGATTCCACCAGTCGGTTTTCGGTTCACTAGCAGACTCAGTCGGAGACTGGACCGGACTCAAATTCGGTTCAACCGGTTTCAAATTCGGTTGAACCGGATTCAAAATTCGGTTGAACCGGTTTCAAATTCGGTTGAACCGGTTTTCCAAAAATCTGCACACGCCTTTTTCTGACAGGACTGGCAGACTGGCAGTGACAGAGGGGAATAGTGCAGAAACCGGTTGAACCGGTTTGCAAATTCGGTTGAACCGGTTTGCAAATTCGGTTGAGTCAGGCCGAAATTCGGTTGCTCCGTTTTGCAAATTCGGTTGAGCCGGGCCAAAATTCGGTTGGTCCGTTTTCCAAATTCGGTTGAGTCAGGCCAAAATTCGGTTGCTCCGTTTTTCAAATTCGGTTGAGCCGGGCCAAAATTCGGTTGATCCGTTTTGCAAATTCGATTGAGCCGGACCAAAATTCGGTTGAACCAATTTTTGAAACTGTTGCGCAGATTTTGAGAAAAGTGAAGTGAAACAAGGGTAAAATGGAAGTTTTAGATCAAGGATTTTGAGCTTTAGTACCAACACCAACCTTCTTTATGGATCCCTCTTGATAGTACGACGATTCCTATACTCAAGTTAGATACAATATAATTAAGTAAACTCCTTGAGTCATTGGTGTCTCAAGTGTGATTTCTCCATGGTGTTGCTTCATAAGGATCACAAATATCTTTGTCTCACCTTTTGAAGCAAACACAAATCGAGCCTGTGACTTGTGCCATTTCACCATATATGAGTTCAAATCATGGCTTCAAGTCACCTTACTGATGCATCAACATGTTGTAACTCTTCATAGCTGATTAGTTCATCGATTTAGTGCAAGTACTCTCTTCTTCACCTTAGCCATGGTACCTCGGTCTACAAGCCGTCGCTTGGCCTTCACCTTCGCTTAGTTCCTCGAAGCCCTTTCCTTGCTATCTTCACCCTATCAAGCCATTCTTGAGTCACATCCTATTGAGCATCCATTGAGAGAATCATTTCTTCAATATTGTGAACCTTGCTTGAATGTCATCTAGATATAACTGCTAAGATCACTCAAGCTCTAGTTTGATTCTCATATATTCATATATGGACTAATAGTAATATGGTCAAGTCAATTCACGATTCCTCATATCTTATTCACTTTGGCTTGACCAATCCTCTTAATCACTTCAACCTCTATTATGATCATATTTATGCATAGTGATTTCTCAGGACTTGTCCATATATTCAAACCAATATAGAGACCATATTATATCCATTTGCATTGTCTCACTGGTTATTTGACCTTGTGTTGAACCTTGTTCACTGATCATTATACACTATTCAAGTATGTTCATCATACTGAATTTCCTGTTCAACACTTAGCAAACTTGTTAGACCTTTAAATGTGTTGTTATCCAAATCACCAAAACTCACAAAAGGGATAAATGCACTTTCAGTGAGACAACGCGTAAAGGATTATGATGCTGATGTCTGGGTAGCAGATATGTAGAACGACTATCACGAGTCACAGTTCATCGGAGGATGTACGGTGGATGAGCCAGAGCCGATCGCAAAGGCGTTCTACAACATGTTTGACGCGGCACAGAAGCCCCTTCACGTCCAGACAAAGGTTTCTGAACTAGATGCCATTGGGCGTGTAATGGCGTTCAAGTCGCAGTACAACATGAGTCGAGACACATTCGATGGCTTGTTGATAGTTATTGGCAATCTACTTCCGGAGGATCACGTTCTGCCAAAGAGCATATATGAGGCATAGAAACTCCTTAGTGCACTCAAGATGATGTATGAGCAGATACATGCTTGTCTGAAGGGCTGCGTGCTATTTTGGAAAGAATACACGGAGGCAAAGTACTATCTGAACTGTAAATCGTCTAGGTTCATGGAGGTAGACTTTGGTGATAAACAGAAGAGGTAGCTCCACATCGTCATGACAATCCTATGCCACCTTCCATCATATCGAGGATCTAGCGTCTATACATGATTGAGGAATCCGCGAAACAGATGACATGACACAAAAATGGCAAACGATACAATCCTCACAAGATGGTGCATGCATCCGATGGTGAAGCATGGTGTTGGGGTGAAGGCGCAATGCCCCCTTGCTCGATCAACAACACACTAAAAAGTAGAATATGTCGAAAATAATTCAAGCGAAGACTAAAGAGCGAGCTCCGCTATGGAGGGAATGCACAGAGCACGCGAAGGCTTGGGTGCTCCCTGCATGTGGACGGGTTAGAATGAAGACCGTCGAGAATTTCGAAGGCTGGGCGCATGGAACGCAAAGACCATGTGTAGGAACCTGCTCCTTATTGTAATAAGGGGCCCACATATAGCAGGCCCATGTTGCAGGGTCCCACTTGTAAGCCGCTATGAGGGCAGGGTTGTTGGTGCGTTTGCCCATGCTTGTAATTAGTTACGCTGAAATAACCCGCCATAACCCCCAAGGAAGAATATTTGGGGGATAACATAGGTAACTGAGGGCACAATCGTCTTTGACTAGGCAGAGCTGACCCTCGGTTACCTATAAATACCCCCGTAGAACACCATTGCAGGGGACAGAAAAACACTATTGCCCTAATACTCTGTGTTACCCGGCATCAAACCTTTTCCTATTCTCCTACTGTTTGAGCTTGACTGATCATGAGTTAGCGAGTTTCAACATTTGGTGCCCACCATTCATGCTACAAAAAACCATTCCCGTGATGGCCCCCAAGAGAGCAAATTTGAAGGCTTCCACTTCCATCGCCGATGTAGCGAAGGTGGCCCTTCTGGATAAAAAGAAAGGCAAGGCTCCCATTGCGGAAGACATCCCTCAGGAGGCCTTCGACGATGAGGCAGTCAACAGCAAAAGGCAACACAAGGACAACCTTCCTACGCCTGAGGGAACCATGCGCACCTACACCTCTAAGTGAGTACCTCAAGTGCCCCTGCCAGGCTTCATCCACCTAGAGGCAGAAGACATCGTCGAAGACGGCAAAATCTTAGGCATTTCAGCCAAAGACTAACTTAAACTGTGAGCCTTGCACATCAAGAACAATCATTTATAGAAACAAAAAGAAATACTCGTAGCCAAGCGCCAGCGCATCACCATGCAAGCCAATGTCAGGCAGATGATACTAGATGAGGAGAAAAAGGCCAGAGAACTAGAACAACAAATTGCAGATATGCAAGGCAAAGGCTCACACCACATGTAGCAGAGTCCTCTCATCACTCTAACCACTTTCCAGGGGATTAATTACCTTGACGAGCGAAGCCCACTCGCACCACAACTCCAGGCGTCACCCTGACCTAGCAACTTCAGAGCAGGTGCTTACCCCAAGTACAATGGTAGCACAGACCCAACACAATACATCATGAGCTACCAGGTTGCGATTGCATCGTCCGGAGGGGACGACGCCACCATGACATATAATTCATCATAGCACTCGAAGGCCCAGCCCTGACATGGTACACCAGACTGCCGCCACTATCAATCGAGTCATGGAAAGCACTTTGCGACAAGTTCTTGCTAAACTCCCAAGGATACAGGCCGGACACATATGCCCTGGTTGAGTTATCACTTTGTAGACAACAGGAGAAAGAAACCCTCCAGGAGTACTACAAAAGTTCCTCCTACTGAAGTCACAACTGCCATCTATCGATGACCACATAGCCATCCACTACGCAATCAGTGGTCTTCACACCGGTGTTTTATACAGTCACTGCATAAGAGAGTAAGAGACCCACCCAAAAACTTGCAAGAGCTATATCAGTTAATCGAAAAGTATGCCCGGTCCGAAGAGCTCCACCAGCGTAAGATTGAATCGTAGCAAAAACCCAAGGACACCCCGCAGTCCAGCAGGACATGGGTCAGATCGGCGTAGTCCGGATCTGGCTAGCCAAACCGCAACCAGCAACAAGTGAATACTATCGCCAACCAACAACAGACTGGAGAAACTGCTCGTCACCAAGAGTACCCCACACAACAGGGCCACGACACCAACTCTAGAGGTAGAGGCAAAGGCCGAGCCCCACAACTGCAAAGGTTCTATTGCCTTTTCCACAGCAAAGACTTCACGCATCCCACCAAGGATAGCCCCAAAACCAAGGCCACCAAAGACAGGATGGCCAGAAATCAACTAGCCGACAACCAACGAGTTGTTGCACAAACCTACCATCCCAACAATACCACCAGCGACAATTCCATAATGAACCATTTCACCCCCACCAGCAAAACCATATGTACCAGCAACACCAAAAGATCCAAGCCCTTCCTCCACCATCACATCATCAAAATCCTCCACTAGCACCCAAACTAGAGGACTTCACCGATCAACCTTTCCGTGGGGTCATCCACATGATTACCGAGGGATCGAGCGTAGACTTTTACACTAAATGACAGAAGAAAGATCACTACCGCAGAGTCAATCACGTACCCCTCACTGGGCCGATGGTTTAGACAAAATGGTCTCATGTACCAATCACCTTCGATGCAAGAGACGTCGATCTATGCAGTGCACCACATGCAGATGCCATGGTGATCAAGTTTCGGGTGGCAGGTTGGATTTACACAAGGTACTGGTCGACAACTGTCACACCCGGGTTTTAGGGGTCCAAAACCCGGGCGCAAGATAAACACCAGGTGTGCTGGAACCAAGTCTCACACATATGATGAATAGTGGTATAGAAACAAATGTCACATCTTTACTATATAATAAGAGTTCTGTACAAAATAAATAAATAATTACATCATAAGGAGACAACGATCCATCAACCAAACGTTGACTGGGAGACGACGGCATAGATCTCTCACGAACTCAACACAGCATCCTCTAAGCGCCTCATCCTGCGGTACCTATTCTTGACCTGTGGGGGTGTGAGACAGCAAGAGTAAGCTCACATACGTTCATCGCTCAACAAGTTGTGGGGAATAATGTGCATGAACACGCCAAAGGTGAGAGCTCATGTGAAGTGTAAGGCTTACCAAAGAGGATGGTTAGAGCTGAGCATTGCTTTTAAAGTTGGTCAAAATTTTATTAGCAATTACTAAGTATAAGTAAATACCAACCAAATTAAGTAGTAGAACAAAAGTGATAACAACACCCACAGTGCAATGCATATGACAAATTCAATTTAGTTCCATAAATTAATCATGTAAGGGTCTGAGCTGCTCACGACCATGAGCACGGCTGATATACCAGTTTTACACTCTACAGAGGTTGCGCATCTTTACCCACAAGTCATGTTACCCATCTACCAAAGGAAGGCCACTCCCATACACCTCTACCAAGGAGGCGAGGTAGGATAACACTACAAGGCCTTTACAAAGTTCCACTAGCTACAGAAAACCCGCTACAGTTTCTAGGACGCTCCAATTCAGGGACCCCTCGCCTGACCGCCATCGCAGCAAAATCAACCCAAAGGCCTCCCTACAATGACCACTCCCCTACTGCCCTTGCCCCTTTCGGGTAAGGTAGTCCTCCACTAGCTTTCCTAATTAGTTAGCCAAGGGCGTCCCATACCACCCTTGTGGTAGCACTGTTTTCCCGGGTGGTCTCTCCATGTTCCAATTAACATAATGATCTTATCATGAATAGTAAATAACAATCTGATAATAAAGTATGATCATGAATAATGTGTATCTCTATACCCAAAACCACATAAAGCAATAGCAGGTACTACCCAAAAATTAAGTGGTAAACAAGGTATAAAGATAGTCAAACTAGGGTAACCTATTGGGTCCCATCAAAATTAACCTATGCAGATCATTATGATTAATAAGAACATGATTGGGTAAAGAGAAGTGATCAAGGGCACAACTTGCCTGGGACTTGAGATTCCAGGTACTAGGGTGATCTCCAGGTTCTCGTGACCTCTCTGCTAAACGTAGCAATACAGACAAACAGTGTATTGGCAACATTAACATCACACCAAACATAAGTACAAAATACATATTAATAATCTACATATTAAAATAAGATCATAGGAAAAGAAATCATTAATTTTGGAGTTATGGATTTTAAGTTATGAATTTCCAAAAGTTCTAGGTGCTAGGTACAAGATTAATTAAGAGATTAATTTTAATGTGGTTTTCATGTCAAAACAGAGAGACACTAGTTGATAAACAATAATATTACACAATTATAGAAACTGGAATAGATCAATTTGGACTTAATATGAATTTTCTATGAATTATACAAGTTTCTAGTATTGTTTTTGTATTAAAAATCATTTCCAAAATTTATGATCTAATTTCTCTGCTCTCTGGACTATGCTCATAAAATAGATAAGTACAGAGTTTACTATGTAAACAGTTCTAAGACTGATAACTCCCCTGCGATGGACCGCGGGTTGTTTATAGGATTCTACGGGGTCTCTTTAGCAATTGTTACACCGTGAAGGGTATCAAACGACCCTGACCGTTCGATTAGAAATCAACGACGTGGATCACTTGATATTTTAAACGAACCGGTACACACAGTGGACCGTTGGATCCCAGATCCCCGACCCAGATTTAATCAAGTCGGATTCAAATCCCATCCGCTGATACGCACAACAATGGCGGAGGATCCATGAACCGAACTGGTATCTGATGATGTAATCTTAGCCACCCGCGCGACGATCAATGGCCTTGGGTTCATCTCCTTCCCCCAGCGAGACACCCGGCGAGCCGAGCGCACCGCGCGGTGGCGGCGCCGCCAGAATGAGTCATACTCACGCCACCGAGCACCAGTCACTACCCCAACCCATTTTTCATGACGGAAAGATGAAAGCGCATCCTAAGGAGGGCATCGCACAGATGATGGAAGTGACGACGTGGCCGACCGTGAGCTCCCATTGATCCGCGGTGGAGGGATGGCTCCGACGAGCGATTCACGGTGCCCCAGCCACCAATCGCACGTGGCGAGGTCACGAACGCGCCTGGTGTGTCCTAAAAGCCCACGGGGTCTAGCAGGAAGACTTCCGTGGCAGCGTACGCATTGGTCGACGATGGCGGCGAACTTTCCCACAGAAATCCGGTGATGGGTCTCCTTTTCTCTTGGTGATTTAGCGGCTCCGATGGTCGACCAGGGCCATGTCACACAGATTTTATAGTCCAAGGGGGAAGAAGTCCACGCGAGAGGACCAAGCCCACCGCCGGCGATCTCGGGTTGCCAACACAACGGTGCGCGAGGAGCGCGACTAGTTAGGATTTTGGGAGAGACGCAGCTGACGAGTGGATCCCACCCGTCAGAGAGACAGTGCCCACGGTGTGGGGGATGGATATCCCTCGGGTCCACTAGAAGGCAAGAAGGCCTCGCGAAAGGCTTTGGGCTTATTGTCTCGCAAGGCCGTCCCTTCATGGGCTAGGGGAGAATTGCTGGCGGAATGGGCCGACACGAGGAAGAAGCAGGCTTAGGCCCAGGCGGCTCGTTGAACTCAAGCATTATCCGCAGCACTGATCCAATTCTTCCGCGTAGTGCCCTCAGACATCGAAACAAAATAAGGATAAGTCGGCAAGATTATAGGAAGATAAGTTCGATCAGTTCACTATTACTTAGGTACACATCATCATCACACACGCATGTTGTGCCCCATGGTCAAGTATATAAGGCCTAGGGGGTACCCATCAGATTCATCGATCATCTACTCAGCCCACTAGCTTTTCTCCACATAGGAGACTTCTCTTGTGACCCACCACATAAAGATCAACACTAGGAAGTAGGGTATTACGCATCTCAAAGCAGCCTAAACCTACAGAAAATTGCCTGTCATCTCTCGTGCATCCCGCACGAACCATTGAGTTACAGTCAACAGCACCGTCCTACCCAAAAGCACCACAAGGGGTAACCCCGTGTGTGCGGTCGAGCTCCAAACAGCGACAGCTGGTGCGCCAGGAAGGGGGTGTGTCGTTGATCCAAGCTAGCTCAATGGCTGTCACTTCCCAGTGCAAGATCGCTCTCTGCCCTGGATTCGTGTTCTGCTTCGGGACCATCTCATCCATAGCAAATGGGGAGGGAATTCTGCACCACATAGCGGATCCACCAGAGAAAAAGCTTTCCTCGGAAATCTCTGGGAAAACCGGAACAAGGTAGCAGATAGCGCAACCTCCGGCACCCCAGGCGAAGACTACCTTCTACAAGTCAAGAGCCGGGAATTCACTTACCCGAAGAACCCTGTTGTCCACTTCGTCCACAAAGGAGTGGACATGGATTACAAGAAAGAAAGAAGCAAGCGGGATGGAGGCCCGTCAAGTTATCCTTCAGACACCTTCACCCTCAAAGAAGGACAGAAAGGAATTCATTGCTGTAGCAACTCCTTTCTACCTTGACGTCCTCTTCATCGGGGGGAGATTGGAGTCATCTCACATCTCTGACGATGAGCCAACCGTGCCAGGCGAAGAACCTCCCTAGCGAGAAGCTCGGTGATGGAGAAACAGACGCCAGAATATTCGGCGACATCACGAAGCTGGGGAGTGGGACCCAGCGTAGCCCATATCCCAAGATGAAGTCTCAGAAATAGGAGAAACTCCGGATGAACGAGTCTTCAGAGAAAGGAGGAGTTCTCGCCAACGCGACCGCCGGTAGGCTCAAGACCGAGATCGAGAACAAGCTGAGCAGGATGCGAGGTTACGCCGAGAGAACCCTCTCTTCGCTCAAAACCTAAACCCTGACTTTGCTCGTGCAATGAACACGCCGAGTGAAGTCGGAGGAGTGTTGGCTCGGACAGCTGATGGTCTCCCCTAGACTCCGGATGCTGAAGGTTATAAGCGGCTGCTCACTCGAGCGGCTAATCACCTTCTTCCCCTCGCCCATCCCTCGGGTGACCTACAACATGCCATCAACAGTCGGCGAGATGCACGGAGCTCCATCAATGCTTCGCGCGAACAACGACACGAAAATGAGTTAAGGCGTCCGGAGGAGTATGATCAGGACCATGGTGTCCCGGCTCGAAGTCGCACCACCCGAGTTGAGTCGGCGGTAGCCTCAACTACTGGCCCGACCCGGGGACGATCGAGATGGCACATCAGCAACTCTCCTCCTCAGGACTGACACCATGAACGTCGGCAGGAGGACACATGTGGAGTATCCATGCTTACTCCATGTCTCAGGGCCATCCAGTGGCCTCCAAACTTCATGGTCTCGAACGTCGACAAATATGAGCCTAAGCAGGACCTAGGAGGCTGGTTGGCCATCTATACAACTGCTGCTCAGGCCGCTGGGGCAACTGAAGACGTGATGACTGCGTTCTTGCCCATCGTTCTCAAGCAAGATGCATTGCAGTGGCTACGACACCTGCCACGGCACTTCATCGACGATTGGAGCGACTTCAGTCGGCGTTTCATCGCCAACTTTCAATCCCTCTCCGATAAGCCGATGCAATCATGGGACCTTAAATCCATCAGGCGCCAGGGGGATGAGACACTTTGGTCATACCTCAAGAGGTTTTAGACCATGAGAAATTGTATCCTCGAAGTCACTGAGGCGGCGGTGATTGAGGACTTCTACCGGGGATCTAATGACTCGGCTGTTGGGGACTTGTTCTAAAATGCTATGAATTAAGAACAAGGCAACACAAAAAGGTTAATGGTTAATGCCTTTCGTCCTTTGAAACATTATCTCCATTAGGATATAATGATCCTCAGACGAAGGTCATGAAGGACGTACCTTCGTCATCACAGTAGGTATTAGTGAAGGGAGAAGTATATGAGACATGAGGGATAACATAAATAATCATATGGCATCATTAATATCTTTTAATTATGTAACACCCCCGGTGTTACTGTTACTAAAACTTGAGCATAACATCATAAGCATTGGCATTGCATATGCTTGACACACCTAGAGTGCATTCACTAGGCAAAAATTTCAAACAAGTTGTATTGATATGGCATTTTGCAAATAAGACCCTAGTGTAGGGTACTTAACCTCAAGTAGGGATCTAGGGGTAAAATAGGACCCAAATAGAGAAAACCCTTAAGATTAAGTGAAATAATCATAAAATGTTATCAAAGATGGAACTACATTGCATTTACACCCTTGAAATACCAAAAACTCTAATTGAAACCCTGGAAAAACCCTAAATCCAAACCCTAGGGCCTATGTGCAAAAATAGTGCACTTGTGGACTAAAAGTGCAAAAACCATGTTAAATAAGTATCTTAAGTACTATGGTGCAAAAGAAGGTGGATTTGCAATTTAAACCCTAAGTTTTGGGCTTATATGCAAAAAGCCACATTTTTTCTCAAATGACTAAGTTTGAAATCAGAGGTTTGGCTCAACTTTGGAGCTTTATAACTTTCAAATTAATGAGAATTCACCTTAGAGCACCACATCAACTTTGTAGCTCTATGAAAGAAGAACAACTTTGCTTAAGAGTGTAAGCATAGTTGTTATGATGAAATGGAAGAAAAACACACTCAAAGTCGAGCTGTCAGGTCATTGGAGTCAGAAATTCAGACTAACAGTGGTACTGGGTCATCTTTGGAGCTCTACATATCATGATCTTCAAAGAATTTGCCCCAGGTCGATGTAGCAAAGTTGTAGATCCTTTGTAGTAGAACAACTTTGCTATAGGTGTTTGGGTTTGGTACCATAGAAAATTTAGAGAAAATCTGTCTTGAATCTACTCTGTCAGGCTGACTAAATGCCATTTACCATGGTACAGTACCAAAACTGGATCAGACCGCCAGCGCCCAAAATCTCACCGCCGGCGACCTCTTCGCCGGGATTCATGCCGCGGGCATGTGGATTTCGCTCACCATGTAAAGATCTCATCGCGGATGTGTATGAACTACTGTAGTCTCACTGTCCCCTGCCCTTTTCACCGGCGACGTGGCCTTACGGCCGTCACCGGAGTTGCCGTGCTTTACAGTGGTTATGCCACGCTCCAAGCCTTTCACCATGTCGTTACTAGCCGCACCAGCTCATCGGTAACCGCCATAGATCCTCAACCGGTGATCGCCGGAGGAAGCGCCACGTTGAAAGCCACCCATCCCGTGCACCAGTATCCTTGTTTCCTTCCGGCCGTCATCACAACCTCATGAAATTGGACACCATCGATGATGGGAACTATAAATTGAGCACCCCCTCGGCTTAGCCATGTATTCAAGCAGCTACTACACCCACCTACACCCCAAACCCCCCACCAGAGAGCACTAATTTCGGATTCTCCCCAAAACGCTTAAGAACTCACTCGGTTTAGCCTCATCGCGACCAGCGCGATTCAGGTCAGCTCACACCTTCTGCTCCCTCATTCGAGTATTCTCAGGTACCCGTGATGCTTATCGACCTATCCAATTGAATTAGACGACCATGAATCGCCTGGAACACGTTGTTCCTTTGGTTTTCTCCGCGGTCACCGTGGGCAGAGCACTGTAGGGCTCCAATTCAGAAATTAGTTGAGGGGAAATACTCCTCAGAGTTGGAATTAGGTGTAAACCAAAGATTAGCACCGGTCTTGGCTCCTTCCGGCCTGTTTAGCTCGCTGAAGCCCGGTTCTGCGCTCGCCGTCGTCAGGGGCCTCGGTCTGCGAAGGAATAGAACCTGGGGGTCCTTTTTAAAAACTGTCAGCGACTCATTGCAATAGTGTAGAGAACTTGGTTCGGGTTATTCAAAACCGAAGGGCTCTCTGTATAAAACTACCTACGCGGGTGCGGGCGCGCGCACTTTCCTGTGCAAGTTGGGCCGCCTGGGCTTGATTCAGCCCAGCACTGTTCAAACTTTCCCCTTTTCTTTTTCTGTTCAGCTTTAGAAATCTATAAGAAATTGTAGAAAAATCCTAAAAATGTCAAACCAATTTTCTTAGACTCCTTATTTTCCATAGTATTTAATAAAAATAGTTTTATGATTTTTAGGACAAATAAGGAATTTTGGAGCATTTAAAATATCCTAAAACATTGGTTCTATATTTTAAAAAATAGATAATAATCCCAAAAATGCCCAAACTTTTTATTTGAACTCTAAATATTATTTAGAAGCCTTGGGTAAAAATTGGTTTGATTTGGACCTTGTTTGATACTTAGAACCCAAAACCCTTCCCCCCTGCCCTTTGAATTCCTTTACTGACTCCGGAAAACCTAGTTTCTCGGAGAACCGTGAAGGAAAATTGTATTCAAGACCTTAGATAATAAACTCTCATTATCTTTGCATTCTCATGAGCACTACATGGGCATTTATTCTTATATATGGTTATATTTAGAAAACAAGGAAGAAGTCGAGGTAGAAGAAGAGAAGACTTCACCATCACCACCTGCGGAACATCAGGCAGGAAATTGTTTCTACTTTGACATCTGCGGATCTGAGCCTGATTCACCTATAAACCAAGGCAAGCCCCGGTGCATGCAACCCCTTCCTTGTGTTTTTAAATAATTTCTGCACACTTTAAGTCTAGTGAAATGTGCATTAGGTTTATAGGAGTTGCTTGAAACCTTTTTGATGCATTGCTTTTCCTTGATATCCACACCTTTATAAGATACTTCTGTTGAAGTATCAAAACATGATTTACAAAAATGCTTAGCCCTGCTTAGATCTTGTGGATAGAGGTTGTCCTTAGCCTAGCTCGAGAAAGGATGGCTTCTACCTGCAAGAATATTTTCATCTGAAGCATGCTGGGATCTTACTGCAAAGCTCCCTATAATGCCCTCTTCATCCTAAGGAACATAGAACAATCCTAAGGATGAAAGTATTTAACTCGCGACTTGGGCTAGGAACAGGTGATGCTCCGCCCAGGTCAATTAAGGATTGGATGCGTGTGTAGGCCTGCTAGATCAAGGACTATCTTAACTGGCCACATGCCTTGGAATGGGACAGGGTAAGCTTTGTCTCGGGCAGACTAATACCAGAATAGGATACCACGCAATGGGAGTGGAGAGATGGCGAGAGTAGCGTGTACCCTCCATGGCAAGAGGCTGGACGGTGGTGTATCTGTGCTCTCGGTTGGCGTGAACCTGATCTGGTCTTAAGAACCCCGTTGGCGAGTTGAAATATGCAAGGGTTAAGTGCTACATATGTCGTGTGGTTAGAGATCCTCAGCTGAGTAAATCGATTCGGATCGCCGTTATATCCCCGGAGAGTGGAGACTTGATCACTGACCTGCAACCTAAGTCAGGATGTGAACCTCATGAATAAAAATGATGTTGTATTGATGTGATGGTGAAAGTAGACCATATGCAAACAGTGTCTATTAATATTTAATCTGGCGTTAAAATATTGAAAGTAATGACTCACTTTAGTAAGCTATTTTTGCAAAAGTATCTAAGTTGATTTTTGTTAAAGCCTCTCCTTGATTCCCAAATCCAGCATACCCTTGAGAGTCTTTTCCTTAGTCGGGTAAGACTTGCTGAGTAATTCCATACTCAGGGTTTTATTTCCTATTGTTTTTAGGTGAGGAAGCAACCAACTTTTGTTGTTTCTGTTCCAAGGTGGTCTCAAAGGAAGAAAACCAAGAATAGAACTATGGGAGGAAGGTTTCCTGCATAAGATCTTTTGTTTGATACTTATCGGGAGGAGTTTTTGCCTCCCTTGGTTCTGTAATAATAATACTCTGCACTCAGTTAGGTATATCCTGGTCTGTAATATATAACTTTGTCTTACTTTTAAATAAAGGTAAGTTTTTTTTGTAATCGCTTCCACATTTTTCGTATCTCCGATGATCTGTAATGTCTGCGTGACGGGTGAAACGCTCTTGGAAAAGATAAGAAAAGCAGATACCGAACTTGTCAAGTGATTTAGGGGCATCTACAGGGTTGTCTGAGATCCGTTGGACAAGACAACTGTAGGTGGGCCTAATGACTTGGGAGGTTCCGTCACAGTTGGTATCGGAGCGAAGGCCTTCTCTACAGATATTATGAGGCATCTTCAAAAGAATTTACTAAAGACTTATCTAGAAAAATTTCTTCCCTCTTACCTACTATATCTGAAGAGTTTATCTTAAAGACCAGATAGTAAGAGTGCAACATATAGAAGGTGTGAATCAACTAAGGTTGTGTAATACTCCAAATTGTATGCCAGGAATAATAGAGAGTTGTTCTCAATTTTGTATGGCTCACTTGCATCATGAAAAGAGCATATACAAAAATTTAGAGTTTAATTCAAACAATTGATAAAAATTTGCATCATGTTGGAGTTTTATTGTTTGTGCATTAATAAAATAAAATAATAATGTTAAAAGATAATAATATAAGAATTGCTAGAAGTGGAATTAAAACCCTAAATTTGAAAATTAGGGTTTGAACAAAGAGAAGGAAAAGATTATACAAAATATAGAAAATAAATAATTATATTTCCAAAGTAGGTATTCTAAATCCCACAACATGAACTAAGAATAAATTAAGCACAAGTTTAAATTGAAATTCGAATTCAAATTGATTTTATAAAAGAAAAGAGAAAGGAAAGTGAATAAATAAAAAGAAAAAGATAAAAGCCTCATATGGGCCGGCTGCTCCTATTTCGGCCCAACAGGTGTTGCTCCCGCGCGGCCCAGTTCCATTCCGCGCGCACAGCCGTCTGACGGATGGGGCCCACTGGCCATTCTCTCCACTCCCGCGCGCGCGCCCTCTCATCCTTTCGCTGGCCTGCGGGCCCCACTGGCAGCGATCCGGTCTCCTCGCGCGCGTGGATAGCGACTCTCTGTGCGGTGGGCCCATACTGTCAGCTTCGTCAACGACGCAGCGAACTCCGCATCCTCCGTGGAGCACCTCCGCATCCCGCGCCGGCCGTTTCTCCCCCTCGGACTCTCTCCTGCGACTACAAAGCCAGGGCGCGACCTCCCCTTCATCGTTCCCATACCCCCCTTGCCTAGTGTTGACCACCGGCACCACCATTAGAATCGTGAGAGAGAGCATCGAGCGCAGTAGGCCGCCGCGCGTGGGCGTCGGTTCACCGTCGACCAGACCACCTTGGTTTGCGTCCGGCGACTGCTGCGGGTGTGAGGGAGAGTGGCCGAAACCGTGCCACTAGGAATCCTTTGCCAGCGCCGCCTAATTGCTCGACGGAGCATTTGCCTCCGCCGTGGTGTCGCCCCGTGCCGTGGACAACCCGCCTTCGTGCCCGATTCTCGGTAATTTTCTCCCCTCATGTGTTCGTTGTTGCCATCTCTTCGTGTAGCAGGGGTCAATTGGGGTTCTGGCCTGATTATTGCGCCGGGTGAATTCCTCCGGCGAGAGCTCCGCCGTTGGGGGGGGCGGCGCCGGCGTCGGCTGTTTCGTTTGGGGGAGAAATACCTCAACCGTTGGATCCGTGGGCAACGAGTAGGATTAGATCATAGGGACCCCTTTGTGTGATTAGATCGTGACCATCGGTCGGTCGATCGACGATCCGCGCTAGTTCTGGATTTCATAAAATCATGGCCGTCCGCTGTCGATCCTGCGGCCCATATCGCGTACCGGTTCATTTATGGGCAGATTTAATCTCAGCCGTCCGCGCTTGATCGGATGGTGGTGCTCGGCCGATACCCCTTCGGGTTGCGCACTTTGCAGATTGCCCCTTATGTTTTTAGAAAACCAACCCGCAGTCCACTCGAGTTACCCTCTGTGTCTCGGGAATTCTTATTGTTTAGCCCCTGCAGTTTCCTATTATTGAGGCCCGATCCAGAGAGTGTTAGAAATCAGAAATTAAATTCAGAAATTAATTTTTAGTGCAAAAATAAATGTTAAAACTTGTTTAATTCATAGTAAATGCATATGAACTCCAAATTAGACCATTCCAGTTCCTAAATTTTCATAAAATTATTGTCTATCTATTTGTGCCTCTGTTCTGGCAGGACAAACACATTAAAATTATTCTTTCACTTAATCTTGTATTAAATGCATAAAACCTTGGAAAATCCATAACTTAAAATATATAACTCCAAATTTAATGATTCCAGTTCCTGTGATCATATTTTAATGTCTAGTTTATTACTGTATATTCTATTTGCATGTTTGATGTGATGTTAATTTATGCTATGCCATGTATGTATTGTATTGATGCGAGTAGACGAGCAACCTACTGTGGAACCTGAACTTCAACAAGTTGAAGTAGCTGAGCAGGAGCTCGTTGAAGGCAAGTTGTGCCCTTGATCACTTCTTTTACCCATTCATGTTCTTATTATTCATAATGATCTGCATAGGATAATTTTGCTGGGACCCAATAGGATACCCTAGATTTGACTATCTTTATACCTTGCTTCACCACTGGTTTTACTACTAAAGTTTTGGGTAGTACATGCTATTGCTTTATGTGGATTTGGGTATAGAGATATTCATCACTCTTTGTTATACTATTCATTGTTATCTGTTTTATTATTCCTTGTTCATGTTAAGATCATTATGTTAATGGGAACATGGAGAACCACCCGGGAAAACAGTGCTACCACAAGGGTGGAATGGGACGCCCTTGGCTGATTAACTAGGAAAGCTAGGGGAGGGCTACCTTACCCGAAAGGGGCAAGGGCAGTAGGGGAGAGGTCAGTGCGGGGAGGTCCCTGGTTGATTTTGCTGGGATGGCTATCAGCCAGGAACCCTTTACTGGATCTTCCCATAAACTGTAGCGGGTAGTCTGAAGCTAGTGGAACTTTGTAAAGGCCTCGTAGTGGTACCCTGCCTCGCTTCCTAGGTAGAGGTGTATGGAGTCTGATCAACTCTGTGGCAAATGGGTAACACGACTTGTGGGTAAAGATGCGCAACCTCTGCAGAGTGTAAAACTGGTATACTAGCCGTGCTCACGGTCATGAGCGGCTCGGACACTCACATGATTAAATTATGGAACTTAAACTTAACCTGTCATTTCATTGCATTTGGGATTATTTTATTATTACTTTTACTTATTATTACTATGGTTTGGTATTTACTTACACTTAGTAACTGCTAATAAAATTTTGACCAACTTATAAAAGCAATGCTCAGCTTTAGCCTTTATTTCATTGATCAGCCTTACACTTCATGAATTCCCACCTTTGGTGAGTTCATGTCACATTATTCCCCACGACTTGTTGAGCTATGATCGTATGTGAGCTCACTCTTGCTGTCTCACACCCCCCCCACAGGAGAAGAGCAGGTGGTTCAGGAGGAGCTGCCTAACACTGAGGAGTTCGATCTGATCTAGGTGGCGTTTCTCAGTCGACATTGGCGCCGACGATCCTTAGTTTGTTTTATCGTTATTACTTTATTTTGTAATAAGTCTTCCGCTATGTAATAAATACTCTGATGTTTTATGACATTTATCTCTATACACTCTGTTATTATATATGTTGTCTTCTTGGCGCATGTATGAGATGCACCCGGCTTTGTTTCTTTAAACCGGGTGTTACAGAAGTGGTATCAGAGGCAAATGTTGACTGTAGGACGAGACCTAGATAGAACTGGACAAACCCTTACCTACTTATCTTATTCTGATTCATTCTACACTCACCTTACTCTGATTCTCTCTATACTTATCTTGATCCTGTCTCACCTTCTACTGTTCTACTCTGATCATTCTTACCTTTTCTACTCTGAGACAAGATGGATTTCACACCTTGGAATCCGTATCCCTATGACATTTTAAGAGTTAGGGAACCCGAAACAAAAGTTAAAACTATTTTCTCTATTAAAAATATTGGTTGATTGTTCTGATGATCAATGCCTGATTTGCTTCTTTGATTGATTGAAATAGTATAGATGGACATCTTAGCATGTACCAACATAAGGTATTGAATTAGCTATAGTAGGTGAAATATTAATCTGCTTAGCTAATAAAATCCCCCAAAGTAACCTGATTTGTAAATACCTGCCTTGTCTATTATCTTCTTACCATATGTATCTAACTCAGATGGTCAATACCAGGCGGGGTGGTGGAATTGACTTGCCTCCTAACCAACACACTCGAAGACAACCTCAGCCACAACCTGCTGGGATGAATCCTCCCAATCCTCCACCAGGCGGAGTTGACCCACTGGTTGCTGCTCAGATGGCGATGATGCAGCAGATGGCAGACACCATGGCTGATATGCGTGCTCAGATGCAGCAAGAACGCCAAGAGATGCGTCAGGAAAGAGAAGATATACGCCAGGAGCTACGCCAGGAGAGAGATGAGATACGTCAAGAAAGGAGGGCGCAACAACAACAGCTGCAACAACAACTTCAACAACAGCAGCAACAGCAGCAAGTGCCATTGCCTCCACCACCACCACCAGTTCCACCTCGGGATAAGCACCGGGAGTTTATGAGCCATAAGCCACCCACCTTCGCCAGTTCGCCAGATCCACTTGATGCAGACGATTGGTTGAAGTCAATTGAGAAGATGCTCAACATTGCACAATGCACTGATCGGGAGAAGGTCTTATATGCTTCTGGTCGACTGACTGGTCCTGCTGCTGACTGGTGGGATTCTTATACTACTGCCCATGATGCTGCTGACACTATTACTTGGGCAGAGTTCAGTACACAATTCAGGAACTACCATATTCCGGCTGGTATGATAAAGATCAAGAAGAAGGAGTTTCTGTCATTGAAGCAAGGCAACATGTCAGTCAGCGAGTACAGAGACAAATTTATTCAGTTATCCAGATATGCCCCTGAAGAAGTTGCTGAAGATGAGAGAAAGCAGGAGCATTTTATTGAAGGACTTAATGGACCGCTGCAGTATGCTCTAGTGGCACACACTTTTCCGTCATTTCAGAGACTGTTGGATAAGGCCTTGGCTATTGAACACAAGCGTGTTCAATTGGGAGATTTGAAGAGGAAGGCCATATCTCAGGGACAAGGAAGCAGCAGTGTTCGTCCTCGCTACAGTTCACCACAGGGTACACCGACTCGACCAGGAGGACCACGCCCAGTTCCGCAATCACCACTGAGGACACCTACTCGACAGGCTACCCCTACTGGCACCCCGACGAAGTTTGCGGGACAGAGTCAGGGCACTCAATGTTTCAAGTGTGGGAAGATTGGTCATTATGCAAATGTCTGCCCACAGAGGAATGCTACTACTCCAGCTCAGAACAAGCAACAGACCCCTGGCAAGGGATATTCTATAGCCAGGGTGAATCAAGTCAGCATTGAAGATACTCCTGATGGTGGGGACCTTGTGATTGGTATGTTTTATGTTAATGCAATTCCTGCAACAATATTATTTGATTCTGGTGCCACACATTCATTCATGTCTGCTAGATATGCCAACACAAATGAAATACCACTGCTAAATATGAGAAAACCCCTGATAGTAATTACACCTAAAGGGCCTGTTGAGGCAAATCAAATGACACGTAGATTGACATTAACCATTATGGGTAGAGACTTTGGAGCTACTGCTATAATATTGGAGTCAAGCAGTATAGATTTGATCCTTGGTATGTCATGGCTAAGAAAGGCAAAGGCCGTTATAGCATGTGGTAGAGGTACCGTAGAACTCACTACTACTAAAGGAGAAAGGTTTCAAGTTAACATTGCAGTAACCTCCTCATCCATGCGTGCAATGTTCTTTATGCCGGAGGAGTTTGTTGGTGACAACATCCGGGTGGTTAGAGATTTTCCGGATGTCTTTCCAGAGGAGTTACCAGGGATGCCACCTGATAGAGAAGTCGAGTTTGTTATTGATCTCTTACCTGGAACCGCCCCTATTTCTAAACGGCCATATAGAATGTCCGTAGAGGAGTTGAAGGAACTAAAGAAGCAGTTGACGGAGTTACAAGAGGCTGGTTATATTCGTCCAAGTTCCTCACCTTGGGGAGCACCGGTGTTATTTGTGCAGAAGAAGGATGGTTCGCAACGGATGTGTGTGGATTATAGATCTCTTAATGATGTTACGGTGAAGAACAAGTATCCGTTGCCCCGCATTGAGGATTTATTTGATCAGATGAGAGGAGCCAGGGTATTCTCGAAGATTGATCTCCGATCGGGATACCATCAGATGAAGATTAGACCATCGGATATTCCCAAGACGGCTTTCTCAACTCGATATGGATTATATGAGTTTACTGTTATGTCATTCGGACTAACCAATGCACCAGCTTACTTCATGAATTTGATGAATAAGGTATTTATGGAGTACTTGGACAGATTCGTCGTGGTATTCATCGACGATATTCTTATCTATTCTAGGAGTGAAAGTGATCATGAACAACATCTGAGATTGGTGTTACAGAAGTTACGAGATAATGAGCTCTACGCTAAGTTTGGCAAGTGCGAGTTTTGGATTGACAAGGTGCCATTCCTTGGTCATATTATTTCTAATGGAGGAATAGCAGTGGATCCTGCTAAAGTGAAGGAGATTATGGAATGGAGAGTGCCCACTACCGTTACTGAGATTCGGAGTTTCTTGGGACTCGCAGGATATTATCGGAGATTTATTGAGGGATTCTCTAAGATTGCCAAGCCTATGACCTCGCTTTTGGAGAAAGGAAAAGAGTTTAAGTGGGATGAGAAATGTCAAGAGAGCTTTGATCAATTGAAGGAAAGATTGATGTCTCCACCAGTATTGGTTATGCCAGATCTACAGAAAGGATTTGACATTTATTGTGATGCATGTGGCCAAGGACTTGGATGTGTGCTTATGCAAGAAGGTCATGTGATTGCCTATGCATCTCGTCAGTTGCGGAAGCATGAATTGAATTACCCCACTCATGACTTGGAATTAGCAGCGGTTGTGCATGCACTGAAGATTTGGAGACACTACATCATGGGAACTAAGTGCCAAGTATATACGGATCATAAGAGTTTGAAGTATATATTCGCGCAGAAGGATCTCAACCTTAGGCAACGCCGTTGGTTGGAGCTCATCAAGGATTATGATTTGGAGATTCACTATCATCCGGGCAAGGCAAATTTGGTTGCAGATGCCTTGAGTCGGAAGGAGCATGTTCACTCCGCTTTCGTTGTCCAGCTACCTGAAGAGTTGGCAAAAGATTTTGAGAGACTCAACCTGGGGATTGTTACTCATACTGAAGGAGTTACCATTGAGTTGGAACCTACTTTGGAGCAAGAGATTCGTAAAGGTCAGATTGGTGATGCTAAGATTCAAGAGATCAAGGATCTTATTACTGAAGGAAGAGTTCCGGAATTCACGGAGGATGAGCAAGGTACCATATGGTTCAAAGATCGGATATGTGTTCCAGAGATTGATAGCCTCCGGGAGACTATATTGAAAGAAGCTCATGATTCTGATTATTCCATCCACCCTGGAAGCACTAAGATGTATCAAGATTTGAAGCGAAAGTATTGGTGGTATGGACTGAAAAGAGATGTGGCTGCTCATGTGGCTAAGTGTGATGTATGTCAAAGAGTTAAGGCTGAACATCAAAGACCCGCTGGATTATTGCACCCATTGAAGATACCTGAGTGGAAATGGGAAGAAATTGGTATGGATTTTATTGTTGGACTACCCCGCACTCCAGCAGGATATGACTCTATTTGGGTAATTGTGGACAGATTGACAAAAGTGGCTCATTTCATACCTGTGAGGACTAATTACACGGGAGCCAAGCTAGCAGAATTATATATGACTCGGATAGTTTGTCTACATGGAGTGCCTAAGAAGATCGTGTCTGATCGAGGATCACAGTTTACTTCTCGGTTTTGGAAGAAGTTGCATGAGAGTTTGGATACAAAGTTGAATTTTAGTTCAGCCTACCATCCCCAGACTGATGGACAGACAGAGAGAACTAATCAAGTGCTGGAAGATATGTTAAGAGCTTGTGCTCTCAAGCATGGTGGCAGTTGGGAGAAGAGCTTACCATATGCTGAGTTCTCTTATAATAATAGCTATCAGGCCAGTTTAAAGATGTCACCATTTGAGGCTTTGTATGGTAGAAAATGCAGGACTCCCCTGTATTGGGATCAGACTGGAGAAAGACAGTTCTTTGGGCCTGAATTGATTCAAGAAGCAGAAGAGCAAGTTCGGATGATAAGAGAAAATTTGAGAATTGCACAATCCAGGCAAAAGAGCTATGCTGACAATAGGAGAAGACTCCTGGAGTTTAAGGAGGGTGATCATGTCTACTTGAAGGTGTCACCACTTCGTGGTATGAGAAGATTCAAGGTCAAAGGGAAGTTGTCCCCTCGCTTTATTGGACCCTTCTTGATCTTAAAGCGAGTGGGAGAAGTTGCATATCAACTAGAGTTACCCAATCATCTGTCAGATGTACATGATGTGTTTCATGTGTCTCAGCTAAAGAAGTGCCTCAGGGTACCTGAGGAGCAGCTACCAATGGAAGACCTCAGTGTTCAAGATGATCTGACTTATGCTGAGTACCCCATTAAGATTTTGGATACTTTGACTCGAGTTACGAGGAATAAGGTTATAAAGATGTGCAAAGTTCAATGGAGTCACCACGGTGAAGATGAAGCAACTTGGGAAAGAGAAGAAGAGCTTCGTATAGATTTTCCCCATCTTTTCCCTAGTCCTTCTTAAATCTCGAGGGCGAGATTATTTTTAAGGGGGTAGGATTTGTAATACTCCAAATTGTATGCCAGGAATAATAGAGAGTTGTTCTCAATTTTGTATGGCTCACTTGCATCATGAAAAGAGCATATACAAAAATTTAGAGTTTAATTCAAACAATTGATAAAAATTTGCATCATGTTGGAGTTTTATTGTTTGTGCATTAATAAAATAAAATAATAATGTTAAAAGATAATAATATAAGAATTGCTAGAAGTGGAATTAAAACCCTAAATTTGAAAATTAGGGTTTGAACAAAGAGAAGGAAAAGATTATACAAAATATAGAAAATAAATAATTATATTTCCAAAGTAGGTATTCTAAATCCCACAACATGAACTAAGAATAAATTAAGCACAAGTTTAAATTGAAATTCGAATTCAAATTGATTTTATAAAAGAAAAGAGAAAGGAAAGTGAATAAATAAAAAGAAAAAGATAAAAGCCTCATATGGGCCGGCTGCTCCTATTTCGGCCCAACAGGTGTTGCTCCCGCGCGGCCCAGTTCCATTCCGCGCGCACAGCCGTCTGACGGATGGGGCCCACTGGCCATTCTCTCCACTCCCGCGCGCGCGCCCTCTCATCCTTTCGCTGGCCTGCGGGCCCCACTGGCAGCGATCCGGTCTCCTCGCGCGCGTGGATAGCGACTCTCTGTGCGGTGGGCCCATACTGTCAGCTTCGTCAACGACGCAGCGAACTCCGCATCCTCCGTGGAGCACCTCCGCATCCCGCGCCGGCCGTTTCTCCCCCTCGGACTCTCTCCTGCGACTACAAAGCCAGGGCGCGACCTCCCCTTCATCGTTCCCATACCCCCCTTGCCTAGTGTTGACCACCGGCACCACCATTAGAATCGTGAGAGAGAGCATCGAGCGCAGTAGGCCGCCGCGCGTGGGCGTCGGTTCACCGTCGACCAGACCACCTTGGTTTGCGTCCGGCGACTGCTGCGGGTGTGAGGGAGAGTGGCCGAAACCGTGCCACTAGGAATCCTTTGCCAGCGCCGCCTAATTGCTCGACGGAGCATTTGCCTCCGCCGTGGTGTCGCCCCGTGCCGTGGACAACCCGCCTTCGTGCCCGATTCTCGGTAATTTTCTCCCCTCATGTGTTCGTTGTTGCCATCTCTTCGTGTAGCAGGGGTCAATTGGGGTTCTGGCCTGATTATTGCGCCGGGTGAATTCCTCCGGCGAGAGCTCCGCCGTTGGGGGGGGCGGCGCCGGCGTCGGCTGTTTCGTTTGGGGGAGAAATACCTCAACCGTTGGATCCGTGGGCAACGAGTAGGATTAGATCATAGGGACCCCTTTGTGTGATTAGATCGTGACCATCGGTCGGTCGATCGACGATCCGCGCTAGTTCTGGATTTCATAAAATCATGGCCGTCCGCTGTCGATCCTGCGGCCCATATCGCGTACCGGTTCATTTATGGGCAGATTTAATCTCAGCCGTCCGCGCTTGATCGGATGGTGGTGCTCGGCCGATACCCCTTCGGGTTGCGCACTTTGCAGATTGCCCCTTATGTTTTTAGAAAACCAACCCGCAGTCCACTCGAGTTACCCTCTGTGTCTCGGGAATTCTTATTGTTTAGCCCCTGCAGTTTCCTATTATTGAGGCCCGATCCAGAGAGTGTTAGAAATCAGAAATTAAATTCAGAAATTAATTTTTAGTGCAAAAATAAATGTTAAAACTTGTTTAATTCATAGTAAATGCATATGAACTCCAAATTAGACCATTCCAGTTCCTAAATTTTCATAAAATTATTGTCTATCTATTTGTGCCTCTGTTCTGGCAGGACAAACACATTAAAATTATTCTTTCACTTAATCTTGTATTAAATGCATAAAACCTTGGAAAATCCATAACTTAAAATATATAACTCCAAATTTAATGATTCCAGTTCCTGTGATCATATTTTAATGTCTAGTTTATTACTGTATATTCTATTTGCATGTTTGATGTGATGTTAATTTATGCTATGCCATGTATGTATTGTATTGATGCGAGTAGACGAGCAACCTACTGTGGAACCTGAACTTCAACAAGTTGAAGTAGCTGAGCAGGAGCTCGTTGAAGGCAAGTTGTGCCCTTGATCACTTCTTTTACCCATTCATGTTCTTATTATTCATAATGATCTGCATAGGATAATTTTGCTGGGACCCAATAGGATACCCTAGATTTGACTATCTTTATACCTTGCTTCACCACTGGTTTTACTACTAAAGTTTTGGGTAGTACATGCTATTGCTTTATGTGGATTTGGGTATAGAGATATTCATCACTCTTTGTTATACTATTCATTGTTATCTGTTTTATTATTCCTTGTTCATGTTAAGATCATTATGTTAATGGGAACATGGAGAACCACCCGGGAAAACAGTGCTACCACAAGGGTGGAATGGGACGCCCTTGGCTGATTAACTAGGAAAGCTAGGGGAGGGCTACCTTACCCGAAAGGGGCAAGGGCAGTAGGGGAGAGGTCAGTGCGGGGAGGTCCCTGGTTGATTTTGCTGGGATGGCTATCAGCCAGGAACCCTTTACTGGATCTTCCCATAAACTGTAGCGGGTAGTCTGAAGCTAGTGGAACTTTGTAAAGGCCTCGTAGTGGTACCCTGCCTCGCTTCCTAGGTAGAGGTGTATGGAGTCTGATCAACTCTGTGGCAAATGGGTAACACGACTTGTGGGTAAAGATGCGCAACCTCTGCAGAGTGTAAAACTGGTATACTAGCCGTGCTCACGGTCATGAGCGGCTCGGACACTCACATGATTAAATTATGGAACTTAAACTTAACCTGTCATTTCATTGCATTTGGGATTATTTTATTATTACTTTTACTTATTATTACTATGGTTTGGTATTTACTTACACTTAGTAACTGCTAATAAAATTTTGACCAACTTATAAAAGCAATGCTCAGCTTTAGCCTTTATTTCATTGATCAGCCTTACACTTCATGAATTCCCACCTTTGGTGAGTTCATGTCACATTATTCCCCACGACTTGTTGAGCTATGATCGTATGTGAGCTCACTCTTGCTGTCTCACACCCCCCCCACAGGAGAAGAGCAGGTGGTTCAGGAGGAGCTGCCTAACACTGAGGAGTTCGATCTGATCTAGGTGGCGTTTCTCAGTCGACATTGGCGCCGACGATCCTTAGTTTGTTTTATCGTTATTACTTTATTTTGTAATAAGTCTTCCGCTATGTAATAAATACTCTGATGTTTTATGACATTTATCTCTATACACTCTGTTATTATATATGTTGTCTTCTTGGCGCATGTATGAGATGCACCCGGCTTTGTTTCTTTAAACCGGGTGTTACAGGTTGATTCTGTAATTATACATGCATCATGCTAAGAACTATGATAATAAATTTTTCCCCTTAGAAAAATGCCACCGCGCACGAGGAAAACTGCGCGCAAGCATACTGGCCCAATTGGTGTGCCACGTCATCAACTTGCCCCAAGACACGAGGATAGCAGTAGTGGGAGTAATGATCCGATTGGGGATCTTGAAGCGAAAGTTAATTAGCTTCAAACAGAACTCCAACACAGGATTGACATATGGGTCGCGGATGGCGACAGAATCAATGAATTGAGAAGTAACATCCGCCGCCTGCAAGATCAGCTCGCGGATCGAGATTTAGCGCTCGACTGGGTGGTTCACTCTCGTTCGCTTGCCTGGGCTAAGGAGGCAAAAGCTCGAGCCCGAGTAGAAGAGCTTAGCTCAGCCATTGATAACCTGCAGGCTTATTGTAATACTCTACATGTAGAAGTTCATGTATTGTACTCACAACTACATCCCAGTGTACCGGCGGATCCTGTCGGGACAGAAGCCGGACCTTCTCATGTAGCGGGAGAAGCTTTTGGTGGCGAATTGGACCTTTTCAGACCCCCTCCCGCTATGAAGTTGGTTGATGAGTGGTCTCCTACGCCCGACAGTGAGGCTACTAAGAGTGACAGGAAACAGGAATAGTATAGGAAAGAAGTAGTACTATTGTGTAATAGGGGGTGTAATCCTATTGTAAAGTACGAGTCTGTAACATTACCTTTTAAAGTAATGTGAAATGGATGGTTTGTATGGCATATTATATTCCTCCCAATGTTCCTTGCTTCATATGCCTTCCAGGACTCGCGCTCAGGATGGGGCTAGTACCTCCCGTGGGAGGGAGGCAACACCAAACCCACCTCCAGTACCCCCGACGCTTGCCGAGGCTATCGCCGGCTTGGTGAATGCTACAGTAGATAATACCCGTTTCCTACGGGAGATGGCGGGTCAGCAACTCCAACAACAAGGCGGGCGGGGCTATCCGCAAGGCCCTCGTGAAACCTCTTATTTGGATTTCTCCGAAACGCGCCCCCCGTTGTTCATCAAGGCAGAAGACCCTTTAGAAGCGGATGAATGGATCCGCGTCATTGAGTAGAAATTTGGACTTCTTCGATGCTCCGAAACTCAGAAGCCCCTGTTCGCAGCTCAGCAATTGCGTGGCCCTGCCAGCACCTGGTGGGGGAACTTTGTTGCCGTACAACCGGCTGGTCATCAAGTAAACTGGGATGAATTCAAGCTGGCCTTCCGGGAACATTACATACCTGAAGGAGTACTCCACATGAAACAGGAGGAATTCATGAAGTTAAAGCAAGGCGGAGATACTGTCACCTAGTATCTTAATAAATTTAATCACTTATCTCAGTATGCAATTGACCAAGTCAACACCGACATAAAGAAGAAGAACTGTTTCATGAGGGGTTTAAATGATTGGATGCAAAGGAAAATGGCAACCTGCATCGACCTCACATACGGAAGGGCTATCAGCACAGCGCTGGCAGTTGAATTTAAATATACAAGTTCTGGAAAGTCCAAGGGAAGTGGAGGTAACAGGCCTAATCAAGGCCCCGAGAAAAGGCAACAGTTAGTTATCTGGCCTTTTAATCAGGGTCGTTCTTCATCACGTCCACCCTCCGTCCCATTCAAACAACCAGTGTTCATCCGTCCCAATGCTGCCCCCAATACAACAAGTCAGACGGGTTCCTCTGGCACTTGTTTCCCTGCCCTTCCCAGTTCGTCAACAGGCTGCTTCAATTGCGGAAAATCTAGGCACTTTATTAAGGATTGCCCCTACCCGAAGTACAATCGCTTAAACAATCAACAAGGTACTGGGAATTCTTCTCAAGCTAAGGGAAATACTGGCAAGAACATAAAGAAGACAGGACAAATTTATTACACTCAAGTGGCCACCACACCGGACGGTGATCCGGTAATGATGGGTACGTTCCTTGTGGCCAATCATCCTGCACTTATTCTCTTTGATTCTGGTGCTTCGCTTACATTCATCAGCAAGAAATTTGTGGAGCAACATTGCATTCCATACCATGAATCAAGGGAAGGGTTTAAAATTCATTCATCTGGGGGACAAATATTTACTAAGGAAGTGGCTTTCCAAGTGCTCGTAACATTGGCCGGACGGGACTTTCTTACTAATATGATTGTTCTGAAAGGCCAAGACATAGATGTGATTTTGGGCATGAATTGGTTGGCCCAACATAAAGCAACCCTCAACACTGATCAGAGAACCATCAGGTTGAGTCATAACCAAGAGGAAATTCTTTTGTCTATCCCCATTCCAGCTAAAACTACAGGCAGAATATATGAAGCCATTATACCGGAGATCAAGGATATTTCGGTAGTATGTGAGTTCCCAGATGTCTTTCCAGAAGATTTGCCTGGATTGCCACCTGAAAGAGATGTAGAGTTTGTAATTGAGTTGAAGCCCGGTATGGCTCCTATTTCTAAAAGGTCGTACCGAATTCTTCCAATGAGCTGGCAGAACTGAAAACCCAACTGCAAGATCTACTAGAGAAAGGATTCATTCGGCCAAGCTCATCACCATGGGGTTGTCCAGCCATATTCGTCAAGAAGAAGGATCAAACATTGCGAATGTGCGTGGATTATCGACCCCTGAATGAGGTCACTATCAAGAATAAGTACCCTCTTCCACGAATTGACATCCTATTTGATCAACTGACTGGAGCAAGGGTATTCTCCAAAATTGATCTTAGGACGGGCTATCATCAAATCTGTATTCGACCCGAGGATATACCAAAGACCGCATTTACTATGTGGTATGGATTATTTGAGTACTTGGTGATGTCTTTCGGACTGACAAATGCTCCTGCCCACTTCACTTATTTGATAAACTCGGTATTTATGCCCGAGTTAGACAAGTTTGGGGTGGTCTTCATAGATGATATCTTAATATATTCCAAGAATGAAGAGGAGCATGCTCAACATTTACGGATCATATTGACACGCCTAAGGGAACATCAATTATATGCTAAGTTCAGTAAGTGCGTGTTTTGGCTGGAAGAAATTCAATTTCTAGGACATGTGTTATCTGCCAGGGGGATTGCGGTAGATCCCAGCAAGGTCAAGGATATTTTGGAGTGGAAACCCCCAACCACTGTTCATCAAGTCCGAAGCTTCCTTGGACTAGCTGGCTATTATCGTCGATTTATACCAGATTTTTCTAAGCTTGTGAAGCCAATCACAAGTCTATTGAAGAATGATACTAAATTCAATTGGTCTTCAAAATGTAATGAAGCTTTTGAACAATTGAAGGTATTATTAACCACTACTCTGGTATTGGCTCAACCGGATATCAATAAGCCCTTTGATGTGTATTGTGACGCATCAGGCAGTGGTCTCGGCTGTGTATTAATGCAAGAAGGCCAAGTAATAGCTTACGCTTCAAGGCAGTTGCGCCGGCATGAGGAGCATTATCCCACTCATGACCTGGAGTTAGCTGCTGTGGTGCATGCCCTAAAGATTTGGCGTCATTATCTACTAGGAAATGTCTGTCATATTTATCCAGACCATAAAAGTTTGAAATACATCTTTACCCAGTCAGAGCTCAATATGAGACAAAGGAGGTGGCTCGAGCTAATCAAGGATTATGAGCTGGAGATCCATTATCACCCAGGCAAGGCAAATGTAGTGGCAGATGCACTCAGTCATAAGGCTTGCTGCCATTGTTCGACAATAAGTACTTCTGATGTTACATTATGCTAAGAGATGGAAAGGTTGAATTTGGGAATGATCCAACAAGGAACCTTAAATCAACTACAGCTTGAGTCAGTCCTTTTACAAAGGATAATTGATGCCCAAAAGAATGATGAGGAAATGAAGCACATTCATGAGAAGATAGAAGCTAGAAAAGCCAGCTACTTCCGAAGAGATAGTCAAGGTGTCGTATGGTTCAACAACCGCATAGTGGTGCCTAAAAATAAAGAGGTCCGTCAGCAAATTCTGGACGAAGCACATCTTAGTCGCTATTCTATTCATCCCAGGAGCACTAAGATGTACCATGATCTAAAACAGCATTATTGGTGGACAAAGATGAAGGATGAAATTGCACGCTATGTGGCTAGATGTGACACTTGTAAACGTGTCAAGGCCATATACCTAAAAGCTGCTGGTCCATTACAATCTTTACCAATACCAACATGGAAATGGGAAGATATTAGTACGGACTTTATTGTGGGATTGCCCAGAACCGTGAAGGGGTATGATTCTATCTGGGTTATTGTTGATCGGCTTACGAAAATTGCTCATTTTCTGCCAGTCAAGACAGTTTACCCAGTTGTTGTTTATGCCCAATTGTACATTGCTCGTATTCTCAGTTTGCACGGTATTCCGAAGACTATAGTGTCAGATCGTGGATCTCAATTCGTATCCAAATTCTAGGAAGAACTTCATAAATCCCTGGGTACCAAATTGCTCCACACTTTGGCCTATCATCCTCAAACAAGTGGGCAGACTGAGAGGGTCAATCAAATACTTGAAGATATGTTGCGGGCATGTGTCCTGGAGTTTCCACAAAAATGGGATGAATGTTTACCATTAGCGGAGTTCTCATATAATAATAGCTATCAAGAAAGCACTAAGATGGCACCCTTTGAGGCTTTATATGGACGACGATGTCGTACTCTGCTAAATTGGTTTGAACCAGGGGAAAGAAGTTTCTTCAGGACAGATATTGTAAAGGAAACTGAAGAAAAAGTTCAACGAATAATTCATAATTTGAAGAAAGCTCAAGCTCGTCAAAAAAGTTACACAGACAAACGACGGATGCCCTTACACTTTCTGGTTGGAGATTATGTCTACCTAAAAGTTTCATCAATGAAGGGCGTATCGCATTTTGGGGTCAAAGGGAAACTTGCACCCCGGTACATTGGTCCTTTCCCTATACTTGAGCAATGTGGACCAGTGGCATACCGACTTCAACTACCCGAAACCTTGTCTGCTGTACACAATGTGTTCCATGTGTCTCAGTTAAAGAAGTGTCTTCGAGTTTTAGATCGAACCGTTGAAGTAACAGATGTTGTCCTGGAGCCAGACTTGACCTATTCAGAACATCCTATTCGAGTCTTGGATCAAAAGGACAGGATTACCCGAAGAAAAACTCTCAAGTTTTACAAGATACAATGGAACCAACATTCCGAAGATGGGGCCACTTGGGAAACTCAAGACTTCTTAGATAAGAATTTCCCAGGCTTTTTAGCCTCATGAAATTTGTAAAGTGTATACAATTGTTGTAATAAAGGAGTGAGCCCCAAACCCACCCCTGCCTTGTACCAAAATTTAGGCAATAAAAATGTGAAGCATTTCCTTGTCCACTATTTATCCTAGGACTTTTAATCTCGGGACGAGATTCTTTTATGGGGGGAAGGATGTAACACCCCTGGTGTTACTGTTACTAAAACTTGAGCATAACATCATAAGCATTGGCATTGCATATGCTTGACACACCTAGAGTGCATTCACTAGGCAAAATTTTCAAACAAATTGTATTGATATGGCATTTTGCAAATAAGACCCTAGTGTAGGGTACTTAACCTCAAGTAGGGATCTGGGGGTAAAACAGGACCCAAATAGAGAAAACCCTTAAGATTAAGTGAAATAATCATAAAATGTTATCAAATATGGACCTACATTGCATTTACACCCTTGAAATACCAAAAACTCTAATTGAAACCTGGAAAACCCCTAAATCCAAACCCTAGGGGCCTATGTGCAAAAATAGTGCACTTGTGGACTAAAAGTGCAAAAATAGTGCACTTGCCATCTTAAATAAGTATCTTAAGTACTATGGTTCACAAGAAGGTGGATTTGCAATTTAAACCCTAAGTTTTGGGCTTATATGCAAAAAGCCACATTTTTTCTCAAATGACTAAGTCTGAAATCAGAGGTTTGGCTCAACTTTGGAGCTTTATAACTTTCAAATTAGTGAGAATTCACCTTAGAGCACCACATCAACTTTGTAGCTCTATGAAAGGAGAACAACTTTGCTTAAGAGTGTAAGCATAGTTGTTTTGAAGAAATGGAAGAAAAACACACTTAAAGTCGAGCTGTCAGGTCATTGGAGTCTGAAATTCAGACTAACAGTGGTACTGGGCCATCTTTGGAGCTCTACATATCATTATCTTCAAAGAATTTGACCCAGGTCGATGTAGCAAAGTTGTAGATCCTTTGTAGTAGAACAACTTTGCTATAGGTGTTTGGGTTTGGTACCATAGAAAATTTAGAGAAAATCTGTCTTGAATCTACTTTGTCAGACCGACTGAATGCCATTCACCATGGTACAGAACCAGAACTGGATCAGACCGCCAGCGCCAAAAATCTCACCGCCGGTGACCTATTCGCCGGGATTCGTGCCGCGGGCGTGTGGATTTCGCTCACCATGTAAAGATCTCGTCGCGGATGTGTATGAACTATTGTAGTCTCACTGTCCCCTGCCCTTTTCACCGGCGACGTTGCTTTACGGCCGCCACCGGAGTTGCCGTGCTTTACATCGGTTGTGCCACGCTCCAAGCCTTTCACCACGTCGTTACTAGCCGCACCAGCTCATCGGTAACCGCCGTAGCTCCTCAACCGGTGATCGCCGGAGAAAGCGCCACTGTGAAAGCCACCCATCCCGTGCACCAGTATCCCTGTTTCCCTCCGGCCGCCAGAACAACCTCATGAAATTGGACACCACCGATGATGGGAACTATAAATTGAGCACCCCCTTGGCCCTGCCATGTATTCAAGTAGCTACTGCACCCACCTGCACCCCAAACCCCCCACCAGAGAGCACTAATTTCGGATTCTCCCCAAAACGCTTAAGAACTCGCTCGGTTTAGCCTCACCGCGGCCAGCGCGATTCAGGTCAGCTCACACCTTCTGCTCCCTCGTTCGAGTATTCTCATGTACCCATGATGCTTATCGACCTATCCAATTGAATTAGACCACCATGAATTGCCTAGAACACGTTGTTCCTTTGGTTTTCCCCGCGGTCACCGTGGGCAGAGCACTGTAGGGTTCCAATTGAGAAATTAGTTAAGGGGAAATACTCCTCAGAGTTGGAATTAGGTGTAAACCAAAGATTAGCACCGGTCTTGGCTCCCTCCGGCCAGTTTAGCTCACCGAAGCCCGGTTCTGCGCTCGCCCTCGTCAGGGGCCTCGGTTTGCGAAGGAATAGAACCTGGGGGTCCTTTTTAAAAACTGTCAGCGACTCATTGCAATAGTGCAGAGAACTTGGTTCGGGTTATTCAAAACCAAAGGGCTCTCTGTGTAAAACTGCCTACGCGGGTGCGGGCGTGCGCACTTTCCTATGCAAGTTGGGCCGCCTGGGCTTGATTCAGCCCAGCACTGATCAAACTTTCCCCTTTTCTTTTTCTGTTCAGCTTTAGAAATCTGTAGGATATTGTAGAAAATCCTAAAAATGTCAAACCAATTTTCTTAGACTCCTTATTTTCCATAGTATTTAATAAAAATAGTTTTATGATTTTTAGGACAAATAAGGAATTTTGGAGCATTTAAAATAGCCTAAAACATTGGTTCTAGATTTTTAAAAAATAGATAATAATCCCAAAAATGCCCAAACTTTTTATTTGAACTCTAAATATTATTTAGAAGCCTTGGGTAAAAATTGGTTTGATTTGGACCTTGTTTGATACTTAGAACCCAAAACCCTAACCCCCTGCCCTTTGAATTCCTTTACTGACTCTGGAAAACCTAGTTTCTCGGAGAACCGTGAAGGAAAATTGTATTCAAGACCTTAGATAATAAACTCTCATTATCTTTGCATTCTCATGAGCATTACATGGGCATTTATTCTTATATATGGTTATATTTAGATCCTCAGCTGAGTAAATCGATTCGGATCGCCGTTATATCCCCGGAGAGTGGAGACTTGATCACTGACCTGCAACCTAAGTCAGGATGTCAACCTCATGAATAAAAATGATGTTGTATTGATGTGATGGTGAAAGTAGACCATATGCAAACAGTGTCTATTAATATTTAATCTGGCGTTAAAATATTGAAAGTAAGGACTCACTTTAGTAAGCTATTTTTTCAAAAGTATCTAAGTTGATTTTTGTTAAAGCCTCCCCTTGATTCCCAAATCCAGCATACCCTTGAGAGTCTTTTCCTTAGTCGGGTAAGACTTGCTGAGTAATTCCATACTCAGGGTTTTATTCCCTATTGTTTTTAGGTGAGGAAGCAACCAACTTTTATTGTTTCTGTTCCAAGGTGGTCTCAAAGGAAGAAAACCAAGAATAGAACTGCGGGAGGAAGGTTTCCTCCATAAGATCTTTTGTTTGATACTTATCGGGAGGAGTTTTTGCCTCCCTTGGTTCTGTAATAATAATACTCTGCACTCAGTTAGGTATATCCTGGTCTGTAATATATAACTTTGTCTTACTTTTAAATAAAGGTAAGTTTTTTTTGTAATCGCTTCCGCATTTTTCGTATCTCGGATGATCTGTAATGTCTGCATGACGGGTGAAACGCTCTTGGGAAAGATAAGAAAAGTAGATACCGAACTTGTCAAGTGATTCAGGGGCATCTACAGGGTTGTCTGAGATCCATTGGACAAGGACAACTGTAGGTGGGCCCAATGACTTGGGAGGTTCCGTCACAAATTATGATGATCATAAATGAACATGAACAATATTGAATTACATTTATACCTTCGGCTTGACAGAAGGCAAAAGTCCAAGCGTGACGCACGAGTGAATACAAGTCAGCGTGAACAGTACGGAGTACTGTTCATCTATTTATAGGCACAGGGCGCAGCTTGTGTAAAATTACATTTATGTCCTTCATATTTACTACTGGATTATGGACAATTCAACGAGGACTGGATGGCCTTTTCCCCTTTAAGTCGGTTCCTTTTTCCGCTGTTGAGCCGAAGCTACTCCGCCCGTAGCTTCGGAGTAGCATCCTCCTTCGTCTTGACCATGCTTCTTACGTCGTGTACGACTTTGATCGTTATCTGAAGGTACCTGTTCACATGTTACACTTGGAAAACATTATTAAACCATGTTTTTGAGGACCTTTGGAGGACGAAGGCCCCCAATAGTAGCCCCTCGCGGTATTAATTTGTTTAAGATAACAAATTCAGACTGCGACTTGGACGAAGGCCTTAAGCCAAAGGTCTGAAAAAACACCTTCCCTTTGCTAGAATAGCAACAATCAATGACAGACGGGACCCACGAACTCGGGGCGCGCCGAGCGTATAAATAAGAACTCTCCCTGACCACATTTGATACACTATTTGCGCCGCTTGCTTTATTTGCTCAATTTTATAGCTCTTGCTCGCCAATGCTTGCTTAGTTTTTCGAGTTCTCTAAGCTTCATCTTGAAGAGCACGTTTTCGTTATTTCCGAAGAGAAGATGTCTCAAGACAAGAAAGTTGTTGTTGAGACGAAGCTAACCGAGGAGGAGAAGCTCTTTAAACAGAAGAAGGCTGCGAATCCTTATATAGCTGGGTTTCTAGAATCAATGGCAAAATCAAATATAGAGAAGATTACAAAAGAAATACTGGAGGGCCTGTCTGAGGATACTGGTGACAGTGACAGTTATGATGCAGAGAGTGGGGGTGAAGATTCCGAAGATCGGCCGTGGAGGCCAAGCCATACAATTTTTGGAAAGTCGACCATCAAGCAAAGTCACCTTGAGAGCATGAGGGGAAGGTACTTTTGGGATATATCTATTGTGAGGGCTGGTGAAAATAATACCACTCCTGCGCCTGAGAAGAATGAAGTTGTGATCTTCTGAAGCTTTTTTAAAGCTGGGCTCCGGTTCCCACTGAGCAGGTTTGTAGTGGAAGTGTTGAAAACCTTCCAAATTTTCCTTCATCAACTGACCCCCGAAGCCATATTGAGAATGGGAGTCTTTGTCTGGGCAGTAAGGAGCCAAGGGATAGAGCCAAGCGCAAAATGTTTCTGCAGCATGGATGAACTTATGTATGAGACAAAGGCTACGGGAAAGGAACAATATCACAACAACTTCGGTTGTTATGGATTTACCGCCCATCCCAACTAAAGCTACCCAGTACCAACATTTAGGAAAAGATGGCTGAGAAATTGGATGGAGGAATGGTTCTATGTGAAGAACGATTTAGTAGAGAGAGAGAGGATGTTAAGGAGGTTATTATGCGTCCCATATGGTCCCGCTTCGGCCTTCAAAGGCCGAAGGTTGAAATCGATGAAGCCGTCGAAGCATGCCAGAAGGCCTTTGGTACTGTATGCTTCTTCATTGGTACAAGAGACCTAATTCAAGAACATATAGCATTCAGGGTATGGCCTCTTGCAGAGAATTGGGAGATGCCGAAGGAAACTGTCACTGAGTCTAGCGAAGGTGACCCGGTTCGACTAAAATACACCTTCAGATATGGAGATAAATTTGATGAACCAAATGATGACTGGCTGAAATGTATCAAATCTATAAGTGATGAATTGCTTGGGTCATATTCCAAAGCGAAAGATGATGTGTTATCCACATCCTTCAGGGGCCAAGGAAAAAAGAGGTTGAATAGAGTTTTTGATGCCATTGGTTTTGTTTACCCTGACTACTGCTACCCGCTGCGGGGACGGGGAAGAAAGAGGAAAACCGCTGCTTCGGCCAAGACTGTTGTTTCGGACACTCCAGATGAGCCCGCGCCGAAGAGTAGAAAGTTGAAAGTTCTCACCCACCGGCCACGCTATATCGAGCCGGCCGTGATACCCGAGTTTGGCGGGGAAACTTCTTCAGCTGCTGAACCAAAGGAGCCTATTCCTCCTACACAGAAAGCTAAGGATCCAGATACGATGCCGAAGGTGCCTTCATCCGTGCTAGATGAGTCAAAAGCCGATGAAAATAAGGTGGAAGAACCAAAAATTGAAGGAACAGAAGTGTTAGGAATTTTGAGCCCTTCGACAGAAGTAGCCATGCCGAAGGATGGAAAAAGTCTTGTGGCAACTCCCAAAAGAAGAAGGATGGCAAATGTACTAGATGTGTTAGAATCAGTAAAGGCTTTAAGGTCCACTCCTTTAGGGAAAATCACTGAGGTTTCGAAACTGCAAATCGAATCTGAAACAAAACCGGCTGAAATTGAAGCTGCAGCAAGCCAAGCTAGTGCCGAAGCTAGGCCTTCAGAGCTTACCGAGAAAAAATCTTCGGAAGACGAAGAAAAGGTGGCAGAAGAAAAAACCTCAGAGCAAACTTCGCCTGAAAAGGTTGCTACTCCTGCTCCCGAAGCTTTGGAAGAAGGCATTGATTACATCATCCGTCTTGCTTTGGGAAAGACACTTACTTCGGAAGAAAAACGAGAAGCCCAGCATTATGCCCAAAGACTGAAATACCCAAAAGGGGCACTGGTGTTTAATGGCAGCGGAGAAGAAGATTTTTTATACTGTCTCCCAGATAATAAAGAGATATCCGTCAGCCGGGAGATAGGAAGAAGCTTCGGTTTTCCGAAGCTAGAAGACGGCCTCTCCGTATTGTCAAAGAATGAATTAGCTAACAGTTTAGCATATAATAGTATAAAGGTATGAAAATCAATTCTTGTATTTGAAAATGAATTATTTTATTTATTTATACTTAATTATGTACTCCTCTTGCAGGGCTTTATCCTTAGCAATGCCCTCAGGGCACAGAAAAATATCGAAGATGAAGGGTATACAATAGCTCTGAACAACCTTCGCTCAGAGGTGATTGAACTGAGGAACGAAGGCCTTGAAAAAGATAAAATTTTAATTTCATTGATAAACAAAATAAAAGAAGACGAAGCTAATTTCAAAGTTTAAGCTGAGGCCCAGAAGAGTGAAATTGAAGATCTTCGAAGACAATTGGCTGAGGCCAAATTAAAATGCGCTGTCGCTGAAGCTGATCGAGATGCCAGTGAGTACTGGAAAAATTATTTTGAAAATACAGTTACAGAGCTTTGTGCATCGAAGGAAAGGTGTTTTGAAAAAACAGTGGAATGCGTGAAAAAGATGAAGACTAGCTTCGCCAACGTGGGCGCCTACTCTAACGAAGACAATTTCATACGAGGCGACCCTGAAGGCGCCATTGAGTGGATCAATTGTGAAGCTGAAGCCTTTGAGGAAAACTTGAGTGATCGTGGGGACGTTTGCGCCTTCTCTGGCGCGAGAGGAGTTGCCGCTGTTCTGGAGAAAGCGGGTTGCGAACATATTAAAACCTTGGCCCAGGCCGAAGGTGCCTTCTCTTTTGACGATACAAAAGACCCCTCAGCCGAAGCAAGTTTAATAGGCGGAAAATTTTTCACTGATATCTGGGAAAATGGCGACCGAAAGATGGCTCATGTGATAATGAAGAAGAGCAAAAAAGATATTCGCTCGGGAAGCAACAAAAGAAGCTGAGAAAGCTGTGGAACTCGAAAGACGGATATGTATTTCTTAATGGCTTTTAGCTTTGTCGTTTATTTTTGTGACCTCAAGCTAATTGGTGTTTTCTACCGTAGCTGAACTACCTCCTCCTCCAGAGCCGTTCGACCCATTGGCCGACCCAGAAACGAAGAAATCGATAGAAGTCATTAATGTGGCCGAAGCTATTATCGACAAAGTTGTTACCAAACTGCTTAACGAAGTTGCAGAGAAAGTTCTGAAGGAAGAATAGGAGTTATTGTAAAAACATTTCTACGGTGTTAATGCACCATTTGCTGAACTAAGTTTGTAATATTTGATGTTTATATTTTTCAATGTAATATGTAAGTTATTTGTAAGTCAACTCTTTGCGATGCATGAAATTTTATGTACATCCCGTTTTTGAGCCATTGGCGAAAAAACACCTTCCCTTCTTTTCATGCTTCGCAAAGAAGAATTTTTATCCTTCGTAAGAATATCCACATTTCGTAAAAACGTCGATGCTTCGTAAACAATAGATCACTTCTTTCTTATCAGAACTGATGAAGCCGTGATTTTTAGCTTGCTTTTGTGTCTTAGCACCTTTTCACTTTTGTAAGGCATTCCCCGAAGGTCGGCTTCGTTTCCAATTGATGTCATTGGTGTGGTATGATGTATGATGAGATGCTATGCGATATGATGCGATGACATGATGCAAAGAATGATGCTAATGCCGAAGACACATACCCCCACTAAAACACAATCTCTGCGTCGCCTTAGGAACAATCAAAATCTCTTTGCCATTTATTTTTCGGCTTCACCGCTTATTTTTCGGTGTAAGTTCTGCATCCCCTTAGGAACGTCTTTTGAACTTCTTGTCCTACTATTTCGGCGGTATTCGCGTTGACTTTTCGCGCTTCGCCTTATATTTCGGCGGTATTTGGCTCTGCATTCCCTTTGGAACGACTTTTGAGCAGAAAACTTACACTGCGCTGCCTTGGGAACGACTTTTTGTAGCTTCAGCAAACTTACGCTGCATTCTTTAGGAACGACTTTCTGTAGCTTCGGTAAAAGTTGCAATTCGATTTTTAGCTCTGCATTCCCTTAGGAACGACTTTTGAGCTTCAACAATTTTTGAGCTTCGTAAATCTATGAAAAGATATATTTCTCAAGAACGAAGCTATTTAAAAATGACAAGAAGACTAGATTTACATTGATTGTTCTTTATTAAAAAAGAAAATGACGAAGAATATAAAAATGCTTCAGGGGTAGGATATGTCTCAATAGATGTGTTTTGATTCTAGCACAATACTGTTGACTGTGCGAGCTTTGGATTCCTCCCTGAGATCTCGCTGCTGATGGGAATGATGGCTCCCTTCTAGTAGCTGACCTCGTGAATAGGCAGGTTGTAGTGGCAGCAGAGGTGGAAGCTGTGGCCAAGAAGCCTGTGGCTGACTAGCCAAAGCAACAGAGGCTGCAGGATGATTACCCACATATTCTAGTATGTAGGGTGAGTGACACGAAGCAGTATGCAGGACCTGCTTCGGTTGACTTTGCCGAGCTTCGGCTTCTACGATCTCCTTCTGCTTTTGGATGGTGATTTGGCACATTCTTGTAGTATGGCCCTTGTCTTCTCCACAAAATAAGCATTAGATCTTTCTGGGCTGATCCCCATGTCTTCCTCCGAAGCCCCTGGTGTTACTATCACTAAAACTTGAGCATAACATCATCAGCATTAGCATTTCATATGTTTGACACACCTAGAATGCATTCACTAGGTAAAAGTTTCAAACAAGTTGTATTGATATGGCATTTTGCAAATAAAACCCTGGAGTTGGGTACTTAACCTTAAATGGGGTTCAGAAGGGTAAAACAAAATCCAAATAGATAAAACCCTAAAGCTTAAGTGAAATAGTCATAAAATGTTACTAATAATGGACCTAAATTACATTCACATGCCTGAAATACCAAAAACCCTAAAAAGGACCCTGGAAAAACACTAAACCTAAACCCTAGGGGGCTAAGTGTAAAATTACTGCACTTTTAGACTAAAGTGTAAAAACTATGATGTTAAAGCATATAAAGTCATATGGTTCACAATCATGAAGATTTGCATGTTAAACCCTAAGTTTTGGGCCTATTTGCAAAAAGCACCACTTAAACCCTATAAACCTAAGTCTGAAATTCAGTGACATTAGCTCAACTTTGGAGCTCTATATCTTTAAATTATAAGATTTTTACCCTAGGTCACCACATCAATATTATAGAGCTATCAATGGAGAATAACTTTGCTTAAGAGTGTAAGCATGGTTGTTATAAAAAAATTGGAGAAAAGTACACCCAAAGATGGGCTGTCAGGCTGTCTAGGGACTGAATCTGGTGTGATAGTATGATGAAGCCATCTTTGAGCTTAAATTTGATCATGATCCAGTCATTATCTGGTTATGATTACTATAACAAGATTAAAGCTAAATAATAGAGCAGCAACTTCTTTAAAGGCAGATTGTCAAGTCATTGCATGGAAGATGGAGATTTCTGCTCTGCAAATCAGGCTGTCAGGCCAAATGAAGCAATTGCGCCATTGTACAGTAACCTGAAGTGGATCAGGCCGCCAGCGCAGAGATCTCTCCGCCGGTGACCACACGCGCGGATTCGTGCTCTCGTCGTGATTCACGCTGAATTAAACATAGGATAACGATCATGGGGTGAAAAGTCTCGCCGCGGATGGACTGGAATCTGCTGTGAGCATGATGGTTCACCAGTGCTCACCGACGACGTGGCCAAGTGGCAATCGCCGGCATCTTCGCCGTTTACCGGGTGGACGCCACGTGCATAGGAGATCTACCACGTCGCTGTAGATATCCAGAGGAGGTTAGTTCCTCGCTGGAGAAACCACCCTGGCGAGCACCACGATAGATCGAGCCGATGACTCACCCTTCGTCTTGGCCTCCGGTCTCTCTGCGCAAAATTGGATGCCACCGCTTAACCTCTCTATAAATTGAAGGCCGGGTCAGCTGCGCCATGTTATTGCGAAGCCAAAGCACCCGCTCCCACCCTCAATTAGCCACCATAGCCAGAGAATCGCCCTTTTCCCCCAAATTGGATCGTCGCGCCACCATGCATAGCTCGTCCGTGACCAGCCCGCTCTGGTAAGGCTCCGTTCATCTCAAGTATTGTTTTAGTAGCTCTGCATGCTCGTAAAGCTTACCATGGCAACCGTTGGACCAATTCAAGCTTGATTGAGCGAGAACGCAAGCTCATGGTCACGGTTTCCGCCATACACGTGGGCAGACCGTTCTTAGCGAGTTCATGTCAAATTAACGAGTGTTCCTAGGTCATTCTTGGTCAGTTATGCATCCTCGATAGCCAGACATGGCAGCCATCGCCGGTCATGGCCAGTACAGGCCTCATCGGGGACGAACGACGAGCGCGCCGCGGTCAGGGAGCTATTGGGAGGAGAAACAAAATTCCAGGGACCTCTGCGCAACTGTTAGTGAGAGGATAAATAGTGGCTAGGGATTCTTAACAAATTATTCATAAAGCGAGGGCCTCTGTCCAAATTAACCAGTGCACGCGCGGGCGCGCATAGGCGCGTCCCTGTTCCTGTGCAGGCTGGGCCGCCTGGGCTGGTTTCGGCCCAGGACTGTTCATCTTTTTTCTTTTTCTTTTTCTACCAGAGAAAAAACAATTCTTGAAAATTGTAGAAAAATCCCAAAAATGTCAATCCAATTTTGCTAGATTCCTAATTTTCCATAGAATTTAATAAAAATAGTTTCATGATTTTTAAGTCACATAGGGAATTTTGAAGCATTTAAAATAGCCTAAAACCTTGTTTCTGGATTTTTAGAAATTATATAATAATCCCAAAAATCCCCAAACTTTTTAGATGACCCTTATATATTATTTAGAAGCCTTGGGTAGAGTTTGGTATGATTTGAAGCTTGTTTGATAATTAGAACCCAAAACCCTACCCCCTGCCCTTTGAATTCCTATGATTGACTCTAGAAACCCTAATTCTCTAGAGTACCGTGAAGGAAAATTGTATTCAAGACTTTAGATAATAAACTCTTATTATCTTTGCACTCCCATGAGCATTACATGGGCATTCATTATTATGTATGGTTATATTTAGAAAACGAGGAAGAAGTTGAAGTAGAAGAAGAGAAGACTTCACCACCACCACCTGAGGGACATTAGGCAGGCAGCTACTTTTATTTTGATATCTACAGGACCGAGCCTGATTCACCTGTAAACCAAGGCAAGCCCCGGTGCATTTTCCACCTCCTTGATTCTTTTAAAATCTTTTTCACTTGCTTGATGCATTAGGTGATAGGAGTTGAATGTTAAAACAATTCCTGCATTACCTTCCTTGAATTTGATTACCTTCCTTTGAATCCCTGTTTTACAAAAAGTTTTTCCTATGCTTAGTTTTGCTTTAGCAAAACAAAATGTTTTGTTTTTACAAAAGATGATGTTGCAAAGTGGAAGGGATGTTTTTGAAAATAAAACTTGATGGTGGATCCATCATGGCCATGATGGGTTCAACATCGGAAAAGATGTACCTCTGCCAGGTACCAAACTTTGGGGTTTGAAATAATTAAGCTGAGACCAGGCAGGTGACTTGCACGAGAAGAGAGTCTCGGTGTAGTGTCTTCGTCTGAGTCGATTAAGGACCGTGTCGATGTAGGCTTGCTGACTGAGGACCCATTTAACTGGTCACATGCCTCGTCATGGGTAAGCTTTGCCTTGGGCAGACTAAGGCCAGAATAAGATACCACACAATGGGAGTGGAGAGATGGCGAGAGTAGCGTGTACCCTCTGTGGCAAGAGGCTGGACGGTGGTGTATCTGTGCTCTCGGTTGGCATGAACCTGATCTGGTCTTAAGAACCCCGGTGGCGGGTTGACATATGCAAGGGTTAAGTGCTACATATGTCATGTGATTGGAGATCCTCAGCTGAGTATAATCGATTTGGATCGCCGTACCTTCGCGATTATGAAGACTTGGTCACTGCCCTATACGTAGAACTCTAGTAAAGATTAAGGGTTGTTAAGAAATTGGCTAGTACAGGGTAAGTGTTTGAACTAGGGTAGAAAGAACTCTAGATACAAGTAATCTGACTTAACCTGACAAGTAATATTGGACTTTTAAGGATCCACTTTTAGTAAGCATTTTTGCAAACAGAGTCTTTGATTATTGTTAAGCCTTACCTTGACTCCCTCAAGCCAGCATACCCTTGAGAGTCTTTTCTTTAGTCGGGTAAGACTTGCTGAGTAATTCCATACTCAGGGTTTTATTCCCAATTGTTTTTAGGTGAAGAAGCGACAAACTTTTGTTGCTTCTGTTCTAAGGTGGTACCAAAGGAGGAGCACCAGGAGTGAAGTTGCGGGAGGAAAGGATCCTCCATAAAAACTTTTGTTTGATACTTATCGGGAGGGGTTTTTGCCTCCCATGGTTTGTAATAATAATACTCTGCACTCGTATATTATATCCTGGTCTATAAATATTTAACTTTGTCTTACTTTTAAATAAAGGTAAGTTTATGTAATCGCTTCCGCATTTCTGTATCTCCGAGATTTGTAATGTCTGCGTGACGGGTAAAACGCTCTTGGGAAAGGTAAGAAAAGCAGATACCAAACTTGTCAAGTGATTCAGGGGCACCTATAGGGTTGTCTGAGGTTTGTTGGACAAGGACAACTATAGGTGGGCCTAATGACTTGGGAGGTTCCGTCACACCTGGCGCCTCTGCCCCTTGGAGCTGGCGGCCGGAAAGAGCTTTGTTGGTGCCCCGAAGATTGTGAAGTATACTGCAGCCTCTGCAGCTGACTTCCTCTGTCATCACTCTGAGTGGAATTGTGAATTGACCTGACATGCCTTGGGTGGATTCTTCCTCCGAAGCCCCTGGTCATCTCAGAGAACCTGTAAGCCTCCTCCCTTCTTTGGCGGAAGTCATTGTTAGCCCGGATGTATTCATCCATCTTTTGAAGCAGCTTCTCCAGAGTCTGTGGAGGCTTTCTAGCGAAATACTGGGCAGTAGGTCCTGGACGAAGCCCCTTGATCATGGCCTCAATGACAATTTCATTGGGCACTGTAGACGCTTGTGCTCTCAGACGCAAGAAACTTCGGACATATGCCTGGAGATACTCCTCATGGTCTTGCGTGCATTGAAACAGGGCCTGAGTGGTGACCGGCTTTGTCTGAAAACCTTGGAAACTTGTCAGTAGCATATCCTTGAGCTTCTGCCATGAAGTAATAGTCCCTGGCCGAAGAGAAGAATACCATGTCTGGGCCACATTGCGAACTGCCATGACGAAGGACTTGGCCATGACAGCTGCATTGCCTCCATATGAAGATATAGTTGCTTCATAACTCATCAAAAACTGCTTCGGATCCGAATGCCCATCATACATAGGGAGCTGAGGTGGCTTGTATGATGGAGGCCATGGGATAGCTTGTAATTCTGCTGCCAAGGGAGAAGCAGCATCAAAGGTAAAGGTATCATGATTAAAATCATCATACCATCCATCCTCGTTGAATAAGCCTTCTTGATGAAGCTCCCTGTGTTGGGGCCTTCGATCCTGTTCGTCTTGAGTAAGGTGGCGTACTTCTTCGGTGGCTTCGTCGATCTGCCTTTGAAGATCAGCTAGTCTGGCCATCTTCTCCTTCTTCCTTTGTACCTGCTGATGAATTATCTCCATGTTTCTGATTTCTTGGTCCAACTCTTCCTCTTGGAGTGTTGGACTTGTGGCCTTCCTCTTCTAGCTTTGGGCCTCTCAGAGAGAAAGGGTCTCCTGATTTGGGTCTAGTGCCTGTAGTGCAGCAGTCCCTGGCGCTGAAGCTTTCTTCGGTGGCATGATGAAGGTCAGTGCTTGGCGAAGGTGGTCGAAAAAAGGGTTTACCGGTGGTGGGCACCGATGTTGGGGACTTGTTCTCAAATGCTATGAATTAAGAACAAGGCAACACAAAAAGGTTAATGGTTAATGCCCTTCGTCCTTCGAAACATTATCTCCCTTAGGATATAATGATCCTGAGACGAAGGTCATGAAGGACGTACCTTCGTCATCACAGTAGGTATTAGTGAAAGGAGAAGTGTATGAGACATGAGGGATAACATAAATAATCATATGGCATCATTAATATCTTTTAATTATGTCATCATAAATGAACATGAACAATATTGAATTACATTTATACCTTCGGCTTGATAGAAGGCAAAAGTCCAAGCGTGACGCACGAGTGAATACAAGTCAGCGTGAACAGTACGAGAGTATTGTTCATCTATTTATAGGTACAGGGCGCAGCCTGTGTAAAATTACATTTATGTCCTTCATATTTACTACTGAATTATGGACAATTCAATGAGGACTGGATGGCCTTTTCCCCTTTAAGTCGGTTCCTTTTTCCACTGTTGAGCCGAAGCTACTCTGCCCGTAGCTTCGGAGTAGCATCATCCTTCGTCTTGACCATGCTTCTTACGTCATGTACGACTTTGATCGTTATCCGAAGGTACCTGTTCACATGTTACACAAACCAGCAATCCGACAAGCGTTGGGAGAAGAGGCCCCGTGAAGAGGTCCACGCCGCCGGACCACCCGTCTCTTGTGCCCGAGGGGCACCTCGTGGAGGCGAGCAAACACTGGACGACATCCTCGACGCTCAGTGCCCGTACCATAAGGATATGCGCCACACCCTGCGGAACTACAGAGACTTCAAGCATTCCGTCAGGAATGGCCGACCATTCCAGCCTCTACCACCTCCCCCACCACGAGGAGGGCCTGGTGAGGCCAGGCAGCCTCCACAACAGGAAAGGGGAGGAGACATAGCATTCCCGCGAGTCAACGGAGAGGTCAACGTCATCTGCGGAGGACACAGGTCGCAGGAAAATAGAAGGTAGCAAAAGCTCAACGACCGACAGGTACTGGTGGCGACCACCAGTACCCCAGCTCCCTACCGATGGTCGGAATTCCCGATAACCTTGAGCCGAGCGGATCAATGGCTAACCTTCGACCATTCGGGCAAGTACCCGCTCCTCGTCGATCCGATGATCTGAGAGAGCAGGGTAAAGAAAGTACTAGTGGATGGGGGAAGCAGCATCAACATTACCTTCCCCCGGATGCTCCTGGGCTTGGGGGTCGCACTCAAAGACCTCACCGAGTCAGACACCCCTTTCTTCGGCATTGTGCCAACCGAAGGGGAGTACCCGCTCAGGCATATCCATGCCCGTTTCCTTTGGAACTCTAGAAAACAACAGAATCGAGTTCCTGAGGTTCGAGGTGGCGAGTTTTGACTGCGGATACAACGCCATCATCGGCAGGCCGGGACTGGCGAAATTCATGGCTATTCCACACTATTCTTACATGATATTGAAGATGCCAGGACCACAAGGAATCATTACCGTGCGCGCTGACTTCCAAGGCGCCGCGGAATGCTTTCGAGGAACCATTCAGGCGGCCCAAACAACTAGACCACTGACGACCTCCTCTGCGTAGGCGAACACAAAGCCTAAGGGAGACTTCGCGATACCCAGAAATGAAGCTCAAGCCATGACCTCTATGCAGCCAACTGAAGAGACGAAGAGGATCAACCTGGGGTTTGCTGATGAACGCAAGACTACCGTCATCAGTTCCAGCCTCGACGACAAATAGCAAAGCACGCTCGTCCGGTTCCTGCAAGATAACCGGGATGTATTCGCGTGGCAACCTACGGATATGTATGGAGTCCCGAGAGAACTGGCCAAGCACAAATTGAAGGTCTATCCTCAAGCAAAGCCGATTCGACAGAAGCTGCGTCGTTTCACGCCTGACAAGAGAGAAGCTATTCGCGCCGAGTTAGCTCGCTTAGTGGCAGCAGGGTTCATTAGAGAAGTGCTGCATCCTGAATGGCTGGCAAATCCTGTTCTTGTACTCAAAAATAATAAAGTGGATTGGTGCATGTGCGTCGACTATACTGATCTCAACAAACACTGTCCGAAGGATCCCTTCGGGCTACCCAGAATAGATCAGGTGGTTGATTCGACTGTTAGGTGCTCTATGTTATCCTTCCTAGACTGCTATTCTAGATACCATCAGATCAGCTTGGCAAAAGAAGATGAAGAGAAGACAACATTCATCACCCCGGTTAGAGCCTTCTACTATACCTCCATGTCGTTCGGCCTCAAGAACGCGGGAGCGACCTACCAGAGAGCTTTTCAAACATGCTTAGCCAATCACTAGGGCAAGCAGGTGGAAGCTTATGTTGATGATGTGTTGATCAAAGCAGAGAACTCAGAGAACTTCATCGAAGATTTGCAGCTGGTCTTCAACAACCTGAGGCGATACTGGTGGAAGCTAAATCCAGAAAAGTGTGTCTTCGGAGTATCGGCAGGAAAGTTACTCGGATTCATCGTCAGCCATTGGGGAATCGAAGCCAACCTAGAGAAAATCAAAGCCATCATGAGAATGGAAGCGCCGCGATCACAGAAAAAGGTACAGAGGCTTACTGGCTGCATGGCAGCCTGAGTAGATTCATAACAAGGCTAGGCGAGAATAGCATGCCATTCTACAAGTTGCTCAAAAAGGTGGACAAGTTTTAGTGGACCACAGAGGCAGAAGAAGCTCTAGAGGCGCTAAAAAAGTTCCTGACCACACCACCAGTACTCAAGCCACCGCGTCGAGCCACACCAAATCAGCCAGTAGAAGATCTGTTACTATACATTTCTTGCACGACTCACGTGGTAAGCACCGCATTAGTAGTCGAGCGGGTGGAAGAAGGACATGCACACCTGATACAGCATCCAGTATACTTCATCAGTGAAGTACTTCTAACCGCACACAAACTCCGACACTACTTTGACGACCACAAAGTCATAGTAGTCACAGGATTTCCAATAGGGGACATCCTCCACAACAAAGAAGCCATCGGAAGGATAGCCAAGTGGGCGTGTGAGTTGGGAGCTCATGACATAGAGTTCCGACCTCACACGGCAATCAATACTCAGGCGCAGGTCGACTTCATATCCGAGTGGACTAAACATCAGGTCCCAGACAACCCAGATGCTACCGAAGCATGGAGAATGTACTTTGATGGCTCGCTGAAGCTATAGGGAGCAGGTGCAGGGATCCTCTTCATTGCCCCTGGAGGTGAACAACTCAAGTACGCACTCCGATTACTGTTTCCAGCATCAAATAATGCAATAGAGTATGAATCACTGATTCATGGGTTGAGCATCGCTGTATCACTCGGCATCAAAAAACTAATGGTATATGGAGATTCTCTAGTGGTCATAAGCCAGATAAATAAAGACTGGGATTGCTCGATTGATTCTATGGGAAAGTACTGTGCAGCCGTCCAAAAATTAGAAGACAAATTTGAAGGGTTAGAGTTTCATCACGTGGAGAGAGACCGCAATGCGGCAGTAGACGCGTTGTCAAAGCTGGGATCCAATCGGGCTCAAGTCCCACCTGGGATCTTCATCCAAGAAGTATCACGCCCGAGTATTCTCTTAGGTCAGATAGAAGAGTGCAACATCTTGAGCCAAACAGAGTCGGACACCAACGACTAGAGAGAGCCTATCATCAGACACATAAAAAATGAAGAAGAACCGGATGACAAGTCGGCAGCAGAACGCATCGCAAGACAGTCGGCCCACTACACCCTCATAGGGGGCATAATGTACAAAAGGGGTGCGACAGGAGTCCTCATGAAATGCATTCACTCGGCTATTAGGAAACAACTGTTAGAAGAAATCCACGTTGGGCAATGCGGAGTACATGCTGCATCCAGAACCCTAGTTGGGAAAGCTTTCAGATCTGGTTTCCATTGGCCAACAGCGAAGAGTGACACTGCTGGGTTAGTCTAGAGAAGTGAAGCCTGCTAATTCCTATCAAAGCTACAACATTTACCCGCACAACAACTACAGACCATTCCTGTAACCTGGCCTTTTGCATGCTTGGGGCTAGACATGATTGGACCTTTCAAAAGAGCTCAAGGAGGCTATACTCACATACTGGTTGCCATTGACAAATTCACAAAGTGGATAGAGTACAATCCAATCGCTTCCCTGACCTCAGCCAAAGCGGTGGAGTTTATACAAGATATAATATTCAGATTCGGGATACCAAATAGCATCATCACTGACCTGGGATCCAATTTCACTAGTTCTGAATTCTTCGATTTTTGCGAGCAACAGAGCATCCAGATCAAGTATGTGTCAGTAGCACATCCAAGAGCCAACGACCAAGTGGAAAGGGCCAATGGAATGATACTGGAGGCACTCAGGAAGAAAATATTTGACAAGAATGAAAAGCTCGCAGGAAAATAGATCAGAGAGCTGCCATATGTGGTTTTGAGCCTGAGAACTCAACCCTGTCGAGCTCTGCATGGAAATACCCCATTCTTCATGGTTTATGGGTCGGAAGCAGTGTTGCCCACCGATTTAATATTCGGGGCACCGTGGCTGACTTTCGAAAGCATAGCTGAGGCGGAGGCCACCAGACTAGAAGACATCGATGTGCTAGAGGAAGAACAATTGAACATAGTAATTCAGTTGGCTAGATACCAGCAGACCCTGAGGCGCTATCATGATAAAGTTGTGAGACACCAGTCCTTTGCAGTGGGAGACTTGGTCCTTCGCTGAATTCTAACAGGGGAAGGACGGCACAAGTTATCACCACTATGGGAAGGACCATTCACCGTATCAGAGGTCACTTGGCTAGGCTCATACCGGCTTACTCAAATGGATGGCACGGAAGTGGGGAATTCATGGAACATAGAGCATCTCAGAAAGTTTTATCCTTAGCAAGGCCTCAAAAGTTCTCGAAGGAACATTGTACTCTGTAATCGAGGGACTTCATCATCAATAAAGTTTTCATTTCCAAAGGCATTCAGACTCTTAACTTCCAGCTAATCTCGACTTGATTGGAATTGAAGTCAGTACGCTTACTCGACTCAGGGTGACCACTATACCCTACTAACGGAGCAATCGGCTTAAGTCGACGATGACTTAAGTCGGTGCAACATGCTCACGCTTACTTGACTTGGGGTGACCACTATACCCTACTGACGGAGCAATCGGCTTAAGTCGGTGATGACTTAAGTCGGTGCAACATGCTCACGCTTACTTGACTCGGGGTGACCATTATACCCTACTGACGGAGCAATCGGCTTAAGGCGGCGATGACTTAAGTCGATGCAACATGCTCATGCTTACTTGACTCGGGGTGACCACTATACCCTACTAACGGAGCAATCGGCTTAACTCGGCGATGACTTAAGTCGGTGCAACATGCTCATGCTTACTTGACTTGGGGTGACCACTATACCCTACTAACGGAGCAATCAACTTAAGTCGGCGATGACTTAAGTTGGTGCAACATGCTCATGCTAACTCGGCTTAGGGTGACCACTATACCCTACTAACAGAACGACGGCTTAAGTTGGCGATGACATAAGTCGGTGCGGTATGTTCACGACCACTTATCATAGGGCGACCAATGTGCCTACCAGTCAGATGATTGGTTTAAGTTGGAAAACGCCTTAAAACCATCACAACACTCTTACTTTCACAACTGTTTAGGGTGATTGCTATACCCTAACGACAAAATAATTAACACTCCAGGAAGAAAAAGAATGTTGTACTTGTTGGCCTCAGGGGCACTTTCTGGCACCCTGCTCACAAAGTATTCGAGTTCTAACATAACCATCACATACACATAGAATTCATATTACATCAAGTGTTTTGCAGGACATCACTGCATCGAAACATCTTTGTTAGCAATGTCTTTCACAGGAGCGACAGAAGAGGAAGGACGACTCGAAGCATCGGGCGCAGCCTTGACATCAGCGACAATATCGTCAGGCACCACGACGCCGGGCTTCCTCATCAAGATCCGCCCAGTGCGAACGGCTTTGTTCATAGCCTTGTCGCGCTGAGCCTTCAAAATGGTGCAGTTGTCCTCTGAAGCTTTGATAGCCAGTCGAGCGGCTTCTAGCTCTTGTGCGACAAGTTTCTTTGAAGCACGCAGATCTGTAATGGTCAAATCCTTGGTTGATAACAGTTGTCCAAGCCGTAGAACTTCATCTTGGGATATTTGCAGCTCGTGACGATGATGATCTAGGTCCGACATGGTGAATCAGTTGCTCCTTTCCAAAATAGTCAAAGAATTGCTAGCGTCATGGTATAACCTGTCTAGATTATCATGGGAGGCTATGAGTGCTCGTTTCTCCTCCTACGAACAAGAAGCAACATTCAACACCTAGTCTACAATAAGCGTGGCGAAGTCAACCAAGGGAGTTTACCTCGTGCGCCATCCTTTCAGAGTCAAGCTGAGCACTAAGGGAAGAATTCAAAGAACGCGCGCCATCCAAAGAAGCGGAAACTTGGGCTAGGTCAGCTTGACTTTGAGAATACTTCTTTTCAAGGTCAGAGCACCGTTGGGTTGAGTCGGCTTGGCTTCGAAGATACTTCTCCTCAAGGTCAGAGCACCGTTGGGTTGAGTCATCTTCTTGCAGTGGGTCCGTAGAGTTCGAGAAGGTTGGTGGTTTGTGACTCATAAACTCCCGGTGCTTATCCCTGGGTGGAGCTGGTGGTGGTGGTGGAGGTAGTGGTGGTTGCTGTTGTTGCACCCTTCGCTCCTGGCGCATCTCCTCCCTTTCTTGGCGCATCTCCTGACGCTCCTGTCGCATCTGCGCGTACATATCTGCCATGGTATCATCCATCTGTTGCATTATCCGCATCTGGGCTGCAACTGCTGGATCAGCTCCGACTGGTGGAGGATTTGGAGGATTTATGTCTGCTTGTTGTTGTTGTTTAAGCACCCTCCAGTTATGTGGATTGGCAGGTAGATCAATTCCTCCTCCCTTCCTGGTATTGACCATCTGAGTTAGAAGCATATGGTAATATAATTTTGCAAGGGGAATTATTTGGTAGGCAGAATGAACAGGCTAGTAGCTGGTTATGAACTGAAGATCCTTTGGTAGGGCTTGATCTGTTGTTTTATGTCAAGATTGGGGTAACTAGTCATATAAGGTTAATGTCCAAAGGTAAGATAGAATCTGTCAAGATGAGATAGATACGAGATACTAGATACATTTTAATGGGCATAATCTAGATTGTCTAGTTATTTTATAAATATTATCCTTTATGCCTAGATATATATGTAGATGTAATTGGGGACAGTAATCCACAACCCATCACACTCAATCAAAGATCCAAATCAGACAAGTATCATAAGAACAAACATTCAAGTGCATAGATACCTATATAAAAAAATAGTTTTGTTTTTGTTCCTAAGAGTAGGTCTCCTATTCCTATAGGTCACTTTAGGCACAGGATTTCAAAGTCTGAAATACACTTTTATCTTTAGAGTGAAAAGGTAAGGATAATCAGAGTAAAGCAGCAGTGGATGAGAAAAGATTAAGAAAAGTTTAGAAAAAATCAAAGTAGCGAAGGTAAGAAGGTAAGGGTTGTCCAGTTCTATCTAGGTTTCGTCCTACCGTCAACATTGCTCTGATACCACTTCTGTCACACCCAGATTTTAGGGGTCCAAAACTCGGGCGCGAAATAAACACCAGGTGTGCTGGAACCAAGTCTCACACATATGATGAATAGTGGCATAAAAATGAATTTCACATCTTTACTACATAATAGGAGTTCTGTACAAAATAAATAATTATATCATAAGGAGACAACGATCCAGCAACCAAAAGTTGACTAGGAGACGACGGCCTAGACCTCTCACGAACTCATCACAGCATCCTCCAAGCGCCTCATCCTACAATACCTGTTCTTGACCTGTGGGGGGTGTGAGACAGCAAGAGTGAGCTCACATACGTTCATCGCTCAACAACTTGTGGGGAATAATGTGCATGAACTCGCCAAAGGTGGGAGCTCATGTGAAGTGTAAGGCTTACCAAAGAGGATGGTTAGAGCTAAGCATTGCTTTTAAAGTTGGTCAAAATTTTGTTAGCAATTACTAATTATAAGTAAATACCAACCAAATTAAGTAGTAAAACAAAAGTGATAACAACACCCGCAATGCAATGCATATGACAAATTGAATTTAGTTCCATAAATTAATCATGTGAGGGTCCGAGGTGCTCATGACCATGAGCACGACTGATATACCAGTTTTACACTCTGCAGAGGTTGCACATCTTTACCCACAAGTCATGTTACCCATCTGCCAAGGGAAGGCCACTCCCATACACCTCTACCAAGGAGGCGAGGCAGGGTAACACTACGAGGCCTTTACAAAGTTCCACTAGCTTTAGAAAACCCGCTTTAGTTTCTAGGAAGCTCCAATGCAGGGACCCCTCGCTTGACCGCCATCGCAGCAAAATCAACCCAAGGGCCTCCCTACACTGACCACTCCCCTACTGCCCTTGCCCCTTTCCGGTAAGGTAGTCTTCCACTAGCTTTCGTAATTAGTCAGCCAAGGGCGTCCCATACCACCCTTGTGGTAGCACTGTTTTCCGGAGTGGTCGCTTCATGTTCCAATTAACATAATGATCTTATCATGAACAGTAAATAACAAGCTGATAATAAAAGTATGATCTTGAATAATGTGTATCTATATACCCAAAACCACATAAAGCAATAGCAGGTACTACCCAAAAATTCAGTGGTAAACAAGGTATAAAGATAGTCAAACTAGGGTAACCTATTGGGTCCCTTCAAAATTAACCTATGCAGATCATTATGATTAATAAGAACATCATTGGGTAAAAAGAAGTGATCAAGGGAACAACTTGCCTAGGACTTGAGATTCCAGGTACCAGGGTGATCTTCAGGTTCTCGTGACCTCACTACAAAACGTAGCAATATAAACAAACAGTGTATAGGCAACATTAACATCACACCAAACATAAGTACAAAATACATATTAACAATCTACATATTAAAATAAGATCATAAGAACATGAATCATTAATTTTGGAGTTATGGATTTTAAGTTATGAATTTCCAAAAGTTCTAGGTGCTAGGTACAAGATTAATTAGGAGATTAATTTTAATGTGGTTTTCATGTCAAAACAGAGACACTAGTTGATAAAAAATAATATTACACAATTATAGAAACTGGAATGGATCAATTTGGACTTAATATGAATTTTCTATGAATTATACAAGTTTCTAGTATTGTTTTTGTATTAAAAATCATTTCCAAAATTTATGATCTAATTTCTCCTCTCTGGACTATGCGCATAAAACAGATAAGTACAGGGTTTACTATGTAAATAGTTCTAAGACTCATAACTCCCCTGCGATGGACTGTGGGTTGTTTATAGGGTTCTACAGGATCTCTTTAGCAATTGTTACACCGCCAAGGGGTATCAAACGACCCTGGCTGTTTGATTAGAAATCAACGACGTGGATCACTTGATATTTTAAACGAACCAGTACGCACAGTGGACCGTTGGATCCTAGATCCCCAGCCCAGATTTAATCAAGTCGGATTCAAATCCCATCCGCTGATACGCACATCAACGGCGGAGGATCCACGAACCGAACCGATATCTGATCATGTAATCTCAGCCAAGTTATCAAGCCCACATGCACCAATCCTTGCTATTAACGGCCTCAGACGGCTATGCACGTGTACCGTGTAACTTAAAAAGGCTATCGAGTTCAACAACTTGAACTCATTATCCCAGAGATCTTCCACATTCATGAATATTACAGTAATCACATTCGATACACACACACTTTGGAGATAGAGCAGAAGACTTTACAAACATACTTTATATTTCCAAAACTTAAGTTTTACAACATAAAAAGAGTTATAATTATTACAAGTTCTAATATACTCAAAGTGCATAACTTATTACAATAGCAGGAAGGTAAGAACCCTTCAAAGCGCATACAAAAACCTAGCTAGTCCTCCTCCAGAACTGGATGCGCCCTCTAGCCATAGGAACTCCTAGAATACTCCTCATCACCTACAACAACATGGGTTCAAAAACCCTGAGTATGAAGTGTACTTTCACAAGTCTTACCCGACTAAGGAAAAGACTCTCAAGGATCTCCTAGATTTGGGAATCCAGGGAAGGCTTTTATCAAGAATCAACATTAATAGTTTGCAGAAAGCTTACTAAAATGAGTCCTTACTTTCAACATTTTAATGCTAGATTAAGTATTAATATACCTTGTTTGCATCTAGTCTAATTTCATCATCACATTAATCAATACAACATGATTTTTGCTCATTATGATTCCATCAATGACTTAAATTGCAGGCTAGTGACCAAGTCTTCATATCCAAGAAGTAACGGCGATCCGAATCGATTGATACCCAGCTGGGGATCTCCAACCACACGACATATGTAGCACTTAACCCTTGCATATGTCAACACACCACCGGGTTTCTCAAGACCAGAATGGGTTCATGCCAACCAAGAGCACAGATACTCCACCATCTAGCCTCTTGCCACGGAGGGTACACGCTACTCTCGCCATCTCTCCACTCCCATTGCGTGGTAGCCTTTCTGGTATTGGTCTGATCGAGGCAAAGCTTACCCATGACGAGGCATATGGCCAGTTAAAAGGTCCTCGATCAGTAGGCCTACATTCCCTATAATCCTTAATCAACCTAGGTAGAACATCACCTGTTCCTAGCCCAAGTCTCGATTTAAGTACTTCCATCCTTAGGATTGTTTGTGTTCCTTAGGATGATTAAAACATCATAGGAAACCTTGCATTAGATCTCTCAATGATCCTAATGAAAATATTCTTGTAGGTAAAGCCATCCTTCCTCAGGATAAACCTGAACTAGGCATTAGTGCAAAGGAAAAACTCTATCTGCAAGGTTTACCTCTAGGCAAGGCTAAGCAATTTTGTAAATCATGTTTGATACTTCACCAGAAGTACCTATAAAAGGAATGGATTTCAAGGTAGCCAATGCATCAAAGGGTTTCCAAGCAACTCCTATAAACTTAATGCACATTTCACTAGATTTAAATTGTGTAAAAATCATTTAAAAACACAAAGAAGGTGTTGCATGCACCGGGGCTTGCCTTTGTTGTAGTGAAGAGGTTCTAGATCCCTCTACCCAACCATCAATTAGATAGCTCCATTCTCTTGATGAGAAGACACTGGAGTAGACTCCTCTTTAGCGACCACTTCATCTTGAATCTTCACTCTTTATTTTGGGAGCTCTACATGAAATGATATGAACATGAATGCTTATGCTTATGCTGTTTGCAAATAAAATACTATAAAACGTCACAAGACTATACTTCCTCTCAATTCCACATGAGGGCTCGACATACTCCCCTACTAGGAGTTGTTCCTCTATAATCACTCTTTATCTTTGTTTCAATGGCTACCAGCTGACCACAAACAGATCTCAAGTTGAACACCAACTTGAGGTGAAAACACAAAAACTCAAATTCAGGTAACTGAAAAAGAACTGAATAGAATTCAGTTTTAGATACTGAAACTTTACATAGTTGACACCACAACCAATATTTAGTCTCCATTTCCTCTCACTTCCATTCACATACACAGGTGAGAGCATGAGGGGTGATCTTCGTTAGTTTTCAAATGAAAGCCTGAACTCAATTACCTTAGGCCTGCTGCCCCATCAACACACCTCCCTGTTAAAGCCCCTGGTACCTCACAATTTCATATGGTATAGACCAAAACTTCTTAGCCAAAGTTATACTCCAATTTTAGCTTTACCAACTTGGTATAACAACCCATGATTGAAAACATTCAGAGCAAATTCTATTGTACCCCAAAGTTACCCCCACACTGAACTGCTATTTCTGCTAAGTGAATAAAATTCAGTCACAGTCACTCTGACAGTCCAGTTTTGGACAACTATTATTTCGTACTTTATGTGGATTCAAGCCTAACTTGCTTAAAGGGATTTGTTCCTTATAACATGGTCTTTCACTTTGCTATAGCATTCCTACCCCAATTCTTCTTGGATTAATTACCACAAGGACCAAAATTGAATAAAAACACACAAATTCAGACTTAAATATTACTCTAAGTGTGAACCCCAACACCTGACAGTCCACCTTTTGGCCACTTTTACTCCCAAATTTATGTGGAACCAAGTCCACCTCACTTTATAAAACTTGCTCTCTTTACTATGGTCTCTATCTTTTCTATGGAAACTTTAATACAAAACCCCATGAATCAGTCACAAATGAATTCCAAACTAGGCATCCTGCAACAATTCAGTTCTCAGAACTGAATAAAAATTTAGTTATGTGTCCAGCCTAACAGACCAACTTTAGCCAACCCTTTTCTCCAATTTTTACACAGCAACAGACCAAGCTCACATTACCAAAGTTATTCCTTAGATATAGCTCTACTACTTTGGTATAGCACCCCTAGGTTGAAAACATTCAGAACAATTTTTATGAAGCACCAAAGTAGAGCCAAAACCACTGTAATTTCAGGTTTCAGTTTTGAATAAAAACTCAGTCCAACTAACCTGACAGTCCAAGTTCTCGGTGGGTGCATGAAACTGCTCGAGGAAGTCGTACGTTGGCCGGCCGACGATGAAACTAAACACGACGACGATTTGCAGTGGCACGACTATGTTCTGGCCACTATGAGGTGAAGGAGCTGGTGGTCGTGGTCACCACGCAGAGGGCTGGCGTGCTCGGCTCTGGTTCAGATCAAGGCTAGAGACTAGGGAGAGGCTTTCACCAGTTGGAACACAGGCCTCCACACACTTTACAGTGGTCTGTAGGTAGGGCTTAAGGAAAGGAGGAAAGCTTCATTGGACTTAGCCTTTTAACCAACTAATCATGGGGCAAGGTGTCCCTGACATGTTTGACATGTAGTAGAGGTGTTTTCCCATGGTGCCAGCCACATATGAACTGACCTACGTGGCCTCCATGCACCAAATACTCACAAACTCACAAGCATAATATAAACACTGAATCTGGACAGCTAACAGCCAAATATCCTAGTGAATAAGGACAAAAAGAAGAGTGGCTGAGAACTCCACTTGTGGCTAAGCACAAAGAGGTCCAAGGTCTGATATTCTCTGCTGGAGTAAGGTCACTAGAAGCTTTGTTACATATCCCATTTACACCTTCATTCACCTCTTCATCTATATCCGCAAGTGAACCGCTTTGTCCTCAACAGCAAACAGGAAACAAAACAATTAAATACTCCCCTATTCACTGCTCACAGCAGTCCAACTTGAATATTTTGCACTAGTAAATGATCTCTAGATCTTTAGTGACACCTTTCAACCTTATCCCCATCCAAGCTCATAGGTGAGAGCAGCAGGGGTGATCTTTTTAGATACTTAATGCCATCCTGAGGCTAGCTGTTTCAGTTCTGCTGCTCCCTCTCTCTCTCTCCTTGCTGTTTAGTCCCCCTTTATCTGACGATTTTATTTAGCCCTAGGCCATGTAAGTTGGTCAAACATGGACCCCAACCATAGCACTACCAACCTTACACAATCACCCAAGACCAAGGATGCAAATACCAAGAGTTACCATGCTCTAAAATGGGGTAAAAACACTAAAAACTCTGTTTTAGAAGTCTGAAACAGCACAGTTTAAGTCTGATAGAGGGTTTTGGCATTCCTTTTTCTGTCAATTCTACACAGCAAAAAGACTAAAATCTTATAATAAACTTGTTCTCCTTTGAATGAGCTTTAACTTTACTATAAGATTCTTAGTCCAAAACCTCATGGGCTGATCACAAAAGGCTCCAAACTTGGCATCACTCACTCATTTTCAGGTTTTCAGTCCTGAACCAAAGTCAATTGCACCCACCTGACATTCCCAAATTTGAGCAGCTGCCACTCCAATTTTTGCATAGGATCAAGCCAAACCCACTTAAGTAAAGTTGTTCGCCATCATATGGTCTTCACTTCCTTTATAAATATTATAGCTAAAAACTTCCTAGATCAGCCACAAATGAACTCCAAAACAGTTATCAAAACATTGAAACTCAAATTCAGTTACTGTTTCGGATCTGAAAATGCAGAAATTTGTCAACCTCTTTTTGGACTACCTTTTCTACTAGTGGCATATACTTTGAAGGGCAAGTTTATTAATAAAGTTTATACTCCAACAGTCCCTGCACAAATATGATACAGTGACCATTTGCTAAACCCTCATAGATTCCAAACTACAGAGGTCCAAAGTTTGCCCAAATTACTGAAATTCAGACTCTGAATTTCACTAAGTCGGAAATCCACACTTTCATACAGCTCTACTTTAGGCCAGCTTTTCTCTAGGTTCCAAATAGCTTTAGGGCTAAGTGTCTGAATCAAATTTATACTCCTAATTTAGCTCTATAATTGTGTTACAATCATCATAACCTATAACCCTATGGATAGAGCAATAGAGAGCTCCAAAGTTACACCAAAACACTGAAATTCAGGCTTTGCATTTACACTAAGTCTGAAATCTGACAGCCCTAATTTGGACCACTTTTTCAGCCAGTTGCATATAGTTTTAGGCTAGTACACTTAGTAAGGATTGTTCTCCAACAGTCACTTTAAAATTTTGTTATAGTAACTCCTTACCAAAAGTCCATAGATCAAAAGTTATAAGGGTCCAAAAACAGCTATATGAAACTGTTTTCAGCCCAATTCAAACTGAACCCAAGCTGAACTTTTGCCAATTACTCCAAATTTCTCCACACAACTTGGAATTCTCCAAATATGAAATTTGTTCACTTTTCCATGTTCTACAACTTTGGTATATAGAATTTTAGCTAAATCCTTCTAGATTTTGAATTCCACATTTAGGGTTAGTTTAGGATTTCAAATGAGTTTCATCTGTGTTTCAGCTTCTTCCAGGGATTCATCCCTTTGATCCATCCATCAAAAACAAACTTACTCTCTAGTCTAAGATCCAACTTTAGCATTTGTAGCTCATTCCCAACAAGTCCGTGATTTCAGAGTTATTTGTTTATCCACAATTCCAAGCAAGGTTTTCAACCTAAGTCTTATACTCAACACACGACATCACACTTTTAAAAAGGAAATTTTAACCTAGTAAATGCATTCTAGGTATATCAAACAAGATAATGCAAGTACTTATGATGACATCCGAACATTTTAGTTATCGTAACACCAGCGGTGTTACAGCCTTCCCCCTAAAAGAAATCTCGTCCCGAGATTCAAAACTCTAGGCTAGGTAATGGAAAAGGAAACACGTCACGGACTTATTTCCTAACTTCTCTCACAAGGCAGGGGAGGTGTTCTGTATTGCTTAACCACAAGTTAACCACGATGTCATTTGACATCCACACCCGTATCATATGCTATGGACTTCCAATGATGATTCGGCAATAAACCTCTTTCTGTGTGTTTTACCTAAGATGTTGCATCTAATTTGTTTTGGATAAAGTCTATCCATTTGTCCATTTCTCGTTCAACAGACTCACATAGGAAATCACGGTGGTACCATTTCATCATGAAACACAACCTGAAACTATGGTACCAACGTGTGCCAAGTCATTTATCCACACACGTGCATCCACAGGGAATACCCAAAGGAATAGCCATTTTAACTCTTGGAATTCAACAAACTGCTATAGATATTAAAAGTTGCCTCTGAAACAGGCAGTTGTTTCTTACACCATAGTCATAGAAAAGCTCACATGTTACATGATCCAGGTGAAACAGGAAAAACTCTTTACAACAAAGTTTAACCTAGTTTTTTACTAGCTAACATTGCCATATGGGTCTACCTTACATCTACGTTTCAAAACTAATTTACATAGGTATATTGCCCGACGAGGATTAAGTTGCCTGCTATATCTTCTCCGGTTATCCCTGGACTGAATTTTCAGTAGCAGTGTGATGGGGTGAACTTTGAGCTCGATTTTGAATGGGCTTCGGTGACTATTTGATGGTAAGCATTGTGGCAAAGTTGAAGATGGATTATAGGTGTATAACTTTGATACAGAAGGTTGGCTTAGTCACCACATAAAAATTGGATAAAATTAACCCCAAACATGGTCTGTCAGGCGCTCTGAATGAGTTCTCCATGGTACAGTAACTGCTCGGGTTCAGAACGCTTCACCGTCGACGATCGCTCCTCCGCCGCGATTCGTGTCACCGGCGTAAGGATTCGCGCTCGGGGCAGATGGATAACATCGCGGGGCAAGTGAATCTTCGCCGCCGGTGAGCTGGACTCCACTCCGATGACTTCCGTCGTACCAGCCTACTTGGCGGCTTGAGCAGATATGCTCTCCGGTGAACCGCCGTCGCTCGGTCTTGCGCCGCGTGTCCGGGCACTTTACCACGTCGCGGATAGTTACGCTAGGGGCGTCCGGTGATCGTCGGAGAGACCGCCACGGTAGAAGCCACCTAACGCTCGCGCCAGTGCCTTTTTCTTTTCCGGCCGCCGCGCGTTATCGCTCGATTCACTGGCCACCGCTGGCGAGCGCTATAAATTGAAGGCCCGGGCAACTGAATTAGATCATCCCAAAGCCATAGCACCCGCTCCCACCCTCGATCATTCACCAGCGCTCGCGAATTTCAAATTCTCCCCAAATTCTCCCCAAATTTGGCAAAGTGGGAGGGATGTTTTTGAAAATAAAACTTGATGGTGGATCCATCATGGCCGTGATGGGTTCAACATCAGAAAAGATGTACCTCTGCCAGGTACCAAGTTTTTTGGTTTAAATGATTAAGCTGAGACCGGGCGGGTGACTTGCACGAGAAGAGAGTCTCGGTGTAGTGTCTCCATCTGAGTCGATTAAGGACCGTGTCGATGTAGGCTTGATGACCGAGGACCCTTTAACTGGTCACATGCCTCGTCATGGGTAAGCCTTGCCTTGGGTAGACTAAGGCCAGAATAAGATAACACGAAATGGGCGTGGAGCGGTGGTGAGAGTAGCGTGTACCCTCCGTAGCAAGAGGCTGGACGGTGGTGTATCTGTGCTCTCGGTTTGCGTGAACCTAATCTGGTCTTAAGAACCTCGGTGGCGGGTTGACATATGCAAGGGTTAAGTGCTACATATGTCGTGTGATTGGAGATCCTCAGCTGAGTATAATCGATTCGGATCGCCGTACCTTCGCGGTTATGAAGACTTGGTCACTAACCTATACGTAGAACTCCAGTAAAGATGAAGGGATTAAGGAGAAATTGGCTAGTGTAGGACAAGTGATTGAACTAGGGTAGGAAGAACTCTAGATGTAGGTAATTTTACTAACTTGACCATAAAATTGGATTTTTAAGGATCCACTGTTAGTAAGAATTTATGCAAAACAGAGTCTTTGATCTTGAGATACCTTACCTTGACTCCCTTAAAACCAGCATACCCTTGAGAGTCTTTTCTTTAGTCGGGTAAGACTTGCTGAGTAATTCCATACTTAGGGTTTATTCCCTATTGTTTTTAGGGGAGGAAGCAGCAAATTTTTGTTGCTTTTGTACCAAGGTGGTGTCAAATGAAGAAAAGCAAGACTGAAGATGCGGGAGGACCTAGTCCTCCATGAAAACTTTTATGTAAGAACTTATCGGGAGGAGTTTTTACCTCCCTTCGTATTGTAATAATACTACTCAGCACTCGTTTTATAACTCTGGTCTGTAATAAGTAACTTGATCTTACTTTCTAAATAAATGTAAGTTTATTTAATCGCTTCCGCATTTCTATATCTCTGATGTTCTGTAATGTCTGCAAGACAGGTGAAATGTTCCTGGAAAGGTAAGAAAGAAGATACCGAACTTGTCAAGTGATTCAGGAACATCTACAGGGTTATCTGATGTCTGTCAGACAAGGACAACTGTAGGTGGGCCTAATGACTTGGGAGGTTCCGTCACAGCTGGTATCGGAGCGAAGCCCTTCTCTGCAGATATTATGAGGCATCTTCAAAAGGATTTTCTAAAAACTTACCTAGAAAGATTTCTTCCATTCTTACCCCTTATATCTGAAGAATCTATATGAAAGACCAGATAGGAGGAGTGCAATGTATAGAAGGTATGAATCAACTAAGGTTGGTTTTGTAATTATACATGCATCATGCTAAGAACCATACTAATAAAATTTCCCCCTTAGAAAAATGCCGCCGCGCACAAGGAAGACTGCGTGTAAGCATACTGGACCAATCGGTGTACCCTGTCATCAACTTGCCCCACGGCATGAGGATAGCAGCAGCGGGAGCAATGATCCAATCGAGGATCTTGAGGCCCGAGTGAATCAGCTTCAAACGGAGCCTCAACGTAGGACGAACATATGGGTCGCGGATGGCGACAGAATAAATGAATTAAGAAGTCACAACCGCCGTCTGCAGGATCAGCTTGCTGATCGGGATTTAGCGCTCGATTAGGCGGTTCAGTCTCGTTCAGTGGCCTGGGCTAAGGAAGCAAAGGCTCGAGCCCGAGTTGAAGAACTTAGCTCTGCCATTGACAACCTGCAGGCGTATTGCAATACCCTACATGAGCAAGTCCATGTACTGTATTCGCAACTACAACCCAGTGCACTTGCGGATCCTGTCGGGTCGGAAGCCGGACCCTCACATGTTGCGGGAGAAGCGCTTGGTGGTGAGTTGGACCTTTTTAGGCCCCCTCCTACTATGAGGCTGGTCGATGAATGGTCTCCCACACCTGACGACGAGGCTGCCAGGAGCAACCGAAAGCAGGAATAGTGGTGTAGTAGTAGAAATAGAAGTAGTGTATTGTATAATAGGTTGTACTATTGTATAATAGGTAGTGCTATTGTATATTAGGTAATGTATCCTGTTGTAAAAAAATCCGAGTCTGTAACATTACTCTTTTTGGTAATGTAAATTGGATAGTTTTTCTTCGGCATATTATAGTTGTTTCCAAATGTTGGTTGCCACAGATGCCGTCCAAGACCCGATCACAGGATGCAGCTGGAACCTCCAGTGGGAGGGAGTCTACCCCAAATCCGCCTCCTGTCCCTCCCACACTTGCCGAGGCGATTGCCGCCTTGGTAAATGCAACCACAGATAATACCCGTTTTCTGAGAGAGATGGCGGGTCAACAGTTTCAACAACAAGGCAGGCGGGGTTATCAACAGGGCCCCCGTGAAACCTCTTACTTGGACTTCTCAGAGACACGTCCACCGCTGTTTGTCAAAGCCGAGGACCTGTTAGAGGCAGACGAATGGATTCGTGTCATCGAGCAAAAGTTCGGACTTCTGCGATGTTCGGAAACCCAGAAGCCCTTATTCGTAGCCTAGCAACTGCACGGCCCTGCCAGCACTTGGTGGGGAAATTTTGTGGCCGTTCAACCGGCCAATCATCAGATAACATGGGAAGAATTCAAGTTGGCCTTCCACGAACATTATATACCAGAAGGTGTCCTTCACATGAAGCAAGAAGAATTTATGAAGATGAAGCAAGGAGGGGATACTGTTAATCAGTATCTCAATAAGTTCAATCATTTGTCGCAATATGCAATCGATCAAGTGAACACCGATCTAAAGAAGAAGAATTGTTTTATGAGAGGTTTAAATGATCGACTGCAAAGAAAGATGGCAACCTGCATAGATCTTACTTATGGAAGAGCTGTCAGTACAACATTGGCAGTAGAAGCGAAGTATGCAGGCGTTAGAAAATCCAAGGGTTTTGGAGGTGATAGGCCTAGTCAGGGCCTGGTGAAAAGGCAACGGTTTGTTATCCGGCCTTCCAACCAGAATCGCTCTTTCTCTCGTCCACCCTCCTTCCCTTTTAAGCAACCAATATTTATTCGTCCCAATAATGCCCCCACTGCATCAAGTTAGCCGGGTGCCCCAGGCACTCGATTCCCTGCCCTTCCCAGTTCATCAACGGGATGCTTCAATTGTGGGAAGTCTGGGCATTTTATCAAAGATTGCCCTTATCCAAAGCAGAACCAGTCAAATAATCAGCAAGGATCTGGGAATTCATCTCAAGTCAAGGGAAATACTATGGGCAAAAATACTAAGAAGACGGGACGCATATATTATACGCAAGTGGCCACTACACCGGACGGTGAGCTGGTAATGATGGGTACGTTCCTTGTGGCCAATCATCCCGCAGTTATTCTCTTTGATTCTGGTGCTTCGCATACATTCATCAGCAAGAAATTTGTGGAGCAACATTGCATTTCATGCCATGAATCAAAAGAAGGGTTTAAAATTCACTCACCTGGGGGACAAATATTTACTAGAGAAGTGGCCTATCAAGTGCCCGTAACATTTGCCGGACGGGACTTTCCTACTAATATGATCGTTCTGAAAGGCCAAGACATAGATGTCATTTTGGGCATGAATTGGTTGGCCAAACATAAAGCAACCCTCAACACTGAGCAAAGAACTATCATAATCAAGAGGAAATTCTATTGCCTATCCCCATTCCAACCAAAGCTACTGGCAGAGTTTATGAAGCCATTATACCGGAAATCAAGGATATTCCGGTAGTATGCGAGTTTCCCGATGTCTTTCTAGACGATTTGCCTGGATTGCCACCTAAAAGGGATGTAGAGTTTGTAATTGAGTTGAAGCCCGGTACGGCTCTCGTATCTAGAAGATCGTACCGAATGCCTCCAAATGAGTTGGCAGAATTGAAAATTCAATTACAAGATCTACTTGAGAAAGGATTCATCCGGCCAAGCTCGTCACCATGGGGTTGTCCAGCCATATTCGTTAAGAAGGATCAAACTTTACGGATGTGTGTGGATTATCGACCCCTGAATGAGGTCACTATCAAAAACAAGTACCCTCTTCCACGGATTGACATTCTATTTGATCAACTGACTGGAGCGAGGGTATTCTCCAAGATTGATCTCAGATCGGGCTATCATCAGATCCATATCCGGCCCGAGGATATACCAAAGACCGCATTCACTGCGCGGTATGGATTATTTGAATACCTGGTAATGTCTTTCGGATTGACAAATGCTCCTGCCCACTTCACGTATTTGATGAACTCGGTGTTCATGCCCGAGTTGGACAAGTTCGTGGTGGTCTTCATAGACGATATTTTAATATATTCCAAGAATGAAGAGGAGCACGCCCAACATTTACGGATCGTGTTAACGCGCTTGAGAGAACATCAGTTATATGCCAAATTCAGCAAATGCGCGTTTTGGCTGGAACAAATTCAATTTCTGCGACACGTGTTATTTGCAAAGGGGATTGCGGTGGATCCCAGCAAGGTCAAGGACATTTTGGAGTGGAAACCCCAACCACTGTTCACCAAGTCCGAAGTTTCCTTGGACTAGCTTGTTATTACCGCCGATTTATACCAGATTTTTCTAAACTTGTGAAGCCAATCACAAGTCTATTGAAGAATGATACTAAATTCAATTGGTCTTCCAACTGTAATGAAGCTTTTGAGAAATTGAAGATATTATTAACCACTGCTCCGGTATTGGCTCAACCAGATATTAACAAGCCATTTGATGTGTATTGCGACGCATCAGGTAGTGGTCTCGGCTGTGTGTTAATGCAAGAAGGCCGAGTAATCGCGTATGCTTCAAGGCAGTTGCGCCGGCATGAGGAGCATTATCCAACTCATGATCTGGAGCTAGCTGCAGTGGTTCATGCCCTAAAGATTTGGCGTCATTATCTGTTGGGTAATATCTATCACATTTATACAGATCATAAAAGCTTGAAGTATATCTTCACCCAGTCAGAGTTGAACATGAGACAAAGGCGATGGCTTGAGCTTATCAAGGATTATGAACTGGAAATTCATTATCACCCAGGCAAGGCCAATGTAGTGGCAGATGCACTTAGCCGTAAGGTTTCTTGTTACTGTCTTACGGTAAAGACCTCTGACAATACACTATGCCAGGAAATGGAGAAGCTAAACCTGGGTATGATTCAGCATGGAACTTCAAATCACTTGAAGCTTGAGTCAGTCCTCTTGCAAAGAATAACTGATGCTCAAAAGAATGATGAGGGTATGAGGCATATACGTGAGAAGATTGAGGCTGGCAAAGCCAATTGCTTCCGAGAAAATGATCAAGGCATTGTATGGTTTAATAACCACATAGTGGTGCCGAAGGATGAAGAGGTCCGCCAGCAAATTCTTGATGAAGCACATCTTAGTCGCTATTCTATTCATCCCGGAAGCACTAAGATGTACCAAGATCTGAAACAACATTATTGGTGGACGAAAATGAAGATCGAGATTGCACGCTATGTGGCTAGATGTGACACCTGCAGACATGTCAAGGCCATACACTTGAAAGCTGCCGGTCCATTACAGTCTCTACCAATACCAACATGGAAATGGGAAGACATTAGTATAGACTTTATTGTGGGATTGCCCAGGACCGCAAAGGGGTATGACTCTGTCTGGGTTATTGTTGATCGGCTCACGAAAATTGCTCACTTTCTGCCAGTCAAGACATATTACCCGGTTCTTACCTATGCGGAATTATACATTGCTCGCATTCTTAGTTTGCACGGTGTTCCAAAGACTATAGTGTCGGATCGTGGACCTCAATTCGTATCCAAATTCTGGAAAGAACTTCATAAATCCCTGGGTACTAAATTGCTCCACAGTTCGGCCTATCATCCTCAAACAAGTGGACAGACTGAAAGGGTTAATCAAATACTTGAAGATATGCTGCGGGCATGTGTTCTGGACTTCTCACAAAAATGGGATGAATGTTTGCCCTTAGCGGAGTTTTCATATAATAATAGCTATAAAGAAAGTATCAATATGGCACCTTTCTAAGCTTTATATGGAAGACGATGTCGTACTCCGCTAAATTGGTCTGATCCTGGAGAAAGGTACTTCTTTAGGCCTGATCTGGTGAAAGAAACAGAAGCAAAAGTTCAGAAAATAATTCATAATATGAAGAAAGCCCAAGCTCGTCAAAAGAGTTATGCAGACCAACGATGACAACCCTTATACTTTCTTGTGGGAGATTATGTCTACCTGAAAGTTTCACCAATGAAGGGCGTATCGCGTTTCGAGGTTAAAGGGAAGCTTGCACCCAGGTACATTGGTCCATTCCCTATACTTGAGCAATGTGGACCAGTGGCGTATCGACTTCAGCTCCCCGAAACTTTGTCTGCTGTACATAATGTGTTCCACGTGTCCCAATTGAAGAAATGTCTTCGGGTTCCCGATCGAACCATTGAAGTGACAGATGTTGTCCTTGAACTGGAGTTGACATATTCTAAGCACCCTATTCGAGTCTTGGATCAAAAGGACAGGGTTACCTGAAGAAAAACTCTCAAGTTCTATAAGATACAGTGGAACCAACATTCTGAAGATGAGGCTACATGGGAAACTTGATGGTGAATCCATCATGGCCGTGATGGGTTCAACATAGGAAAAGATGTACCTCTAACAGGTAACAAACATTGGGTTTTAAATAATAAAGCTGAGACCGGGCGGTTGACTTGCACGAGAAGAGAGTCTCGGTGTAGTGTCTCCATCTGAGTCGATTAAGGACCGTGCCGATGTGGACCTGATGATCGAGGACCTTTTAACTGGTCGCATGCCTCATCATGGGTAAACTTTGCCTCGGGCAGACTAATACCAGAAAGGCCAACACGCAACGGGAGTGGAGAGATGGCGAGAGTAGCGTGTACCCTCCATGGCAAGAGGCTAGACGGTGGTGTATCTGTGCTCTCGGTTGGCGTGAACCCGGTCTGGTCTTAAGAAACCCGGTGGTGAGTTGACATATACAAGGGTTACGTGCTACATATGTCGTGTGATTGGAGATCCCCAGCTGGGTATTAATCGATTCGGATCGCCATTACTTCTCGGATATGAAGACTTGGTCACTACTTACATGTAGCAATCCAGTGAACTGAAGGGATGATAAATAGATGGCTAGTACAGGCCAAGTGCTTGAACTAGGGTAGAAAGAACTCTAGATGCTGGTAATTTTACTTAACCTAACAAGTAAAAATGGATTTTAAGGATCCACTCATAGTAAGATTTTCTGCAAAACAGTGTCTTTGATTCTTGATAAACCTTACCTTGAATCCTTTTAAAACCAGCATACCCTTGAGAGTCTTTTCTTTAGTTGGGTAAGTTTTGCTGAGTAATTGCGTACTCAGAGTTTTATTCCCTGTTGTTTTTCAGGTTATAACTTTGTGCTGCTGTTGATGGTGTTAAGTGCCTATGGGCTCGGCCTTCTTATAAGTCTAAGTAACCCTTCTATACTTCTTATTGAGGATGGTCACTTGAGCTAGCATATATTTCAAACTTATAAATAATTTAGAACATTTCAAAGTTTATTTCTTTGAATCACTATTGTAATCACTCCGATAAACATAACGTAAACTTGATGTAACTTGTTGAATTTGGTAATAAGATTTTCGCTGCAAAAATGTTGGTGTGTGATTTGTGTTTACTTAATCCTGCGATCCTGGTTGTAAGTGGTTTATCCGGTATCCTTGGGGCACTCGGACGGATCCTGTTAAGTTATCTGGTGCACATGCATAGCAGTCTAAGGTCTCTAAGACAAGGACAGGTGCATGTGGGCCCAATAATTTAGGAGGTTCTGCCACAGCTGGTATCGGAGCAAGATTAAGTATATTCGGTCACATACGTATTTTCAAAGTAAAAGTTTTGGTTTTAGAAAACCTATTTTCAACTAAACACATTGTTTGGCTTTGAAAAACAGCTTTGAAAAACTATAATGCTAGCGACATCCTCTGTTAAGCCCTAAATTAAGGACTATCAGGTGGCTTATTTAAAAACCACTAACCCACAACTGGGGGTATTGCATACATGTGTAATGTTATTTTTGAGGCCATTCAGTTTTGAATGGATCGATGCTCAAGGTAAGGTGAGATGTGAGAGCATGACCGAACAAACGTCGGTCTAGGGAAGAGCATAAAAAGCGCTTGACTATATACATGCTCTACATATGTATATACGAAAACTATTATGTGGAGTATTTACTTTTTTGGGAATTCAGTACCCCATGGATGTGTATGGGTATATAGACATGGGAATATTAAGAAGTGTAATGTACTTGTAACGACGCACCTACGCTCAGGTAAGAAGTTGAGTTACCATAATGGGCTGCCCTATGGTTAAAGTGTGGCAGCGGCACCTATGCGTGGCTTGACGCTTAATGAAGAGCTGGCCTCCATATAGAAATATATGGAGTATAAACTGTCTTGTGTGGATCTTGCATCATGGGGAAATGGGCTATGATGGATTTTTTTGCAGGTACACTAACCTCAAAAACGTATGTGTAGCTGTTGACTAGAAAAATACCGAGAGAGTCGTAAGTATGCCACCGAGATAGAACGTTATTACCACATTATGTTGGCAAAATTTGTGAGGACGCATAGGACGAGCATGCATCTTGATTGTTGCATCATGTTTGTCACCTATACATCCAAAATGCTTCTCTCGCCTTTATTCCAGTAACCGGTGATTGTAAATATTATGGTGTAATGTCATATTATGAACCCCAATGAAATAGTTGCCATCCATTCTTTAGGTAATATGTTTAGGTGTTATATGTGTTTACTCTTGTACTTGATGTGTCAATAGAATGTTGGTGACCTGTTTGTCTAAACCCAAAACTAGGTCATGTTCTTATTTAGTGAACTATGACCCAAAATTTGAATTTTTCCATTATCTCTCCATGACTAAACTCATGCAAATGGATGTTTGGATAATTTCTTTATTCAATGCAAGATGTGCATGGGCTTAAAGCTGGGATCTTGAGTTCATGTTCTTGGCAATTAACTTGTAACTCCCTTAGTGGTCGTGTTTTCATCCTAGATCCTGCCCTTGCTCAGTTAATGCAGGTTGATGTCCCTTTTGTATTTGGCCTCTCCTTGTGGATTATCTTGTCGCTTTATCAACAAAACCTAGGAAATTCATGTCTGATCATTTTCCTTAATTTGATGCCTTTGGTTTTCTCATATCTATCGAAGGCATACCAACTTAATCTTATGATTGTTTTCCCTCTGTATCTAATCAGATACTAATCCTTGACGGTGTAATCTCTATGATGGGCATAGAAATATGCTTGGGGCTGAAATAACAGTCTCCCATCACACTCCTTTCATCAAGTTTAGGTTATGGCCATGTCTTGTTCATTTCATCGAGCCATGATCTATTTGGGTTCTCTACTTGTAACCATTTTGACAGGTAGAGTCTCTTTGTATATTATCACCCTTGCCCAATCTATTGATGTCGCGCGAGATTTCTTATTGGTTACATCTGGTAATGGTGTTATGACTAAAATCGATAGCACCACGATGAAACCGAGGGCCTCCTGTGGGTGATCAGCACATGGTTGCGCTACTTGGCATGCGTTGGTATCACCGTTAGTAGTCATAATCCATTATGAGATTATATCGATATGTTATCTCTGCATAAATTGTTCTTACCACGTGAGATTCATTATTGGTGCCAGTTCTGTCATGGTGTCACGATTAAGGACTTATGGTACCGTGGCAAAACTGAGAGCCTCTTGTGAATGCGGACACAGGATTTTGCTGCTTGGCGCATGTCAGTATCGAAGTCTTTAGTCATGATCCGTTATGGAATTACACTGATGTGTTATCTTCTGTGGACCTTCCCTTGAACCAATTTCTATGTTGTTTGTCAAGTGATCAAGCAACATCTATCGTCTTTGTTGGATCAAAAGGGCATACCACTTTCATGTGTGGTTTCTTTTCTTTTGATCTTGGTAGTGACTAATACAAGTTCCCTTTACGTCCTTGGCGTAAAGGTGAAGCCTTGGAGCTTTTTAGTGTTGGAAAACAGCTGATTAGCTCTCAAAATGGAGATTGACTTTTCTTGCTGCTGAGATTGCAGGAGTTTGTTCATTCGCTCTCTAATTTAATCCATGTATTCCCGAATGTTTATCTCGCATGAAGAAACGGATGAACAACATGACCAAATGGATTTCTATTCAAATACATGATCTCTTGTTAACCAAAGTGAACTCTCAACCCTTGGCTTACCGATGGTACTGAGAGGACTTGCTCAATGTCAAAAGTAGTTCAACAAGTTGGTTTTACTAACTTGTAACTGCATTGTGATCAAAGGTTGAGTTTAGAGATTGTTTTATCGAGTTGTCTAAACTCACTTTGGTTCGAACCATCCTAAGGAAGTACTTGCAAAAATCAAGTTAAGTCAACTGATAACCACCTAGTCATCACTCTAGTTATGCCTCGATCGCCTCATGTGTGCTTTTCCAGCATGAGTGATTAGGTCGAGTCATGCTTAGTGCTCGATAAAGCAGATTGATTGTGAAGTCAACATTTGTTGATCATCTTCACTAATGCATTCCTCGAATTTTTATCATCTTCCTGGAACTTGAATTCCTCAAATGACCACTTGTTCGTAAACCTCTTTCTGTGTGTTTTACCCAAGAGGTTGCATCTAGTTCTGTTTGGGTAAAGTCGCATATCTACCACTCGCCCAACAGACTCAGATAGTTCAATGTCATCAGAAAAAGCAAACTGCACACATGGAACCTTATGTGTTCTTCTAGCAGACATCGTCTCTATTGATGGACATCACTAAAATTAGCTTAAGGCGATACATATTATGTCCACTAGAGAAACCACATCCTGAGGCACTCGTCTTCGCTCAGGACTACCTTATGATTATCGCTGATATGGACATGGGTTACATGCTTCTCTACTCTTAAAAGTCTTTCGCTCCGAATCTCGGGATGAGATTCTTTAAGGGGGAGGGCTGTAACACCCCAGGTGTTTATCGTCTGCTCGACCACGAGTGTGGACTTTAACACGTGATAGCGGTGAATAACAGTCTCTCTGTCTTAATCTGTTTCGTCTGTCGTGAGTTCGACATTGTTTTTATTTATCCGGGCTCTTCCTAAATTTTCATGATGTTTGGAACATAGTTGTTCCAAAAATCGGTGTGTTTGGTGATTATTTAAAATTCAACGCTCGCGCGAATACGAATTCGAAAACTCGACCTACTCTTACAATTTTTATCAAAGGCAAATTAATTTGAACTCGACGACTAAAATGTTTGGGGCAAAATAATCTGTATCGCACGTTGTCTGAGAGAAATCATGCGCGAGGTTAGGATCCAATTTATCCTTCAGCACGATGTTTTGGCGACGAAATCGCGTATACATTAGCAGATCTGGTTTCGGCTAATTTTGGTCGACTCACGCAGAGCAGATTATCGAAGTCAAAATCAGTTTTATTCGGGTTGTCGTTTCTCGTCCGGATCCAAATCTTCGGATATGAGTAACTGAGTTATGGATATCTGTAACGCTTAAAAAAGGGAAAACAAAATATCCAGTCGTCTATCCCTACTGCTACCCCTTCAGATTTTTTTAGCCGATCTCATCTCCTCGCGCGCTCCTATATTCTCACGTCATGGGATTTTTTGGGTGAGCCACAGCACCGTCGTCGCCCTCATCTCCATAGGATATTTCTTGGCTGCCGCTCAGCTCAAGAAATATCAGCCGTCGTCCTCATCCGCTCGTAGCGCAGAAAAAAAATCTGGTCGCGTCTTCATCTTCTTCACAGCTGCCACCCCAACAAATCCCACGCACATAGCTCCCTCATGCTTCTCTCTCCCTCACGTCTTCCTCCCATGCGTGCAGCTCGCCCCAACTCCTTGCTCCTCCATGGCTGGCACTTCCCCAGCTCGGATGGCGCCCATCTCCCTGCTTCCCCTAGCCGGCGTTCGGTTTCTAGCTCGCCACGCGCCCAGCTCCTTGTGCACAATGGTGGCCGCTGTTGAGCTCCCCTATGGGCTAGTTGCCCCTCCCTGCTCTCAGCTCGGCCTCAGCTTCTCCTGCTATCCAACACACCCATCTCCCTCAGGCTCGCCTAGTCTACGCGCCGTCCCATCTCTTTCCAAGGCGCGCGCCCGACTCCCTGTTCACGGCGCCCAGCCGCTCCATCTCCCACTGCGCCCCTGGCTTCCTGCAGGTGTTCCAGTCGTCAGCGCCGCTGATTGGAACTGCTTTCCATCGGTCCAGTGTTCCTGCAGGGCTTCCTGTGAGCTTTTCCCTAAGAAAAAGAAGATCGCCGTTGTCTTCCTCGTCGAGCGCCGTCGGGTCAGCCTCTAGCTCCCTGCGTCCTCGCCTCCTGATCCACTCCATGGCCGGTCGTCGTGTGTGCTCATCCTCGCCAAGATCTGGTCCTGCGAGCTCCATGCGCCTTAGCTACGCTCGTCGTGTCCTCCGCAAAATTTTCGCCTAGCCGCGCGGACCTCACCGTGAGCTCTGGTGCCGGTCGCCGTCGCGTCCGGGGTTTTGACATGTCTCCCTGCTCGCCGTCGAACTTGGGTGCCCTGCTCAGCCTTCGGAGCTAGCGCGTCGCCATGGTGTTACCGTCTCACCGAGTCTCCAAGCCGGCCATCAAGTCTACTTTCGCTTCCGTGCCGCACACACTCATCTTTGCTAGCTGGCCGTGCACCTCAATCCGTTGTTCCGAGTCTGCCAGTTGCCATTGCTCATCCGCATCAAGACATCACTCACCATAGTTCAACTCACTAGTTTGTCGTTGTTACATCGTCACGTCTCAATGCCAGTCCCTGTGTGACATCTCCGACTTGTGTTCATGCCGAGGATCCCAAGAGAATGTGGAGAAACAAGCCCCAAGTCGATGCCCCCAAGTACTCGACGAAAAGCCTGAACTATAAATCATCGCGGTTCTTGCAGAGTTCGCATCGAATTTATTATTTTGTTTTAATGAATGGACTGATAGATCTTTAGGTTGCGATGATTATTCCGCTTGTAGCTTGGGCACGTATTTATTTGACGCTTGTAGGAATACGGGGCTACATGTAGCATGGTAATTATGTCCACGATTGCGAAGTCGTCGTGCCACGTAGCTAAGTTTAGATTTAACGACATAGGTTATGCGAGAAGGATTAAATCAGTGTTTCGTATTCGATGAGTGGTCGAAGTAATAATATGAGGAATAGGTCTAGTGCCTCTGACGACTAGTCGATAGGTTCTTTTAAAAATTGATTATGCTAATTTTAATTAAGTGGTGGAATGATGCCTTACCTTAGTAGTTGTCGAATTCCATATTTATCGATCAGTTAAATGTCATATTTGAATTTGGTTGCTTAAGTAAATTGTCATGAATAAATGTTCATCAATATTTTAATTAGTTAAGAGCAAGTATCACCATAAGGTTCGCTTTAAGTGAATTCTGAAACCTACATAGTAGACTTTACACCTTAATGATTTAACTCTTTATGATCTAAATTATGATCTTGTGAAGAACTCTTTGTTTGTTGACTGGTTAAGTGTTATGAATATATAATGGTTGTTACACAATATATTTACGAAGCGAAGAACATCGATAAGTCTATTCCTGTGAAAACCCGAGGACTATTAGTGGAGAGTGCGCATAAGCGGGTTAGATCTTTGGTTGTTTAGAAGGTCGTTTTGTAGAACTCTATGATGTTTGAATTAGATTTTGTTAAGCTAGAAAGGCACGGCTATTGCACTTAGTCGTATGTCGAAACTAGTGTCTCTGTATGAAATTGTACAACACCTCGCCGCTAGTTGTTTAATTCGCTATCGCATAGCACTATTTAGGTTTGTAATATTCTTGTCTATATGCATTCATGTGCATAATGCATTTCATTCAGGTACATTAATTAATCACGTGATTCGGAGGACCGGAGTTGATGGACCAACCTGAAGATGGTTAAATCAAGCAAATGCTCGGTCGAGGGATGCTCGTCAAGTGGTCGCCATCTAACAAACACTAACGTAGTGTTTATTCCAGGCAAGCCCCGGTGCATTTGCCACCTCCTTGCTGTTTTAAAATCTTTATCACTTTGTTTGATGCATTAGGTGATAGGAGTTGTGTGTCAAACAATTGATGCATTTCTTTCCTTGGAAAATTGATTACCCTCCCTTGATTCCCTTTTATGAAAAGGATTTTATGATGCTTAGCCTTGCTCTAGAAAAAACAAAATGTTTTATTTTAAAACAAAAGTGATGCTACAGATTGGATGGGAAGTTTTCAAAAATAAAACTTGATGGTGAATCCATCATGGTCGTGATGGGTTCAACATAGGAAAAGATGTACCTCTGTCAGGTACCAAACTTTGGGTTTTAAATAATAAAGCTGAGATCGGGTGGTTGACTTGCATGAGAAGAGAGTCTCGGTGTAGTGTCTCTGTTTGAGTCGATTAAGGACCGTGTTGATGTGGGCCTAATGATCGAGGACCTTTTAACTGGTCACATGCCTCATCATGGGTAAGCTTTGCCTCGGGCAGACTAATACCAGAAAGGCCAACACACAATGGGAGTGGAGAGATGTCGAGAGTAGCGTGTACCCTCCGTGGCAAGAGGCTGGACGGTGGTGTATCTGTGCTCTCGGTTGGCGTGAACCCGGTCTGGTCTTAAGAATGTAACACCCCAGGTGTTACCTAAGGCCCTAACTCCATAACATACACTTGTGCATTGCTATCACATGTGTTTAAGTGGAGGAAAAGGAGCACCAAAACCTTGGAAACATGGGGATTAACTAAAGAAGGGTTTATGACAAGAGCATCACCCAAGCATTTATGCAATTATCCCCTTTGGGTAAGAAGGTCAAACCCTAGACCCCTTTTTAAGCCCTTAACTCCCAAATACTGAATAGATTAAGAGAGAGATTAAGCAAATGCACATTTCATAACTTAAACTCCTAACCAAAGTTAAGTATACTATTTTGTCTACAAATTTCAGTAGGGAAACATTACAAAAAGGCCCATGAAAGACCCCAAATCAAATCATTAAGTAGAGAGCACACTAGAACTCTCCATTTTTCCCTAAGTCAAATTCTAACCTAATCTAATGATCAGATGTGTTCACTTAGTAGATGGTGCCAAAACCACTTGGTCTGAATACCAAAAAGGTGCCAAACCACCTAAGGCACCCACTGGAAAAATTTGAACCCAAGCCAAATTCGTTTGACAAGATTTGGCATCTCTTTTGTCGCGAGGTGGACAGTGGGACAAGCCAGATTTGGCGTCCGCATATCTCCCTACCTAGGGCATATCTACCATTGGAACTCACATACAAGAGATAGCCATAAGTGCCAGGAAGAGGCCTGCGCCGGATTTTTGCCAAGATTCGCACGCTTGTGATCTTGGTAAGCTGTGGAAGAAGAGCAGAAGAACAATTCCACGTGTTCGATGCGCCCTGGATGCGCCAGAGCACGCCCAGCGCCCGACCCCCAAGCGCCCCACGCCGCGCCGAGCCATGCCCGTGTTCCCTGCCTGCGCCCGCGCCTATAAAGCAAGCCAAGGCTTCGACCGTACTCCCCCGCGCGCTCTCAACCTCACCGGAGCAAGGGATCACCGGCGTTTGCCCTGCACACGGCGTGCCAGCAGCCGCTCGAACCCCCTCCACCGTAGACCGGCCAGTGTAGCCATTCCCAACCCCATCCAACCCTCGGAGTAGACTCTACGTACCTCGGTGAAGCTCCTAGAGCGAGGAATTGGACTCTACCTCACCGGAGACGCCGAATCAAGGTCGCCGGACTTCACCCGAGCGCAGGCGTTCGTGGACCGAGCTCCACAGTGAGGTATTCTTCGATTCCTTGCACAAGACGACTTATTAGCACCCCGTGAAGCTTCTCGTGCCCTTGGATTGACCTGTATCGCCGTGGATAGGCCGAAGCACTCGCCGCCGACGAGCCCGCCCGCCTGCGCTCATGGACCGGCCGATTCCAGCCATCACCAACGGCAAGCCGTACCTCGACGTGACCGCAGAGACTTCCCGGAGCCAACCCCGTCCTTCATCGGACCTCCCTCGCCACCGGTAAGCCGCGCCGCCCTAATTACTTTCGTGGGTACTGTTCAAAAGGGGGGAGGGGCCGAGGGGAAGAAGGAAAGAAAGTCAAGGGGATTTTTGAGGTGTCAGCGACTCAAATGAATAGTGGCACAAGGGTATAAGTTGAAGGATTGGTTTAGGAAAACCCCAGGGTCCTCGGTGTAAACTGGTTTTCCAGAAAACCTTTTAAATATTTCTAATTTAAATACAAACAGAACTTGTAAAATGCATAACTTCGGTTTTATTCAACCAAATTTGGTCAAACCAATTTTGTCTGACTCTAGATAATGTGAACTACCTAGGAAAAATGCAAAACCCCCTTAGTATTATAGAAGAATTTAAAGTTTGGAATTAAATATTGATTTGGCCAAAAGCTAAATAATAGAGGAAAAATGGTTACACGATTAGACTGAGGCTAAGAAAAATCAGGGAAGTACTTAGTCACCCCCTAATCTGTATAAAAATAGTAAACCCCTCAGTGCACCAAATTAAGGTAGGTTTTACCATTTAAAATCATTTTTGCTCAGAGTTAAAGAAAAGAGAAAACATAGTAAAAAATAAGAACCAGGAAGCAACCACATTTTTGTTGGCTCACTTATTCAGTGAAGTTCATTGGAAAATTTTATTAGACCCTTGTTTAGTACAAAATAAATGGGATACCTTTTTATTTTATAAAAACAATGAAAACTTAGAAAAATCTTAGAAAAATAATCTTAGGGAGAACCCACCCCAAACCTTGGGATAACTAATAATATGTTATTATGAACCTAGGAAAAATGTAAGTTCTATTGTTTGATATTTTTCAAATAACAAGTTAGTTGTAAGTACCTTTTTGGCCTTAAACTTTAGAAAACCACAACTAAATATACAGTTGGTCTTTTTCTATGATATTTAACATAGAGGCCTAATATCTCCTATGAATCTGGACAAAAATAAAATTTGGTATAGAAACCTCACTTAAATCATAGCTATAGTGTAAAATGCACTTTTACACTTGTTTTTGTTAATTTTGCACAAAAAGTATCTGAATTAATATCCACCTCACATTTTTGGGAGGACCCACAAATGTTAATATTTACCCACTGTAATTTTTATAACATTTTTGGAAAATGTTAACTAACCCTCATAGTTCAAAATGCTCAATAAGAAGCACAATATAAAGAAAAGGGAAACCTTGGGGAGAAATAGATGAAAGTACAAAGCCCTTAAGGATATCAAAAAGAAACCCTAGGGAAACACAAAACTTAGTATTGTTTTACTATGCATAACCCTTACAAATGTTCACGTCATATTTATACATATATCTCATGCATTGCATTCGATAGGTTGTAATCTCGCTGACGGGGAGTACATCCTCGTGCCGGAGCAAGGAGTTGCTCAGGAGGTAGCCTAGGATCCAGCACCAGAGCCTGCCATCGAGGATCTGCCTGCCACAGCTTTGGAAGGCAAGCCCCGATTTTATGCATAACCGTATATATATGCTATTTTACTGCACTTAATGTTTGTAGGCTTGTACTGTGCACTTAAGTGTAGGAGTTGACTGAAACCCTAGTTGCATGAACTCAGGATTCCTTTTGAGATGGATACTAGTATGCTAGGTCGAGTAGCTGCTTTACTAATTAGGGATCTCGTTAGAAGTCGAGTGATTTTTCTAGCACTCGCGCGAGGTCAGGAATTGGTTGTATCCATTTTGATATCGTAATAATGAGGGTATGTGGACAACGGTCCATGGGGATGCGTTGTCTACGAGACGGAAATTGGAATAAGGATTAAGGTGTGGTACCGTGTGTCAAGCGTTTGAACGTACTAAGCACATACCGAGAAATATGGTAAATCGGTAAACCTAGTACCTGAGTGAACCTGCCCGCAGACTTTGCCCCTCACGCGACCTGAGACGTTGTCTCCCATTCCGGTTATGGTGGGTACAAGTGCGGTCACTGCACGACAGCAGTCAGGGTCAGTGATGCATTGTACGCCAAGGCGGTGAGCCCTGATCTGTTGCCAGGGAATCGATGGGGACGATTGATGTGTGTGGGGACGGAGTGCCTCGCCACGTCGTGTGTTTAGGTTTACCTTGCAAGGTTTAAAAACTCGATTCGAATCGTCTACTTCTCGCAGCTAATGAGACTGCTTGATCCATGCTGCTACATTGAGTAATAAGTGGAAATGAGTTGACTGGCAAAGGATGTTGATTGATAAAATGTTTGATACCATGTATGATTAGGTAGGTACACCTTTAGCCTTAAGAGAGTCACACTAAAACTTGAAAAAGCTCAAAACTTGATTTTTAGACTCAACTAGTGCTTTGGCAAGCAACCCTCTCAGCCAAACAGCTGCATGTCTAGAGGTAGAGGAGTAGACTCCTCACACCGGGTAAGTCTAGCTGAGTATTAGTATACTCAGCCTTGCTTGTGGCATATTTTTACAGGTTCTCTAGAGGACATGGTTGCTGGAGTGACTTGGCCGTCCACCCTGCCACCGGGATGGACAGTCGAGTGGGACCCTAACTCGGCTGAGGAGGAGCATGAGGAGTGATGGTACAGGCTTCCCCATCTCTCCGTTTATTTATTGTTAGTTTTATTCCGCTGCATTCCAAACATGGTCACTACTTTTGCTAAAACTCCATTGATGATGTAATAAATTTGATACTCTTTCATGTTAGCTTTATGCTTTATTGTATTTGCTCTATGCCTCACGATCGAGTGAGTACGTGGTACTTGATCCTGTTAGTGGCCACGTCGGACTAGATCCGAGGGACTGACGATTTATTCCTATTTAAGTGTGGTCTAACAATTAAGGTGGGACTTAGGCACTTAAGTTGGAATAATTCGGGCGGTTCCGCCATAGCTGGTATCGGAGCTTGTACCACCACAGAGGAATCAATAAATTGTAAATACCATCCTTTTTCAAAAATAAAACTTGGTAGAAACAAATGTTGGATAGATCGCTAGGACGATCAGGATAGACCTAGGACGTGAAGCCTTAGGATGGTAGAGGGGTAGCTAGGTGGCTAATTGAGTAAGCCCTACAGGCTACTATACAGGATGGGAGCTTTTCCCTATTCCCTCTAAGTTGGAATGAGGTCGTTAGGACGAGCATGCATGCATCCCTACTTAAACTATTGATAATTAGGTAAGACTTTTAATACATGATAATGACAGATTAAGTACACTCAGTGACATTGTCGTAGCCATAGAGAGGCCGAGCCTTGATCCCTTTTTATTTTATAATTCTTTTTATTTTTCACTTACGCTTAACCATACACAGATGACTTCTCACGGATCCTCAGACGGAGGGAACGCACAGTCCCACACGGACGGACTTGCACGAGAGGGTTTTCCCCGTATCTTGTGGGAGGTACTTCAGGGAGCCGGTTACACGACGCCTCCCCAGTACGCGGTGCAGCAGTTCGAGAAGCACCGAGTGCCCCGCTGTAGGGTGAGGATGACCCTGGAGCCTCATCCCTTACAGCCAGGCTGGTGTTCGTTGGACTCCGAGTCTTTCGGATACTGGGCTGAGGATACTATCGAGGCCATTGCTCTCCACGGGCTGACTACTTTCTGTGGTTTTCACCCCTTGGAGCTGTCTACTCACTCCATTGGCTTGTTCCCCGCTGACAAGGAGGACGACCCAATGTGGAAAGACCGAGTGGAACATGCCAAGGATATATGGGCTCTTTACCCAGGGCAAACTGCTCACCTCACGGTGCGATGAATGAATGCCCTGTATCGTCTGCAAGTGATGCAAGGAGAGGCAATGTCTCATCTGATGGCGTTGTTGGAAGCTACCAAGATTACCTTGGATAACAGAGAGGAACTTGTGGTAGACCTGTCCACTGAGATGGTGGAAAAGGACCTACAGGTGGAACAGCTGTCCAACGAGATCTAGGAGCTTGAGGAGCTAGTGGGAACCAGGGAGAACACCATTGAGGTTCTCGAGGATCAACTAATCAACACTCAGCATCAACTTGCGGAGGCTAACCAACATTTGGATATGCACCACCAGGAGATCCAGGACATGGAGGCCAACAAGGATGTCGACATCGAGGGAGGAGAGGAGCCGGAGCCTACCTCCAGCTTGGACACTGCGGGCTCAGGGAGACCACCTTCCCCCGAGTCGAGCGTTGCCTCGTTTTCTCACTAGGTTACAGGGATAGAGTTAGAAGTGGGTGGCGGTAGAACTCCTCGAAGCTAGCTTAGCTTTTGCACCCTTGGGGTACTAGGCTAGATAGAGTTGAGTCTTTTGGGTCACTGATGTAATCATGACAAACTCTTTCGGAAGTTGGGATGATGAATGATGTCAACTTTAATTTATGAAGAAAAGATTTATGCCACGTAGTATCTTTGATGAATTATTCAAGAAAATATTGGTTTTACCCTTTCAAATCTTTCACCACGTATGGACCCTGACATCTGAAGTATAATGTTGAGAGCATCCTTAAATTTTTCAGATGGCAGGAAGAGCGTGTCGTGGACAGAATGAGCGCATTCCTCCACCCCCGCCACCGCCTCCTACCATGCAGGAATTGATGGCTCAGCAGAAAGAGATTCTGCGGCAGTTGGCTCAGCGACAGCCACCACCTCAGCACTATGGTGGTGGTGATCACCATCAGCGTCCCCTAGCAGCAGCCACTTATCAGGAGTTCCTCAGCACTCAGCTACCGTTGTTCACTCGGGCAGAGGATCCACTTGATGCTGATGTGTGGATCAGGGTAGTGGAATCCAAATTCCCATTACTTACCAGCAATTGTTCAGATGCGGCCAAAGTTAGTTTTGCCACTCAGCAGCTTCGCGGACCCACGTGGACATGGTGGGATCACTTTCTCGCTATGCAGCCAGATGGCCACGTGGTGGAATGGAGAGAATTCAAGGCAGCTTTCAGAGGGCATCACATACCAGCAGGCATTATGGATCGCAAGCTAAATGAGTTTCTAGCACTCACTCAGGGGAATCGTACTGTGTTGCAGTACGCTCAGGCTTTCAATGACCTGTGTCAGTATGCTGGATACCATGCAGACACTGATGAGAAAAAGAGGGACAGGTTCAGGAGGGGCCTCAGCACTAAGCTCCGCGACCATCTCAACACCATCAGGGCCAACAGTTACAATGAATTAGTCAACATGGCTATTTCTCAGGAGGACTGCATCATAGCTCGTCAGGCAGAAAAGAAGAGGAAGACCCCTGTGGCAGGACCTTCAGCTCAGCCACAGCGCTTCAGGATTGTATCTGACACTCAGAATAGGGGACCTCATCAGCAGCAAGGACGTTGGGTGATCCGACACAGCAGCAGCAGTAGGCACCCAACCGCTCTCAGCTCCCAGTTCAGAGGAACAACAATCAGCCATAGCAGCAGCAGTACCGTCAGGCCAATGACAACAGATGTTTCACTTGTGGTAACACTGGACACTATGCCAAGAATTGCCCCCAGAACCAGCAGAGGCAGGGACAGAATTCCAATCAGAACCAAGGCAAGCGGCAAAAGGTGCAAGTGAGGCAAGGCAGGCTAAACTTCACCACCATGGCTGACATTCCAGAGGGAGCACCCGTCTTGACCGGTATCTTTTTAGTTTTGAATTATCCTGCAATCATTCTTTTTGATTCTGGTGCATCACACAGTTTTATCGGTACCAAATTTAGTGCCAAGTGCCAGTTGCCTTTTCACCACACAAATGGGGGTATTACAATTTCTACACCCGGAGGCAGAGTTGCCACCTATCAGATCAATAGGCACATACCAATAAAGTTGGGTAGCTTCATATTTAAAACCACTCTCCTGATTATGGGATTGGATAGTGTGGATATCATCTTGGGGACTGATTAGTTATCGCTATACCATGCGGTAATCGATGTCGCAGCCAGGGCCATAGAGATCCATTCCCCACTAGATGGAGAGATCACCCTGTACCTACCCGACCAGGGATGTACCCGTTCCTGTGCCTTCGCTATGATGGAATCACCTGTCGAGAGGATCCCAGTGGTCTGAGAATACCCCGATGTTTTTTCGGATGAATTGCCAGGGATGCCACCCGACAGAAACATAGAGTTCGCGATTGAATTACAACCCGGAACTGCCCCTATATCCAAGAGACCTTATAGGATGCCTCCAGCCGAATTGGCGGAGTTGAAAAAGCAGTTGCAAGAATTGTTGGACAAGGGGTTCATTCGCCCAAGTACTTCTCCGTGGGGATGTCCCGCCTGATTTGTGAAAAAGAAAGATGAGAGTTTGAGGTTGTGTGTTGACTACCGCCCTCTCAATGCGGTGACCATCAAGAACAAGTATCCATTGCCCCGCATTGATGTATTGTTTGATCAGTTGGTGGGAGCCAAGGTATTCTCCAAGATAGATCTTCGCTCTGGCTATCATCAGATAAAAATAAGGGCCAGTGATATTCCCAAGATGGCCTTCTCTACCAGATATGGGCTTTATGAGTACCTGGTGATGTCTTTCGGGCTGACCAATGCCTCGGCTTATTTCATGTATTTAATGAACTCAGTTTTTATGCTAGAGCTAGACAAGTTTGTGGTAGTCTTCATCGATGATATATTGGTCTATTCAAGGAATGAAGCCGAACATACTAAGCATTTGCATATAGTACTTCAGAGACTGCGCGACCATCAGTTGTATGCTAAATTGTCCAAATGTGAGTTTTGGCTGAGGGAGATCAAATTTTTGGGTCACACTATTTCTCAGGAGGGGATATCGGTTGATCCAGAAAAGGTGCAAGAGGTGATGAATTGGAAACCTCATACCACTGTATGGCAGATTCGGAGTTTTCTAGGATTGGCAGGGTATTATCGGCGATTTATCCCGGATTTCTCCAGAATTGCCAAGCCAATGACGAAATTGTTGAAGAAAGGAGTAAAGTATGAATGGAGTCAGAAATGTGGGGATGCCTTTCATGCATTGAGGCAGCATCTGACAACAGCACCCGTGCTAGCCCAGCCTGACAACACCAAATCATTTGAGGTTTATTGTGATGCTTCCAGTACTAGATTGGGATGTGTCTTGATGCAAGATAACAGAGTCATTGCCTATGCCTCCCGAGCACTCAGACCCCATGAGCAAAAATACCCCACACATGATCTGGAGTTAGCAGCCGTAGTTCATGCTCTCAAAATATGGAGACACTACTTGATGGGAGCTCATTGTAATATCTATACTGATCATAAGAGTCTCAAGTATATCTTCACTTAGGCTGATCTGAATATGAGGCAGAGGAGATGGTTGGAACTCATCAAGGACTATGATTTGGAAGTACATTACCATCCTGGCAAGGCCAACATTGTGGCAGATGCTTTAAGTCAAAAGGCCCAGTGCAACTGTGTAACGATGGACTCCAAGATTGCCACCCTGTGTGATGAGTTATGCAAGTTGAGCATAGAAGTTGTTTCCTCAGGAACTTTGGAGTATATCTCAGTGGAACCCACATTGCATGAGCAGATAGTCATGGCTCAAATTGGTGACAAGGGTGTTCAAGTCATCAAGGAAATGCTCAAGCAGAAGGTAGATAAGTACAAGTGCTTCCGTCAAGATAGCAAGGGAATTCTATGGTTTGGAGACAGATTGGTTGTTTCCAAGAACCTCGAGCTTAGAAAGAAAATATTGGATGAAGCTCACCTTTCCAAATTCTCCATGCATCCCGGCAGTAACAAAATGTATCATGATCTCAGATCTTTGTACTGGTGGACCAGAATGAAGAGGGAAATTGCTAAGTATATAGCTGAATGCGACACTTGCCAAAGAGTCAAGGCTAGTCATTTGAAGGTGGCAGGCACCTTACAGCCCCTTCCCATACCATCTTGGAAATGGGAGGACATTTGCATGGATTTAATTATGGGATTGCCCAATACCTCCCGGCACCACGACTCTATTTGGGTCATTGTGGATAGATTGACTAAGATAGCGCATTTCTTGCCAGTACATGCCACCCACAGGTCAGAGAAGTATGCAGAAATCTACATTGACCAGATAGTTCGCTTGCATGGAATACCAAGGACTATTGTGTCTGACAGAGGAGCACCATTTGTAGCGCGTTTCTGGGAGCAATTGCAAGAGTCACTTGGGACCCATGTAATAAGGAGCTCAGCATACCACCCTCAAACAGATGGTCAGACCGAAAGGGTGAATCAGATTTTGGAACACATGTTGAGGGCATGTGTGCTACGCTATGGAAAGGATTGGGACAAGTGTCTTTCATTGGCAGAGTTTCTTATAATAACAGCTACCAGTCCAGTTTAAAGATGGCACCTTTTGAAGCCTTGTATGGGAGAAGGTGTAGGACACCGCTAAATTGGTCTCAAGCTGGAAAGAGGGAAATATTTGGACCTGACCTGGTACTTGAAGCATAGGAGAAAGTTAGAGTCATCAAGAAGAGCCTAGAAGCTGCTCAGGCCAGACAAAAGAGTTATCATGATAAAAGGAGGAAGCCTCTATTGTTTGAAGTGGGAGATCATGTTTATCTTAAGGTATCACCCATCGAAGGTGTTCAGAGATTTGGAATCAAGGTCATGTTAGCTCCTCGCTACATTGGACCCTATGAGATCAAAGAAACTTGTGGGCCTGTAGCATATCAACTGAAGTTGCCACCCCATATGTCAGCGGTTCATGATGTGTTCCACGTATCTCAGCTACGAAAGTGTGTCCGCTTTCCCACCGAAGTGCTACTTGAGCCAGAGTTGGAGATAGAACCAGACTTGTCCTATCAAGAGCACCCCGTCAGGATACTGGACCAAAAGGAGAGATCAACTCGGGCAAGGTTGATCGGGATGTATAAGGTTCAGTGGAGTCACCACACAGAAGAAGAGGCTACGTGGGAGACTAAGGATTTTCTACGTTCTCGCTTCCCCGACTTTCTGCCCAAAGGAGTCGGTATGTAATCCAAAAACCCCACCCCCACCTGCCCTTTGAATCTAAATATAGGAAAAACTTAGTTGTTAAGGGTAAAGTAAGCTTTGAAAAGTAACTTTGAAAGAACTTCCATCTGAAGTTGCAAAGAGGATGACATTCGAAGAGCAGTTAATTAGAGAAACTTGGCTTAAAGAATCTACATCACACAGACCCATCTTCTTGGCACCACCCTAAAGGATCCCTACCCAAATCTTGGGACGAGATTCCGTTAAGGGGGGAGGGCTGTAACACCCTAGGTGTTACCTAAGGCCCTAACTCCATAACATACACTTGTGCATTGCTATCACATGTGTTTAAGTGGAGGAAAAGGAGCACCAAAACCTTGGAAACATGGGGATTAACTAAAGAAGGGTTTATGACAAGAGCATCACCCAAGCATTTATGCAATTATCCCCTTTGGGTAAGAAGGTCAAACCCTAGACCCCTTTTTAAGCCCTTAACTCCCAAATACTGAATAGATTAAGAGAGAGATTAAGCAAATGCACATTTCATAACTTAAACTCCTAACCAAAGTTAAGTATACTATTTTGTCTACAAATTTCAGTAGGGAAACATTACAAAAAGGCCCATGAAAGACCCCAAAACAAATCATTAAGTAGAGAGCACACTAGAACTCTCCATTTTTTCCTAAGTCAAATTCTAACTTAATCTAATGATCAGATGTGTTCACTTGGTAGATGGCGCCAAAACCACTTGGTCTGAATACCAAAAAGGTGCCAAACCACGTAAGGCACCCACTGGAAAAATTTGAACCCAAGCCAAATTCGTTTGACAAGATTTGGCATCTCTTTTGTCGCGAGGTGGACATTGGGACAAGCCAAATTTGGCATCCGCATATCTCCCTACCTAGGGCATATCTACCATTGAAACTCACATACAAGAGATAGCCATAGGTGCTAGGAAGAGGCTTGCGCTGGATTTTTGCCAAGATTCGCACGCTTGCGATCTCGGTGAGCTGTGGAAGAAGGACAGAAGAACACTTCCACGTGTTCGACGCGCCCTGGACGCGCCAGAGCACGACCAGCGCCCGACCCCGCGTGCCCCACACCGCGCCAAGCCACGCCCGTGTTCCCTGCCTACGCCCACGCCTATAAAGCCAGCCAAGGCTTCGACCGTACTCCCTCGCGCGCTCTCAACCTCACCGGAGCAAGGGATCACCGGCGTTTGCCCTGCACACGGCGTGCTAGCGTCCGCCCGAACACCCGCCACCGTAGACCGGCCAGTGCAGCCATTCCCAACCCCATCCAACCCTCGGAGTAGACTCTACATACCTCGGTGAAGCTCCCCGAGCGAAGAATTGGACTCTACCTCACCGGAGACGCCGGATCAAGGTCGCCGAACTTCACCCGAGCGCCGGCATACCTGGACCGATCTCCACAGTGAGTTATTCTTTGATATCTTGCACAAGTCGACTCATTAGCACCCCGTGAAGCTTCTCGTGCCCTTGGATTGACTTGTATCGCTGTGGATAGGCCGGAGCACTCGCCGCCGGAGAGCCCGCCAGTCTGCGCTCGTGGACCGACCGATTCCGGCCATCACCGACGGCAAGCCGTACCTCGACATGACCGCAGAGACTTCCCGGAGCCAACACTGTCCTTCACCGGACCTCCCTCACCGCCGGTAAGCTGCACCGCCCTAATTACTTCCGCGGGTACTGTTCAAAAGGGGGGAGGGGCCTCGGGGAAGAAGGAAAGAAAGTCAGGGGTTTTTTGAGGTGTCAGCGACTCAAATGAATAGTGGCGCAAGGGTATAAGTTGAAGGATTGGTTTAGGAAAAGCCCAGGGTCCTCGGTGTAAACTGGTTTTCTAGAAAACCTTTTAAATATTTCTAATTTAAATACAAACAGAACTTGTAAAATGCATAACTTCGGTTTTATTCAACCAAATTTGGTCAAACCAATTTTGTCTAACTCTACATAATGTGAACTACCTAGGAAAAATGCAAAACCCCCTTAGTATTACAGAAGAATTTAAAGTTTGGAATTAAATATTGATTTGGCCAAAAGCTAAATAATAGAGGAAAATGGTTACACGGTTAGACTGAGGCTAAGAAAAATCAGGGAAGTACTTAGTCACCCCCTAATCTATATAAAAATAGTAAACCCCTCAGTGCACCAAATTAAGGTAGGTTTTACCATTTAAAATCATTTTTGCTCAGAGTTAAAGAAAAGAGAAAAGGTAGTCAAAAATAAGAACCAGGAAGCAACCACATTTTTGTTGGCTCCCTTATTCAGTGAAGTTCACTGGAAAATTTTATTAAACCCTTGTTTAGTACAAAATAAATGGGATACCTTTTTATTTTATAAAAACAATGAAAACTTAGAAAAATCTTAGAAAAATAATCTTAGGGAGAACCCACCTCAAACCTTGGGATAACTAATAATATGTTATTATGAACCTAGGAAAAATGTAAGTTCTGTTGTTTGATATTTTGCAAATAACAAGTTAGTTGTAAGTACCTTTTTGGCCTTAAACTTTAGAAAACCACAACTAAATATATAGTAGGTCTTTTTCTGTGATATTTAACATAGAGGCCTAATATCAACTATGAATCTGGACAAAAATAAAATTTGGTACAGAAACCTCACTTAAATCATAGCTATAGTGTAAAATGCACTTTTACACTTGTTTTTGTTAATTTTGCACAAAAAGTATCTGAATTAATATCCACCTCACATTTTTGGGAGGACCCACAAATGTTAATATTTACCCACTGTAATTTTATAACATTTTTGGAAAATGTTAACTAACCCTCATAGTTCAAAATGCTCAATAAAAAGCACAATAGAAAGAAAAGGGAAACCTTGGGAGAAATAGATGAAAGTACAAAGCCCTTAAGGATATCAAAAAGAAACCCTAGGGAAACACTAAACTTAGTATTGTTTTACTATGCATAACCCTTACAAATGTTCACATCATATTTATACATATATCTCATGATTGCATTCGATAGATTGTAATCTCGCTGACGGAGAGTACATCCTCGTGCTGGAGCAAGGAGTTGCTCAGAAGGTAGCTCAAGATCCAGCACTAGAGCCTGCCATCGAGGATCTGCCTACCCCAGCTTTGGAAGGCAAGCCCCGGTTTTATGCATAACCGTATATATATGCTATTTTACTGCACTTAATGTTTGTAGGCTTGTACTGTGCAGTTAAGTGTAGGAGTTGACTGAAACCCTAGTTGCATGAACTCAGGATTTCTTTTGAGATGGATACTAGTATGCTAGGTCGAGTAGCTGCTTTACTAATTAGGGATCTCGTTAGAAGTCGAGTGATTTTTCTAGCACTCGCACGAGGTCAGGAATTGGTTGTATCCATTTTGATATCATAATAATGAGGGTATGTGGACAACGGTCCATGGGGATGCGTTGTCTACGAGACGGAAATTGGAATAAGGATTAAGGTGTGGTACCGTGTGTCAAGCGTTTGAACGTACTAAACACATACCGAGAAATATGGTAAATAGGTAAGCCTAGTACCTGAGTGAACCTGCCCGCAGACTTTGCTCCTCACCCGACCTGAGACGTGGTCTCCCATTCCGGTTATAGTGGGTACAAGTGCGGTCACTGCACGACGGCAGTCGGGGTCAGTGAGGCATTTTACGCCAAGGCGGTGAGCCCTGATCTATTGCTAGGGAATCGATGGGGACGGTTGATGTGTGTGGGGACAGAGTGCCTCGCCACGTCGTGTGTTTAGGTTTACCTTGCAAGGTTTAAAAACTCGATTTGAATCGTCTGCTTCTCGCTGCTAATGAGACTGCTTGATCCATGCTGCTACATTGAGTAATAAATTTGATACTCTTTAATGTTGGCTTTATGCTTTGTTGTATTTGCTCTGTGCCTCACCATCGAGTGAGTACGTGGTACTTGATCCTGTTAGTGGCCTCATCGGACTAGATCCGAGGGACTGACGATTTATTCCTATTTAAGTGTGGTCTAACCGTTAAGGTGGGACTTAGGCACTTAAGTTGGAATAATTCGGGCGGTTCCGCCACAATGAAACCCGGTGGCGAGTTGACATATGCAAGGGTTAAGTGCTACATATGTCGTGTGATTGGAGATCCCCAGCTGGGTATTAATCGATTCAGATCACCGTTACTTCTCGGATATGAAGACTTGGTCACTGACTTACACAAAGCAATCCAGTGAACTAAAGGGATGATAAAAAGACAGCTAGTATAGGCCAAGTGCTTGAACTAGGGTAGAAAGAACTCTAGATGCAGGTAATTTTACTTAACCTGACAAGTAAAAATGGATTTTAAGGATCCACTCATAGTAAGCTTTTCTGCAAAACAGAGTCTTTGATTCTTGATAAACCTTACCTTGAATCCTTTTAAAACCAGCATACCCTTGAGAGTCTTTTCTTTAGTCGAGTAAGTCTTGCTGAGTAATTGCATACTCAGGGTTTTATTCCCTGTTGTTTTTCAGGTTATAACTTTGTGCTGTTGTTGATGGTGTTAAGTGCCTATGGGCTCGGCCTTCTTATAAGTCTAAGTAACCCTTCTATACTTCTTATTGAGGATGGTCACTTGAGCTAGCATATATTTCAAACTTATAAATAATTTAGAACATTTCAAAGTTTATTTCTTTTAATCACTATTATAATCACTCCGATAAACATAACATAAACTTGATGTAACTTGTAGAATTTGGTAATAAGATTTCCGCTGCAAAAATGTTGGTGTGTGATTTGAGTTTACTTAATCCTGCGATCCTGGTTGTAAGTTGTTTATCCGGTGTCCTTGGGGCACTCGGACGGATCCTGTTAAGTTATTTGGTGCACATGCATAGCAGTCTGAGGTCTTCAAGACAAGGACAGGTGCATGTGGGCCCAATAACTTAGGAGGTTCTGCCACAAATAACAGCTATCAAGAGAGCATTAAGATGGCATCATTGGAGGCATTGTATGGACGACGGTGTCAGACACCCTTAAATTGGTCAGAACCGGGAGAACAGTGGTATTTCAGGCCTGATTTAGTCAAAGAAACAAAAGCTAAGGTTCAACGGATAAGGCACCACTTGAAAGAAGCTCAAGCTTGGTAGAAAAGTTATGCAGACAAACGACGCCAACCCTTATTCTTTCAATTCAATGATTATGTGTACATGAAAGTATCACCAACGAAGGGTGTGAACCGCTTCGGGGTAAAAGGAAAGTTGGCACCCTGATACATTGGTCTGTTTCCAATTCTTGAATAATGTGGACCAGTGGCATACCGACTTCAACTACCAGAAGCATTGTCCGCAGTGCATAATGTGTTCCATGTATCTCAATTGAAGAAGTGCCTTCGGGTTCTAGATCAAACCATTGATGTAGAGGATGTTGTCTTAGAACAAGACTTGACCTATTCAGAACATCCTATCCGAGTCTCGGATCAAAAGGACAGGATCACCCGAAAAAGGACTCTTAAGTTCTATAAGATACAGTGGAACCAACATACTAAAGATGAAGCTACATGGGAGACTCAAGACTTCTTAGAAAAAAATTTCCCTGGCTTTTTAGCTTCATATAACTTGTAAGATATGTACATTGGATTGTAAAGAAGAAGTAAACCCCATACCACCCCCTGCCTTGTAAGACAATTAAGGAAATAAAGATGTGACGTGTTTCCTTTTCCATTACTTATCCTAGGACCTAATGTAACACCCCGGGATCCACAAACACCCCAGAATGCTACTAAACTACACATCTAACATTCATATATAAAATTTCGACAGCATCTCCTTTGAAAATTGCATAAACAGGGAAGCAACAAAGTATAAATAGATATCATGATAAGAAAACATAATAGACATTAATAATCTGCTAGCAATGGGAAGACAACCATTATGACATGAACTAAATTAACCAGTGCGCACAACTAGTTAAAAACAAACATCCTTTGACAAGAAGCTTCTAATTAAATCATGGTTGCGCCTAGGCAGCGTTATTATGAGAGTGAAGGTGGATGTGCAGCTACTTCCTACTCCCCTTGACGAGTAACAAGCACCGGCATTGAGTAATGCAAGAGTGAGATGAAACATCTCAGCAAGCAAATTGTTTTGACGAGATGTTTAAGCCACAAATTGAATTAATCAACATTTTAAAAGAATCACAATTAAGATCAGAAATACTTGTAGATATAGAACTCAATAGTCCTAATATAACCAATACCATCTCATTTCCTCAAACAACCACAATAGGTTGTATAACACTTCCCTGCGTCAACAATACCTGCAAATATCACTTCAATGTATGCATAGGAATGCAATATGTAGGTCCTCTGTCTTCATATCTCTGAGGGTATAAAACCACATCATTTGCAAATATCACTTCAATGAATGCATATGAATGCAATGCATATGTCCTCTACCTTCATACCTCTAAGGGTGTGAAGCCGCATCGTACCCCTCCTCGAGCAACGTACGATGCTAAGTTGTACCGGTATGGTCGGACCATATGTCACAACAAAACTTCAGAGGCAAATGAGTCATGCAATGTATATGGCATGCTGCATTTATCAATAAACTTCACTTCCTTCAGATACAATACAAACCTCAAATAATACTTCATCTGCCTTCAGATACAATACAAACATCAAATAATAATTCATCTGCCTTCAGGGGTGTGAATTAATCTCATGCGTCATACTCGAACCATAATCATCATCAATATATGGTAGAGCATCAATATAATACAATCAAGTAAAACATCATCATAGAGTTCAATTATGAAAGAATCCAATAATTCTGAATATTAGAGTATAGGCGATAGAAATAACAGGTCAAAACAGTAGCAACCACCGCTACATTCACTTGCCTTCATCGAAGAAGAAAAATGTACTAGGCATGATCTGGAGTGTAGCCACCTGCTAGCGGGCATAAAACTTAGTACAAATATTTCACAAACATTTGCCAACAATCAACAAATCGCTCCTAAACTTGAAACCAAGACCTGGTGGAAAAACTCCCACCCTGAACCACATGCCATACAGCAGCATCGCTGTTTGTTAATTTTGTATCTTTAAAATTATAACAGTGGTGATATCAAACAAATACTCTAGGAGTATCTACACAAAATACTCTAAAACTTCGGTATTCAATGGATAATTAAATTATGCCATCTATAAATTCTAAAACATCTGACAAGATAACTGACTGAGTCTATTTCAGACAGCAGCAAAGTTAACTTCAAAATTTGATATCTCCCAAACTACTCAACCAAAAATTGTGAAATTCTGCTGACAGTAAGAACTTTTATCCCTCTACAAAAGTCTCCATAGTTGGAAGAGCCATTTCAGCCATTTACTAGATGAAACCTACCATTGAACAAACCCGCTCATTTTTGTCAGGCAAACAGGAACAACCACAGTAAAACAAACATAACTGGAGTTTCAAAATTCATATGAATGCACTCTTTAACAATCTGGAAAGCTTATGAAATTTTCTACAACTTCATTTACCAATCTGAAGTTTAATTTTGTTGATAAAATTGCCTAAATCTTAAGAGAACAGATTCTGCATGAAATTATGAGACTGAAAAACTGCTATAATCAAACTGCAATAACATTCTGATCTGATGTCCGATTGAGGTGTTCTTCACGGCCACAGAAAGATCTACAAATTATCTACGACACATAGATAGACTTTTTTTATTTTTTTGAGGCCACTAAGAGCACGGAAAACTGGCATGAACAGAAACTATCGAATCTGTCATTCTATAGAAACTAATTTCGAGATCAAAATCTAACCCCACATCTAATCCAACCTATAATCCTTCAATCCCCATGATCCACAACCTCCAAAAACACATCATTACAGGGAGGAACATGGATCTTATCCTTACCTAGGGTTTCCCCAAGAAAATCTGTAAGAAGAGATGGGGTAGAACATCTCCTTGATCCTCTCTTCCTCTTCAATTCAACGTGCTCCTCCTCTTCTCAATCCTTGCTGCATGGGGGGAGGGGAAAGATCTAGGGAGGAGAAAGTAATGGATGGCGGCTGCAATGGGAGGGGAGGGGGCGGCCAGCCAACGGAAAATAAGGGGGTGGCGGCCAAGAGAGGGGGGAAAAGGGAAAAGGGGTGGCCACCTAGGGTTTTGTGGGAGAAAGAAACGACGCCTCAGATGACTTCTGATGTTGGGGGTATGCTTCGTAGCCAAAGATCCTAAAAGAGGAAAACACCTTCGGCAGTTCTTTTCAGAAGCAGCGCCGAAGTTATCACCGGTAGAGCTTCGGCACAGTGACAAATCTCAAGACGAAGGGGGCGAACCGACTTAAAGATGAAATGACTCAAAGGCCCATGATGTTTTGTGTCAGTATTGTAATTGGTTATAAAGGGCATAAATGTAATTTCACATAGGCTATGTCCTGTGCCTATAAATAGATGAACAGTACCCCTATACTGTTCACGCAATCTTGTAATTGCTGACGCATCACACTGGAGTTATTGTTTTCCATCAAGAAGATGGTATAAATGTACCTAAATATTATGTTTTAATATTCAAATCCATATAATGAGATATATGAATAATATTATTTGTTCCTGACATATGTTTTACATTTTATACTTTATTTTACATTGTTGTTTAAGTCTAGTTACGAAGGTATGACCTTCGTGATACTTTACCCATGACCTTCGTCCGAAGTTCATTAAATCCTTGGGGAGATAATGCTTCAGCGGACGAAGGGCATTAACACTTAACATTTTTATGTTGCCTTGTTCTTAATTCATAGCATTTGAGAACAAGTCCCCAACATTGGCGCCCACCTCCGGTGAACTCACTTCCACTTTTTGAGCTAATGGCTTCGTTCAACAACCAAGTTGGAGCTGCTTCGGTTACGAAGCTGGTGCTCCCGATAATAGGCAGATCGTGTTCAGAACCGGCCAACAAGAAGCAGAAGAAGGAGGCACAGAGAAGGGTACAGCATGTCAGGGTGCAGGGACCCTTCATCAAGTCAAGATGGTCTCACATCCCAATTACCTTCTCCCAAGAGGACCTTCAGCTCAAGGATTACCCTCACAATGATGCTATGGTTATTTCTTGTGTTATCAAAGGGTTTCTGGTCCACAATGTTCTGGTTGATACAGGCAGTGCAGCGGATATTATATTTGCTAAGGCCTTCAGACAAATGCAAGAGCCAGAAGATAAGATTCATGATGCTACACACCCTCTTTGTGGCTTCGGAGGAAGACAGATTGTAGCACTTGGCAAGATCACGATGCCAGTGACCTTCAGATTTGTTAATAACACCAGAACTGAACAAGTTGTGTTTGATATTATCGACATGGAGTACCCCTACAATGCAATCATTGGTCGTGGAACACTCCATGCTTTCGAAGCAATTCTTCATCCAGCATATCTTTGCATGAAGATACCTTCGGATCAAGGACCTATTGCTATTCATGGAAGTCAGGAAGCTGCCAGAAAGACTGAAGGGAGCTGGACAGATTCAAAGGCAATCCATAATATAGATGGAGCCGAAGCTTGTGAGCAGTATAAGTACAGAAGGGAGAAGGCTGCTTCGGCCGATCAGTCGAAGCCCATGCTTTTATGTGAAGATATTGCAGAGCAGAAGGTGTTGCTGGGATCTCAATTGTCTGAAGAACAGGAGAAAACCCTGATAAGGTTTTTGTTCAACAACAAAGATGTCTTTGCATGGTCAGCCAATGATCTATGTGGTGTTAACAGGTCATTGAACACTCGCTCAATGTTGATCCATCCTTCAGACCCAGAAAGCAGAGGCTTCAGAAAATGTCTGATGACAAAGCCGAAGGTGCTCGGAATGAAGTGAAAAGACTTCTTAGCGCTGGAGTCATCAGAGAAGTGAAATACCCAGAATGGTTAGCCAACACTGTTATGGTGAAGAAGGCCAATGGTAAATGGAGGATGTGTATTGATTTTACTGATCTCAACAAGGCTTGTCCGAAGGATGAGTTTCCATTACCAAGGATAGATTCTCTAGTAGACGCAGCAGCTTCGTCGGAGCTTATGAGTCTGCTAGATTGTTATTCAGGCTATCATCAAATTTGGATGAAGAAAGAAGATGAGCCAAAAACCAGCTTCATAACCCCTAGTGGAACATATTGTTATCTTCGGATGCCTGAGGGGCTCAAGAATGCTGGAGGAAGCTTCAGTAGAATGACAGCGAAGGTTCTTCATTCTCAGATAGGCAGAAATCTGCTAACCTATGTTGATGATATTATAGTAAAAAGCACGAATCAAGAAAATCACATTGCTGATTTGCAGGAGACATTCGCTAATTTTAGACAAGCTAGTCTGAAGCTGAATCCAGAGAAGTGTGTCTTCGGAGTAAAGAAGGGGAAATTCCTTGGTTGTTTGGTTTCAACAAAAGGAATCGAAGCTAATCCAAATAAAATCGAAGCTATTCTTCGGATGGAGCCGCCAAGCACAAAGAAGGGGGCTCAACGGCTGACAGGAAGACTGGCATCTCTGAATCGATTCATATCTAGATCAGTAGAGAGAAATTTACCATTCTTTGAAGTGTTGAAGTCAGCCGAAGTCTTTCAATGGGGACAGCTCAGCAGAAAGCCTTCGAAGAGCTGAAGCAGTATCTGATAGATCTAACGATGCTAACTCCACCAGCGCTAGGGGCTCCTCTGTTGTTGTATGTGGCAGCTTCGCACTCGGCAGTGAGTGCGGCACTTGTCCAAGAAAAGCTTGAGGGACAAACCAAAAGGCAAGCCCCGATATACTTCGTCTCCAAAGTTCTTAGTCTATCAAAGAAGAACTATACAGAATTGGAGAAGGTGTTATATGTTGTCTTAATGGCCTCCAGGAAGCTTCGACATTACTTTCAAGCTTATCATATAATTGTTCCTTTGTCACAACCTTTGAAGGACATCATGAGAAATAGAGAAGCTACTGGAAGAATTGGAAAGTGGGCTGCGGAACTCAACGAGTTCAGCATTGATTATGTGCATAGATCCTCAATACAGTCCCAGGCGTTAGCAGACTTCATCGTTGATTGGACGACAGGGGCTCAGTGAGAAGAAACAGCTAAAGATGCCGAAGCTTGGACAGTATTTTGCGATGGTTCTTGGGGAACCTTCGGGGTAGGAGCAGCTGCTGTGTTAGTTGCACCTTCCAAAGTTAGAACTTGCTATGCAGTAAAACTTGATTTTAGCTGCACAAATAATATTGCTGAGGGCTTCGGAAGTTAAAGGCAATGGGCATTAGAAGGGCGGTTCTTAAAACCGATTCCCAAGTTATTTCTAGTCATGTTGACAAGAGTTGTAAAGCAAGAGACCCGAAGCTTGAGAAATACTTGGACACGGTCCGAAGGATTGAAGCTTCCTTTGAAGGGTTTTCTGTCAAGAATATTCCTCGAGGAGAAAATGAACATGCTGATTTGCTAGCCAAGTCAGCGACACAGGGGCTGCCCTTACCTTCGGAAGTATTTTTTGAAACAATAAAAGCACCTTCGGTGGAACTTCTTGAAAGAGCAGTGCTCAATATATCTCCTAATCATAGTGAAGATTGGAGAACTGAGATTATGTCTTTCCTCCAGGGTAATTTCCTTTCAGATGACGAAGCTTATAATAAGAGAATAGAGGCAAGAGCCTGACCATAGGTCATAATAGAAGGGGAGCTATACAAGCATGGAGTCTGTTCTCCATTGCTCAAATGTTTATCCAGAGCTGAAGGTATAGAATTGATGAAGGAAATACACGCAGGCCTGTGTGGATCTCACATTGGATCTAGGCCCTTGCTGGGAAAAGTTTTTCATCAAGGATTTTATTGGCCGAAGGCAGCTTCAGATGCAGCAGAATTAGTTCAAAAATGCGAAGGCTGTCAGAAATGCGCAAGAGATCAAAAACAACCTTCCTCTATGACTCAGTTAATACAGCCCACTTGGCCATTGCAAAGGTGGGGCCTTGATTTGTTAGGCCCGTTACCACCAGCATAAGGAAATTTAAAATATGTTGTGGTGGCAGTAGAATATTTTTCTAAGTGGATTGAGGCAAAGCCTTTAGCCACAATAACTTCGGTTACCATTCAGAAATTTTTCTGGCAGAATATTGTTTGTCGCTTCGGAGTGCCGAAGGCCATTAATGTGGATAACGGAACACAGTTTGATGCTGAAGCTTTTAAGGAGTTCTGTGGACAAATTGGCACGAAGATCCATTTTGCATCGGTTAGGCATCCAGAGTCAAATGGACTTGTCGAAAGAGCAAACGGCATCATAATGATGGGAATAATGAAATTAATCTTCAATCAGCCCAGAAGAAAATGGCCAGATGAATTAATTAAAGTGGTGTGGAGCCACAATACAACAGCATCAAGGTCAACATGCTTTACACCATTCAAGTTATTATTTGGTGACAAAGCAATAACTCCAGAAGAAGCAAAAGCGGGATCAATAAGAACAGTGGCTTCGGCAGAGGACGAAGCTGATTACTCTGTGGAGAAAGATGCTATAGAAGGGATCAGGCTTTAGGCTGTGGAAAACATCAATAAATATCAAGCCGAAACAATAAAATGGCGTGATAGAAAGGTTCGGCTAAATAACATTAAGCCAGGACATTTGGTGCTTCGGAGAGTGGCCAACCCAGATACAGTAGGCAAGCTACAGCTGAAATGGGAAGGACCTTTTCTGGTAGTATCTTCGTCAAGACCTGGTTCTTATAGATTGAAGGATATGGACGGCAACGATATTCCTAGACCATGGAATGCGGATGAGCTTCGGCGATATTATGTCTAGCTTGATGTAATTTTTTCTGTTCTTTCCTATGGCACCCTTTTCCTTTCCAAAGGGGGAGAAAGGTTTTTAATGGGGCCATAGCATGTAATTTCTCTCTTTCTTATTTCAGCTCTATAAGAGCAATATCCCCCAAAGATGTAAATGTAAAAGCTAAGCACGCACCATCGAGTGCAAAGAAAAAAGAAAAGAAAACAGGGAGAAGCTCAAAAGATGTCCCTAAGGGGATGCAGAGCACGACGAAGCTACAAAAAAGCCGTTGCTAAGGGAGCGCAACGTAAGTTTTCTGCTCAAAAGTCGTTCCTAAGGGAATGCAGAGCTTACAGCGAAAAATAAACGCTGATTCCGCCGAAGTAAAAGGCGAAGAAGCTCCTAAGGGAGGCTTACAGCGAAAAATAAACGCTGATTCCGCCAAAGTAAAAGGCGAAGAAGCTCCTAAGGGAGGCTTACAGCGAAAAATAAACGCTGATTCCGCCGAAGTAAAAGGCGAAGAAGCTCCTAAGGGAGGCTTACAGCGAAAAGTCAGCACTGATACACCGAAAAGTAAACGGTGAAGCCGAAAAATAAACGGCAAAGAGACTGTGTCTATTCCTAAGGGAACGGAGACTATGGCTATGGCTTCGGATATGTGTTTGGACATTCATTTGCATGATACATCACATCATAGCATTTGCATTCATAAACATTCATGTAGACATACGTAGGATCATTATCATCATAACACAAGCAATCGCTTCAGCTCTAAAGATCACGCTTCGGCAAAAAAGAAAAAAGAAGCAGTTTTTTTTGCTTCGCTGCGTACGAAAAGAAGGGAAGGTGTTTTTTCTTCTTCGGCTCAAAAATGATAATTTTGTCCACACCAAAGCACTTCATACATTGACGGAAAGGTAAGAATATATTACAAGGTATGGACATAGTTCACAGAATACAATTTAATTACATTTGTAAAAGTTATTACAAAAAGTTTTTAGAATCTCTTCTACAGTCATTTATCTAAGCTTCATCAATATTCATTGAGCTTCAGCTTCAACATTGTCATCCAGTAAAAGCTTCGGCGTCATCTTTTTACTCTTCAAGCTTTGGTTTCGGCTTCATCATCCTACACGAATTAAAGTATTATAAGCAAAATTCAATTTCGAAGGAAGAGGTAAGCACGAAGGTATGATTTTGCTACCAGTTTAAGATGACTCCGAGCTTCGTCACCAGCTTTCTCTCGCCCACCCTTTGTCCATACCACCTTTATAAATTTATTCCCAATGCTTCGGGCGAGGCTGGGGATATCATCCAGAACTGCTGGTGATAGGCTGAAATTGGGTCTGTTGATGATTTTTTCGTGCTCACAGCCAGATTTCAGGAACGCAACAGCGGTGCCCCAAGAAGCTACCAGGGCACAGAAGTCACTGTGTCCAGCAATAACATCATCGAGGTCATCAATCTCACCTTCGATGTGTTCTAAGGCTCCTGGTAGATCTTCAGCTGAAGGATTAAATTTTTCACTACTGGCCCCGACCGAATAAAATACCTTCTTCAGCCCTTGAACACATTGATTGCTAAATTCCAAATATTTGTTTTGAAGGCTTATCAATGATTTTTTCAAATCTAAACCCTTCTGGACTTCGGCCTCAAGTTTTTCATTAAGCTTCAGCTTTTCCTGTTAGAAACTTTTTGACTGACAGAGAAGCTTCGTACTCAGTTCTGTTATTTTAGCTTCGGCTTCTGCTAATAAGCCTTCAGTTGTCTGGAGTTCGAACTCTTTCTTCTCAAAAGCGGCTGATTGTTCTTTTATTTTGTTTTCTAAGTTCTCAATTATAACCTCGTGCTTTTTATCCTCTAGATCCTGTTGCATCTTCAAGGCTTTGCTCAGTAGCATACTCTGTACATGAACAACCTTCGTTAGAAAACATTTTCGTTATGAAAAATAAAAAGTTAGAGAGAAATTGTTTACCTTGAAATTGGAATAAAACAAAATACCGACGATATGCTGTCGTCGGTAGCGGCTAATATCGGCTTCGAGCTTCGGGAAACCGATACTCTTTGATAGGGTTCCAATAACTTTTGCTCTGGCCTGATCCCGGATGCAGCCTAGCTTCTCATCATCAACACCCCTGAAGAGAACCGCCCCTGGCCGATAGCCGCAAGATATGGCATACTCTTTTAGTTCTTTTTCGGCTTTTGTCAGTTCTTGTCCAATCAAGTTTTGAAAATTGAAAATTTCATCTCCTGATGTTTCTTCAGCAATTTCTTTCTTTTTCTCGGGTTCTGGGCCGAAGCTTCTTCGGTGGCCCCAGCAGCTTCTTCTGTGGCCATGTCTAGCAGAATTTTATCTATATCAACAACCATGATTTCTAAATTAATATCTTCGGATCTAGTAGCTTCGGCATCTGTGGCCTCCGAAGGTGCAGCTTCAGTAGCTGTCGAACTTTTAGCAGCTGGCGCCTTCGGAGCTGAAGCTCCTGGTGGTGTCTTTTCAATGACTTCTATCACCGTGATGATTCTTTGCTTTTTTGCTCTAGCTACTTCCTTCGATTTCGCGGGCTCCTTTTCCTTCTGAAAAAGCTTCGTCAGTTGTGGCCCCAGTGGACTTAGCTTGATAGGCAAAGATTCAGTCATTACCTTTAAAATTTCCTCTACTTCGGTAGTAGAGGGTGTTGCAGGAGTTCCTTCTTCTTCGTCAATTGCTTTTTGCTTCGGAGTCGAAGTTTTTCTCTTCTTCGAAACACCTGTTTTCGGCTCAGACTCCGGCTTTTTCTTTTTCGATTGTTCTTCATCCTCTTTGTTCAAAATATCAGCTACTCTTTTTCTCTTTTGGCCTTCAGCACCCTTATCTAGCCGCTCGTAGTCAGGATATTCAAAACCTAGGGCATCCATTACGCGGTTTAGCCTTCACTTCGGACGGGTGCCGAAGGCAGCAGTCATCAATTGGTCTTCTTTTTTAGAATAATTTCTGAGTATTTCATTACACATTACTTCGATTGTGTCCAGCCACTCTTGGCAAGGTACTTTGAAAAGTTTCTTGAATTTGAAATGGTACGGCAACCGAACAAGTTCCCCTTTCTTCTTTTTTCCCTCTAGCTTCGGCATTTCCCACTCCTTCAAAGACGGGAATACTCTGAAGGCCAGAAATTCTTGCACCAAGTCTCTAGTGCCAATATGATCTGCAATCACTCTAAATTCAGCTAGAGCAATTTGACTTGGACTCCCTGGTAACATGTTGCACGGGGGTCGGGTCTCTCCGAAGATCAATTCTAATGGACTTTGGACCAACTTATCTTCATCTTCATCAACTCTGACGTAGAACCACTCAGATTTCCATCCAGCTGGCCATTTGCTTCGGTAACTGATCACTGGAAACTTTGTGCGGTAAGCAAAGTTGTAGCAGCCAAAATTTTCATGAAGACCATCTCCTCTAGCCTTGGTCTGGTAGTGCAGTTCGTGCACTCGACAGAAACCTTCAGCGAATGGTTCCACCCCCTGGCTTCGGAGAGCCCAGATATAAACATTTAGCCTAACGATAGCGTTAGGGGTTAGCTGATGAAGGTAGATCCCAAATTTCTTCAGTACATCAGCAATCATCTTGTTCAAAGGGAATCTTAAACCAGCTTTAAAAAGACTTTTGAAAACCACTACTTCATTATTTCCCGGCTTCGGGATAGTTTCTTTTCCACCAAAACGAATCAACTTCTTCTTTGCTTCACTAAAATAGACCAACTTCACCAACTTAGGAAGATCAGCTTCGGAGATGGTAGACTTTTCGAAGTCCAGGTGGCTAGGTTTGCTTGACACTGCACTGCTGTAATCATCTTCGGAATCAGTTTCTTCAGCATTAGCCCGTTCTGCTTCAGCGGCAGGTATATCCTCCGATGTTGCCAGCCCAGTCCGCTTCATTGCTTCAGAAATTGGAACAGTTTCAGTAGTTTCGGTCTCATCTCCCTCACGGTCAACCCTAGCAGTAGAACGCACTCTTGCCATCTGATTATGAATTTTTTGAAATTTTTTGAAGTTGTTGACTTTCTCGATTTCTCCGAAGTTCTTCCTCTTGTGACGAAGCAGAATCGAAAGCGGTGCTTCGTTTGAGCACGATGATCAAGCTTCGGCTTGGTTAAATTTTTGACAGCACAACAGTATAATAGCAATGAATGTTGTGGTAATTTCACACCTACCCGTCTGTTTATATAGTGCCGCAGGTGGGAAGGTGAATCGTCAAGGTCTTCCGCACCGGAAAAACAGCCACCCACACTCATTGACCAGTGGGCCACAAGGTCTGGGAAGGTGAATCGCCAGGGCGAGCGCAACTGCTGCAAGATGGGGCCACCTCGCGCGCGGATTATTTTAATCGTTTCTCGTCAACGAGCTCAGGGAAGGTGTTTTTTGGATCTTCGGCATCCCGAAGCCTAGAAGACTTTTTCACAGATCAAGCTCATCACGAAAAATGATCTAGCACCGCGAAGGGGCTACTGTTGGGGGTATGCTTCGTAGTCGAAGATCCTCAAAGAGGAAAACACCTTCGGCAGTTCTTTTCAGAAGCAACGCCGAAGTTATCACCGGTAGAGCTTCGGCACAGTGACAAATCTCAAGACGAAGGGGGCGAACCGACTTAAAGATGAAATGACTCAAAGGCCCATGATGTTTTGAGTCAGTATTGTAATTGGTTATAAAGGGCATAAATGTAATTTCACATAGGCTGCGTCCTGTGCCTATAAATAGATGAACAGTACCCCTATACTGTTCAAGCAATCTTGTAATTGCTGATGCATCACACTGGAATTATTGTTTTCCGTCAAGAAGAAGGTATAAATGTACCTAAATATTATGTTTTAATATTCAAATCCATATAATGAGATATATGAATAATATTATTTGTTCCTGACATATGTTTTACATTTTATACTTTATTTTACATTGTTGTTTAAGTCTAGTTACGAAGGTATGACCTTCGTGATACTTTACCCATGACCTTCGTCCGAAGTTCATTAAATCCTTGGGGAGATAATGCTTCAGCGGACGAAGGGCATTAACACTTAATATTTTTATGTTGCCTTGTTCTTAATTCATAGCATTTGAGAACAAGTCCCCAACATCTGACTTTGCATCCAACGGCCCACAACCCTTTCCCTCATCCACGCACCGAAGATCAACTTTTGGTCAACTTTATTTGGGATATTACACTCTACCCCCTTAAAAGAATTCATCCTCGAATTCGGCCACTCCAAGCAAAACACCCAAGGTACCCCATATAGTCTTAATTAACATAAGAACTTCTACTTTGGACTAGTTGTCTAAGGAAACTACACGACCTGACATCAAGCATGAAACAACATGCAATAAAGCTCAAAGCAAGTCATAGATGCAATCAACACTACAATTTCACACCATCGAATTTGGATGCAGCTATACATCAACATCAATGTCCTAAAACAACACTCTTTTATGAAGGGATAATATGCACTAAGCACAACCCTTACCAACTTCAACATTCATTTTAATTAAATGGTGAAACATCCACACCAGATGAATGTATAAGAAGATCAAACACCTCACCTCAAAGCACCACGAAACAAGTAGTTCTATTGAAACAAAACTCCTAATCTTCCTAAACCTTGTTCTTGCCATCACAAAAAGATAATCATGTAATCTAACATTCTTTGCAGCCCACTAAAGAGAGAAAGTCTACAGAACTAATGGAGCAATAAAGCCAACAAGAAGCCAATAACATTCTGCGCGGCACATGTCATCGAAGAAATGCCAAAAGCTCCACAAAGAGCACTGACAGCACAACAACACAATACTTGGTTAACCAATGTCACTATACTTCATCCAACAACTCAACTAAGAAAAATATCCAAACTAGTAAGGTTAACCTATACATAATAAAAGTCTTCATCTACTGTAGTTCAAAAACTTACATTTCATTCTATCATACGATGAACTCAAAGTACTAGACATACAAGGTCAATAATAACCCCGTAATCCTTCACACATTTGACAAACATATCAAGTTGATGTAAAAACCACATCATTTAGGAATAGGTGACTAACCACACACAACCAACTCTAGGCTACGCAATGACTTCATTCAAACCAATAGATAGGTGGTCCAACAATGGCTCCACAAGCATGCATTGGGAAGAGAACCATCAGATTCTCAACGTATTAATACATAATCAATGGATCAAGAAAATCAAAGATTTATTCTACAATTAGTATGACTAACAGGCAACCACTTTAAACCACATCTAGGCTTTATGGCAACTAAAACACACAATAGAAGAGACACATGTAAGCCATTCTGGCTATGTAAAGACTTCCCCCAAAAATCCATATAAAGTACCAATATTCATTTCTTTTAGAACTGGTTTCTCGACATAAACAATCATTCTTTGCAAAGATAGTTGGAACTATCCACCAACCGCTCAACAACTTAAATTCAAATTGATGGTTACCTTGTAACCCAAAACACGCAATTCACACTCCTCTTAGAAACATCCTCAATCAAGCATATATATAACAATATTATTGTAATAAAACTCAACCATGAAAAACATGGTGAAAACAACATAGGCATACTTGTATATCACAAGCATAATAACAACTTCAATCTCACAAAAGACCAGCAATATCAAACACATTAATAAAACAATATAAATATTTAGAGATAAATTATATCAGGCATTAAGATATAAACAACACCACATCACCGTTAGGGAATAGGGAGGGGTGAAATTATTGTCATCTGCACTTCAAAGACATTAATATATATCAAAGATATTTGAACCCATACCCTTCCTATATGTGCAAGTGTGTCAAATTTATCTTCAAATTGCGAAGAATGTAAAGCCTATGCTTTGAAACCAACTGTAACACCCCGGAATCCACAAACACCCCAGAATGCTACTAAACTACACATCTAACATTCATATATAAAATTACGACAGCATCTCATTTGAAAATTGCATAAACGGGGAAGCAACAAAGTATAAATAGATATCATGATAAGAAAACATAATAGACATTAATAATCTGCTAGCAATGGTAAGACAACCATTACGACATGAACTGAATTAACCAGTGCGCACAACTAGTTAAAAACAAACATCCTTTGACAAGAAGCTTCTAATTAAATCATGACTATGCCTAGGCAGCGTTATTATGAGAGTGAAGGTGGATGTGCTGCTACATCCCACTCCCCTTGATGAGTAACAAGCACCTGCATTGAGTAATGCAAGAGTGAGATGAAACATCTCAGCAAGCAAATTGTTTTGACGAGATGTTTAAACCACAAATTAAATTAGTCAATATTTTAAAAGAATCACAATTAAGATCAGAAATACTTGTAGATATAGAACTCAGTAGTCCTAATATAACCAATACCATCTCATTTCCTCGAACAACCACAAAAGGTTGTATAACACTTCCCTGCGTCAACAATACCTGCAAATATCACTTCAATGTATGCATAAGAATGCAATGTGTAGGTCCTCTATCTTCATACCTCTGAGGGTATAAAACCACATCATTTGCAAATATCACTTCAATGAATGCATATGAATGCAATGCATATGTCCTCTGCCTTCATACCTCTAAGGGTATGAAGCTACATCGTACCCCTACTCGGGCAACGTATGATGCTAAGTTGTACCGGTACGGTCGGACCATAGGTCACGACAAAACTTCAGATGCAAACGAGTCATGCAATGTATATGCATGCTGCATTTATCAATAAACTTCACTTTCTTCACATACAATACAAACCTCAAATAATACTTCATTTGCCTTCAGATACAATACAAACATCAAATAATACTTCATCTGCCTTCAGGGGTGTGAATTAATCTCATGCGTCATACTCGAACCATAATCATCATCAATATATGGTAGAGCATCAATATAATACAATCAAGTAAAACATCATCATAGAGTTCAATTATGAAAGAATGCAATAATTCTGAATATTAGAATATAGGCAATAGAAATAACAGGTCAAAACGGTAGCAACCACCGCTACATTCACTTGCCTTCATCGAAGAAGAAAAATGTACTAGGCATGATCTGGAGTGTAGCCACCTACAAGCGGGCATAAAACTTAGTACAAATATTTCACAAACATTTGCCAATAATCAGCAAATCGCTCCTACACTTGAAACCAAGACCTGGTGGAAAGACTCCGACCCTGAACCACATGCCATACAGTAGCAGCGCTGTTTGTTAATTTTGTATCTTTAAAATTATAACAGTGGCGATATCAAACAAATACTCTAGGAGTATCTACACAAAATACTCTACAATTTTGCTATTCAATGGATAATTAAATTCTACCATCTATAAGTTCTAAAACATCTGACAAGATAACTGACTGAGTCTATTTCAGACAGCAGCATAGTTAACTTCAAAATTCGATATCTCCCAAACTACTCAACCAAAAATTATGAAATTCCGCTGGCAGTAAGAACTTCTATCCCTCTACAAAAGTCTCCATAGTTAGAAGAGCCATTTCAGCAATTTACTAGATGAAACCTACCAGTGAACAGACCCGCACATTTTTGTCAGGCAAATAAGAACAGCCACAGTAAAACAAACATAACTGGAGTTTCAAAATTCATATGGATGCACTCATTAACAATCTGGAAAGCTTATGAAATTATCTACATCTTCTTTTACCAACCTAAAGTTTAATTCTGTTGATAAAATTGCCTAAATCTTAAGAGAACCAATTCTGCAAAGAATTATGAGACTAAAAACTGTTATAATCAAACTGCAATAACTTTCTGATCTGATGTCCGATTGAGGTGTTCTTCATGGCCACGGAAAAATCTACAAATTATCTACAACTCATAGATATACTTTTTATTTTTTGAGGCCACTAAGAGCACAGAAAACTGGCATGAACAGAAACAATCGAATCTGCCATTCTGCAGAAACTAATTTCGAGATCAAAATCTAACCCCATATCTAACCCAACCTCTAATCCTTCAATCCCCATGATCCACAACCTACAAAAACACATAATTACAGGGAGGAACATGGATCTTATCCTTACCTAGGGTTTCCCCAAGAAAATCTGCAAGAAGAGATGGGGTAGAACATCTCCTTGATCCTCTCTTCCTCTTCAATTCAACGTGCTCCTCCTCTTCTCGATCCTTGCTGCGTGGGGGAGAAAGATCTAGGGAGGAGGAAGCAATGGAGGGCAGCTGCAATGGGAGGGGAGGGGGCAGCCAGCTAAGGGAAAATAGGGGGGTGGCGGCCAAGAGAGGGGGGAAAAGGAAAAAGGGGTGGCCACCTAGAGTTTTATGGGAGAAAGAAACGACGCCTCAGATGACTTCTGACTTTGCATCCAACAGCCCAGAACCCTTTCCCTCATCCACGCACCGAAGATCAACTTTTGGTCAACTTTTTTTGGGATATTACACCTTAAATCTCGGGACGAGATTCTTTTACAGGGGGAAGGATGTAACACCCCAAGTGTTACTAGCACTAAAACTTGAGCATAACATCATGTGCATTGACATTTCATGTTGCTTGTTACACCTAGAATGCATTTACTCGGAAAAGATTTCAAATAAGTTGTGGTGATGTGGCTTGAAGTGTGATTAACCCTAGGGTAGGGAACTCAACCCTGAAGTAGGGCTTATGGGTGAAGGTGATGCTTAAATAAGTAAAAATCTCATAAGACATGAGAAATGTTCACAAGGTATCACATGTGATGGACTTTAGTGGCACAAAAACCCTAGAGAACTCAAAACCCTAAAAAGACCCCTCGAAAACCCTAAATTGGAACCCTAGGGGGTAGATGTAAAATTGTGCACTTTTGGACCAAAGTGCAAATACCAAAGTAATAGAACACCACAAAACAAGTACTTTTCACATTTGAAAATTTGCAAATTAAATGGTGGAATTTGGACTTATTTGCAAAAAGTACTCCATAAGCATCCTAGGGTTAAGTCTAAATTCAGTTGAAATGGGTCAACTTTGGAGCTCTATATCTCCCAAAACATAAGGAATTTGCCCTAGATCAACACATCAAATTTATAAAGCTATGTTAGGAGAATAACTTTGCTTAAGTGATTAAGCATTGTTGACATACAAAATTTGGAGAAAAAGGGGTTTGAAGTCTGGCTGTCAGTCAGCCCTAAGACTGAACTCTGGTAAGCAGTGAAGTTGGATGAACTTGGAGATCAATTTTGAGTAGGATCTTGTGACTATTTGATTGTGGATACTATAACAAAGAGAGGGATTGTAGGGCAACAATTTCTCTGCAGGCCGAAGATCAAGTTGTCACACCGGAATTGGAGAATAAGGCGCTTCATTTAGCTCTGTCAGGCGCTCTGAATGGGATCCCAATGGTACAGTGAATGACAAAGATCAGCAGATACAACGTATCTCGCCGCCGGTTTCCTTGCGCTCGGATTCGCGCCGGCGCCGCGATTCGCGCCTATAGCGCGCGGATAACAATCCCTGGTGAAAAGATCTCGCCGTGGATGAACTCGGAGCACTTGCACCGGTGACGTGGCTGAGCGGCCATCGTCGTGGTGTACGTCGTTCACCATGATCACGCCACGCCGTGACCTTTTGACCACATCGCTGCTAGCCGTAATAGCTCACTAGTGACCGTCGTAGCTCCTCACCGAGTGATCGCCACGGTAGATCACCGCGGTGACTCATCCCCGCTCTCCGGCCGCCAGTGCACCTTTGTGAAATTGGACACCACCGCTCAAAGACTCTATAAATTGAGCATGTCGTAAGCTCCGCTAGGTAGTCACGCATCCAGCGCACCCGCCCGTTTCTCGGATTGTCCACCAGAGAGCTCTATTTTGGAGTTTCCCCCAAATCAGTCAGGAACACCATCGTGAGTGAGCTCGCCGTGGCTAGCCCGCTGTAGGTCCTTTCACGCCCTCGTTTCAATACCCCTGTGTGTTGTAGATGCTCATCGGCCCAACCAATTGAACTAGACCTGGGTAGATCACTGGGAACACCTTGGATTGCCCTCGGTGTGCGCCATCACCGTGGACAGAGAATTCCCAACCTGGAATTGTGCAATTTGTTGAGGGATTCGTGTCACCGGGGGTAGAATTAGGTATCGAAAAAAGGAGGGACCTAGCCGTTGCGTTTTCCTGCCGGTACGAGTTCGCCGGAGACGTGCTTGTCGCTGCCCACCGTCGTGGACCTGGCGTTGTGAAGGAATAGAAATGTGAGGGCCTCGGTGCAAATGTCAGTGAGACAAAGAAATAGTTCCTAGGGTTCTTTACTGTTTATTCAAACCTCCAGGGTCCCCTGCGCAAAATGGACACTGCGGGCGCGTTTCGCGAGTCGTGGGCCGGTTGGGCTAGATTGAGCCCGTTACTGTTTATGCTTTCTCTTTTTCTTTTTCTACGAGCTTTAGGAAATTCATAGGAAATTATAAAAAAATGATAAAAATATGAGACAAATTTTATTGGACTCCTAAATTTCTTTAGTATTTAATAAAAATAGTTCCAAGAATTTTAGTCCAAACCAGGAATTGTTTAGTGTTTAAGAAGGCCAAAACCTAGACTTCTAGAATTTTAGAAATTATTTGGTGTCTCCAAAAATCATGAAACTTTTTGGATAAGCTTACTTTGATAATTAGGACCCATGGGTGAAGTTTGACATGTGTTGGACATTGTTTGATGCCCAAACCCAAAACCCTAGCCCCTTAGGGTAAAACTGTTTAACCCTACTAGAATGTTGACCTAGAAGACCCTAGTTTCCCTGGTGCACCGTGAAGGAAAATTGTATTCAAGACACCACTTGATGTACCTTTATTACAATTGCATATTCATAGCATCACGTGAGCATTCATGTTTATATATGGTTGTATATAGAGAGAACAAGGAAGAAGTAGTGGTTGAAGAAAAAGAGACTACACCACCAACATAAAATCCACCTGCCGGGAACTGTTTTTATTTTGATATTTGTGGAACGGAGCCCGACTCCCCTACAACACAAGGCAAGCCCCGGTGCATTTACCCTTTCCTTGTGATTTTCAACAGTTTATCACTTGATTGATGCATTAGGTAATAGGAGTTGTGTGCTAAACCAATTGCTGCATTTCCTTCCTTGAAACTATTTACCATTCCTTGATTACCTGTTTTGTCAAAAGGTTTTCTGAAGCTTAGTTTTGCTTTAGAAAACAAAAAGATTTGTTTTAACAAAAGATGATGCTTCAGATGGGATGGGATGTTTTTAAAAATAAAACTTGATGGTGGATCCATCATGGCCGTGATGGGTTCAACATCAGATAAGATATACCTCTGTCAGGTACCAAGCTTTTGGGTTTTAAATGATAAAGCTGAGACCGGATGGGTAACTTGCACGAGAAGAGAGTCTCGGTGTAGTGTCTCCGTCTGAGTCGATTAAGGACCGTGTCGATGTAGGCTTGATGATTGAGGACCTTTTAACTGGTCACATGCCTCGTCATGGGTAAGCTTTGACTCGGGCGGACTAATACCAGAAAGGCTAACACGCAATGGGAGTGGAGAGATGGCGAGAGTAGCGTGTACCCTCCGTGGCAAGAGGCTGGACGGTGGTGTATCTATGCTCTCGGTTGGCGTGAACCCGGTCTGGTCTTAAGAAACCCGGTGGCGAGTTGACATATGCAAGGGTTAAGTGCTACATATGTGGTGTGGTTGGAGATCCCTAGCTGGGTATTAATCAATTCCGATCGCCATTACTTCTCGGATATGAAGACTTGGTCACTGCCCTACACGTAGCAATCTAGTAAAGTAAAGGGGTGATAAAAGACGGCTAGCATAGGCCAAGTGCTTGAACTAGGGTAGAAAGAACTCTAGTTATAGGTAATGACTTAACATGCTAATAAAACTGGATTTTTAAGGATCCACTATTAGTAAGCATTTTCACAAACAGGGTCTTGATTCTTGATTAAGCCTTATCTTGACTCCCTCAAGCCAGCATATCCTTGAGAGTCTTTTATTTTGACGGGTAAGACTTGCGAAAGTACACTCCGTACTCAGGGTTTTCGAACCCATGTTGTTGTAGGTGAGGAAACAGCATACTTTTGCAGTTTTTGTTATAACGTGGTGCCCAAAGAAGAACCACAACAGTGAAGTGGTGACGGGAGGAGGTTGGCCTCCCACTTGAAAAACAATATACTTTTTTTTCGGGAGGGGTTTTTGCCTCCCAGGTCTATAATAATAATATCTTATGCACTCATATACCCTGGTTTTGTAATAACTATAATACTCTTTCTCTATATTTGAATAAATGTAAATTAAGTTATTGTAATTGCTTCCACTATTCTTTCCTCCGATGTGATGTAATATCTGCATGACGGGTGAAGCGCTCTTGGGCGAGGATTTAAGGATACAGGTACCGAACTTGTCAAGTGATTTTGTGCATCTATAGGGTTGTCCAAAGTCCATGGGATAAGGACAACTGTAGGTGGGCCTAATAACTTGGGAGGTTCCATCACAGGATGACGGCACGGCCAGTGACACGCTCGCAACAGACAAAGAAGAGGACATTGCTACGAACCATCGGTGGCGGCGCGCGGTTATCTTGATGCGGGCCAGATCTCCGAAGCAGGAGATCAAGGAGGGCAGGCGAGCGGTTTACAAAAGCTAGGGTTTCTACCGCGCAAATGCGAGTCAAAAACAGGCTCGGCCGCAGTCGGCTTTTTATAGGCGTGACGTGATGCCTCGAGAAACACGCAGTCCAATAGTAACACGTCCATCAACGGTCACATTTCAAAAACCCCCGCGGGACCACTTCGAGCGAGGGCAGCGTCTTCACCATCTTACGGCGGTCTTTGGCACCAGCCGACTTAGTCGAACTGGTCCCTTGGAGGGCAAATGTTGGGGTGAAGGCGAACACGCCACCCTTCGCTCCATGACTTCGTCTTTGCCTTGTGTAGACGAAGGCTAAAACCACTAGAATAGGCCGAGTTCACAAGTCGGAGGCATGCTCGACCCCCTTCGCTCTCGTGTTACAAGACGAAGGCCCTGCCGAAGTCTACAGACCCCCCACTCCCTCACCACCGGGGGAGGCCCATGTGCGATTTGGCCCATAGAGATGGGCCCCGCATGGACAGATGTAATAGGGGCCATGTCTGTAATAAAGTTTACCGTAATGACTATCTATAACCTCCCCTCATGGGAATATTCTGGGGATAAACTGGGTACTCGAGGGTCTAAATGTCTTTGGCAGGGTCAGGCGGCCCCTCGAGTACCTATAAATACCCCTGTAGTGTGCCCAGATAGGGGAGATTAACGAAGCTTTTGGCATTCCATGTTAAGCTTTGCAAACTCTTTCCTTATTTTCCCGTTGGATCGATCTGTCTCGGAGGGCAGGTTCCAACAACGTCGCCTGTATTTCTTCCCATTTATGGTAACAGATGGTTGTCAACATCTCTAAGGCAGCTACCTGAGCACCTTCCCAAGGAGTCATTCCTTCAACATGGAACATCCAATGTGGCCAAGATGATTTTCTAGCACGTTGTGGAATACGCACTACTACCTCATACCATGGTTGTCCTCTAAGAACAGCGCGTGACCACTGGTACTTGGGTACTTTGGTATATCCAACTTCTTGAAGTAGTCGCCACAGGACCATTGGAACACCAAAATCTCGTAGAAACTCTCCAACTCCTATAGGCGCTTCTTATTGATTCATCTATAGAGAAGAGCAACAGATACACTCTATTCACTAAGGATGTATGAACAGGGTAGATGAAACACATACTAAAACAGCTACACAAGGGGTTTGACTTAAAGTTATATGTCATGATGCATGCTCGTCCTATTCATCCTTGCACTCTTGCCAACATATATTGGTTGTCACGTTCTATGGCGGTGGCAATCCTACTCACTCCGTCATTGAACAGTAGTCGCACTTTCCTAGGGTTTAGTTAGTGTACCTGCAGAAAATTACATTATAGTTGTGGGTTAGTGGTTAGCATCCTAAACTAGGCCACCTTATAGTCCATAGTTTTAACCATATACTATTTGCACTTCTACTATCAGGATTTGATCACAGATTCTTAAGTTTTTCCAAAATAGTTTGGACTCAAAATCCTTTTGAAGTATATCAAAGGATTACTTTAATATTCATGCTAATGGGAGATCGCTCCGATACCACTCTGTGACAGCCCTCCCAAGTTATCAGGCCCACATGCACCAATCCTTGCTATTAACGGCCTCAGACGGCTATGCACGTGTACCGTGTAACTTAACAAGGCTATCGAGTTCAACAACATGAACTCATTATCCCAGAGATCTCCCAGATTCATGAATATTACAGTAATCACATTCGATACACACACTTTGGAGATAGAGCGGAAGACTTTACAAACATACTTTATATTTCCAAAACTCAAGTTTTACAACATAAAAAGAGTTATAATTATTACAAGTCCTGATATACTCAAAGTGCATAACTTATTACAATAGCAGAAAGGTAAGAACCCTCCAAAGTGCATACAAAAACCTAGCTAGTCCTCCTCCAGAACTGGATGCGCCCTCCAGCCACAGGAACTCCAAGAATACTCCTCATTACCTACAACAACATGGGTTCGAAAACCCTGAGTACGAAGTGTACTTTCGTAAGTCTTACCCGACTAAGGAAAAGACTCTCAGGGATATGCTGGATTTGGGAATCAAGGGAAGGCTTTTAGCAAGAATCAACATTAATAGTTTGCAGAAAGCTTACTAAAATGAGTCCTTACTTTCAACATTTTATTGCTAGATTAAGTATTAATAGACCTAGTTTGCATCTAGTCTAATTTCATCATCACATTAATCAATACAACATGATTTTTGCTCATTATGATTCCATCCATGACTTAGATTGCAGGTCAGTGACCAAGTCTTCATATCTAAGAAGTAACGGTGATCCGAATCGATTAATACCCAGCTGGGGATCTCCAACCACACGACATATGTAGCACTTAACCCTTGCATATGTCAACTTGCCACCGGGTTTCTCAAGACTAGACCGGGTTCATGCCAACCGAGAGCACAGATACACCACCGTCCAGCCTCTTGCCACGGAGGGTACATGGTACTCTCGCCATCTCTCCACTCCCATTGCGTGGTGGCCTTTCTGGTATTGGTTCGACCGAGGCAAAGCTTACCCATGACAAGGCATATGGCCAGTTAAAAGGTCCTCGGTCAGTAGGCCTACATTCCCTATAATCCTTAATGAACCTGGGTAGAACATCACCTGTTCCTAACCCAAGTCTTGATTTAAGTACTTCCATCCTTAGGATTGTTTGTGTTCCTTAGGATGATTAAAGCATCATAGGGAACCTTGCATTAGATCTCCCAATGATCCTGGTGAAAATATTCTTGTAGGTAGAGCCATCCTTCCTCAGGATAAACCTGAGCTAGGCATTAGTGCAAAGGAAAAACTCTATCTGCAAGGTTTACCTCTAGGCAGGGCTAAGAAATTTTGTAAATCATATTTGATACTTCACCAGAAGTATCTATAAAAGGAATGGATTTCAAGGTAGCCAATGCATCAAAGGGTTTCCAAGCAACTCATATAAACCTAATGCACATTTCACTAGACTTAAATTGTGTAAAAATCATTTAAAAACACAAAAAAGGGGTTGCATGCATCGGGGCTTGCCTTTGTTGCAGTGAAGAGGTTCTAGATCCCTCTACCCAACCATCAATTAGATAGCTCCATCATCTTGATGAGAAGACACTGGAGTAGACTCCTCTTTAGCAACCACTTCATCTTGAATCTTCACTCTTTATTTTGGGAGCTCTACATGAAATGACATGAACATGAATGCTTGTGCTTATGCTATTTGCAAATAAAATACTATAAAACATCAGAAGACTATACTTCCTCTCAATTCCACATGAGGGCTCGACATACTCCCCTACTAGGAGTTGTTCCTCTATAATCACTCTTTATCTTTGTTTCAATGGCTACTAGCTGACCACAAATAGATCTCAAGTTGAACACCAACTTGAGGTGAAAACACAAAAACTCAAATTCAAGTAACTGAAAAAAGAACTGAACCGAATTCAGTTTCAGATACTGAAACTTTACATAGTCGACACCACAACCAATATTCAGTCTCCATTTCCCCTCACTTCCATTCACATACACAGGTGAGAGCAGCAGGGGTGATCTTCATTAGTTTTCAAATGAAAGCTTGAACTCAATTACCTTAGGCCTGCAGCCCCATCAACACACCTCCCTGTTAAAGCCCCTGGTATCTCACAATTTCATATGGTACGAACCAAAACTTCTTAGCCAAAGTTATACTCCAATTTTAGCTTTACCAACTTGGTATAACAACCCATGATTGAAAACATTCAGAGCAGATTCTAATGTACCCCAATGTTAACCCCCACACTGAACTGCTATTTCAACTAACTGAATAAAATTCAGTCACAGTCACTTTGACAGTCCAGTTTTGGACATCTGTTATTTCCTACTTTATGTGGATTCAAGCCTAACTTTCTTAAAGGGATTTGTTCCTTATAACATGGTCTTTCACTTTGCCATAGCATTCCTACCCCAATTCTTCTTGGATTAATTACCACAAGGACCCAAATTGAATAAAAACACACAAATTCATACTTAAATATTATTCTAAGTCTGAATCCCAACACCTGACAGTCCACCTTTTGGCCACTTTTACTCCCAAATTTATGTGGAACCAAGTCCACCTCACTTTATAAAACTTGCTCTCTTTACTATGGTCTCCAGCTTTTCTATGGAAACTTCAATCCAAAACCCCATGAATTAGACACAAATGAATTCCAAACTAGGCATCCTGCTGCAATTTAGTTCTCAGAACTGAATAAAAATTTAGCTATGTGTCCATCCTGACAGACCAACTTTAGCCAACCCTTTTCTCCAATTTTTACAGAGCAATAGACCAAGCTCACATTACCAAAGTTATTCCTTAGATATAGCTCTACTACTTTGGTATAGCACCCCTAGGTTGAAAACATTCAGAACAATTTTTATGAAGCACCAAAGTAGAGCAAAAACCACTGCAATTTCAGGTTTCAGTTTTGAATAAAAATTCAGTACAACTAACCTGACAGTCCAAGTTCTCGGTGGGTGCATGAAACTGCTCAGGGAAGTCGTACATTGGCCGGCCGACGATAAAACTAAACACGACGACGATTTGCGGTGGCTCGACTACGTTCTGGCCACTATGAGGTGAAGGAGCTGGTGGTCGTGGTCACCACGCAGAGGGCTGGCGTGCTTGGCTCTGGTTCAGATCAAGGCTAGAGACTTGGGAGAGGCTTTCACCAGTTGGAACATAGGCTTCCACACACTTTACAGTGGTCTATGGGTAGGGCTTAAGGCAAGGAGGAAATCTTCACTGGACTTAGCCTTTTAACCAACTAATCATGGGTCAAGGTGTCCCTGACATGTTTGACATGCAGTAGAGGTGTTTTTCCATGGTGCCAGCCACATATGAACTGACCTACATGGCCTCCATGCACCAAATACTCACAAACTCACAGGCACAATATAGACATTGAATCTGGACAGCTAACAGCCAAATATCCTAGTGAATAAGGACGAAAAGAAGAGTGGCTTAGAACTCCACTTGTGGCTAAGCACAAAGAGGTCCAAGGTATGATATTCTCTGCTAGAGTAAGGTCACTAGAAGCTTTGTTACATATCCCATTTACACCTTCATTCACCTCTTCATCTATATTTGCAAGTGAACCCCTTTGTCCTCAACAGCAGACAGGAAACAAAACAATTAAATACTCCCCTATTCACTGCTCACACCAGTCCAACTTGGATATTTTGCACTAGTAAATGATCTCTCGATCTTTAGTGACACCTTTCAACCTTATCCCCATCCAAGCTCATAGGTGAGAGCAGCAGGGTGTGATCTTTTTCAGATACCTAATGCCATCCTGAGGCTAGTTGTTTCAGTTCTGCTGCTCCCTCTCTCCTCGCTGTTTAGTCCCCCTTTATCTGACGATTTTATTTAGCCCCGGGCCATGTAAGTTGGTCAAACATGGACCCCAACCATAGCACTACCAACCTTATACAATCACCCAAGACCAAGGATGCAAATACCAAGAGTTACCATGCTCTAAAATGGGGTGAAAAACACTAAAAACTCTGTTTTAGAAGTCTGAAACAGCACAATTTAAGTCTAATAGAGGGTTTTGGCATTCCTTTTCTGTCAATTCTACACAGCAAAAAGACTAACATCTTATAATAAACTTGTTCTCCTTTCAATGATCTTTAACTTTATTATAAGATTCTTAGTCCAAAACCTCATGGGCTGATCACAAAAAGGCTCCAAACTTGGCATCACTCACTCATTTTCAGGTTTTTAGTCCTGAACCAAAGTCAATTGCAGCCACCTGACATTCCCAACTTTGAGCAGCTGTCACTCCAATTTTTGCATAGGATCAAGCCAAACCCACTTAAGTAAAGTTGTTCACCATCATATGGTCTTCACTTCCTTTATAAATATTATAGCTAAAAACTGCCTAGATCAGCCACAAATGAACTCCAAAACAGTTATCAAAACACTGAAACTCAAATTCAGTTACTATTTTGGATCTGAAAATGCAGAAACCTGTCAACCTCTTTTTGGACTACCTTTTCTACTAGTAGCATATACTTTGAAGGGCAAGTTTATTAATGAAGTTTATACTCCAACAGTCCCTCCACAAATTTAATACAGTGACCATTTGCTAAACCCTCATAGATTCCAAACTACAGAGGTCCAAATTTGCCCAAATTACTGAAATTCAGACTCCGAATTTCACTAAGTCTGAAATCCACACTTTCAGACAGCTCTACTTTAAGCTAGCTTTTCTCTAGGTTCCAAATAGCTTTAGGGATAATTGTCTTAATCAAACTTATACTCTTAATTTAGCTCTAAAATTGTGTTATAATCATCTTAACCTATAACCTTATGGATAGAGCAATAGAGAGCTCCAAAGTTACACCAAAACACTGAAATTCAGGCTTTGCATTTACACTAAGTCTGAAATCTGACAGCCCTAATTTGGACCACTTTTTCAGCCAGTTGCATATAGTTTTAGGGCTGGTAGACTTAATAAGGATTGTTCTCCAACAGTCACTTTACAAGTTTGTTGTAGCAACTCCTTACCAAAAGTACATAGATCAAAAGTTATAAGGGTCCAAAAACAGCTATATGAAACTGTTTTCAGCCTAATTCAAACTGAACCCAAGCTGAACTTTTGCAAATTACTCCAAATTTCTCCACACAACTTGGAATTCTCCAAATATGAAATTTGTTCACTTTTCCATGTTCCAAAACTTTGGTATGTGGAATTTTAGCTAAATCCTTCTAGATTTTGAATTCCACATTTGGGGTTAGTTTAGGGTTTCAAATGTGTTTCATCTGTGTTTCAGCTTCTTCCAAGGATTCATCCCTTTGATCCATCCATCAAAAACAAAGTTACTCTCTTGTTTAAGATACATCTTTAGCATATGTAGCTCATTCCTAACAAGTCCTTGATTTTGGAGTTATTTTGTTTATCCACAATTCCAAGCAAGGTTTTCAACCTAAGTCCTATACTTAACACACGACATCACACTTTTGAAAAGGAAATTTTAACCTAGTAAATGCATTCTAGGTATATAAAACAAGATAATGCAAGTACTTATGATGACATACCAACATTTTAGTTATCATAACACCAGGGGTGTTACACGCACGATGATCAACGACCCTGGGTTCATCTCCTTCCCCGGCGAGACACCCGGCGAGCCGAGTGCACCGCACGGCGGCGGCGCCGCGGGAGTGAGTCATACTCACACCACCGAGCACCAGTCACTACCCCAACCCGTTTTTCATGACGGAAAGATGAAAGCGCATCCTAAGGAGGGCATCACACGACGATGGAAGTGACGATGTGGTCGGCCGTGAGCACCCGTTGATCCACGGCGGACGGATGGCTCCGGCGAGCGAGTCACGGTGCCCCAGCCACCAATAGCACGTGGTGAGGTCACGAACGCGCCTGACGTGTCCTGAAGGCCCATGGGGTCCAACAGGAAGACTTTCGCGGCGGCGTACGCGTTGGTCGACGATGGCGGCGGACTTCCCCGTAGAAATCCAGTGATGGGTCTCCTTTTCTCTTGGTGATTCAGCGGCTCCGATGGTCGACTAGGGCCACGGCGCACGGATTTTATAGTCCAAGAGGGGAAGAAGTCCACGCGAGAGGACCGAGCCCAACGTCGGCGATCTCGGGTTGCCAACACAAAGGTGCGCGAGGAGTGACGACTAGTTAGGATTTTGGGAGAGACGCAGCTAACGAGTGGATCCCACCCGTCATAGAGACAGTGCCCATGGTGGGACATTAGCTGAGCGGTGGACCCCATTTGGTGGTGAGCGGCGCGCAGACAGAGGGGCTGGAGTGCGGGCCCCGTTTGTTAGTGCATCAGTGCGTGAGCGCGGTGGCTGGTGCGCGGATGGTTTGTCTGACGCATGGGTCCCACATGTTGGTGACCTAACGCGGTTTGTGGAATTGGGTTGGGCCGGTTTTGGGGGAGAATTGGCCCACGCAGGGTTTTCTCTTTCCTTTTCTATTTTTATTTTCTTTTCTCTATTTTCAATTCATTTCAGATTTAAATTTCCCAATTCCCAAATGTCAATCATATTCCTAATGAAAATATAACAACTTTTATTTCCAATATTATTATTTATTATTTTCCTTGTTATTTATTTATGGGAGGAATAAATGGTTTAGTTGAAATTTTCAGTCCCATTTTCTATTCCTAATTCCAAATTCAATTATTCAAACTCAAATTTATACTCCTATTTTAATTTTCAGATTTTCCAAATGTATCAATTGAAATCCTCTAACAATAGTTGACTTAATTACAAATTTCTTTTCTCATTACCTAATTCCCAAAGCACTATAATAATTGTATTTGTTTATTTATTTTATAATTAATTTTTTCTACTAATGTTGGGTCTTACAACAACGGCAGTCAGGCCGACATCATCTTCTTGCACGCCTTCAACCGCATGGGCATCAGCCACATCCTACTCAAGCCTGTAGATAATCCTTTATATGGTTTTGGACGCAAAGGCACATTCACCATCGGCAAAATAGAGCTGCCACTGTCTTTCGGCACTGCGCCCAACGTGCAAAGCGAATAAGTCACCTTCGACATCGTCGACATGGTCTATCCTTAAAACGCCATCATGGGTCGAGGATCCATCAATAAGTTTGAGGTAGCAATACACAGACTCTATCTATGCATGAAAATACTAGACCCTCATGGTGTAATTACAATATATGGAGATCAACAAGCAGCCAGAAACATAGAAAGAGACTTCGTCCTAGGCCAACGCAACGTGTATTGTATACCGATAGAATGCGAAGACAACAACAGTCCTAGCACAACCAAACACAAAAAAGTTAACACACAATTGCAGAGTAACGAGGGAACCAAGACAGTCCCCCTCGACCCCGCAACCCCCAAGCAAATAGTCTTAATCAGCGAAGACCTCCTACCAAGCGAAGAAGCAAGACTTCTCTCCTGCCTTACCTGCAATAAGGATGTCTTCGCATGGTCTGCTTTAGACCTAGTCGGGGTTAGCCATACGATCATTGAGCACAGTCTGGGCATCGACCCCTCTGTGCGCCCAAGGAAATAGCGACTGCGGAAAATGTCCGACGAAAAGATAGAAGCAGCGAAAGGCGAAGTGCACTGTTTATTAGAAGCAAAATTTATCGAGCCAATAGCCTACCCCACCTGGCTCGCTATTGTCATCATGGTGCAGATGAAAAATGGGAAATGGAGAATGTGCATCGACTTCACAAACCTCAATAAAGCATGCCCAAAGGATAATTTTCCTTTACCACAAATCGACAAGATAGTCAATTCCGCAGCTGGTTGTGAAGTCATGTCTCTCTTGGATTGCTTCTCGGGCTATCATCAGATCTATATGAAAGAAGAAGATAAAGTCAGCACAAGTTTCATCACACCCTTTGGCACATATTGTTTCTTGCGGATGCCCAAAGGACTCAAGAACGCCGGATCAACCTTCTTCCGCCTCACCAAAAAAATCCTTGAAGACCAGACGGGCCGCAACGTTTTCACGTATGTTGATTACATAGTCGTTGCAAACAAAAATAAAGATGACCACCTTTCAGACCTCGCAGAAACATTCACCAACATGCGCGAAGCCCGACTCCGGCTGAATCAGAAAAATGCATTATTGGTGTCTGCCAAGGCAAGATACTTGGCTATCTTGTATCGCACAAAGGAATCGAAGCCAACCCCAGCAAAATTGAGGCTACCATGGACATGGCACCACCACAATCAACAAAAGACATACAACAGCTGACAGACAGATTGGCTGCACTGAACAGATTCATCTCACGATCCGCTGAGAGACGCCTTCCCTTCCTCAAAACGTTATGTGGTGCAAAGAACTTTACCTGGGGCTAGAACAAGCCACAACCTTTGAGTCTTTGAAGCAATATATGTTTGATCTGGCAACATTAACTAGCCGAGACCTAGTTTTACGCCTGCTACTCTACATCGCAGCTTCACCTAGCGCAGTCAGCGCAGCCTTGGTATTTTGTCTCCGAATTACTTACAAGCTCCTAGTGCAATATGATAGAGTTAGAAAAGATAGCATACACCATCATTATGGCTTCACGTAAGGTAAGACATTATTTCAACGCACACAAAATATGAGTCACTTTTCAGATCGGAGTCTTAGAGAGTTGTTCAGAAATCCAGATGCGTCCGCCAGAATAGCCAAATGGGCCGCTGAACTCTCTGGTTACAACATCACCTTTGAGCTAAGGACAACAATCAAATCTCAGGTTTTGTCTGATTTCATAGTAGACTGGACAGGGCCTTTGGAGCCATAATAGTTTTGTGCAGAAACACTTTGGACCATCCACTATGATGGGGCATAGTGTCACGTAGGCGCCGGCGCTACAGCAATCATTACATCACCCACAGGACTCAAACACAGATACGCCGCGCATCTTTGTTTCGCACTAGACTTAGATATATGCACAAATAACATCACTGAATATGAAGCAGTCATCTTAGGCCTTTGTAAGCTGCGAGCCATCGAAGTCACCACATGCATCGTTAAAACTGATTCCAAGGTCGTCGCTCGCCAAATCGAAAAAGACTACTCCGCCAAAGAGCTAGTACTCATGCAATATCTTGCTGCTGTCCGAAGCCTAGAAAAGCAATTCAAAGGATTCACCTTACAACACATTGAGTGGAACAAGAACGAAGAAGCTGACATGCTAGCCAAAGCAGCAGCGAAGGACGAACCCTTGCCATCCGACATATTTTTTCACATAATCGGCACACCAGCCGTAAGAAACCCCGAGGGTCTGCAAATAACATAAGGCGCCGACAGGCACCGGATAGTAAATCTAATAATGGTCGAAGACTGGCGGGCACACATCACCCTTTATCTCTAAGGCCATTACCATCCCTCCAACCAAAGCAAAGCCAAAAGGTTAAAACACAGAAGCAGAGACTTCGCTATAGTCGACGGACAACTCTACAAGAAGGGGATAAGTCAACCCATGCTAAAATGCATAACTGAAGCCGAAGGCATAGAACTTCTTCGCGAAGTCCACAGGGGTATATGAGGATCACATTCGGGACCAAGAGCTCTCGCTGCCAAAGTCATACGCCAAGGTTTCTATTGGCCAACAATTGTGTGCGCAGCCAACCGGGTGACCCATTCGTGCGAAGCATGCCAAAAATTCTCACCTCGAATGGGCGCCCCTTCGCAGCTCACAAAGCTCATTGCACATACCTAGCCACTACAGCGTTGGAACACTTAAAATCACCTTAAAATTCAACTAGACATCGTTGGAACACTGCCAACAGCACAAGGCAACTTAAAATTCACCTTCGTTGTCGTTGAATATTTCACCAAGTGGATCGAAGCTAGAGCTGTGTCGGCAATAACATCAAAGACAGCGAAAAAGTTCTTCTGGCAGTGTCGGCATTTCGAGACCAGGGGGTCCCCGAGCCGACGAGTGAAGTGTCGCCGTGTGTCCCAGCCCAGATGGGTCGACGCGAGGCGGAACGCGAAGGGGGGAAAGTGAGGTGGCCGGAGATGGGCGAGAGAGAGGTGGAAATCCCGCGCCCTTCGTGTTCGTCCCGCGCCCAGGTCGGGTGCGCTTGCAGTAGGGGGTTACAAGCGTCCACACGGGGGAGGGAGCGAGCGGCCACACGCGAGCGCCTGTCTCGTCCTCGTCCCCGCGCGGCCAACCCTCTCTAAGAGGGCCCTGGTCCTTCCTTTTATAGGTGTAAGGAGAGGATTCAGGTGTACAATGGGGGGTGTAGCAGAGTGCTACGTGTCTAGCGGAGGAGAGCTAGCACCCTAAGTACACGCCATCGTGGCGGCCGGAGAGATTTTAGCGCCCGGTTTGTGTGATGTCGTGGCCGTCGGAGGAGCGCTGGAGCCTGGCGGAGGGACAGCTGTCAGGGCCGTCGAGTCCTTGCTGACGTCCTCTTGCTTCCGTAAGGGGGCCGAGAGCCGCCATCGTCAGGGAGTGTGCGGGGCGCCATCATCGCCTATCTGGCGGAGCGAGCCAGATGGGACGCCGGTCTTGTTCCCTGTAGCCTGAGTCAGCTTGGAGCAGGGTAATGATGGCACCTCCTGTTGACGTGGCCGGTCCGCGCCCTAGGTTGGGCGATGTGGAGGCTCCTCCGAGGTCGAGGTCGAGTCCGTCTTCCATGGCCGAGGCCGAGTCAGAGCCCCTAGGTCGGGCGAGGCGGAGGCCGTTGGCTGAGGCCAGGGCGGAATTTGAGTCCTGGGGTTGGGCGAAGCGGAGTTCGTCGTCTTCTGGGGCTGAGCCCAAGTCCGAGCCCTGGGTCGGGCGGAGCGGAGTTCGCCGTCTTCTGGGGCTTAGCCTGAGTCCGTGCCCTGGGTCAGGTGGAGCAGAGTTCGCCGTCTTTCGGGGCTTAGCCCGAGTCCGAGCCCTGGGTCGGGCGGAGCGGAGTTCACCGTCTTCCGGGGCTTAGCCCGAGTCCGAGCCCTAGGTCGGGCGGAGCGAAGTTCGCCGTCTTCCGGGGCTTAGCCCGAGTCCGTGCCCTGGGTCAGGCGGAGCGGAGTTCGCCGTCTTCCGGGGCTTAGCCCGAGTCCGAGCCCTGGGTCGGGCGAAGCGGAGTTCGCCGTCTTCCGGGGCTTAGCCCGAGTCTGAGCCCTGGGTCGGGCGGAGCGGAGCTTCCTATGGTGCGTGCGGCCGGGCCTGACTGCCTGTCAGCCTCACTCTGTCAAGTGGCACCGCAGTCGGAGCGGCGCAGGCGGCGCTGTCTTTCTGTCAGACCGGTCAGTGGAGCGGCGAAGTGACGGCGGTCACTTCGGCTCTGTCAGCTGAGGGGCGCGCGTCGGGATAAAGGTGTCAGGCCAACTTTGCATTAAATGCTCCTGCGATTTGGTCGGTCGGTGCGGCGATTTGGTCAGGGTTGCTTCTTAGCGAAGACAGGGCCTCGGGCGAGCCGGAAATATGTTCGCCGCTGGAGGGGGGCCTCGGGTGAGGCGGAGATCCTCCGGGGTCAGCTGCCCTTGTCCGAGGCTAGGATCGGGCGAGGCATGATCGAGTCCCTAGAATGGACTGATCCCTGACTTAATCGCGCCCATCAGGCCTTTGCAGCTTTATGCTGATGGGGGTTACCAGCTGAGAATGTCACACCCGGATTTTAGGGGTCCAAAACCCGGGCGCGAACATAATCACCAGGTGTGCTGGGACCAAGTCTCACACATATGATGAATCATGGCACAGGATCGAATGTCGCATCTTTATATATAACAGGAGTTCTATACAAAATAAATAATTACATTATAAGGAGACAACGGTCCGGCAACCCAAAGTTGACTGGGAGACGACGGCCTAGAACTCTCACGAACACATCGCAGCATCCTCCATGAGCATCATCCTGTGGTACCTGTTCTTGACCTGTGGGGTGTGAGACAGCAAGAGTGAGCTCACATACGTTCATCGCTCAACAAGTTGTGGGGAATAATGTGCATGAACTCGCCAAAGGTGGGAGCTCACGTGAAGTGTAAGGCTTACCAAAGAAGATGGTTAGAGCTGAGCATTGCTTTTAAAGTTGGTCAAAATTTTATTAGCAGTTACTAAGTATAAGTAAATACCAACCCAGTTAAATAGTAGAACAAAGGTAACAACTTCACCTGCGATGCAATGCATATGACAAATTGAGTTTAAGTTCCATAATTTAAACATCAGAGAGTCCTGAGCTGCTCATGACCGTGAGCTCGGCTAGTATACCAGTTTTACACTCTGCAGAGGTTGTACCCTTTACCCACAAGTCGTGTATCCCATGTCGCCAGGGTTTGCAAGGCCCTTAGACACTACCGAGGTGAATGGCTAGGGATCCACTACGAGGCCTTTACAAAGTTCCACTAGCTTCCGAAAACCCGCTACAGTTTATAGGAAGTTCCAATGCAGGAATCCCTTGCAGGACCGCCATCGCAGCAAAATCCTCCCGAGGGCCTCCCTACACTGACCACTCCCCTACTGCCCTTGCCCCTTTCGGGTAAGGTAGTCTTCCACTAGCTTTCCTAATTAATCAGCCAAGGGGTCCCATTCCTCCCTTGTGGTGGCACGTGTTACTCAAGTTAAGCTCTATGTTCCAATTAACATTAATGATTTCAACATGAACATAAACAGAAATACAACAAGAATTGGAACATAGAGGTAATAAATGATTATCCCAAAACCATATAAAGCAATAGCAAACTACCCAAGTGATTCAGGGGTAAACAAGGTAGTGAGATAAACAAATCTAGGGTGACCTATTGGGTCCCATCAAAATTAACCTATGCATGGATAATTGATATTAAAGAACATTATTGGGTAAAAAGTGGTCAAGGGCACAACTTGCCTGGGCCTTGAGAATCCAGGTACCAACTTGCTCTTCAGATGACACGTGACCTCACTGCTAGTCGTAGCAATTCAAACAAACATGGTATAGGCAAAATTAACATTACACCAAACATAAGAACAAAATACACATTATTAATATACATATTAAGATAAGATCATAGGAACAGGAATCATTAATTTTGGAGTTATAGATTTTAAGTTATGAATTTTCAAAGGTTTTATGTGTTTAAAATGGATTAAGTGAGAGATTAAATTTCTAATTGTTTTCATGACAAAACAGAGGCTCTAGGTGGTAGAGAATAAAATTACAAAATTTTAGAAAGTGGAATGGATTAATTTGGACTAAAAATGGATTTTCTATGATTTAAACAAGTTCTAGCATTTATTTATCTATTAAAAATCCATTTATAAACTATTTTCTCTGTTTTATAATACTCTGGACTGGGCGCATATAACAGAGAAACACAGGGACCACGGCGCAAAAATTCTCAAGACTCAGACCAACATCCGCATGGACGGCGGGTTTATTTTAGTAAAACACAGGGTCTCTTTAGCAATTTGTTGAGGCCGAAAGGGTATCGCATGATCTTAGCCGTTCGATCCGAATTCAGGGGCCCAGATTAGATCGTATCTCAGCTGAAACGGTACACAAGGACGGCCCTCGGATCACGATCTGACGACTCAGGTTTAATGAATCTTGGTCCACCCACCGCCATCCGATCTTGATCCGATGGCCCGGATCAAACGCACCGAAGCGGTACGCGTCCCCTAATCTGAGCCGTTCATCAGAGAATCAATGGCGCAAGACTCACCATCCCCAGATCTAATCGTGGCCGCCAGATTACGATCCTACGGCACAGAAGCTGTCTTCTATCTCCCGCACAGCCACGGCGGCGCCACCAGGGTCCCGCGGCGGCGCACTCACCGCCGTGAGGCAAACCCGAGAAGTACGACGCCGAACCCAAATTCCTATTGCACGAATCATGTAGAGCCTATGGCGAACACGATGAGGGCACTGCGAGCAGGCGGGAGGCATTGGACGAGGCCGGCCACGCGAAGCGGCGGGGATGGAAGTTCGGTGAGCAATTGCCGGCAGACACGCGATGCACACACCCTACCGCGGGGTCCTATAGATTCCAGGGGGTAAAGGGAGTCAACCAGAGGATTACTTACCCAAGGTTGGGACGTTGGTGGAGCTGCCCATGCTACGCGTCGACCGCACGGCGGAGAAGGAAACCACGGCGACGAATTGAGCTTGCACAGGGCACCGGCGGGGAAAATTGACGGCGGCCGAAGCTTTGCCGTGCCAAGCAGGTACCGAGGTTCTAGTATTGTCGGTGAGGGTGGTCACGGCGGCGGATTTCACACCTCCGCGCTAGAATCGCACGCGCCGGGTTCTAATCGGTTGAGCACGCGAAATTGAGGAGGAGCAAGGTTGCGGCCGGTACTTATACGCAGAGGAGAGGGTCAAAACGGGTGTATGACCCGAGCTTATCGCCGCGGTTCGCGCTTCCCCCGGCTTTGGCGCTCGCGATTTCATCGCCGCGAAGTCCGAGTCCGTGAAGGAGACGGGTCTGCCAAGCGGGCCCCACGGGTCAGCGAAAAGGGAGGGAGAAGCGAGCGCGGTAGGTGGCCGACGAGTAGGGCCCACAAGGCAGTGGGATAGCAGGCGCGCGGCACGGGTTGCAGACACGCGCGCGAGGAGCGGCTGACGTGCGGGCCCATTGTGTCGGCGCCGGTTGGAGACTTGGGCCGCACGGGGGAGAACAGTAGATGGGCCGAAATCCAGGTTGGCGGCCCAGGTAAGGTTTTAGTCTTTTTCTTTTTATTTTTCCTTTCTATTTTCTTCACAAATTCAAATTTTAAAATACCAATTCAATTCAAACTTGTAACTGGTTCATTTTGGTGCAATTAAAAGTATTTGGTTTGAGAATATTTATTCAAATATATTACTCATGTTTTCATATTACTTCTCTTTTCTTCCCTTCCCATTTATTTTCTATTTTCTATTCCAAATTCAAATTTATACTTCTATTTTAGTTTTCAGATTTTTCAAATGTATCAATTGAAACTCAAAGGTGAATATAAACCATACTATTTTAATATTACTAATTTAAGTTTTATTCTCCTTGTTATTTATTTCATGGGATGTCTAAATGGTTTCCTTTAAAAGAAAAATCCTTTTCTCATCATTTTCTTATTTCCTAATTTCCAAAGCATTATGATACTTTGTTTATATATTTTTTTTCTACTAATTTGGGTCTTACAAATCCTACCCCCCTTAAAAATAATCTCGTCCTCGAGATTTGTAAGAAAAGGGATGTATACTCATATTGATCTCGGAACATATGCACAAACAAAGGAATCTCGGCATGAGGCATAATTCTTTAACAAAACATAGGGTCAATAGACCTTACTATTATCACTAAAATAGTAATAATACTAACTAATAGCTAAACTAATATTTAGGTCTTACAAATAGTAAATATATATATATATATATATGTATCTATATCTATGTTTATCTCTCTATTCTTGTTGCTCGTTGACTTCTTCACCGACCACTTCATCTTCAACTGGCTCTTCTTCTTGAATTTCAAGTTCACCGGGTTCAGCTTCTACTTCTGCATGATGGGCATATCCCCGGTTGATAGATAGGGGCTGACTCTTTCCTGCCGAGGCTTGTCCTTGCTTCATCGGAGCCGGTGTAGTATAGGCAGCTCTGTTGGGACAGTAGTTGGCGTAGTGTCCTGGTTGTCCACACTTGAAGCATGTCCTGATGGCGGTTGTGTTGGGAGCAACGGTTCCTACTGGAGTGCTTGCTTTTGGAGGAGCAGTTGGTGTCTGATGAGTTTGTTGTCCAGAACTGCCACTAGCTGGTGTACTTGGAGTGGTAGTATAGCGAGGACGGGAACTACTTCCAGCCTGCCCTTGGTTGGCAACCTTTCTTTTCTCTCCAAATATACTCCTCTTGTTTTCTACAGCAATAGCTTTGTCAAGTAGCCTTTGGAAGGATGGGAATGTGTGCGATACCAGTTGATATTGCAAGGGTCCAATCAAACCGTCCAGAAAAAGCTCCTGCTTTTGCTCATCATCCTCTACATCTCTAGGAGCATATCGAGATAACTGGATGAATTTGTCTCTATATTCACTCACGGACATACTTCCTTGCTTGAGGGATAGAAACTCCTTTCTCTTAATCTTCATGAGTCCAGTAGGAATATGGTAATTTCTGAATTGTGTGGAGAATTCTGCCCAGGTAATTGTATCGGCAGCAGCATGAGCTGCACAGTACGCATCCCACCAATCCGCAGCGGGACCAGCAAGACGACCTGATGCATAGAGTACTTTCTCTCTATCCGAGCACTGAGCTATGTTGAGCATCTTCTCTATGGACTTTAACCAGTCATCTGCTTGCAGCGGATCTGCGGAGTTGGAGAAGGTTGGTGGTTTGTGGCTCATGAATTCCCGGTGCTTGTCCCGGGGTGGAACTGGTGGTGGAGGTGGAGGCAACGACACTTGTTGTTGTTGCTGCTGTTGTTGAATTTGTTGTTGCAGCTGCTGTTGTTGTACCCTTCTCTCCTGGCGTATCTCTTCCCGCTCTTGGCGCATTTCTCGACGTGCATCCTCTCTTTCCTGGTGCATTTCTTGGCGTTCTTGCTGCATTTGGGTGCGCATATCTGCCATAGTGTCAGCCATTTGCTGCATCATTCTCATTTGAGCTGCAACTAGTGGATCAACTCCGCCTGGTGGGGGATTAGGAGGATTCATCCTTGCTGGCTGTGGTTGGAGTTGTCGATATCTCCACCGAGTGTGTCGATTAGCAGGTAAATCAATTCCACCACCCCGCCTGGTATTGACCATCTAAGTTAGAAGCATATGGTAAGATAGCTTTGCAAGGGAATCATTTAGTAGACAGAATGAATAAGCTAATAGTTGGTTATGTACTGAAATTTCTTTGGCAGGGCTGGGTCAGATATTCTATGTCAAGACTAGGGTAATTAGTTGTACGAGGTGAATGTCCAAAGGTAAGATAGAATATGTCACGATGAGATTGATACGGAATACTATATATACATAAATTTTCTAAGGGGATAATCTAGATTGTCTAGTTATCTTACAAATGCTATCTTTTATGCCTAGGTGTATATGCAGATGTAATTGTGGACATTACTCCACAACCCATCACACTCAAACAAAGATCCAAATCAGACATATATCATAAGAGCAAACATTCAAATACATAGACACTTATATATAAAAAAAAATAGTTTGTTTTTGTTCCTAGGATTAGGTCTCCTATTCCTAAAGTCACTTTAGGTACGGATTTCAAAGTGTGAAATCCACATTTGTCTTTAGAAAAAGAAAAGGTAAGGATAATCAGAGTAAAGCGGAGATAGATGAGAAAAGATTAAGAAAAGTTTAGAAAGAAATCAGAGTAAGGTAAGTAGGTAATGGTTGTCCAGTTCTATCTAGGTTTCGTCCTACAGTCAACATTCCTCTGATACCACTTCTGTCACACCCGGATTTTAGGGGTCCAAAACCCGGGCGCGAACATAATCACCAGGTGTGCTGGGACCAAGTCTCACACATATGATGAATCATGGCACAGGATCGAATGTCGCATCTTTATATATAATAGGAGTTCTATACAAAATAAATAATTACATTATAAGGAGACAACGGTCCGGCAACCCAAAGTTGACTGGGAGACGACGGCCTAGAACTCTCACGAACACATCGCAGCATCCTCCATGAGCATCATCCTGTGGTACCTGTTCTTGACCTGTGGGGTGTGAGACAGCAAGAGTGAGCTCACATACGTTCATCGCTCAACAAGTTGTGGGGAATAATGTGCATGAACTCGCCAAAGGTGGGAGCTCACGTGAAGTGTAAGGCTTACCAAAGAAGATGGTTAGAGCTGAGCATTGCTTTTAAAGTTGGTCAAAATTTTATTAGCAGTTACTAAGTATAAGTAAATACCAACCCAGTTAAATAGTAGAACAAAGGTAACAACTTCACCTGCGATGCAATGCATATGACAAATTGAGTTTAAGTTCCATAATTTAAACATCAGAGAGTCCTGAGCTGCTCATGACCGTGAGCTCGGCTAGTATACCAGTTTTACACTCTGCAGAGGTTGTACCCTTTACCCACAAGTCGTGTATCCCATGTCGCCAGGGTTTGCAAGGCCCTTAGACACTACCGAGGTGAATGGCTAGGGATCCACTACGAGGCCTTTACAAAGTTCCACTAGCTTCCGAAAACCCGCTACAGTTTATAGGAAGTTCCAATGCAGGAATCCCTTGCAGGACCGCCATCGCAGCAAAATCCTCCCGAGGGCCTCCCTACACTGACCACTCCCCTACTGCCCTTGCCCCTTTCGGGTAAGGTAGTCTTCCACTAGCTTTCCTAATTAATCAGCCAAGGGGTCCCATTCCTCCCTTGTGGTGGCACGTGTTACTCAAGTTAAGCTCTATGTTCCAATTAACATTAATGATATCAACATGAACATAAACAGAAATACAACAAGAATTGGAACATAGAGGTAATAAATGATTATCCCAAAACCATATAAAGCAATAGCAAACTACCCAAGTGATTCAGGGGTAAACAAGGTAGTGAGATAAACAAATCTAGGGTGACCTATTGGGTCCCATCAAAATTAACCTATGCATGGATAATTGATATTAAAGAACATTATTGGGTAAAAAGTGGTCAAGGGCACAACTTGCCTGGGCCTTGAGAATCCAGGTACCAACTTGCTCTTCAGATGACACGTGACCTCACTGCTAGTCGTAGCAATTCAAACAAACATGGTATAGGCAAAATTAACATTACACCAAACATAAGAACAAAATACACATTATTAATATACATATTAAGATAAGATCATAGGAACAGGAATCATTAATTTTGGAGTTATAGATTTTAAGTTATGAATTTTCAAAGGTTTTATGTGTTTAAAATGGATTAAGTGAGAGATTAAATTTCTAATTGTTTTCATGACAAAACAGAGGCTCTAGGTGGTAGAGAATAAAATTACAAAATTTTAGAAAGTGGAATGGATTAATTTGGACTAAAAATGGATTTTCTATGATTTAAACAAGTTCTAGCATTTATTTATCTATTAAAAATCCATTTATAAACTATTTTCTCTGTTTTATAATACTCTGGACTGGGCGCATATAACAGAGAAACACAGGGACCACGGCGCAAAAATTCTCAAGACTCAGACCAACATCCGCATGGACGGCGGGTTTATTTTAGTAAAACACAGGGTCTCTTTAGCAATTTGTTGAGGCCGAAAGGGTATCGCATGATCTTAGCCGTTCGATCCGAATTCAGGGGCCCAGATTAGATCGTATCTCAGCTGAAACGGTACACAAGGACGGCCCTCGGATCACGATCTGACGACTCAGGTTTAATGAATCTTGGTCCACCCACCGCCATCCGATCTTGATCCGATGGCCCGGATCAAACGCACCGAAGCGGTACGCGTCCCCTAATCTGAGCCGTTCATCAGAGAATCAATGGCGCAAGACTCACCATCCCCAGATCTAATCGTGGCCGCCAGATTACGATCCTACGGCACAGAAGCTGTCTTCTATCTCCCGCACAGCCACGGCGGCGCCACCAGGGTCCCGCGGCGGCGCACTCACCGCCGTGAGGCAAACCCGAGAAGTACGACGCCGAACCCAAATTCCTATTGCACGAATCATGTAGAGCCTATGGCGAACACGATGAGGGCACTGCGAGCAGGCGGGAGGCATTGGACGAGGCCGGCCACGCGAAGCGGCGGGGATGGAAGTTCGGTGAGCAATTGCCGGCAGACACGCGATGCACACACCCTACCGCGGGGTCCTATAGATTCCAGGGGGTAAAGGGAGTCAACCAGAGGATTACTTACCCAAGGTTGGGACGTTGGTGGAGCTGCCCACGCTACGCGTCGACCGCACGGCGGAGAAGGAAACCACGGCGACGAATTGAGCTTGCACAGGGCACCGGCGGGGAAAATTGACGACGGCCGAAGCTTTGCCGTGCCAAGCAGGTACCGAGGTTCTAGTATTGTCGGTGAGGGTGGTCACGGCGGCGGATTTCACACCTCCGTGCTAGAATCGCACGCGCCGGGTTCTAATCGGTTGAGCACGCGAAATTGAGGAGGAGCAAGGTTGCGGCCGGTACTTATACGCAGAGGAGAGGGTCAAAACGGGTGTATGACCCGAGCTTATCGCCGCGGTTCGCGCTTCCCCCGGCTTCGGCGCTCGCGATTTCATCGCCGCGAAGTCCGAGTCCGTGAAGGAGACGGGTCTGCCAAGCGGGCCCCGCGGGTCAGCGAAAAGGGAGGGAGAAGCGAGCGCGGTAGGTGGCCGACGAGTAGGGCCCACAAGGCAGTGGGATAGCAGGCGCGCGGCACGGGTTGCAGACGCGCGCGCGAGGAGCGGCTGACGTGCGGGCCCATTGTGTCAGCGCCGGTTGGAGACTTGGGCCGCACGGGGGAGAACAGTAGATGGGCCGAAATCCAGGTTGGCGGCCCAGGTAAGGTTTTAGTCTTTTTCTTTTTATTTTTCCTTTCTATTTTCTTCACAAATTCAAATTTTAAAATACCAATTCAATTCAAACTTGTAACTGGTTCATTTTGGTGCAACTAAAAGTATTTGGTTTGAGAATATTTATTCAAATATATTACTCATGTTTTCATATTACTTCTCTTTTCTTCCCTTCCCATTTATTTTCTATTTTCTATTCCAAATTCAAATTTATACTTCTATTTTAGTTTTCAGATTTTTCAAATGTATCAATTGAAACTCAAAGGTGAATATAAACCATACTATTTTAATATTACTAATTTAAGTTTTATTCTCCTTGTTATTTATTTCATGGGATGTCTAAATGGTTTCCTTTAAAAGAAAAATCCTTTTCTCATCATTTTCTTATTTCCTAATTTCCAAAGCATTATGATACTTTGTTTATATATTTTTTTTCTACTAATTTTGGGTCTTACAGAGAATTAGGAGCCTTGAGGGTACCCCTAATTATGGTCCCCAACAGTAGCCCCTGAGCCTCGAAGGGAGTGTTAGCACTCGCTTGGAGGCTTTCGTCGCACTTTTTTGCAAGGGGACCAGCCTTTCTCGGTTCCGTTTTGTTCCGGTGGGTGCGCGCGAGCGCACCCGCCGGGTGTAGCCCCCGAGGCCTCGGAGGAGTGGTTTGACTCCTCCGAGGTCTTAACGCCTCGCGCAATGCTTCGGCTGGTCTGGTCGTTCCCTCATGCGAGCTGGCCGTAGCCCGGGTGTACAGTCGGGTCCCAAGTTCTCGGGCTGGTATGTTGACGCTGTCAACAGTTTGGCCGGAGCCGGGTTTGCGAGAGCAGCCCCCGAGCCTCTGCACAGGGCGAGAGGGCGATCAGGGACAGACTCGACTTTTTTACATATGCCCCTGCATCGCCTTTCCGCAAGGAGGAGGGGGGAGAGCGCCATGTTGCCCTCGGTGGGTGCCGAACATGGTGTCTCCGGTGAGCTGCAGGCGGGTGATCCGAGCGGACGTCCGTGCCCCATTCGTTAGGGGTCGGCTAGAGGCCCAGAGGCACGCCCAAAAGTACCTGCGGGTGATCTGCCGGACCCATCCCCTGGCGACGGGGTCCGAGGGCTCGATGCCTCCCTCTGATGGGATTCCGTTACAAGATCGTTCCCGCTGGTCTCGGAAATGTCCTAGGGTACCTCGGGAGCGCAGCCTGAGCCTTGGTTATGTATCGAACGTACCCATGGTCATCCCTCGCTCTGTGTCTGAGGCGGCTGTGAACCCTTCGGGGGCCAGCCTTCGAACCCCTGATCAGTAGTGGGTGTGGAGCCCGAGTAGCCTGAGGCAACCGTTGAACCCTTCCAAGGGGCCAGCCTTCGAACCTCTGACCAGTAGTGGGTGTGGGGCCCACGTGCTCTGAGGCGGCTGTTGAACCCTTCCGAGGGGCCAGCCTTCGAAACTCTGATCAGTAGGGAGGCTCGGAGCCTGGTTCCTTCACGGGGAAGGGTCCTTTTCGGGGTATCCCCTTTCCCGGTCCCTAATGCAAGAGAGAGAAAGAGGAAAAAAGGAAAAGGATACGAAATCGAACGACGCAGTGTACCTTTTTTGACGCGGTCATCATGGCGATGGCGAAGCGTCGCTTGCTTCTCCTGCCAGAGGCGCCGCCTGTCCCGCCGCAGAGTTAATGCGACGGGGCGAGTGGTTCGCAGGGCAGCCGTTGCGCGTGCGCGAGCCGTTCGAGGAACGGAACACGGGCGCGTTGTCTTCACGCCGTGAGAGAGGGTTCTCTCGCTGCCCCCGGATGGGACGTAAGCTTGGCTGACGACGTGACCGCTCCTCCTGCCCGCCTGCCACCGCCACTACTGTCGGCCCGTTTTCGGCCGCATTGACCGTCGCGCCGGGCTGGAGCCGCTGGGTCGTGCGCTGGGTCGCCTCGAGTCGCGGTATTGGTCCCGTAGTCGAGGAGGCGCGGTGGTGGCGCAAGTGGCGGTGCAGTTGCATACACGAAGCATTCGGCGCGCCGGTCGCATGACGCGTGGGCCTGGGCCTCCATGCTGGGCGCGTTGGGTGTCGGAGAAGTGCGCCCACTTGGCGCGGTTGCCCGCCCTTTCGCCCGCTGGTCTGGGCAAAAGTGGAGAGCCGCTTGTAACCGCTGGGCGGTTGCACGCACCGCGCACGGCGGTTTGGCTTCTTCTGCTCTGGGCCGGCTTGCATGACGTGTGGGACCCAGCCCCCACGCTGTAGGGGAGGACCTTGGAGCGTGTTGGAGAAGACTCAGCCCACAACGGCTGGGGACGCAAGTAGGGAGAGTCGCCTTTAAAAGGAGGGTGACCCCCCTGGAAGGCGACCGTGTCTTCGCGCTCCCTTATGCATCGTGTCTTTCCTCCTTCCAAGCCCCCGGATGGGGGATATCCGCCGTCTTTCCGCTTCGTCGTTGGAGGAACGCAACTTCGCGGGAGTTGGTACCTTTCAGCCGTCGTTCGGCTTCAAGGATTTTCATCCTGCAGCCCGGCTGCACCCCTCCACCGGCGGTCACCCAAGACGGTGACCTCCAGCCCCTGGATGGGGAGAGGCAAGCCGAGCTGCGATCTTGGTCCCGCCCTCAGCCTCAAGGATGTTCATCATCCTCGCTGGGGCGAAGAGCGAGGCGAGTCGGGGCTCTATCTCCCGCGCGGGCCGGCTGGCCACCTCTTCTTCCAGCTTCTGGTGGTGGCAACCATCCTTTAGCTCTGCGGAGGAGGCGTCCTCTAGCCATGCCGGGGAAGGCGAACTGTTGCTGCCCAGCTAGGATGCAACATTCCGCCTTCTTCCTCGCTTTCGTGGCGAGGACGGGAACGAGGACCTGCCGGTGCGCTTTGAAGCGGCCCGCTCTTTGGCTTTGATGGCTGGTTTGCGTCCCTTGAGCGGGAACGCGAACGAGAGCCTTCCGGCGGCCGCGTCTACCCTGGGACCATGGCTGCTGCTGCAGAGGTCGCTGGCGGGTCACCCGGAGCTCGTCGCCCCGCAGGCTCCCCGGAGTGGAGGTTGTTCATACCCGTGGGGACGGAACCAGAGTTCCGTTTGTCACGGCACTTTGAATGCCAGTGATTTTGTTCATTGTGGCTGTCGAGGCCTGAACATGTATGTAGATTCGGCACGGAGCCGTGTTTTTTCCTCATTTTCGAGCACTAAGACTCGCCTGTTGGTTGTCTGAACCGCTTCACCAAGTGTGAGTCGCCCCGTGTTAAGGTGACGAGTGAGGTATCCGTATCCCGGAGGCGTAGGAGTCCCTCGGCTCAGTCAGCCTTGTTGTCCGAGGCTTCCCTTGCTTAGTTAGATGAACCCCTCGGCCGCTCTTCGATGAGCCAAGGCCAGGGGTAGCGGTGTCAGCGCGAACAGAGGCAGAGTTGGCTCAAAAAAGAAAACCTGGTCGGCCGGAGCTTGGCCGGGTCGTCCGTTAGCGGGACCAACGCCGGAATTGATCTGCCGAGGCCTCGGGCCGGGCTGATGTCCTTGGGGGACAGCTGGCCGAGGCCCCGGGGTGACCGACCGAGCCGCCTGCTCGGGCCAGATTCTCGGGGAAGACCCTGGCGGCGATGGCCCGGGCTCGGTGATGATGTTGTCCTTCAGAGCGGAGACCCTTGGACCGCGTCGCCGTCCGAGGCTAAGTCGGACCTTGCCGAAGGTGTTGTCGACGCCGAGGGCGCTGCTGCTCCATTTAGCCGTCAAGATCCGAGCCTGCAGGATCGGATTATCTTGTAGCGTGTGTTTTCTGCGGCCGCCGAGGCCGAAACACACCCTCGCCGTATTGTAAAGCCGCGTCTCCTTTCCTCTTGTTTCGAGTATCTGGACTTTTTTATCGGTAACAGAACTGTCTGTGCGAGCGAGAGTTGCTTCTCACGGAAGGTGATGAGTGAGGTATCCGTATCCCGGAGGCATAGGATTCCCTCGGCTCGGTCGGCCTTGCCGCTTACGCGCACTCTTACCCGTCCATGGGGTTCTGTCACCGACGCAGTCGAGAAGGCTCGAAGAATCACTCTGGCAGAAGAGCTTCTGAACGTGAAGACTTGTTCGGTCCGTGGAATCACTTATTCGAACGTGAGTTACATATGGCAGAAGGTGATGAGTGAGGTATCCGTATCCCGGAGGCGTAGGAGTCCCTCGGCTCAGTTAGCCTTGGCTGCTTTCGTGTACTCCGTCGTTTTCAGGATCCACTTTCGAAGTAGTCAAAAAGCATGAAAGACATTCTGGCAGGAAAGATCTTTTTTTTCGAGGAAAATTTCGACGCAGAGGGGGTTCCCCCCTTTTAGCCCCTGAGGGAGGGTCGGGCTTTGCCGAGGCAAGGCTGACCCTTCCTTGATGACTAAATTTTGCGTGGGAGCGAGGTATATGAACAACTTGAAAACATCTTAAGGGTAGAAGCGACATAGCTGTTGGATGTTCCAAGCGTTGCTGTAGACCTCGCCTTGACTGTTGGCCAGCTTGTACGTTCCGGGCTTCAGAACTTTGGCGATGACGAACGGCCCCTCCCAGGGGGGCGTGAGCTTGTGTCGACCTCGGGCGTCTTGTCGCAGCCGAAGCACCAGGTCGCCCACCTGGAGGTCTCGGGACTGGACCCCTCGGTCGTGGTAGCGTCGCATGGACTGCTGGTACCGCGCCGAGTGTAGTAAGGCCTTGTCTCGAGCCTCTTCCAGTTGGTCTAGCGAGTCTTCTCGACTAGCTTGGTTGCTTTGGTCGGCATAGGCCCTCGTCCTCGGGGAACCGTATTCTAGGTCTGTGGGCAAGATGGCCTCGGCCCCATAGACTAGAAAGAATGGTGTGAAGCCCGTGGCTCGGCTCGGTGTCGTCCTCAGGCTCCAGACCACCGAGGGGAGTTCCTTCATCCATCGCTTGCCGAACTTGTTGAGGTCGTTGTAAATCCGAGGCTTGAGTCCTTGTAGAATCATGCCGTTGGCACGCTCTACTTGCCCATTCGTCATGGGATGAGCCACGACGGCCCAGTCCACTCGGATGTGGTGATCCTCGCAGAAGTCCAGGAACTTTCTGCCGGTGAACTGGGTGCCGTTGTCGGTGATGATGCAGTTCGGGACCCCGAAACGATGGATGATGTTGGTGAAGAACGCCACCGCCTGCTCGGACCTGATGCTGTTTAGGTGTCGGACCTCGATCCACTTGGAAAATTTGTCGATGGCGACCAATAGGTGCATGTAGCCCCCGGGTGCCTTCTGCAAGGGGCCGACGAGGTCCAGACCCCACACAGCAAAAGGCCATGTGATGGGTATCGTCTGCAGAGCCTGAGCGGGCAGGTGGGTCTGCCTTGCGTAAAACTGACACCCTTCGCAGGCGCGGACAATTCTAGTGGCGTCGGCCACCGCCGTTGGCCAGTAGAAACCTTGTCGGAAAGCATTTCCGATAAGGGCTCGAGGTGCTGCGCGGTGGCCGCAAGTCCCCGAGTGTATTTCTCGGAGGAGTTCCTGACCTTCGGTGGTGGAGATGGATCGCTGGAGGATGCCTGAAGGGCTGCGGTGGTAGAGCTCCTTCCCTTCTCCCAGCAAGACGAACGACTTGGTGCGCCGCGCCAACCGCCGAGCTTCGGCTCGGTCGAGGGGTAGCTCTCCTCGGTGGAGATATTGCAGGTACGGGGTCTGCCAGTTTTGATCAGGCGTGACCCCACTTTGCTCCCCTCGACGTGTAGCGTCTCGCCCTCGGGGGCCGAGGGTACCTCGGACCGAACCGAGGGTGCCTCGGGCCGAGCCGAGGGTGCCTCGGACTGTGCCGAGGGTACCTCGGGCTGGGCCGAGCGTGCCTCAGGCTCGGGCGTGTCGTCGATCTTGACGGAGGGTTGATGTAGATCTCGGGAGAAGACGTCCGGGGGAACCGTTGTTCGCCCCGAGGCTATTTTAGCCAGCTCGTCCGCAGTCTCGTTGTAGCGCCGAGCGATGTGGTTGAGCTCGAGCCCGTAGAACTTGTCTTCTAGGCGCCGAACCTCATCGCAGTAGGCCTCCATCTTTGGGTCGCGGCAGTGGGAGTTCTTCCTGACTTGGTCGATGACGAGCTGTGAGTCACCGCGAGCGTCGAGGCGTCGGACCCCTAGCTCGACAGCAATCCGCAACCCGTTGACCAGAGCCTCATACTCAACTACATTGTTGGACGCCGGGAAGTGGAGGCGTAGCACGTAGCGTAGGTGCTTCCCGAGGGGCGAGATGAAGAGTAAGCCTGCGCCGGCTCCTGTCTTCATAGCGACCCGTCGAAGAACATGGTCCAGAGCTCCGGTTGGATCGGAGCTGTTGGTAGCTGGGTGTCGACCCATTCAGCCACGAAGTCCGCCAAGACCTGGGATTTGATGGCCTTCCGAGGGGCGAACGAGATTGTTTCGCCCATGATTTCCACCGCCCACTTTGCAATCCTACCCAAGGCCTCTCGGCAATGGATGATCTCCCCCAGGGGGAAGGATGACACCACAGTTACCGGATGAGACTCGAAGTAGTGTCGCAACTTCCGCCGTGTCAGGATTACCGCGTACAGCAGCTTCTGAACTTGTGGGTAGCGGATCTTGGTTTCAGACAGTACCTCGCTGACGAAGTAGACTGGCCTCTGGACGGGCAATGCATGCCCCTCTTCTTGCCTCTCGACCACAATCGCGGCGCTAACCACCTGAGTGGTCGCGGCGACGTAGACCAAGAGGGCTTCTCCGGTAGCTGGGGGCACCAAGATAGGCGCCTTCGTGAGGAGCGCCTTCAGGTTCCTGAGGGCTTCCTCGGCCTCAGGGGTCCAAGTGAAGCACTCGGCCTTCCTTAAGAGGCGGTACAGAGGTAGACCTCTTTCGCCGAGGCGTGAGATGAAGCGGCTCAGAGCCGCGAGACATCCCATGACCCTCTGTACGCCTTTCAAGTCCTTGATGGGCCCCATGCTGGTGATGGCTGCGATCTTCTCCGGGTTGGCTTCGATGCCCCGCTCGGAGACGATGAACCCCAAGAGCATGCCTCGGGGCACCCCAAAGACACACTTTTCAGGATTGAGCTTGACGCCTTTCGCCTTGAGACATCGGAATGTCACTTCAAGGTCGGAAAGGAGGTCGGAGGCTTTCCTCGTCTTGACTATGATGTCATCGATGTAGGCCTCGACCGTGCGGCCAATGTGTTCGCCGAACACATGGTTCATGCACCGCTGGTAGGTCGCGCCCGCATTCCTCAAGCCGAACGGCATGGTGACATAGCAGTACATGCCGAAGGGTGTGATGAAAGAAGTCGCAGGCTGGTCGGACTCTTTCATCCTGATTTGGTGATACCCTGAGTAGGCATCGAGGAAAGACAGGGTTTCGCACCCAGCAGTGGAATCCACGATCTGATCGATGCGAGGCAGAGGGTAGGGAACCTTCGGACATGCTTTGTTCAGACCAGTGTAGTCTACACACATCCGCCATTTCCCCCCTTTCTTTCTCACAAGCACAGGGTTGGCAAGCCATTCGAGATGGAATACCTCTTTGATGAACCCTGCAGCCATTAGCTTGTGGATCTCCTCGCCTATGGCTCTGCGCTTCTCCTCGTCGAATCGGCGCAGAGGCTGCTTGACGGGTCGGGCTCCGGCTTGGATGTCAAGCGAGTGCTCGGCGACATCCCTCGGTATGCCGGGCATGTCCGAGGGACTCCACGCGAAGACATCGGCGTTCGCGCGGAGAAAGTCGACGAGCACTACTTCCTATTTGGGATCGAGCCCGGAGCCGATCCGGACTTGCTTGGAGGCGTCGCTGCTGGGGTCGAGGGGGACGGACTTAACCATCTCCGCTGGCTCGAAGTTGCCGGCATGACGCTTCACGTCTGGCACCTCCTTAGAGAGGCTCTCTAGGTCGGCGATGAGGGCCTCGGACTCGGCGAGGGCCTCGGCGTACTCCACGCACTCCACGTCGCATTCGAACGCGTGTTTGTACGTGGGGCCGACGGTGATGACCTCGTTGGGGCCTGGCATCTTGAGCTTGAGGTAGGTGTAGTTGGGGACGGCCATGAACTTCGCGTAGCATGGCCTCCCCAATACCGCGTGGTAGGTTCCTCGGAACCCGACCACCTCGAACGTCAGGGTCTCCCTTCGGAAGTTGGAGGGTGTTCCGAAGCAGACGGGAAGATCGAGTTGTCCGAGGGGCTGGACGCGCTTCCTGGGGATGATCCCATGGAAAGGCGCAGCGCCCGCCCGGACCGAGGACAGATCGATACGCAGAAGCCCGAGGGTCTCGGCATAGATGATGTTGAGGTTGCTGCCTCCGTCCATGAGGACCTTGGTGAGCCTGACGTCGCCGATGATGGGGTCGACGACGAGCGGGTATTTCCCCGGGCTCGGCACATGGTAGGGGTGGTCGGCTTGGTCGAAGGTGATGGGCTTGTCGGACCAATCCAGGTAGACTGGCACCGCCACCTTCACCGTACAGACCTCCCGGCGCTCTTGCTTGCGGTGCCGAGCCGAGGCGTTCGCCGCTTGCCCGCCGTAGATCATGAAGCAGTCGCGGACCTTGGGGAACTCTCCTGCCTGGTGATCTTCCTTCTTGTCGTCGTCGCGGGCCCTGCCACCCTCCGCGGGTGGCCCGGCCCTGTGGAAGTGGCACCGAAGCATGACGCACTCCTCAAGGGTGTGCTTGACGGGCCCCTGGTGATAGGGGCACGGCTCCTTGAGCATCTTGTCGAAGAGGTTGGGACCTCTGGGGGGTTTCCGAGGGTTCTTGAACTCGGTGGCGGCGACATGGTCCGCGTCGGCGGCGTCGCGTTTCGCTTGCAACTTCTTCTTGCCCTTCTTCTTGGCGCCGTGCTGAGTTGACTCCTCAGGGGCATCTTCCGATGGGCGGCCCTCGGGCTGCTTGTCCTTCGGGAAGATAGCCTCGACCGCCTCCTGGCCAGAGGCGAACTTGGTGGCGATGTCCATCAGCTCGCTCGCCCTGGTGGGGGTCTTGCGACCCAGCTTGCTCACCAGGTCACGGCAGGTGGTGCCGGCAAGGAATGTGTCGATGACATCCGAGTCGGTGATGTTGGGCAGCTCGGTGCGCTGCTTCGAGAATCACCGGATGTAGTCCCGGAGAGACTCTCCTGGCTGCTGTCGGCAGCTTCGGAGGTCCTAGGAATTCCCGGGGCGCACGTACGTGCCCTAGAAATTGCCGGCGAAAGCTTGGACTAGGTCGTCCCAGTTGGAGATCTGCCCCGGAGGCAGGTGCTCCAACCAGGCGCGAGCGGTGTCGGAGAGGAACAGGGGGAGGTTGCGGATGATGAGGTTGTCATCGTCCGTTCCACCCAGTTGGCAGGCCAGACGGTAGTCCGCGAGCCACAGTTCCGGTCTCGTCTCCCCCGAGTACTTTGTGATAGTAGTCGGGGGTCGAAACCGGGTCGGGAACGGCGCTCGTCGTATGGCCCGGCAGAAGGCCTGCGGACCGGGTGGTTCGGGCGAGGGACTCCGATCCTCCCCGTTGTCGTAGCGTCCCCCACGCCTGGGGTGGTATCCTCGGCGCACCCTCTCGTCGAGGTGGGCCCGACGGTCGAGGTGATGGTGCTCGTTGCCGAGGCGACCCGGGGCCGCAGGCGCTGTATTGCGCGTGCGCCCGGTGTAGACCGAGGCTTCCCGCATGAATCGGGAAGTCGCAACATGATGTTCCGAGGGGTACCCTTGCCTTCGGGAGGCGGAGCTCTCGGCCCGCCGGACCGCGGCGCCTTCCAGGAGATCCTTGAGCTCTCCCTGGATTCGCCGTCCCTCGGTGGTTGATGGCTCCGGCATCGCGCGGAGGAGCATTGCTGCTGCAGCCAGGTTCTGGCCGACCCCACTGGATGCGGGTGGCGGCCTGACCCTGACATCGTCGGCGATGCGGTGCTGGAAGCCCTGGGGTAGATGACGCATTTCTCCGGCCGGAGGTTGGCCCTCCCATGCCTGCCCAACGTCCCGGCGGATTGGCTCAAGCGCTCCTGCTCCCTCGTCGAGCCTGGCCTGCACCCCGCGGATTTGCTCGAGTTGTGGGTCGTGACCCCCGCCGGAACGGGGACCACAGCTAGCTCCCGCGGGATGTCAATGCGAGGCACCGGCCTAGGGAGATCACCATCCTCCGGCATGCCGAGATGGTTGCCTTTGGAGGGACCCCCTAGATCGACGTGGAAACATTCGCGGCTCGGGCCGCAGTCCTCGTCGCCAAGGCTACGGCTACCGTCGGAACAGTCGGAAAAGCAGTAGTCGCATGCGGTCATGAGGTCCCGCCTGGCACTGGGGTTGCCAAGTCCGGAGAAATCCCAACAGAAGATGGGCTCGTCGTCTTCCTCGGACACAGAGGGCCCGTAGGTCGAGACGTCCGTCAGCCGGTCCCAAGGTGACCGCATACGAAACCCCAGAGGGTTCGGATTCGCCTCTACGAGAGCGTCCGCCAAAACGGAGCTGCTAGGCGGGTCGAGGCCGAACCCGAAAGGCGTGGGATGGGAATCGGTCGGTACCTCTTGGTCGACGGGCGTTGATGAAGTCACGTCGGGGACTGACTGCACCGTCGTCTCGGGTACGAGGGTGACACCCAGCAAGCCTTTCGCGAGCGTGCTGGCATCGTCCGTTTGCTCGGGACTGGCGTGTCGCGGGGAGATAGCGCTCGTCTTCGTCTCAAGCGCGAGGTCGATGCCCGGCGCGCCCCCCGTTGGAGTGCTGGCGTTGTCGACTCGCTCGACGGTCGACGAGGCGCCGCCTCCTGCTTGGCCTTGGCTGCCCCGCCTCCTCCTCCGTCGGCGGGGAAGAGGGCGGGGCGAGCTCGAAGGTTGTTCTTCCACCACGCGGGGAAGACGTCGTCGATCCCGCTGCCGGCGGGCGGACTGTCGGCCGCCATTGTCGCTGTCGCCCGGCGGTGGAAAGAGTATCATGTCGTAGCCGCCGTCGAGGGACATGAACTCAAGGCTCCCGAAACGGAGCACCGTCCCGGGCCGGAGAGGTTGCTGGAGACTACCCATCTGGAGCTTGACGGGAAGCTGTTCATCAACACGTAGCAGGCCCCTACCTGGCGCGCCAACTGTCGGCGTTTCCAGACCGGGGGGGTCCCCGAGCCGACGAGTGAAGTGTCGCCGCGTGTCCCAGCCCAGATTGGTCGACGCGAGGCGGAACGCGAAGGGGGGAAAGTGAGGTGGCCGGAGATGGGCGAGAGAGAGGTGGAAATCCCGCGGCCTTCGTGTTCGTCCCGCGCCCAGGTCGGGTGCGCTTGCAGTAGGGGGTTACAAGCGTCCACATGGGGGAGGGAGCGAGCGGCCACACGCGAGCGCCTGTCTCGTCCTCGTCCCCGCGCGGCCAACCCTCTCTAAGAGGGCCCTGGTCCTTCCTTTTATAGGCGTAAGGAGAGGATTCAGGTGTACAATGGGGGGTGTAGCAGAGTGCTACGTGTCTAGCGGAGGAGAGCTAGCGCCCTAAGTACACGCCATCGTGGCGGCCGGAGAGATTTTGGCGCCCGGTTTGTGTGATGTCGTGGCCGTCGGAGGAGCGCTGGAGCCTGGCGGAGGGACAGCTGTCGGGGCCGTCGAGTCCTTGTTGACGTCCTCTTGCTTCCGTAAGGGGGCCGAGAGCCGCCATAGTCAGGGAGCGTGCGGGGTGCCATCATCGCCTATCTGGCGGAGCGAGCCAGATGGGACGCCGGTCTTGTTCCCCGTAGCCTGAGTCAGCTTGGAGCAGGGTAATGATGGCGCCTCCTGTTGACGTGGCCGGTCCGCGCCCTAGGTTGGGCGATGTGGAGGCTCCTCCGAGCTCGAGGTCGAGTCCATCTTCCGTGGCCGACGCCGAGTCCGAGCCCCTAGGTCGGGCGAGGCGGAGGCCGTTGGCTGAGGCCAGGGTGGAATTTGAGTCCTGGGGTCGGGCAAAGCGGAGTTCGTCGTCTTCTGGGGCTAAGCCCAAGTCCGAGCCCTGGGTCGGGCGGAGCGGAGTTCGCCATCTTCCGGGGCTTAGCCCGAGTCCGTGCCCTGGGTCGGGCGGAGCGGAGTTCACCGTCTTCCGGGGCTTAGCCCGAGTCCGAGCCCTGGGTTGGGCGGAGCGGAGTTCACCGTCTTCCGGGGCTTAGCCCGAGTCCGAGCCCTGGGTCGGGCGGAGCAGAGTTCGCCGTCTTCTGGGGCTTAGCCCGAGTCCGTGACCTGAATCGGGCGGAGCGGAGTTTGCTATCTTCCGGGGCTTAGCCCGAGTCCGAGCCCTGGGTCGAGCGGAGCGGAGTTCGCCGTCTTCCGGGGCTTAGCCCGAGTCCGAGCCCTGGGTCGGGCGGAGCGGAGCTTCCTATGGTGCGTGCGGCCGTGCCTGACTGCCTGTCAGCCTCACTCTGTCAAGCGGCACCGCAGTCGGAGCGGCGCAGGCGACGCTGTCTTTCTGTCAGACCGGTCAGTGGAGCGGCAAAGTGACGGCGGTCACTTCGTCTCTGTCAGCTGAGGGGCGCGCGTCGGGATAAAGGTGTCAGGCCACCTTTGCATTAAATGCTCCTGCGATTTGGTCGGTCAGTGCGGCGATTTGGTCAGGGTTGCTTCTTAGCGAAGACAGGGCCTCGGGCGAGCCGAAAATATGTTCGCCGCTGGAGGAGGGCCTCGGGCGAGGCGGAGATTCTCCGGGGTCAGCTGCCCTTGTCCGAGGCTAGGCTCGGGCGAGGCGTGATCGAGTCCCTCGAATGGATTGATCCCTGACTTAATCGCGCCCATCAGGCCTTTGCAGCTTTATGCTGATGGGGGTTACCAGCTAAGAATTAGGAGCCTTGAGGGTACCCCTAATTATGGTCCCCGACAGGCAGAATATTGTTTGTCGGTTTGGAGTCCCATCAGAACTAAAAGTCGACAATGGGAAGCAGTTCTAGAATCAAGATTTTAGAGAATTTTGCAACTCTATAGGAACGAAGGCAGTGTTCGCATCAGTCTACCACCCACAATCCAATGGAGTAGTAGAGCATGCCAACGACAAGATTTTCAGCGCCATAAAGAAGAGACTATTTGACAACAAGAAGGGCAAATGGGCAGACCAACTTCCTGAAGTCATATGGGTGCTGAATACAACAGAATCTAGAGCTACTGGGTTCACTCCTTTCCGCTTTATGTACGGATCCAAAGTAATGGCACCGCAAGAACTAAAGCGTGGATCTCCAAGAGCAAACGCCATGACTACCCCAGATGTCGACAAGTCATCCTGCAAGGACCTTATCGATGGAGATCGTGTTCTCGCCCTCGAAGCATTGAACAGATACCAAGCGCAAACTAAGGCATGGCGCGACAACACTGTCATTTCTAAAGAGTTTGAAAAAGGGGACCTAGTCCCCATCAGGACCACTAGATTAGAGTCCCGGGGCAAACTCGAGCCTAAATGGGAAGGGCCATTCATCATCAAGAGGAAAATGCACCCAAATGCCTACAAACTCAAATCACAATCCGGTGAAGACCTAGAGCACTCGTGGAATGTAGACAACCTAAGATTTTTTTGTTTAAGACACCAAATCCCAAGGCCTTCACACCTTTGTAACTTTCATAGACAATATTTCAGTTGGGCCCAACTATTTTCCTCACAGGGGGTGAGGTTTTTAACAAGGCGGAGCCATGTAATAAATCGCCGCAAAAATCCCCCCAAAAAATAAAAGCGGCACCATGACAATAGGATGTCGAAAAAGACCGCGGAGTTGGTCTTTGGCATTCGATGCTAAAACAGTCACCACAACAGCCAACCTCAATAGTCGTTGCGTGCGACAAGCATGGTCCAAGCAGAAGTTGCCTAAGGGTGCAGTGGGATCAATATAAGTGCGTACCAACACCCAAGGGTGCGAAGTCGTCCTAGAGACGCACATTTTTATCCGAGCAAAAGTCGCCTAAGGGTGTAGCTGGATCAGCACAACAAGTGCGTAACAACACCCAAGGGTGTGAAGTCATCCCCGAGACGCATATTTCTACCCACGCAAAAGTCGCCTAACGGTGCAGTTGGATTCACACAAGAGGCGTATCATAAAAAGGCGAAGTCGTCACATAGACAGAAGATATTACCAAGTCAGATCAATATAAACATATTAACGAACCCAAGCGCATGAAGATGCTACCATGTGCAACTTTGTGCATACACCACAATGAAAGACATCATATTGCAATTACAAGATGCGCACTGCGCACAATAAAATCACCCACATACATGTCCCCATAGCCGTCCTTTGGCGAAGGGGGGTGAGGGCAGCGTTTTCGCTTATTGTCGCCAAAGTACGACGATGGCAACACTCATTGTTACATTGGCTCTTGTTTCAGAATAAAACCAACTTCTTGAAAATTAAACAACATCAACCTCAACTCTTCACCATAAAAAAGGTCCCATAGACCCCCCTACCCGAAGCACGACCCGACCGTCGGTGCCAGTAAGTCACGACGGGTCCCTTGATCCAGCCGCGGTCTGACCCGAAGACGCAACCTCTCCATGCCCATTCGACGATGTCTTCTAATACCTTGCGAAGACTGTCCTACCATCCTGACACTTTGTTTCGATACCCCAATCTTTTTTCATCCCTGTGATTCACCAGGGGCTACCCTGGCCGAAGTCACTGGCGCTTCAAGGGGGGCGACCCTCAGCGGAGACTCCACTGCAGCTACATCTAGCACTGCAAAATAATCTAAATCATCTTCTGAAGATTCGTCATCTATCCAGGTAAACAGGCTCCCCAACTTTTCACATTTCGAAGACCACGACCCAACATTAGATTCGTCAGATGAGTCACTACTAAGAAACACCATATTTCCATCCATCAAAATATCATCATTCGTGTTATAATTACGGTTTGCTTGAGCAGGCCCAGACGCCAGAACCAGCGCAAGCAACCGATCTTCAGTATAATGCACAAAGCGAACACTGTCAGGCTATTTCCTATTACATTCTTGCAACCTGCTCAAAAGCATCCGCAATTGCAATACCCTCAGTGCTGCCTCCTTGGAGCAAGGATTGCTCTTCTGCTCCCACCTCCACCGTAGCATCCTTCCGTGCTGCCGAGCTCTCAAGGCCGGCGAGGTCCTCCACCTATTCTTCCCTCATCGCCTGCGAAGACAGCATAATAACGTTTTAGACAACAAACACACACACCACCTTCGCCAAACCCAAAACATACATGTGCCAGCGCTTGGTTGGCCCTCTCTCGGATGACACCGCGGACATGAGGGCCCCACATCCTATCATAAAGCGCCCCCGCAGAGCGCTTCAACACATCATCTTCAATATTTACACACCAGCATCGAAGTCCCTGTTGACTCGATCGAAGGCCTCGTAGTGCCTGCATCCCTCATTGGACAAGGCATTCGCAGCCCCTTTGCAGGTCACAAGTGACACATAGGGCATGAGACCCGTCACAATGGATGGGAGCGACTCTAGCTTGTCCTACAGCCACCCCAAGAAGCGGGTCCCCACCTCCTCGCCTGATTTGTCGAAGGGGGCGGTTGTGCGCAAGGTCATGGTACGCATCCACGAAAAGCGTGTGCGCCCGATCCACCCCAGCACGAGTGGCAGACTCCATCCTCTCGTGGTGGTCGCGCATATTCTTCAACTCCATCTCCAAGTCAGCAACACGCTTGCGGGCAGCCTGGGCCTCCGTGCGGGCGTTCTTCGCATCTTCTTTTTCATCATTAAGTCGGCGGCCGAGGTCCTCTTTTTCCTTCTCCAGCGCCATCACATTCTCGAGAAGGTTTTGGCTCTTATTTTCGACTACCTACTTATCCCTGATCACCTCAGTATGTTGTGTCTGAAGGCGCTCAACCCTACCCTCAAACCGTTTCCTCTTGGAAACAAACTACGAGGTAAGTGCCCCCGAAGCAACCTGCTCGGCGAAGGCCGTCACCTGACATCAAATTTTCCAAACTCAATAATAATAATAATAATAATAATAATATTATAATTAAACTTACATATCACAGCTGCTATGCGATAGACGTGGTTACGCTAGCAGCGGCGGTGGCCAAGGCAAGTTCACCTCCGCCTTCAGCAACGATGCAAAATTTCGACCACGGGTCCAGCGAGGTCCGTGTGTCACCCTTCACTGCACCCATTAGGCCGGCGGGCATAGCAGACGGTACCACCGCCAGCTGCCCAGCTTCCGTCCCTACATCAAAACCAAGTTAGAAAATATGAAATCACCTGACTAAGAAGAATTAAGTTTTTCAACTCACCAGCAGGTGGCTGCCTAGTTTGGGCGTCAAACATGGTGACTCCGCCCACCAGGTAGTCGTCCACCGACAACTCCTGGCCCGTCCCCCCGGTCCCCGACACCGCTATCTCAGTCACATGCGGCGGCGAGGGTAGTTTTGCAGCGGCAGCCGACACCACGGGGGGAGGCATCGTCACAGGCGGGGCGGCATCCTTCGCGCTGGGCTGTGCCAACTTAGCATCTTGGTGTGGATCCACCAGCCGAAGAGGAGGCTTCCATTTCTTCCGCTGAGTATCTTGGCGATCTTTATCCATCACTGCTGACACAACAACACCAATATTTCTCTCGTAAGGAAAAATTCTTAGATCACGAGCCAAACGGGACGTAAAATAATTGTTGCTAGCGGCCCGAGGTATAGGCTCATTCCTATACCATCGACCCCCGGTAACCTTCAGCATGCGCGAAGATATTTCTCGGAGCTCGGGCGAAGACATCACCTCCCTGGGACCCGCGCACATCCCCATTAACTCCTAAGCAAAATTCCTAGAGGCCCTCGGCCCAGTCTCATCATCCCCCATACCTTGCAGATCTAGTTTCCTTTTTCGGGTGGCTGCAACCATAGCCTTCCCCTTCGAGGTGCCCTCTACAGGCCGAGTCTTCACCTGTTTTCCTCGGTCATCGCCAGCGTCGGTAGAGTCCCCCTCCGGGTAGGCACCGTATGGCAATCCATTCAACTCAAAAACACGGTTCAACCACACGTTGGAACCGCGGATATCCCAACTCTTTGTTGTGACACCCCAGGTGTCAATTTCATGTTATGTCGGAAGATTTATCCTAATCTGGGATGCTCAGTGAAAATTTCTATTTCTCTCTCGCGTATGTCTCTGATTATCCAGATTATTCATCCACATTTCACCGAATTTGGAGTTATTCAGTCTCATAGAAGGCCAAATTTGGAGCCTGTTAAACTTTTATTTCTCGGCACGAATGCGAACTCGATAATCCATCTTGATTTATAAATCTAGTCTACAGCTCATTTAATCAAGCACTCGACAGTTGCTAGTCGAGCTGTGTCCGAATCCAATTTCTCGATGTTTGATCTATGTCTAACTATTTTATCTGGATCCGTACTCTCACACGGAATACTCAGTATGTTGTCCTCTAATAAATTCTTATCCGACTCAGCCAAATATCTCTATGTCCGAATCAAACTCAAAACCCGCATTGACAGCGATTCTAAAATATCACGATTCGCCTTCTCCGACTAAAAATCCAAAGCCGATCAAATCTCAGGATGATTTATTTTCGAATCATGCGCGAGGAGTTATTTTCGTGCAAATTCAAAACAGACTCTCGGCCGAGTTAATCGTGCAACCGTCCGTTCGTCCGAACTCTAGTTCACGCTGTTTTGCGTAAAAACGAATTCCGCGGGAGCATTTTTATTCGGGAAAATAAATTTGCGCGACCCGATTACGTGTGTTGGGCCAAGCCCATTCCAGCCAGGCCCATTTGGCCCATGAGAAAACCCTAACCCTAGTGCCCCTTCTATAAATAGGAGCCCTCTCCTAGCAAGTGGAGGCATTTTTGCACTCCACCCCTCCATTTTTTCCTAGCCGCCACTTCCTTTTTCCCTGCCTTCTTCTCCCTCACGCAGCAGCCAGCGCGCAGGAGCTCCTCCCCCTCGGCCAACCATGGCGTGGCGCCCTCCCTGCTCCTCTTGGCGAGTGGCTGCAGCAGGGAGTCGCTTTCTCCACGGTCAGCCAGCAATCAAGCTCCCCACAACAGCTCCCTCTGTCCGGTGCCCTTGCAGCAGGACACGCAGAGCCCCATGGCGCCCTAATTTCCAGCTCCCTCCCATGGTGCCCCTGCTCCTCTTTCTACTGCGCAGCACCCCTCTCCGAGCTCGCCCCTTCGCTGCTCTTTCCCATGACCAGCGCCCCTGTTTTCCTCTCCCAGCCGTGGACAACACCCTCTCCCTCCATGCAATCCGTGGTCGACCCCTGCAGCAGTGTTTCCCTGCAGTCCCACGCTGTGCATGCTCTGCGAGTGCTCGACAAAATGCCTGTGAAAGGCTTGGTGTCGTAGACAGCTCCGCCCACGACGCCGTCGACCCTCGGTGAGAACCTTGTTGTCCTCGCTGTTTTTCCGGTGTTTATGATGTTCGAGGAACTGTCGTCAACAATGTTTTGTGTTATCGCAGCTAGTGGTCGACGCCGTGCTTCGCGCTTGGCCCGTTCGATGAAACGCCAAGCCTTGTGGACAACCCATGTGACTAGCCTCGATTCGTCCAGGTTGTTCACTTGGTATTTTGTGGAGTAATCTATTTAAGCTTTGGTCGATGTTCTGCATGTGTGTATATGTGTAAGAAAATGTATTGGTATGGATTGAAGTTCGTGGCGAAATAAAAAGAAGTAGAAAAGAACTTGAATGTTTTTATATTTCGATAGGAATTTATGCGATGTGTTGTTTGATGTGTGCGATTTATAGTTTGTACAACTATATTTTTGTCGATGTGGTGTACATTGGTGTTGGAGTGTGTGTGGGTATAAAATATTTTGGTTATATGTCGTAGCAAGGTTGCCTTCACGATTAGGTAAGCAAACATGTTGTGTTGTTTAATGTGATGAGTAAATTGGAAATACATGGGATGCGATGATTTAATTAGTGCACGTAGGGGTGTGTGTGCCGTGGTGTGATATAGTAGTGGTGGCGTGAGATAATTGTTTGAGGTGTGCGGGTGTATGCCGTGATATGGTTATACTCGCAACGAGAAAAGATGTACACCTTGGATAACACGACGCTTAGGTCGCTATTGTATAATTGAATAAAGGATGGATTATTAAAACATGAGTATCGGAGTTCATATATTAGTGGTCGCGCCACATTGATTGAAGTGTCTCGAGCGCACGCCACCATATGGTTGTATGAGAGACAAGGTTATGCGCATGATGAGTTTGGCAAAAATTCCATCGGTGTCACTTGTGTTAAGTTGAGGTTTATTCGTGTGTGTAAAGTAAAAAGGTATTTAATACTTAGAACTCTTAGTCGATGGTAGAAATTGTCTTGGCTTAAATAGAGAGGTGGTGACATGCCAGAGTAGTCATCGCTTTCTCTATATTTATAGGTCAAGTCGTGACGATGCGTATTATGCGTTCGTTAAATTATGCTTCGCATATAGTGTATGATTATGCTCACGGTTTCGAGTAGACACTTCAAATAAGTCAAGTAGGTTTGTAATGCAAGATGTGTGATGAAGTTAGTTGGTTTTAGGATATTGGTTGAAATGCTCCATTCATGTGATAGACATGTGTGGTTAGTTCAAATCGAGTCGATGTGAGTGATGATGATATTCATGAATTAAGTAGATGTCCTGAAATTGTGTAGTGAAGCTTAGGTTAAGTTGCAAGCGATGTGGAAATGTTTTGGTAAAGATGTATGTGAATTTTGAACGAGTCATTTAATGTATTAGGCATGTCGTGTAGTGGTGGTATGAAAAATGGGTTAGGAATCGATCGGCTAAATGCCAAGTTCGGTTAGAGTTATTTTGTTACTTAGGATTGTGGGGTGAAGTGATGGCATGACTACGTAGCCATCATGTCATCTATTGTGTGACTATGCTTAAGTGTGCCGTGATATAAGTTAGAATAAGTCCAGTCTCTAGAACGCGGCAATTTTTGAAGTAAATAGAAGCTGAAGTTTATTAATTGTTGTTTTGAGCTGCACGCGCCGTTTTTGTCTTGCTATATGTTTGATGAACTAAAACATGTTTTCTGTAGAAAAATCATATAGAAGAGTTATAGATAACCTTATTATCTTGCTTGTACTAAAATTTGACAGCTATAAACCTGATCGTTTAGGAGTTGTGCTTTTCACAAGCCCAGCACCTGAATCTGTCGAATTTCTGAATAGATTTCAGAAATTGCAATGGTTGCTTAAGTTAATATTGAAATAAGTTACTGGTGGTCACAAGAAAGTTATAGATAACTCTATTATCTTACTTGTGTTAAAATTTGAAAGGCATAGGTCTGACAGATTAGGAGTTATGCTTTTTACAAATTCAGTAACTCAATCTGTCCAGATTCTGTACAGATTTCAGAAACTGCATTGTTTGCTCAATTTAACGTTGCAATCTGTTCATGGTCGTTATAATAAAGTTGTAGATGCTTTTCTTATCTTGCTTGTATTAAATTTTCACAACCATAGGCCTGACAGTTTAAGAGTTTTGAATTTTAGAAACTGGTTGTTGTGTTCTGTCCACTGTCAGAACAGATTTCAAAAACTGTAATGTTTGATTTGAATAAACCTGAAATCAATTCTTGGTGATTATAAACGTTGTGTAGTACTTTTGCTAAGCTTTCCAAAAAGTCTTGGATCACTCTTTTTGGTGGTCTGAAGATTAAGTTACATGCGTTTGAAGTGTGAAGTCTGAATCTGTCCAGTTCTGGACAGCAAAGCCTTCTAGAGTCTTTTATCCTTAGTTAAATATTGAATCACCTTGAGATATTTATAAACGATATGTAGACAATTTCATTACCTTTCCAGAAAGTCTAGAATCACTTGTTTTGGATCCATGAGTCTCTGTTTACGAATTTTTGAAACAAAGGGTCTGAATCTGTCCAAATCTGGACAGCGCTGCTGTAATTGCACTTTTTGACCTTGCTAAGTGATGAATCATGTTGAGGTAAAAATACCACAGTTGTAGTTCACTTTTTAAGCTTTCCAGAAAGTCCTAGTTTGCTATTTTTGGATTAATAATTGAAGAGATATGATTAAAACAAGTAACTGCTGTATTGCTGTCCAAAAATCTGCAAGTGTCCATTTGATGGTTGAGTTCACCCTTTTGGCTAAAAATGGTTGGTTAGCACTAAATTAATATAGACTTGCCATGACTAAGCTTAATAATGCATGTGTGTCATGTTTTAGATGTTTTTTCTCTAGTTGATTGTGATGTGATATTTGTGTTGCATAAGTATCTAAAATGTTGTCGTCTTTTAATGGTGTTAATGATGAACGCCGATAACGTACGACTAGCTAGCGCTTGCGTATAGTCGTTGCAGTGTCTTACTAATTAATGTTTAGTTCGCTACCGTGTATTTGAATGTCTTGTGATACATTTTATCATATTCATACATATGCATCTTGCATCTCATTTAGGACCGGGAGATGATGATCGAGGAAGTGATGTGGTGCCAACCACAAGATGCAGTTGGTGGACGATCTGAAGAGATGATGGACTTATCCAGTGGATGCTCGCCAAGCGAGTGCCCCCCCAACAAACACTATCTAAGTGTTAAATTAAAAGCAAGCCCCGGTTTTATGCATAACCGTTTATATATGCTATTTTAATGCACTTAATGTTTGTAGGCTTGTACTGTGCACTTAAGTGTAGTAGTTGATTGGAACCTTAATTGCATGAACTCAGGATTCCTTTTAAGATGAAGACTAGTATGCTAGGTCGCGTAGCTGCTTTACTAATTAGGGATCTCGGTAGAAGTCGAGTGATTTTTCTAGCACTCGCGAGAGGTCAGGAATTGGTTGTATCCATTTTTATATGAAATGATGATGGTTTGTGGACAACGGTCCATGGGGATGCGTTGTCTACGAGACGGAAATTGAAATAAGGATTAAGGTGTGGTACCGTGTGTCAAGCGTTTGAACGTACTAAACACAGGCCGAGAAATATGGTAAATCGGTAAGCCTAGTACCTGAGTGAACATGGCAGCAGACTTTACCCCTCACGCGACCTGAGACGTGGTCTCCCATTCCGGTTATGGTGGGTACAAGTGCGGTCACTCCACGACGGTAGTCGGGGTCAGTGAGGCATTGTACGCCAAGGCGGTGAGCCCTGATCTGCTGACGGGGAATCGATGGGGACGGTTGATGTGTGTGGGGACGGAGTGCCTCGCCACGTCGTGTGTTTAGGTTTACCTTGCAAGGTTTAAAAACTCGATTCGAATCGTCTGCTTCTCGCAGCTAATGAGACTGCTTGATCCATGCTACTACATTGAGTAATAAGTGGAAATGAGATGACTGGCAAAAGATGTTGATTGATAAAAATGTTTGATACCATGTATGAGTAGCTAGGTACTCATCTAGTTTAAAAAGGATCATACTAAAATTTAGAAAGCTAAAACTTGATTTTAGACTCAGCTAGTGCTTTTGGCAAACCAAAACCCTCAGCCAAATAGCTGCATGTCTAGAGGTAGAGGAGTAGACTCCTCACACCGGGTAAGACTAGCTGAGTATTAGTATACTCAGCCTTGCTTGTGGCATAATTTTTTTAGGTACTCCTTAGGATGATTGGTTGCTGGTGTGACTTGGCCTTCATCCCTGCCACTGGGATAGATGGTCGAGAGGGTTACTGCTTCCGCAGGAGAGGACCAGGAGGAGTAGCGTGGCCAGGCTTCGCCATGTTGCTCGGTTCTTCTCCGTTAGTTATTTCCGCTGCATTAAAAATTTTGGTTATCATTTCTGAAACTCCGATAATGTAATCACTAATGATACTTATTAAATTTGTGGTATTATGTTTTATTGTATTTCTCTGTGCCTCACCTTCGAGTGAGCTAGTGGTATTCGATCCTGGTTAAGTGGCTTTATTGGACTAGGTCCGAGGGACTGACGGGTTATTCCGATTTAAGTGTGTTGCTGCCCTTGCGGGTGTGACTTGGGCACTTTAGCTAGCATAATTTGGGCGGTTCCGCCATAGCTGGTATTGGAGCGAATACCATTACAAAGAGGTCAATAAGTCTTGATTTCCAACCTTTTCTAAAGTAAAACTTGCTTAGAAACCAAAGTTGGATAGATCATCAGGACGATAAGGATAGACCTAGGACGTGAAGCCTTAGGAAATAGATGGATAGCTAGGTGGCTATTTATATAGGCCATAAAGGCTACTACTACTATTAATAAGGATGCTGTAGAAGTACCCGAAAAATTAGTTAGGTCTGAGAAGACGACTAGAATGAGCATGCATCATGATTGTCGCATCATTGTCTCTTGTGCATCAACATGCTTCTCTCACCTTTATTCAAATAATAAGAAATTGTGAATAATGTGATGTACTGCTATTTTATGAAATATAAAAAAGTCTTATCCTTAGTTGTTTTGATAACTTCGCTAGGTTGTGTTATGTGTTTTCTCTTGCCTTGATGTCTAGGTGGTATTGAAATTGTTCAACCCTTTTTGCCAAAAAAATGTTGTCTGTTCTGCTCATGAAAAGACCCCCCAAACAACCTCGAGTTTAGCAAGTGAAACCTCAAAAAAAAGCTTGTGTGGGTGTTTTCTAACCCTTGTGTGTTTTACCCTTGAATTTACATCTGCACAGTTTATAGACCCCCACAGCTTGACCGCTAGACCAACCCAAGTCTCCTTGTGCACTGGTTGTGTCAAAAAAGAAAATTTGTTGTTGGTGTCTAGTTATACAAACCCTATCAAGACCATGTTTCTTTCCATAAATCCTTGCCCCTAAAACTTCATAGCATTTTTGTTGATCATCCTAGCTGATCTTATTTGCCTACCTCTCCTTTCACCTAGATATGGTAATCTTTTCCTTGTGAATCATGTTGTGGCTTTATCATCCGAATCTCTGATCCTTCATTGATTCTGCCCCGTTATCTGGTTATCTCCTATAACCCGTTCTCAAGCATCGGATGTTGATCTGCCTAAATCTCTCATTTCCGATTGTTCTCATACTCGTTCTCCGAGGATCATGACGTTGTTTTATCAATTTTATCCTTAAGCGGTGTATCCATTTAGTTCAATGGATGTTGCTGTTGTCTTTGGTTCTCCCATGTCTCTAAAAACTCATCAATCTTGATCTCATGGTTGGTTCCTCCCCATATTAAATATCGTATCAATCTTTGGCCGATAATCTCCGTGATGATCAAGAAATAGTTCTCTGAGTTGAAGAAAGTTCTCATGTGATGCTCTTTTGCCAATAATCTTTGCCACAACTTCAGTCACATTTTCTGAGCCAAATTCTCATGGGCTCCATCTATTTATGCCACGTGAATTTTCCATTGGTTACGTTTGGTAAGGGTGTCATGACTAACAACTGATGGTGCTGCGACGAAACCGAGAGCCTACTATGGTGCACACATGGTTGAGCTGCTCGGCACACGCTGGTATCACGGTTAATAGTTGTGATCCATTACGAGACTATGCTGATGTGCTATCTTCTGTGAACATTCTCTCAAAGTGATCGCTACATTTTGTCTCAATATGTCGCGATATTCTAACCAAATATGTCTTCAGTATCTTGTCAGATACCCTCATGAATTTGCATCTATCTTCAGTCTGGGAGTTACATGCTTCTCCACCCTTAAAGATCCTCATTCGAATCTCGGGACGAGATTCTTTTAAGGGGGGAAGGCTGTGACACCCTAGGTGTCAATTTCGTGTTATGTCGGAAGATTTATCCTAATCTGGGATGCTCAGTGAAAATTTCTATTTCTCGCTCGCGTATGTCTCTGATTATCCAGATTATTCATCCACATTTCACCGAATTCGGAGTTATTCAGTCTCATAGAAGGCCAAATTTGGAGCCTGTTAAACTTTTATTTCTTGGCAAGAATGTGAACTCGATAATCCATCTCGATTTATAAATCTAGTCTACAGCTCATTTAATCAAGCACTCAACAGTTGCTAGTCGAGCTGTGTCCGAATCCAATTTCTCGATGTTTGATCTATGTCTAACTATTTTATCCGGATCCATACTCTCACACGGAATACTCAGTATGTTGTCCTCTAATAAATTCTTATCCGACTCAGCCAAATATCTCTATGTCCGAATCGAACTCAAAACCCGCATCGACAGCGATTTTAAAATATCACGATTCGCCTTCTCCGACTAAAAATCCAAAGCCGATCAAATCTCAGGACGATTTATTTTCGAATCATGCGCGAGGAGTTATTTCCGAGCAAATCCAAAACAGACTCTCGGCTGTGTTAATCGTGCAACCGTCCATTCGTCCGAACTCTAGTTCACGCTGTTTTGCGTACAAACGAATTCCGCGGGAGCATTTTTATTCGGGAAAATAAATTAGCGCGACCCGATTACGTGTGTTGGGCCAAGCCCATTCCAGCCCGACCCATTTGGCCCATGAGAAAACCCTAACCCTAGTGCCCCTTCTATAAATAGGAGCCCTCTACTAGCAAGTGGAGGCATTTTTGCACTCCCACCCCTCCATTTTTTCCTAGCCGCCACTTCCTTTTTCCCTGCCTTCTTCTCCCTCACGCAGCAGCCAGCGCGCAGGAGCTCCTCCCCCTCGGCCAGCCATGGCGCGGCGCCCTCCCTGCTCCTCCTGGTGAGCGGCTACAGCAGGGAGTCGCTTTCTTCGTGGTCTGCCAGCAATCAAGCTCCCCACAACAGCTCCCTCTGTCCGGCGCCCTTGCATCAGGATGTGCAGAGCCCCATGGCGCCCTGATTTCCAGCTCCCTACCATGGCGCCCCTGCTCCTCTTTCTACTGCGTAGCGCCCCTCTCCGAGCTCGCCCCTTCGCTGCTCTTTCCCATGACCAGCGCCCCTGTTTTCCTCTCCCAGCCGTGGACAACACCCTCTCCCTCCATGCAATCCGTGGTCGACCCCTGCAGCAGCATTTCCCTGCAGTCCCACGCTACGCATGCTCTGCGAGTGCTCGACAAAATGCCTGTAAAAGGCTTGGTGTCGTAGAAAGCTCCACCCACAACGTCGTCGACCCCCGGTGAGAACCCCGTTGTCCTCACTATTTTTCCGGCGTTTATGATGTTCGAGGAACTGTCGTCAACAATGTTTTGTGTTATCGCAGTTAGTGGTCGACACCGTGCTTCGCGCTTGGCCCGTTCGACGAAATGCCAAGCCTTGTGGACAGCCCATGTGACTAGCCTCGATTGGTCCAGGTTGTTCACTTGGTATTTTGTGGATTAATCTATTTAAGCTTTGGTCGATGTTGTGCATGTGTGTATATATGTAAGAAAATGTATTGGTATGGATTGAAGTTCGTGGCAAAAGAAAAAGAAGTAGAAAAGAATTTGAATGTTTTTATATTTCGATAGGAATTTATGCGATGTGTTGTTTGATGTGTGCGATTTGTAGTTTGTACAATTATATTTTTGTCGATGTGGTGTACATTGGTGTTGGAGTGTGTGTGGGTATAAAATGTTTTGGTTATATGTCATAGCAAGGTTGCCTTCACGGTTAGGTAAGCAAACATGTTGTGTTGTTTAATGTGATGAGTAAATTGGAAATACATGGGATGCGAGGATTTAATTAGTGCATGTAGGTGTGTGTGTGCCATGGTGTGATATAGTAGTGGTGGCGTGAGATAATTGTTTGAGGTGTGCGGGTGTATGCCGTGATATGGTTATACTCGCAACGAGAAAATATGTACACCTTGGATAACACGACGCTTAGGTCGCTGTTGTATAATTGAATTAAGGATGAATTATTAAAACATAAATATCGGAGTTCATATATTAGTGGTCGCGCCACATTGATTGAAGTGTCTCGAGTGCACGCCACCATATGGTTGTATGCGAGACAAGGTTATGCGCATGATGAGTTTGGCAAAAATTCCATCGGTGTCACTTGTGTTAAGTTGAGGTTTATTTGTGCGTGTAAAGTAATAATGTATTCAATACTTAGAACTCTTAGTCGATGGTAGAAATTGTCTTGGCTTAAATAGAGAGGTGGTGATATGCCAGAGTAGTCATCGCTTTCTCTATATTTATAGGTCAAGTCGTGACGATGCGTATTATGTGTTCGTTAAATTATGCTTCGCATATAGTGTATGATTATGCCCACGGTTTCGAGTAGACACTTCAAATAAGTCAAGTAGGTTTGTAATGCAAGATGTGTGATGAAGTTAGTTGGTTTTAGGATATTGGTTGAAATGCTCCATTCATGTGATAGACATGTGTGGTTAATTCAAATCGAGTCGATGTGTGTGACGATGATATTCATCAATTAAGTAGATGTCCTAAAATTGTGTAGTGAAGCTTAGGTTAAGTTGCAAGCGATGTGGGAATGTTTTGGTAAAGATGTATGTGAATTTTGAACGAGTCATTTAACGTATTAGGCATGTTGTGTAGTGGTGGTATGAAAAATGGGTTAGGAATCGATCAGCTAAATGTCATGTTCGGTTAGAGTTATTTTGTTACTTAGGATTGTGGGGTGAAGTGATGGCATGACTACGTAGCCGTCACGTCATCTATTGTGTGACTATGCTTAAGTGTGCCTTGATATAAGTTAGAATAAGTCGAGTCTCTAGAAAGCGGCAATTTTTGAAGTAAATAGAAGCTGAATTTTATTAATTGCTGTTTTGGGCTGCACGCGCCGTTTTTGTCGTGCTGTATGTTTGATGAACTAAAACATGTTTTCTGTAAAAGAATCATATAGAAGAGTTATAGATAACCTTATTATCTTGCTTGTACTAAAATTTTACAGCTATAAACCTGATCGTTTAGGAGTTGTGCTTTTCACAACCCCAGCACCTGAATCTGTTGAATTTCTGAACAGATTTTAGAAATTGCAATGGTTGCTTAAGTTAATGTTGAAATAAGTTATTGGTGGTCACAAGAAAGTTATAGATAACTCTATTATCTTACTTGTGTTAAAATTTGATAGGCATAGGTCAGACAGATTAGGAGTTATGCTTTTTACAAATTCAGTAACTGAATCTGTCCAGATTCTGTACAGATTTCAGAAACTGCATTGTTTGGTCAATTTAACGTTGCAATCTGTTCATGGTAGTTATAAGAAAGTTGTAGATACTTTTCTTATCTTGCTTGTGTCAAAATTTCACAACCATAGGCCTGACAGTTTAAGAGTTATGAATTTTATAAAATGGTTGTTGTGTTCTGTCCACTTTCAGAACAGATTTCGAAAACTGTAATGTTTGATTTGATTAAACCTGAAATCAATTCTTGGTGATTATAAAATTTGTGTAGTACTTTTTCTAAGCTTTCCAAAAAGTCTTGGACCACTCTTTTTGGTGGTCTGAAGATTAAGTTACATGCGTTTGAAGTGTGAATTCTGAATCTGTCCAGTTCTGTACAGCAAAGCCTTCTAGGGTCTTTTATCCTTAGTTAAATATTGAATCACCTTGAGATGTTTATAAACGATATGTAGAAAATTTCATTACCTTTCCAGAAAGTCTAGAATCACTTGTTTTGGATCCATGAGTCTCTGTTTACGAATTTTTGAAACAAAGGGTTTGAATCTGTCCAAATCTGGACAGCGCTGCTATAATTGCACTTTTTGACCTTGCTAAGTGATGAATCATGTTGAGGTAAAAATACCAAAGTTGTAGTTCACTTTTTAAGCTTTCAATAAAGTCCTAGTTTGCTATTTTTTTATTAATAATTGAAGAGATATGATTAAAACAAGTAACTGCTGTATTGCTGTCCAAAAATCTGCAAGTGTCCATTTGATGGTTGAGTTCACCCTTTTGGCTAAAAATGGTTGGTTAGCACTAAATTAATATACACTTGCCATGACTAAGCTTAATAATGCATGTGTGTCATGTTTTAGATGTTTCTTTCTTTAGTTGATTGTGATGTTGTATTTGTGTTGCGTAAGTATCTAAAATGTTGTCGTCTTTTAGTGGTGTTAATGATGAACGCCGATAACGTACGACTACCTAGCGCTTGCGTATGGTCGTTACAGTGTCTTACTAATTAATGTTTAGTTCGCTACCGTGTATTTGAATGTCTTGTGATACATTTCATCATATTCATACATATGCATCTTGCATCTCATTTAGGACCGAGAGATGATGATCGAGGAAGTGATGTGGTGCCAACCACAAGATGCAGTTGGTGGACTATCTGAAGAGATGATGCACTTATCCAGTGGATGCTCGCCAAGCGAGTGCCCCCCCAACAAACACTATCTAAGTGTTAAATTAAAGGCAAGCCCCGGTTTTATACATAACCATTTATATATGCTATTTTAATGCACTTAATGTTTGTAGGCTTGTACTGTGCACTTAATTGTAGGAGTTGACTGGAACCTTAGTTGCATGAACTCAGGATTCCTTTTGAGATGAATACTAGTATGCTAGGTCGCGTAGCTGCTTTACTAATTAGAGATCTCGGTAGAAGTCGAGTGATTTTTCTAGCACTCGCGCGAGGTCAGGAATTGGTTGTATCCATTTTTATATCAGAATGATGATGATCTGTGGACAACGGTCCATGGGGATTTGTTGTCTATGAGACAGAAATTGGAATAAGGATTAAGGTGTGGTACCGTTTGTCAAGCGTTTGAACGTACTAAGCACATGCCGAGAAATATGGTAAATCGGTAAGCCTAGCACCTGAGTGAACCTGGGAGCAGACTTTACCCCTTACGCGACCTAAGACGTGGTCTCCCATTCCGGTTATGGTGGGTACAAGTGTGGTCACTACACGACGGTAGTCGGGGTCAGTGAGGCATTGTACGCCAAGGCGGTAAGCCCTGATCTGCTGACAGGGAATCGATGGGGATGGTTGATGTGTGTGAGGACGGAGTGCCTCGCCACGTCGTGTGTTTAGGTTTACCTTACAAGGTTTAAAAACTCGATTCGAATCGTCTGCTTCTCGCAGCTAATGAGACTGCTTGATCCATGCTGCTACATTGAGTAATAAGTGGAAATGAGATGACTGGCAAAAGATGTTGATTGTTAAAAATGTTTGATACCATGTATGAGTAGCTAGGTACTCATCTAGTTTAAAAAGGATCATACTAAAACTTGGAAAGCTAAAACTTGATTTTAGACTCAGCTAGTGCTTTTGGCAAACCAAACCCCTCGGCCAAATAGTTGCATGTCTAGAGGTAGAGGAGTAGACTCCTCACACCGGGTAAGTCTAGCTGAGTATTAGTATACTCAGCCTTGCTTGTGGCATAATTTTTGCAGGTACTCCTTAGAATGATTGGTTGCTGGTGTGACTTAGCCTTCATCCCTGCCACTAGGATAGATGGTCGAGAGGGTTACTGCTTCCGCAGGAGAGGACCAGGAGGAGTAGCGTGGCCAGGCTTCGCCATGTTGCTCGGTTCTTCTCCGTTAGTTATTTCCACTGCATTAAAAAATTTGATTATTATTTCTGAAACTCCGATAATGTAATCACTAATGATACTTATTAAATTTGTGGTATTATGTTTTATTGTATTTCTTTGTGCCTCACCTTCGAGTGAGCTAGTGGTATTCGATCCTGGTTAAGTGGCTTTATCGGACTAGATCCAAGGGACTGACAGGTTATTCCGGTTTAAGTGTGTTGCTGCCCTTGCAGGTGTGACTTGGGCACTTAAGCTGGAATAATTTGGGTGGTTCTGCCACATTTGTCATCTCAGTCTTCAGCATATATTTTCCAACAATCTTAATAGCCTCTTACTCCACCTCCTGCATAAAGGCGACCCCATCTCGCCCGCGCAAGTCCACAGCGAAGGCTGGGCTCCGCACCAGTTTATTCCCTAGCGTCGGCATCTGGCGATGTCTTTTTTTTGCTCAAAACCCACCCGTGCACCAGAGGTCATACTTCGCAAGCGACGAACTCCTCCATCAAATCACGGCCGCTGCTCAGCCAGGACACATAGCGAAGGGCCTGCTCGTCCCGATCCCCTTTCTTCACCTTAAAGTGTGGAAAGGCAACATAGCAATGAGACCACAAAATGGCAGGGGGCAAGGCAAGCAGCCCTTCGATATCCCTGCGCGCCACATAAAACCAAAAAACCCACCAGTTACCCCATTTATTCTTGGCACAAGAAACAATCTCGATCGCCTCAGTCGAAGTCTTTCTAGTCCTCGACGTGGAAGTGCAGGACCCAAACTAAGAAATCAAACAACCTATTTTCCTTTTCTACCAGTGTAGGCAATAGTTTTTGGTGAAGACCTTAGCAGACGGTTCTCCACCATATGAGGATACTGCCCACACAAACTTCGCCAGTGCAACCATAGCATTCGGCGTTAGTTGATGAATTTGAACTTCAAACTTACGTAAAACTTCAACTACGAAGCGATGCGCCGGCAGCGAAAAAAGCCTCGAACACAACCAACTCCCCTTTTGGCTCAGGGACATCTTTAGCCACTAGAGCCCGCCCGACTCCGTTTCCAAAATAGCCCAGGCGCTGCATCTCCAACACGCGGCCAAAGTAAATCCTTGAGGTCCCAAATTCGACCATATGCCCGTGCTACAGTTCCACCACCACTGCCGGATCACTAATTGTCTTCTCCAACGATGGTGTGGTCGAGGACGTGGTCGCAGCAGACAACGACGAGGAAGAAGATGCATGGTCACGTACCGTTGGTGGCGGTGGGCAGTCTGCTTGACGCGGGCTAGATCTTCGGCAAAGTGAGATCAAAAGCAGCCAAGCAGAGAAGAGAGCTAGGGGTTTTCAACGCGCGCAGATGGGTGAAAAGTTACAGCCCACGTGCAGCCTTTTATAGGCCAGGGACGGCACCTCAGGAACTCAACAGTCCCACAGTAAAAGGTCACATCAATGGTCACATTTCAAAAACCCCCGCGGGACCACTTCGAGCGAGGGCAGCATTTTAGCCATCTCACAATAGACTTCAGCACCAGCTAACTTAGTCGAACTGGTCCCTCGTAGGGCAAATGTTGGGGCGAAGGCGCAACGCCCCCTCGCTCGATCAACTACACGCTGAAAAGTAGAACATGTCAAAAATAATTCAAACGAAGACTAAAGAGCACAAATACTGAAGAGTGAGCTCCGCTACGGAGGGAGTGCACACAGCAGGTGAAGGCTTCGGTGCTCCCTCCGTCTAGATGGGTCAGAAAAAAGACCATCGAGAATTTGGAAGGTTGAGCGCGTGGAACGCGAAGACCATGAGTTGTAACCTACTCCTTATTGTAATAAGGGGCCCACATGTAGCCGGCCCATGTTGCAGGGTCCCACTTGTAAGCCGCTATGAGGGCAGGGTTGTTAGTGCGTTTGCCCATGCTTGTAATTAATTACACTATAATAACCCGCCATAACCCCCAAGGAAGAATATTAGGGGGATAACGTAGGTAACCGAAGGCACAATCTTCTTTGACAAGGCAGAGCTGACCCTCGGTTACCTATAAATACCCCCGTACAGCACCATTGCGGGCGACGAAAAAAACACTATTTCCCTAATACTCTATGTTATCCGACATTAAACCTTTTGCTATTCTCCTACTTTTGAGCTTGACCGATCACGAGTTAGCGAGTTCGAACACATGGACAATGCATTCACCATGAGAAAGCCGAAGAGGCTCGTAATGTACGTGTTGCATTGGCCACAGATGGGTGCAATCCCTATGGAATGAGCGCTGCCCCGTACACATGTTGGCCCATGTTTGTTATCCCCATCAATCCCCCCCGGTGTATGCTTTCAAAGACAGAACATATTTGTGTCGTTGATAATTCTTGGACACCCAGGGAATAAAATGGACGTGTACATGGAGCCTTTGATTGATGAATTGGTACGTGCTTGGAAGGAAGGGGTATAGACTTAAGACCGAGCTATGAAGACATACTTCAAAATGCATTTTTGGTACAGTACTCCATGCATGACTTACCGATGTATGGGCTATTCTGCGCCTGGTGTGTTGACGGTAAGTTCCCATACCCAGTTTGCAAGGAAGCTCTTAGGTTCATTTGGTTGAAGAAGGGTGGCAAATATTCATCATTCGATAAACATCGACAATTTCTCCCTCTTGACCACCCATTCTGCCTAGACATCAAGAACTTTATGAAAGGTGTCATAGTGAAAGACCACCCACCTGCAATGATGATTGTTGCCAAAATTCATCAACAAATAGATGGGCTCGTGGCCAATCCAGAAGATGGTTTTATGCGATATGGTGAGCAGCATATGTGGACAGATAAGTCGGGATTGACTCGACTCCCCTATTATGACGACCTGCTCCTTCCACACAACATTGACCTGATGCACACTGAAAAGAATGTCACTGAGGCACTTTGGGGAACAATTATGGACATTTCTGATAAGTCAAAGGATAATGTAAAGGCAAGAGTGGATCTGCAGCGTTATGTGATAGATCAAACCAAGAGATGAAGCCTCCTAATGGTGGAAAGACATGGAGAAGGCCTAAGGCCGATTTCGTCCTAAGTAGGGCCCAGAGGAAGGAAGTACTACAGTGGATCAAGATGTTGATGTTCCCTGATGAGTATGCAACTAACCTGAGTAGGGGGCGAACTTATCTACTCTACGAGTCTTAGGGATGAAGAGTCATGATTTCCACATATGGATTGAACGTATTCATTCGGTGATGGTTCGAGGCTATGTCTCTGAGCATGTCTGGCTAGCGCTTATAGAGTTGAGCTATTTCTTCTGCCAACTTTGTGAAAAAGAGTTATCTCGGTGTTGGAACTTGCTCACTGGCGCAAGTTGATCCAACGAGGGGGGTGTAATAGCGCAAACAGGGTTTCAGCACGTGATGGCAAAAGCTCTGTTAATCTCGCCTCTCAAGGGCACTGTGCGGGGGTATTTATAGGTGTCCAGGTGCCCGGCGTCCCGTGTTAAGGACGCATGTGCCCTCAGACACCTAGATTATCAATGGAATATTCTCATAAAGCGGGGTTACAGACTGTAATTACAGGGAGGCCTTTACAAATTAGGCCCGTAACGCGTGACGGCCACGCAGGGCCTGTTACAATGGGCCGGATCACACGTGGGCCTCCGTTCTGGACGAGGTCGCAGGATGAGACGACCTCGTCACAGGTCTTCGTCCGGCCGCGTATGAGGCGAAGGGTATGTCTGCCGATGTCTTGCCACCGTTGGAACAGCGAGTACGGCGAAGGCTTCGAGCGAAGGGTGGCGTCTTCGCCTTCGCCCCAACACTCGGACCGTGATTGCAGACTTGGAAAGATTGACACTCGTGTTACTATGTAAGCTTGAGAAGATATTTCCACTTGGCTTCTTCAATCTAATGCAGCATTTGATTCTTCATCTCCTGTATGAGGCACGAATGGGGAGGTGTGTAGGGACATTGGTGCTATCCATTCGAGAGATGTCTAAAGACTATTCGAAAGAAATGTAGAAATAAATGCAAAATCGAGGCTTCCATTGTAGAGGCATACATTCTAGAGGTGTCAAACTTCACAACAACTTACTATGGCGACAAACTGCCGAGCGTGCATAATCCAAACCCTCACTACAATGATGGTGGTAATGAATCGAACCTCAACATACTTTGAGGCCAACTCAAAAGCGCAAGTGGTTTGACCACCAAGACCCTAAGACATGAAGAGTGGCGCCATATCATGCTATATGTATTGACCAAGCTTGAAGAGGTGATGCCATACATGGAACAATTTCTTCATGAATTCTGGTGTCGATCAAGGGACCAAACTCCATAGGAATATGATACCCTTCTTAGAAAGGGTGTGGGAGGATTGCCTAATTTCATTTCCTGGTTCAAACATAAGGTACGTGCTTAGTTTGTCAAAAAGATCCGTCTATGAACTCAATTTAGCGTCTTTGAAATTGTGAATACTTGCAGGGCCAAAGAGATCTGTTTATGAGTGCTGAGTTGAGACAAGTAGCCAATGGCTTTTCTTATAGGGTCAAGAAATATTCTGGGTATGACGTCAATGGATACCGTTTTCGCACAACAAGCTACGACCAAAGTCGGACCAATCGAAAACAACGTGTTCTGGAGTCTTTACGCCCGGCCTTGACGAGGTCAAGTATTTTGGACGAATCGAAGAAATATATGAACTCAATTTTCATGGTAACCTCTTACTCCAGTGATATTCAAATGCCATTGGTTTGACCCTAAAGTGACGAAACAGACACAATCTAATCTTGGGATAGTCAAAATTCGACAAGATTCCACCTTACCAGGAGACAATGTCTATATCGTGGCCCAATAGGCCACACAAGTGTATTATCTCCCACATGCGTGCCAAACGAAAGAACATCTTAAGGGTTGGGATGCTGTGTATAAGGTAGCACCGCACGGTAAATTACCTATTCCAAACGATGAAGATTATAACTTAGACCTGGACAAATATGACAGAGAGTTCTTCCAAGAAGATGGTCTAGAAGGGCGATTTGAGATAGACTTAACCGAAGCTATCGGAATGGAAGTAGATATTGAAATGGTTGTTGATGAGGAGGAGGATGAGGTGCAAAATGAGATTGACTTAGAAGTACTTGAAGGCAATGACATTAATGATGAACTTGCGCCTTTAGATGGTGTTGACTATGAAATGGTTGATAGTGATGATGAGACTTATGATCCAGCTAACCCCGACACATATGAAGATTATTTGTAATCGATGAAATGCTATATTTTTTATTTCGCACATGTTTATAAATACATCTTTTTTATATGTGCTTATTTGCTTACTCTTAATTGTAGGTTGTTGGACAAAGATGGTGGTTGGTGGGATGAGGACGAGGAGGGGAGGAGGAGCACCCGTAGGATGGCAGAGGAGGCAAAGCAGGACGACGACGTCCAGCATCAGGTGGAGTAGTAGGACGACAATGATGCTCAGCAGGACGCCTCAGATTCTGGCGCCTCAGGTTCAAGGAACGTCTACTTGCGAGGTCCCATGAGTCTCCCTCAGCGTCCCATCCTTCATGACAGGCGACCACTAATTCGACCCGATGGGAAGAGGCATGTAACTTTAGATGTTCTTGCTGCTTGTTCATATTATGTGTTCAAATTCATAATATAAACTAATACTTTTTATTTATCACTTGGACATGTTTTGGAAGGTTGTGGAGAATGTAGGGGGTCACGGCCACAACCCCAATGGAATCCTTGGTCTTCTGTGTAGGGAATACTTCCTTGGACTGGTTGAGTACGCAGGAGTGATGGGCCTAGCTTACACCTTCGACCGCTACGCCATCGGCCCCCATGTAGTAGATCGAGACGACATGGAATTCAACAAGGCAGAGCGGGTGAAGCAAGAGTTATGGGTAAGTCTTATTATATTGTAAAATATGTCGCATTCGTTGCACATTCTTGAAGTAATGTATGGATAAATCATCTTTGTATGCAAGATTTCTTCAGATGCGAGGCTGGATACAAGGCCAGGGCGGATGTGGTGGCCACCACGAGCTGTAAGAAGCTCGTCGTGGACATGCACTATGAGGCACGAATCTAGGCCATCGTCAGCTACCACGACTCCATCCTTGGGGAGAAGGTGACCAAGCAGGACACCTGAACTATGTCATTGACCAGGGACCAATACTTGCAGGTAATATAACACTTTAATATTCATGACAAAATTTTCTTAATTTTATCTTCTGATATGTAGTGTACTTGTTTTACTTTGTAGATGATTCCTTATTAGTGCGCTGTGCAGCCTAAGTGCTAGGAGCAGATGGTGGATAGGTGGTGCTCGCCTGAGTGGGATGAGGCGCACAATGCTAGCTAGGAACGGTGTCTGATGATGCAAGGTCCCTCCCACCACCAAGGCAGTCGCAGCCTCGACAAATATGTAGAAGCATGGATATGTCGTCTTTTTTATTTAGGTATATAACATTGGATTAGATATTATTTCTAACTATCTCATTGGTTTTTTTGTAGTCGACGTCACATGCTGTCCAGCCTTGCTCTATTTTCTCGGCTTAAGCTATGGCCCATAAGGGCAAGGCGACGTCCGACGTTACCTATAACCCGGATGACGGGCTCGAGGCATATAGCAACCCTGCCATCTACAACAGCCTAAGTCAGTACACTGCTATGGCATAGGAGATCCATGGGCCAGATTACGATCCGAGGACATCGATGGAGATGTCCTCATGCTGGTCGGAGGAGGCAAGAGGCATGGGCGGTACTGGATTGCTGACGGGGCAATCGACTCCTCGTCCACTCCCACTCTATCTTAAGTGCGAGCAAGGAGCACGAGCTTAAACCCAGCCATACGACCTCGGCAGGACAACTCACATCATCACATACAGCAACTCCAGGTTAGTGCTTCTGTAAATCATCATTCCTTGAGGTATATACCTTCTCTTTGAGTTATTATAACATTGGGTTGAAATATTACAGGCCCAACTAGAAGAAGAGAGGAGGGAACGATAGAAGATGGAGGCGAGAATGATAGCGGAGTGGGAGGCGGAGCGGGAGATCCGCTTGGCAGATCAGTAGAGGATGACTAAGATGTTCTAGTACATGCAGATCCTCGGCGCTGCACATTGTTTTGCTCCACCACCTCCGTTGTTCCCTCCAGTTGACCTTGCTCAGTTCCATACTCCTATGAATATCAAAATTCTAGTCCTGCATGATATATATTCATATGGTATAACAGATGCAATCTCTTCTCTATGCAGGGACAATCTAGGGAAGCATCCAACAACCCTCATGGATCGCCCAGCCCATCGCCACACCAGTCTAGCTGCCCACCTCGCTGATGATGTTCTCTTAGTGGTGATTGTGAGACTTGTGTGAGAAACTTGTCCTAAACTTATGTTTGTGAAAAACTTATGTTTGAGAGTTGGTAATACTTATATTGGTGAAACTTGGTATGAACATATACATGTTTGTGAAAAACTTGTGAGATTTGTGGTTTTTGTGAAATATGCGGTCTCAATTATGTATGTGATATCTATGATGTCATGTGATGATTTTGTGATATATCTTTTGTTTGTTTGGATATAATAGCAAAAACAAATAAAAAGAGGTATTTTGGTCAATTTGCCGAGTGTAACACTCGCTAAAGAGGTACTTTGCTGAGTGTCAAGGTCATAGCACTTGACAAAGAAGGCACACCTGGGCACCAATAAAGCCTCTTTGCCGAGTGTTGTGGCCTTGGCACTCGACAAAGAAGCAAGCTTTGCCGAATGCCTTCTAGTGCACTCGGCAAAGGAACTGACAAAAGGGGTCGCGGGTGATCACTTTACCGAGTGCTAGTCAGTCAGGCACTCGACAAAGAGGTAGCCTTTGCCTAATGCCACCTAATACACTCGGCAATGGAACTAGTAAAGGAGCCCATGGGAGCTTCTTTACTGAGTGTCAGTACAGCGGACACTCGGCAAAGAGTAAGACTTTGCCGAGTGTCACTCGATGGCCGTCACCGTTACCTGGCGCCATGAGAACGACTTTTCTTTGCTAAGTACCGAGTGACACTCGGCAAAGTCTTTGCTGAGTGCCCGATAAAAAGTACTTGGCAAAGAAGTCATTGCTGATGTACAGTTCACCGAGCTTTCTTTGCCGAGTGTTTTCCAGGCTTTGCCGAGTGCTTTAGACACTCGACAAAGCAGTTGTTTCCGGTAGTGCGAGGAACTCGGGCACATCGAAGTAGGAGGGTGTGAGAGTCTTGGAGCGATTGCCAAAGTGAGTGGAGCAGGGAGAGCAGTTGCATGGGGAGGAGGGCACATCGTAGTAGTAGGGCGTGAGGGAGTCTTGGAGCGATTGCCACACAGAGTGGAGCAGGGAGAGTAGCTGCATGGGGAGGACGTTCTGTAGGATGGTGAGCAGGCCCAGGAGCAAAGCTTCTTGCCAGCTGCAAGCCTTGCTCTTGCTCTTCTTGGGTTTTGGTAAGGTTCTTGGTGTTGCTCGAGAGGGTGTAGTGTAGTGTATCATGGTGTAATATATGCTGCTTGGTGATTGGCCTTGGCGTCTTGTTATATGGGGGTAATGTCCGCTGAAAGGAGGAGGAGACAAAGGTACACAATATGCTTGAATGTATGCTTGCATGTAGAGATGTTAACGGGTCCCATCCTCAATTCCCCGTGAGGAATTTTTCCATTAGAGGATAGGGAAGTTTCTTCCCCACGGGAATGTAAATAGGAAAAAATCCTCTCCTGACAGGTAAACGGGGACGGGGATGGGAAACATTCTTCATCTCTGTTTCCCGCGGGGACCGTTAAACATACATGTGGCGATGTCTTCATTTAATAGTTAATCACAAAAATAATTAATTACTTTATCAAAAGATCACTCATTATACAAATGTGTTTATTTTGATGTACACATAACGATTTCTTACAATGTGTATAAGTGACAATATTTTATATTAATAACATATGAAGTAGGTCCTAATTATAATTTAATTATAATTTAAGTGGGGACAGGATACCCAACGAGGATTTATCCCTGCAGGGAACGCTGATGGGGAAGAATCTCCCCCACAAGCGTTCATGGGATCCCTGTGGAAATTTTTTTCATCATGAGGACAGGGATGGGGAGCTAAACCCGACAAGAAATTTTCCGTTGTCATCCCTACTTGCATGCATGCTCCAAAAGGTAGTAGATATGATGGATAAGTACTTATTTGACAATGACAACACCGTCAGACCCTCTATTTATAACAATATGATGACACATTATCATCACAATTAATAAGGACTGATACTAGAAAAAGGAAAGCATTGACTGCTCCATAAATTTCCCTAAAATGTTAATGGAAAATACTAAACTTTAAATCAGACAATATTTTTTTATTCTTTTAGAGAAGTCTTGGGTTCATCTGAATCCCTTGGATTACTGAAGCTCTAGTTCAGCTGTAGTTTATCACAATATTAAAACTGTCATGTAATATGACATTACCTAAGATATAATGTCATGGTTTTGGAAACTGGAGGGACAATAAGATTTGTGTTCCGCAGGGGTGCTAGCGCTGGCTCGCTCCAAATGGTAAATCGCTGAGACTCAACAAGAGATCTGAGGCACGAGGTTTATACTGGTTTGGGTTCACACCCTACTCCAGTGTAGTGCTGATCGTAGTATTACTGAATGCGTGTTACAACTAGTGTGCTCATGTGTGAAGAAGAAAGAGGGCCTGCCCTTTCATAGTTCAAGTGTAGGACCTTACATGGGTGACTTGCTCTCTACTTGGTATGAGGTTGATCTGTTGCCTCGTCTTGACGTAGTGCTCCTAGTACTATGCTGTCTGTAGGGTCGTCCGTAGCTGTACTCTTGATATGGTGTACTATCTCGCTCGTTTGTCATACTGGTCCCTATAGCGAGTCCACCGCTGACATCTTTGTAGTAGTGCTCGGTGGGTCTCGTGGGTCAGTCCCATGGCAAGGTAGAACGTAGCGTAGCTTTGCCTGTCGTCATAGGCTCACGTCACTTGTCGGCATGCATAGGCAAGTCACTGTAGAGACTCCAACACCGAGGTCCCAATGACCACGGTTGACTAGCCCCATACGTCAGTGGGGATTTATCTGAGACAATACGTGATAGCGTACCATCAGCGTCCGATAGGGATCTTTTAACACCGTACCCGAAGCCCGGACGTGGTTTGGTGATCACTTGTCTTGTCATGCTGATGCGGGTCAGCAACATTGGGTTGGCCCCTCACGTCCGCTAGATTGACACGGAATCTGGTCATCCGATAGGGACAATTAGTGTACTATTCTTTCTGCATTGGAATTTTAGATATTTTTTTATAAATATGTTTGTACATATAGTATATACGCTGGACACATGGGGTATGTCAGGGCATACCTGGCATACCTCCTAGCTACGCCACTGGCTGGGACTTGGTCGCCTGCTCCGCCTAGTGAAGTTGCTCGGCTGGGACTTGGTCATCCGCTCCGCGTCGCGAGGTTGCTCGATAGGGACTTGGTTGGCCGCTGTTTCTCACGGGGTTGCTCGATAGGGACTTAGTCGACCGCTCTGCCTCGTGGAGTTGCTCGGTAGGGACAATGTCAGTGGGTCGTTTTAAGGATTTTCCTAGGCTTTATTTGGGCACCTTGTTCCTGGTGCCCGACAGCAGCCCCTGAGCCTTTGCGCAACTCCTTAGAGTATGTAGAGGCTTTTGTCTGGAAATGGCCTTCCTAGGTGCGCGCAAGCACATTTACTAGATGTAGGCCCCGAGCCTCTGAGTAATTTGCGTGAATCGCTCCTAGGTTTACTGATTTAGTTTTGTAGTTTTAGGGGCAGACACTTTCTACAGTGGTCGTCGTGCGCTAAGCGTGAGTCCATCTGTTATTGTCTTGCCCCCTGCTTAGGACTTAGGCCAGGGCGCATGAGCGCATATGCTAGAGGGTTTATTGGGTTGGTTTAGCCGCTTTAGGGTGAACGAAGGGCGATTCATCCAGTTGCTACTTGTATTTTTTCGTGCACGCCTCTCCCCCGTAGGTGCTTCTTTTCGAAGCTTTTCCTTTATGGAAGGGCCTTCCTCCCCCAACCTAGTCGGCGTGGGGAAGGAGGCCGTTGAGCTACAAGCGAGTTGTCCAAGTGAGATCGGACCACCCTTCGACAGGGTTTGGTCTTGGCGAGCGATCCCACTTGGGGCTTGTTCGGTTATTTTCAATCCATATGGATTGGAGGGGATTGATACGGATTGGAGCGGATTTTAATTTGTTAGGGATTGAAACCCCCTCAATCCCCCTCAATCCATATGGATTGGGGTAGAACCGAACAAGCCCTTGGGGTGCTTGACCCACTGGGGGCATCTCATTGATTCCTTCCTTATTCGATCATGTTTCATCCCTTTGGTCCGTATAGCCGACCAAAGGGGACCCGTGGCCAACCTGTCAGCCAGGTTTCCATAGGAGAATTTGAGGTACGACCTTGGACATGGTGCCGAGCAAATGTCCTATGAGCCGATCACCTAGCTTGCGACTCGCTGGGAGTTTGCTTGGTCCACCTGTCACTCTGCACATTGAGCTAAAGTGCGTTTTGGTTTTTACCTGATTGGCGTTCGACAATTACTACAGCGGCGTGGTAAAGCGATGCGGTCATCATGACTTTGCTTGGAGTGGATGGCTTGATGGGACATGAAACGACCCATTTGCCGTATCATGCCTAGGTGGCGTGTCGTTCTGGCTAACCACCCTGCTTGTCACTGGTGCAAATTCTGTGGTGCGTCCTCCCGATGCTCTATCCCTAGTGGCGGGATCCTAGAAGTCACACAGTGACATTTGCCTGACTCCTAAGGTGACCCTTGGTCGAAAGAGCAGATTCCTCTGCATTGTTTTGTGGTGGCCCCCGCCTTCTAGGCACCATCCTTGCCCCCCACACTTCCACATAAGTAGACTGGGAGGGTGCTCGGGGGATAGTTATGCTTATCATATTTTGCACCATGAGCCAGCCCTCTTGACCACTTTGTCTCCTCCCAGCCTTGCACCCGTCCGCTTGCCTTCGGTTCGCATGGTGTCATTCCCATCCTGCATGATCCGTGAGAGTCGTCTTCGTGGCCGGGAGAGAAAAGGATTCCTCCCCCCAAAAGGCCTTTCAAGGTGGAGGCTAGAAGGCGAGGGCAAGGTGCCTCACCCTGGGGACGATGAACTGGTCGAGCTCGCGTTATTCTATGAGTGCGGGTTCAGTTTAGCCCTTCGTACCTTCATGCGCGGACTCCTACACCATTATCGACTAGAGATCTAGAGTCTCCACTCCAACGCCGTCCTTCACATAGCGTGCTTCATCACGCAGTGTGAAGTGTTCATGGGGACCGGCCCCCACTAGAGGTTGTGGCAGTCCTTCTTCAGTGCTCGGATGTCCCCGAGTCACGATAATCAATTGTACGTTGGTTTGATCATCACTTAGCTTCGCTTCGGTCGAAAGGCCATTATTCAAGATCCCCCTCCCTTCCCTCATCCGGCACAATGGTGAGTGGTTTTATGTGAGAAGTGTGGCCGCGAGCCCCCAACCATTCACCGGTCGAGATCTGGTGTCTACAGATGAGTGGCAACATGGTGGACAGGCGAGCCTCAAAATTGAAGTGGAGAATCTGTTGATGGTAGTTAAGACGCTGAAGCAACGGGGTCTCTCTAGCGCGCGGCTGGTGCGAACCTTCATGCATAGCTCGTTCGAACCTCTGATGGCCCGCCAGAAACCAATGTACCTATACTCTAGAGTCAATGATATTGACCGCCATTCTTCTGCGCCACTTGCGCTAACCAAGATTGAAGCTAGGATTTGGGTTGTTACGACGCTGTCATCGGTGTACTTTATGGATGAGGATTCACCCAGTCCCCATTCTAGGGAGGTCATGAGCACCTTGGTGAGTTTTTCCATGGTGTGTAACCCCTTCCCTTTTTGGTATCTAATGCTGATTCTATAAGGGATCGATCCCCTGGCGTCGTGTCTCATGCCCCTTCCTAAGGTTGTTGTAGTCAATGCGGAGTAGAAGGAAAAGTGGGACAAGGGGGGAGATCTTGGCGGAGCGTTTGCGGCGCGTCCGGGCGAAGAAGGAAAAGAAGGCCTCACAACCCACTTGCATAGAACTGGGGGTGAGTGTCCTTTCCTCGAACTCGGAGGATGTGTCCTCCACTGCTTCTAGGGGTATGGAGGTTGGTGCATCGGTGGGTGGCCTATCTCACTACAGTGATGCGTAGGCCAGCTCCAATGTTCCCAATCAGAGGGACAAGTTGTTCAGCGACATTGCAGCGCTGGCGACGCCCTTTGGAGATTCGCGTGGAGATCGTTGGAGCCGGGCATGGTGGGGGGGAGGGGCGCGAGCGGCGCTACTCCCATTGGCGTCCTCGGCATCGCCGATACATTGTGCAGGGAAAGAGACCGTGGAGGCTCCCAACCCCATGGAGGAGACGGTGTCACAGGTGGTGCTCCAATCGACACCGGCTCCTCCTGCTCCATCGGTTGCGGCCCCGATGAAGGTGACCACATGGAAGCGTTCCTCCTGGTACTTTGGGTCTTCATTTTGTTTTTTGATTTTTGATTCCCATCCTCATTCCATCTCTTCTCCAATCCTCCACATCCACCCCGGTGCCTCAGGGCAGAGGATTCAAGGCAGGTTGAGTCGACCTCATCCCGAGGTGATATGAGCCTGTGCACTATCGAGGAAACGCTCGGTAGCTTTGGGGAGGTGATTTCGATTGCCCGGGCTTCGATGACATGGGATTTTATCCCTTTTAGTCAGGTGAATGTCACTTTATAGCTGTTCTTTCTCTTTGTTTTCTTACCATCATTTACACTGATCACCGGGTTTACCTTTCACAGTGTCTTTTCGCATGGTCGATGGCCATGGTAGAGGTGCTATTGTGTGGGAGCTGCTCACTGTGAGCTTGCCGAGCTCCATTCCAGGACAGAGCGGCTTGAGATCGAGGCGGACCAACTAAGCTCCGAGGGAGAGGGTGCCCAAGTCAAAGCCGACCACCTCCAGCAGGAGAGGAGACCCAATTCTAGGGGGGCCTTCCATGAGGCGATTCTTCAGGCTAAGGAGGCCAAGTCGTCCCTTAGTGAGGCTAACATCCGCCTAGAGAGGGTGGATGCAGAGCTCTCACGAGAGCGCAACACCACTGGAGGTGGGTTCCTTTCCTCATTCTTATGCCTTTTATTGTCTATCTTTTGTAGTCATCTTAGGCTAGCCACCCCTCTTTTTAAGAACTCTAGAAGATGTTTTCTCAAGCCGATGAGGCCACAAAAAAAGCGACAGAGGCCATGATTTGAGATATTTCGCTTGCTTGTGTTGGTGTCATTCGTGTGACGGCCGAGGCAGCAGTGGCTATGCTCTCTGAGCGGAGTGCCAAGCTCCAGGAGTTTTGCCTAGTCGTCGGCAAGGTGTGCGCTTAGCTGTCCTTTCTATTTCTATGCCATTGTAATAACTTCTCTGGATGGACATGATTCTTGTGTAGTACATTACTCCTCTCTTAATACTTTGCCCTTCTTTGGGTTCTGGTCTCGATAGTTGTGTCCCGCTTCATTTGTCGTAGTGTTGATGGGTTCTTGTAGCAGCGAAGCCTTCCAGGTCGACTAGCGTGCCTTTTGTAGATGAAGAGCTTATCCCCTATTCCTCCCCATGGAACGTGATGACCTAGCTATCTTTGCGACTAGGTCGTTTCATTCCGCTGGTCGAGAGTGAAGTCTGGGGCACGACACCTAGATCGAGGAATATTTGTGGTTCGACTTGCGGTGTTTCATTAAGGCAGAGTAATTGACACACATCCCATGATTTTAATTAATCGCACTCCTACTCCCTCCGGTTGCTTTTAGTGGTCGTTTTGGACAGCATTTCGCTTACAAGGTGGAGGCTAGTTTCCAGTTATACCCTTATTTAATAGGTTTCGTTGTTTGTTCTAACAAGTACCCTTTGCCGTCTCAACTGGTCACTAGCACTCATACTCGATCGCTTGTGCCTGGGTTCAAAACGCACACGCTCTTGCATTTTCGTGAGCGCGCAAAGTATGACTATTTAAAGGGTTGCAGCGAGTCCGGCACTCATACCTGCTCGTTCTCAAACACCAGTTAATAACACTCACACACACGTTCTTTGAGCTATTGAGGAAAGAATGGATTTAGAGGATGATATCTATTTCCTTGACTTGAATACGGTACCGCCTGTTGAAGAATGTTTAGGTAAGTAATCTGTGAGGTCCTCTCCACTATTCAATCTTTTTTGTAGAGGTTGCTGCATGATCGTCAATTGTAATGGACATTTTCTTCAATTTTTTCAATAGGTTTCGATTTGAACCAAGGACTTGGCAATGAAGAACATGTTAACCACTTGTTTGACTTGAATATAGAGCTACCAGTACAAGAATCCCTAGGTACTTGTAAAAAACATTCTAATTCTTTTGTACATACACGTTGCATGACAGTTAAATTTTGCTACAGGGTTCGACTTGAACCAAGAACCATTAGATTTAGAAGATGATGTACTACCTGACTTGACTTTTGAAGAATCAGTCACAAGTAAGAAGTGTACATACACGTTGCACTAATAATTCTTTCGTACATACACGTTGCACTAATAAAACTAATTTTTTTATTTAGATGGTGGTGCTACTAGGAGGAAAGAGTGTACTGAAGAAGTTCAAAAATAAGTGTTCCACCAATTATTGGCGAGAAGTAGACATGGAGTGCTACCAAAAAATGCTACAAAAGAAATTGCTACAAATTTTGATTTGCACATACGAACTGTTCAGCGTTTGTGGGCTCTATTAGGTAAAACCTCACTAGACCAAGGCACTCAGGTTACTTTTGGCAGTAGAAAGAGAGGTAGATGTGGTCGCAAACCAACTCCTATAAACTTTGAACTACTGCGCAGCGTTCCTTTGAAGGATAGAACCACCCTAGCAGATGCAAGTAAAGTACTTCATGTCAGCAAGAAAACACTTTTAAAGCACGTGAAGGAAGGAAAGGTTAGAAGGCACACAAGTAGTATTAAACCACATCTAACCGATAAAAACAAGAAGGCTAGGCTTCAATGGTGTGTTGACATGCTGGATCAGGAGAGATTGCATGATAATCCAAGATTTAAGACTTTTTTTAACCATGTTTTCATTGACGAGAAGTGATTAACGGCCCCATCTTAAATTCCCACCTCGGCAGCATGCAAGGGCAAGACCGTCCAAAAATGCCTTCAATCGCTCCAGCGACTTGCATTTAGAAACTTTGGCCAAAACGGCAGCACAACAGCTAAAAAGAACCGGAGGGAGTAGCAAATACAGGGTTTATGATTGAAGTCATTTCTCTTACAAGGCATGTTTGCTAAGAATTCGTGTGCATGCTTCCATCTGCCTTCCGCGCCTGGCTACGCTTCGGTCCATGTGTCTTTGGTCGTAGCATCACCCTTGCCATTAAGGCCCTTGGATACGGGCTCTTGAGATCTGGCTAGCGTCGAAGCGAGCTCGCAGTTAGCTTGCTCGCGGGTGTACGCGGTCGTGATGATCCCATGTGGTTCGGGCATCTTTAGCTTCAGATAGGTGTAGTTTAGCATGGCTATGAATTTGGTGTAGAACGACCTTCCAAGTATGGCATGTGAGGACCCCGGGAAGTCCACCACTTCGAACTGCAGTCGTTCAATGTGAAATTGGAGGGTCGCTGAATGTGACAGGCAGAGTGATCCGCCCGAGTGGGTAGGCCTGGTGGCTGGGGATGACGTCGTGGAATGGTGTTGTGCTTGGTCACAACATGGAACGTGCGATCTCCAATCCTTCGAAGGTCTCAATGTACATGATGTTGAGGCTGCTCCCCCATCCATGAGCACCTTAGTGAGGCGCTTTGAGCCTACAATTGGCTCGACGATGAGGGGGTAAGCCCTGGGATGTGGGATTCTGTCTGGGTGGTCACGGCGATCAAAGATGATCAGGAACTCTGACTACCAGACATAGTGCGGGATGGCCGGTTTTGCCACATGGACCTCCTGGTCGGCAGCCTTGAGGCGACACTTGTCATTATATGCCTCTGCTCCGTCGAAGATCATGAGGAACCCTATTGGCTCAGAGAAATCCTTGACGAGGACCTCCTGCTCCGCCGGCTTGGTCAACTCTTCCTTCCTTGACTTTTTGCCGGGTGGATTGGAGATGAAGCGCTTTAGGAGTTTGCACTCCCAAAGCTTGTTACAGACGGGGAAGCCGTGTGTTGAGGACTTGTTCTCAAGTGCTTCGGCTTGACAGAAGGTAAAAGTCCAAGCGTGACGCACGAGTGAATACAAGTCAGCGTGAAATCTATTTATAAGCACAGGACGTAGCCTGTGAAAAATTACAGTTATGCCCTTTGCATTCACTATTGACTTATAGAAAAATCTATGAGGACTAGATAGCCTTTTCCCATTTAAGTCGGTTCCCCTTCCCGCAATTGAGCCGAAGCTCCCTTTCGCATAACTTCGGAGCGACAGCAACCTTCGTCACGATCATGCCCTTTTCATCGTTTATGCTTTTAATCCTGAATCCGAAGGTACCTGTCTATAAACCATACTTGGAAGACATTGTTAAATTACGTTTTTGAGGACCTTCGGAGGACGAAGGCCTCCAACAGTAGCCCCTCGCAGTATTAATTTTTTTAAGGTAACAAATTCAAACTGCGACATGGACGAAGGCCCTAAGCCGAAAGTCCGTAAAAACACCTTCCCTTTGCTAGAATAGCAACAGTCAGTGACAGGCGGGGCCCCTTGGTTTGGAGCATGCCGAGCGTATAAATAAGAGCTCGCACCGATCTCATTTGGTACACTGCCTGTGCCATTTGCTTTATTTTCTCAATTTCATAGCTGTTGCTCACTAACACTTGCTAGTTTTTTAAAGCTTTTTGAGCTTTGGCTTGAAAGACACATTTTCGTCATCTCTGAAGGAAGGGATGTCTCAGGACAAGAAGATTGCCGCCGAGACGAAGCTTGCTGAAGAGGAGAAGCTTTTTGAGGAGAAGAAGGTTGTGACTCCATACATTGCTAGATTTGTCGAGTCAATGGCAAAAACAAATACAGAAAAGATTACAAAGGAGATATTGGAAGGCCTATCTGAGGATATTGGTGATAGTGACAGTTTTGATGTAGAAAGTGGTGGCGAAGATTCTGAGGATCGACCCTGGAGACCAAGCCATACCATTTTCGAAAAATCTTCCATTAAGCAAAGTCACCTCGAAAACATGAGAGGAAGATACTTTCGAGATATGTCTATTGTGAGGGCTGGCGGAGACAACAACGTCCCGGCCCCTGAGGAAAACGAAGTTGTCATTTTTCGAAGCTTCTTCAAAGCTGGGCTTCGGTTTCCGCTGAGTAAGTTTGTAGTTAAAGTGTTGAAGATCTATCAAGTTTTTCTCCACCAGCTGACCCCCGAAGCTATATTGAGGATGGGAATCTTCGTCTGGGCAACAAAAAGCCAAGGGATAGAACCAAGTGCGAAGTGCTTCTGTAGCATGCACGAACTTTTGTATGAGACAAAAGCCACGGGGAAAGAACAGTATCATAACAACTTCGGTTGTTATGGATTTGTCGCCCGCCCCAACGCAAGCTACCCAGTGCCAACATACCGGAAAAGGTGGCCCGTGGCCTGGATGGAGGAATGGTTTTATGTAAAAAATGACTTGAATGCAAGAGAAGATATCAAGGAAGTTATTATGCGACCCATTTGGTCCCGCTTCGGTCTCCGAAGGCCGAAGGTTGAAATTGATGAAGTCGTCGAAGCATGTCAAAAGGCATTTGGTACTGTCTGCTTCTTTATTGGTATGAGAGATTTGGTACAAGAGCACATAGCATACAGAGTATGGCCGCTTATAGAGAGCTGGGAAATGCCGAAGGAAACCATCACCAAATCTAGCGAAGGTGATCTGGTCCGGTTGAAGTACACATTCAAATACAGGGATAAATTCGATGAACCGAATGATGACTGGCTAAAATGCATTGAAGTTACCAGTGATGAGCTGCTTGGATCGTTTTCCAAGGCGGAAGATAATGCACTATCCACAGCCTTCGGAGGCCACGGAAAGAAGAGATTGAACAGAGTTTTTGACGCTATTGGCTTTGTTTACCCGGACTACCGTTATCCACTACGAGGCTAGGGAAAGAAGAGGAAACCTGCTGCTTCGGCCACTCTAGATGAGCCTGCACCGAAGGGCAAAAAATTGAAAGTCCTTACCCACCGGCCACGCTATATTGAGCCGGCCGTGGTGCCTAAGTTTGGCAGGGAAGCTTCTTCAGCTACTGAATTAGGAAAAGCTGCTCCCCCCGCGCAAAGGACTGAAGAACCAAGTACAAAGCCGAAGCTACCTTCAGCTGAGCTAGTTGAGACAAAGACTGATAAGGGTAAAGCTAAAGAACCAAATATTGGAGAAACAAAAGTGTTAGAAATTTTAAGCCCTTCGATAGAGGTAACAGTGCCAAAGGCACAAAAAAGTTCTGCCGCAACTCCCAAGAGGAGAAGGATGGCAAACGTACTAGATGTGCTAGAAATAGTGAAGACTTTGAACTCAACTCCTTCGAGGAGAATTGCCGAAGCTTCAAAAGCGCAAACCGAAGTTGAAACAGAGCAGGCCGAAATTGAAATTGCAGTAGTTCAAGCTGGTACCGAAGCTGGGCCTTCAGAGCCCGGTGAGAAAAAGTCTGCAGAAATTGAAGAAAAATCAACAGAAGAAAAATCCATAGAGCAAATTTCGCCTGAAAAGGTTGCCACTCCTGCTACCGAAGCTTTAAAAGAGAGCATTGATTACATTATTCGCCATGCTTCGGGAAAAAGACTTTCTAAAGAAGAAGAACGAGAAGCTCAACATCATGCCCAAAGATTAAAATACCCAAAGGGGGCATTAGTGTCTAATGGTAGTGGGGAGGAAGACATTTTGTACTGTCTCCCTGATAGTAAGGAGATATCCGTATGTCAGGACATGGGGAGAAGCTTCGGATTTCCGAAGCTAGAAGAAGGTCCTTCAGTGTTATCAAAGGATGAATTGGCTGACAATTTAGCATACAATAACATAAAGGTATAAAAGCTAATTTTGTATTTTAAAACGAATTGTTTCATTTGCTTATACTTGATCTCGTTCTCCTTTTGCAGGGTCTAATCCTTAGCAATGCCCTTAGAGCACCGAAAAACGCTGAAGATGAAGGGCATACAATGGTCTTGAACAACCTTCGTTCAGAGGTGATTGAACTAAGGAACGAAGGCCTTGAAAAAGACAAGATATTAATTTCATTGGTAAACAAAGTAAAATAAGATGAAGTTAATTTCAAAGCTCATGCCGAGGTCCAAAAGAATGAGATCGAAGACCTTCGGAAACAATTAGCAGAGACTAAAGAGAAATGTGCTGTCGCAGAAGCTAACCGAGAGGCCAGTGAATATTGGAAAAACTATTTAGAAAAAACAGTTGAAGAACTTTGCGCATCCAAGGAAAGATGTTTTGAAAAAACTTTGGGATGCGTGAAGAAAATAAAGGATAGCTTCGCCAACGTGGGCGCCTTTTCAAACGAAGATAACTTCATACGAGGCGACCCTGAGGGTGTAATCGAGTGGATCAGCGGAGAAGCTGAAGCTTTTGAGGAAATCTTAAATGATCGTGGGGATATCTGTGCGTTCTCTGGTGCGAGAGGAGTTTCAGCTGTCTTGGAGAAGGCGGGTTGTAACCATGTTAAAACCTTGGCCCAGGCTGAAGCTTCCCTCTCCGTGGATGACACGAAGGACCCCTCAGCCGAAGCAAGTTTTCTTGGCGGAAAATTTTTCACTGACATCTAGGAGAATGGTGGCCGAGAAATGGCCCACGACATAATGAAAAAGAGCGAAAAAGACATTCATGACGCTCGAGAAGCAGCAAAAGAAGCTGAGAAAGTTGCAGAACTCGAGAGACGGATAGGTATTGTTTAACTGGTTTAAGCTTCGTTGTTTGCTTTCGTGGCTTTGAACTGATTGATTCTTTCTTTCGCAGCTGAATTATCTCCTCCACCGGAGCCATTTGACCCCCTGGCTGACTCGGAGACGAAGAAAGCAATAGAAATTATCAACATAGCCGAATCTATCATTGATGAAGTCGTCAACAAGTTACTTAACGAAGTTGCGGAAAAAGTTCTGAAGGAAGAGGACTAGTTGTTGTAAAAACGTTCTTAGGTGGTTAATGTAACATTTGTTGAACTAAGTCTGTAATATTTGATACGTATAGTTTTGAATCTAATATGTAAACTATTTTGCAATTCACTTCTTTGCGATGCATGAAACTTTTTACATACATACCGTTTTTGAGCCTTCGGCGAAAAAACACCTTCCCTTCTTTTCATGCTTCGTAAAGAAGAATACTTATGTTTCGTGAGAATATCCATACTTCATAAAGAGCATCCAAGCTTTGTAAAAATATCAATGCTTCGAAAACAATAGACCTCTTCTTCCACATCAGAGCTAATGAAGCTATAATTCCTAGTTTACTTTGTGCCTTGGCACCTTTTCACCTTTGTAAAGCATTCTCCGAAGATCGACTTCGTTTCCAATTCGTGTCATTAGTGCAATATGATGTATGATGTGATGATATGCGAGATTATGCGATGATATGATGCGAAGAATGATGCTAATGCCGAAGACACATGCCCTCGCTGAAACACACAATCTCTACGTCCCCTTAGGAACGATCAAAATCTCTGCCGTTTATTTTTCGGCGGTACTTTCGCGTAGACTTTTCGCGCTTTGCCTTATATTAGGTGGTATTTTCGCGTTGACTTTTCGCGCTTCGCCTTATATTTCGGCCGTATTTTCGCGTTGACTTTTCGCGCTTCGCCTTATATTTAGGCGGTATTTTCGCGTTGACTTTTCACGATTCGCCTTATATTTCGGCGGTATTTGGCTCTGCATTCCCTTAGGAACGACTTTTGAGCAAAAAACTTACTCTGCGCTCCCTTGGGAACGACTTTTGAAGCTTCAACAAGACTTTTGCTGCGCTCCATTAGGAACGACTTTTTGAAGCTTCGACAATTTTTGAGCTTCGTAAATCTACGAAGAAGATACATTTCATTTTAACAGAAACGAAACTATTACAAAGAATTAAAACTAGATTTGCATTACTTGTCCTTTATTAAGAAACAAAATGGCATAAAGTAAAAAAGTGCTTCAGAGGGTAGGATATCTCTCAATAGATGTGCTTTGACTCCAGCAAAATACTGTTAACTGTGCGAGCTTTGGATCCCTCCCTGAAATCCCTCTGTTGCTTAGTGTGTTGGCTCCCTTCTGGCTGCTGACCCCGTGAATAGGTAGGCTGTAGGGGGCGGAGGTGGAAGTTGTGGCCAAGTAGCCTGTGGCTGACTAGCCGAAGCAACAGAAGCTGCAGAGTGATTACCCACATATTCTAGTATGTAGGGTGAATGGCACGAAGCAGTGTGCAAGACCTGCTTCGGCTGATTCTGCCGAGCTTCGGCTTCTGCAATCTCCTTCTGCTTTTGGATGGTGATTTGGCACATTCTTGTGGTATGGCCCTTGTCCTCACCACAGAATAAGCAGTAGATCTTTCTGGGCTGATCCCCATATCTTCCTCCGAAGCCCCTGGCACCCCTGCCTCTTGGAGCTGGCAACCGAAAAGAACTTTGTTGCTACCCTGAAGATTGTGAGGTATACTGTGGCCTCTATAGCTGACCTCCTTTGTCATCATTCAGAGTGTTGTGGATTGACCTGACGTGCCTCGGATGAATTCTTCCTCCGAAGCCCCTAGTCATTTCGGAGAATCTGTAAGCTTCCTCCCTTCTTTGGCGGAAGTCGTTGTCAGCTCGGATGTACTCATCCATTTTCTGAAGCAGCTTCTCCAGAGTCTGTGGGGGCTTCCTAGCGAAGTACTGAGCCGTAGGTCCTGGCCGAAGGCCCTTAATCATGGCCTTAATGACAATCTCATTGGGCACTGTAGGCGCCTGTGCCCTTAGTCTCAAGAACCTTCGTACGTATGCTTGAAGGTATTCTTCGTGGTCTTGCGTACATTGGAACAAAGCTTGAGCTATGACCGGCTTTGTTTGGAAGCCTTGGAAGCTGGTGACCAACATGTCCTTAAGCTTCTGCCACGATGTGTTTGTCCCTAGTCGAAGAGAAGAATACCATGTTTGAGCTACATTCCGGACTGCCATGACGAAGGACTTCGCCATAACTACGGTATTGCCTCCATACAAAGATATAGTTGCTTCATAGCTCATGAGGAACTGCTTTGGATCTGAATGCCCATCATACATGGGAAGCTGGGGTGGCTTGTACGATGGGGGCCATGGAGTAGCCTACAGTTCTGCTGCCAAGGGAGAAGCATCATCAAAGGTAAAGGTATCATGATTAAAATCATCATACCATCCATCTTCGTTGAATAGGCCTTCCTCGCGAAGCTCCCTGTGCTGGGCCTTTGGTTTTGTTCGTCTTGAACTAGATGGCGCACTTCTTCAGTAGCTTCGTCGATCTGCCTTTGAAGGTCAGCTAGTCGCGCCATCTTCTCCTTCTTTCTTTGTACTTGCTGATGAATGATCTCCATATCCCTGATCTCTTGGTCCAACTCTTCCTCCTGGAGTGTTGGACAGGTGGCCTTCCTTTTCTGGCTTGAGGCCTCTCGAAGAGAGAGAGAGTCTCCTGGTTCGGATCCAGCGGCTGCAATGCAGCAGCCCCTAGCACTGAAGCTTTCTTCGGCGGTATGACGCAGGTCAGTGCTTGCTGAAGGTGGTCGAAAAGGGTTTACCGGAGGTGGGCACCAATGTTGAGGATTTGTTCTCAAGTGCTTCGGCTTGACAGAAGGTAAAAGTGCAAGCGTGACACACGAGTGAATACAAGTCAGCGTGAACAGTACAGGGGTATTGTTCACCTATTTATAAGCACATGACGTAGCCTGTGAAAAATTACAGTTATGCCCTTTGCATTCACTATTGACTTATAGAAAAATCTATGAGGACTAGATAGCCTTTCCCCTTTTAAGTCGGTTCCCCTTCCCGCAATTGAGCCGAAGCTCCCTTTCGCATAGCTTCGGAGCGACAACAACCTTCGTCACGATCATGGCCTTTTCATCGTTTATGCTTTTAATCCCGAATCCGAAGGTACCTGTCTATAAACCTTACTTGGAAGACATTGTTAAATTACGTTTTTGAGGACCTTCGGAGGACGAAGGCCCCCAACACCGTGGTTCTAACACGGCGAATCCATCAGTTTTTGGAAATGGTCGCCGCCGCTTTTGGCTAGTGGGCTTGGGTGTTTGGTCCACGGTGGAGGCTTCTACTTTGTTGTGTTGGGGATGGTGGTTTATCTGGTTCTTGTCGAGATGTTCCCAACACTCCCTCTTCTTTTTACTGGGCTCTCCAATGTCGCATGGGCTCTTTCCCTTGCGGAAAATAGCCCCCACTGCTTCCTCCCCGTCAGTGAACTTGGTCGCTAGGTTGAGCAGGTTAGCAGTCATCTTTGGTCTCCCCGCCCAAGCTTGTGGACGAGAGCCTCGTTTGTGGTGCCATAGATGAAGACATTCACTATGTTGGCATCAGTGGCATTGGGGAGTTTGTTTCTCTTCTAAGAAAACCTCCAGATGTAACCCTAGAGGCTCTCCCCACTCTTCTAGGTGCACCTCTTCAGGTCCCAGGAGCTTCCTGGCCGCTTGTAGGTGCCTTGGAAATTCCCAACAAAGGCCTTCCGTAAGTCCGCCTAGTCACGGATGGTTCTGGCTGGCAGGTGCTTGAACCACGCCCTCGCTCCCTTCATGAGGTGGATGGGAAAGAACTAGTTGATGAGTGTTGGTCACTTGTTCTCAAATGTTGTGAATCAAGAATAAGGCAACACAATTGTTAAGTATTAGGGACCTTCGTCTTCCAAAGCATTATCTCCTCACGAATATAATGATCATCAGACGAAGGTCATGAAGGACATGCCTTCATCATCTTATATATAAACAAGAATGTAAAGAGATGAACATAGCAAGTATTACTCTTTAATTCATACGTATTTGTACTACATAAAATGCGACGGAACCTCCCAAGTCATTAGGCCCACCTACAGTTGTCCTTGTCCTATGGACCTTGGACAACTCTGTAGATGCACGTAATCACTCGACAAGTTTGGTAACTGTGCCCTTATTACCTTGCCCAAGAGCACTTCACCCGTCACGCAGATATTACATCACATCGAAGGAAAGAGTAGCGGAAGCGAATTACAATAATTTAGTTTACATTCATTCAAATATAGAGAAAGAGTATTATGGTTATTACAAAACCAGGGTATATGAGTGCATAAGTATTATTACAGACTCGAGAGGCAAAAACCCCTCCTGCATAAAAGTATATTGTTTTCCAAGTGGGAGGCCAACATCCTCCCGCGGCTTAACTGCTGGGGCTCTTCCTTGGGCACCACCTTAGAACAAAAATAGCAAAAGTCTGCTGTTTCCTCACCTACAACAACATGGGTTTGAAAACTCTGAGTACGGAGTGTACTTTCGCAAGTCTTACCCATCAAAAGAAAAGACTCTCAAGGATATGCGGGCTTGAGAGAGTCAAGGTAAGGCTATTCAAGAATCAAAGATCTATTTTGTAGAAATGCTTACTAATAGTGGATCCTTAAAAATCCAGTTTTATTTGCAAGTTAAGTCATTACCTGTAGCTAGAGTTCTTTCTACCCTAGTTCAAGCACTTGACCTGTACTAGACATCTTTTATCACCCTTTTACTTTACTAGATTTCTAAGTGTAGGGCAGTGACCAAGTCTTCATATCCAAGAAGTAACGGCGATCTGAGTCGATTAATACCCAGTTGGGGATCTCCAATCACACGACATATATAGCACTTAACCCTTGCATATGTCAACTCGCCACCGGGTTTCTTAAGACCAGACCGGGTTCACGCCAACCGAGAGCACAGATACACCACCGTCCAGCCTCTTGCCATGGAGGGTACACGCTACTCTCGCTATCTCTCCACTCCCATTGCGTGTTGGCCTTTCTGGTATTAGTCTGTCCAAGGCAAAGCTTACCCATGATGAGGCATGTGACCAGTCAAAAGGTCCTCGATCATCAAGCCTACATCGACACGGTCCTTAATCGACTTAGATGGAGACACTACACCAAGACTCTCTTCTCGTGCAAGTCACCCACCCGGTCTCAGCTTTATCATTTAAAATCCCAATGTTAGGTACCTGGCAGAGGTACATCTTGTCCGATGTTGAACCCATCATGGTCATGATGGATCCACCATCAAGTTTTATTTTTAAAAACATCCCATTCCATCTAAAACATCATATTTTTTTAAAACAAAATCTTTTTGTTTTCTAAAGCAAGACTAAGCATCAGAAAACCCTTTTAATAAAAACATGTAGTCAAGGAATGGTAGTCAACTTTCAAGGAAGGAAATGCAGCAATTGGTTTAGCACTCAACTCCTATCACCTAGTGCATCATTCAAGTGATAAATAGTTTAAAACCACAAGGAGAGGATAAACGCACCGGGGCTTGCCTTGTCTTTTAGGGGAGTCGGGCTCTGTTCCACAAATATCAAAATAAAAAAGTTCCCGGCAGGAGGATTCTCAGTTGGTGGTGTAGCTTCTCCTTCTTCAACAACTACGTCTTCCTCATTTTCTATACATAATCATATATATACATGAATGCTCATGTGATGCTATGAATATGCAATTATAATAGAGATACATCAAATGGTATCTTGAATACAATTTTTCTTCACGGTGCACCAGGGAAACTATGGTCTTCTAGGTCAACACCCTAGTAGGGTTAGGGGTTTTATTCTAAGGAACTAGGGTTTTGGGGTTTTGGGATCAAACATTGTTCAAAACATACCATATTTCAACCAAGGGTTCTAAGTACCATGTTAGGCTTTCCTAAAAAGTTTTGTGATTTTTGGAGTTATCAAACAATTTCTAAAATTCCAAAGATCTAGGTTTTGGCCTTCTTAAATACTACATAATTCCTGGTTTGGACTAAAAATTCTAGAACTATTTTTATTAAATACTAGAGAAATTTAGGAGTCCAACAAAATTTGTCTCATATTTTTATCATTTTTCTATAATTTCCTGTGAATTTCTTAAGTTTGGCAGAAAAAGAAAAAGAGAAAGCATAAACAGTAACGGGCTCAATTCAGCCTAATACGGCCCATGCCCAGGCGAAACGCGCCCACGCGCGCCCGCGATGCCAGGTTTGCACAGAGGACCCTAGCAATATGAAAAACTCTTAAAGAGTTCTTAGCACTATTTCTCTGTGTCGCTGACATTCGCAGTTGGGTCCCTGCATTTCTATTTCTTTACACTGCCGGGTCCACAACGGTGGACAGCGACGAGCAATTCTCCGGCGAGCTTGTACCGGCCGGAATACGCAAAGACTAGGCCCCTCCGTTGCTTAACACCTAATTCCACCTTTGGCGACACTAATCCCTCAAGCAATTGCGGAGTTCTGTCTCAAAATTTCTCTGTCCACGGTGATGGTGCGAACTGAGGACAAACCGAGATGTTCTCGGCGATCTAACGTGGTCTAGTTTAATTGGCTGGGCCAATAAGCATCCATAGCACACAAGGGTGCTGAAACAAGGGCAAGGAGTGTAACACCTACTTTGTAAGTGCTAGGAATAATATCAATAGAGAAACATTTTCTCTTTATGTGAGTTTGATCTTTATGCACCATCATATGAGAACACCATGTCCAAGAACAATTAATAAAAGACATGCTACTAAATTGTTGCATCATGCTGGATATTTTATTTGTGTGTGTGCATTTGGTGACAACATAGAAATAAAATGACAATGAGAAGAGGATTAGAGGAAAAAGGAGAAAGAAAGAAAGAAATAATATAAAATATAAAACAAAATTTATAAATACACAAACTCAACCATACTGGTATGATTAAAATTAATCTATAATTTGAGTACAAATTCAAAGTCATATTTGGAATTCAAATTGGGAAATTGAAAAAAATAAAAAGAAAAGAAAACAGAAAACAGAAAATAAAAAGAAAAAAAGAAAAGAAGCTTACCTGGGCCCCTGGCGCCATTTCGGCCCACTTATTCAATCCAGCTCGCGCAGCCCACTCTTCAGCCGACTCGCGCCGACAGGCGGGACTCGCTGATCAGTCACACGCGCGCGCCACTTCCTCTGTCCCGCGGGACCCGCTGGCCGGTCCGTTTTCCTCGCACCTCGCTCACCGTTGTTTCGTTGGCTCGTGGGGCCCCGGCGTCAGAAGTCTGTCTTCCCCGTGCTCCTATCCGCTGTAACAGAACGCGTAGCGCTCGCCGCCATACTCGGGGAAGCTTGGTCGACCCTTGTCCATCTCGGGCCGAGTCCACAGGCGTTAAATGGGCAGCCGATGCGCCCTGCTCCACCTCTCCCATCTACCCAGCGCCGGCCGTGCTCAATACTTGCCCCAACCGCGCCACCGCACCAATTCGCACCGCCGCCGGCTAAATCCGTCCCGCGGGAAAATCCGGCCGTGGCAAAGCGTCCAGCGTGGTCGGGGGCAACTACCGAAACCGTCCGTGGGCGTATCTGGGAGAGCTGATCAAGGAGGCGGCCTGAATTCCTCACCGTACTTCGTTCCTCCGCCACTGTCCGCCGCACGTCGCGACCAGCGTCACCGAGGCATCGATCTCTGGTAACCAGCCCATCCCTGTCTTCGTTATGCAATGCGCAATGTGTAGCTGCGATGAATTGGAAATTGGGGTAGGGGTTCACCGTGGGGCGCGTGGCCGGACTTCTCCACCGCGCGGTGGGTGCGCGCCGCCGCCCAGGGAGGACGGAGGTAGGCGATGGGATCCTGGCCATCGGATCTTGACTGTGCGGCTGGGATTAGAAGCCGGATACCTCTTCGTCGTATTAAACCCACGGCCGCAGGATTGTGATCGGAGCGTTGCGGTTAGATCTTGGGATCGTAGGATGTGGGCCGTTGGATCTAGATCCAATAGCTCTCGGTTCGTAACGATTCGTTAAAATATGCATCTAATCACCGCCGTCGGTTCTCGATCGGACGACCCTGAGATCACGATACCCCTTCGGCCGCTAGTTTTGTAAAAGAAACCCTGGAAAACCGAGGAATCAACCCGCCGTCCTATTTCCACTGTGCTCTGTGTCTATAGACTTTTACCCCGAGACCCCTGCGTTTTCCATTAATTGAGGCCCAGTCCAGAGCAGTGTAAAACCAGAGAAATTAATTTATAAATGGTTTTTAATAGAAAAATAATTGCTAGAACTTCAATAATTCATAGAAAATTCATACTAACTCCAAATTGAGCCATTCCAGTTCCTACAATTCTGTAATTTTATTCTCTAACACTTAGTGTCTCTGTTATGTCATGAAAACAGAAAGAAATTTATTTATCACTTAATCTTGTTTAAAGCACATAAAACCTTTGAAAATGCATAACTTAAAATCTATAACTCAGAAAATTATGATTCCAGTTCCTAAGTTTTTATTTTAATATGTAGAATACCTCTGTGTAATTTGTATTATATGTTTGGTGAAATGTTAATTTCTTTATATGCACTGTGCTTGTTTGTATTGTGGCGAGTAGAAGAGCCCGTTGCTGAGGATCTTGGTGAGCAGCAGGTTGAAGTAGCTGAGCAGGAGCTCATTGAAGGCAAGTTGTGCCCTTGACCACTTTTTACCCAATAATGTTCTTTAATATCACTCATCCATGCATAGGTTAATTTTGCTGGGACCCAATAGGTCACCCTAGATTGTTTATCTCATTACCTTGTTCACCCCCGAATTACTTGGGTAGATTGCTATTGCTTTATATGGTTTTGGGATAATCATTTATTACCTCTATGTTCCAATTCTTGTTGTTATTCTGTTTATGTTTATGTTGTTATCATTAATGTTAATTGGAACATAGAGCTTAACTTGAGAACCACGTGCCACCACAAGGGAGGAATGGGACCCCTTGGCTGACTAATTAGGAAAGCTAGTGGAAGACTACCTTACCCGAAAGGGGCAAGGGCAGTAGGGGAGAGGTCAGTGCGGGGAGGTCCCTGGTTGGTTTTGCTGGGATGGCAGTCAGCCAGGAACCCTGTACTGGATCTTCCCATAAACTGTAGCGGGTTTTCGGAAGCTAGTGGAACTTTGTAAAGGCCTCGTAGTGTTGCCCTGCCGCGCTTCCTAGGTAGAGGTGTATGGGATTCATGACCCCTTGGCAGATGGGTAACATGACTTGTGGGTAAAGGGTACAACCTCTGCAGAGTGTAAAACTGGTATACTAGCCGAGCTCACGGTCATGAGCAGCTCAGGACTCTCTGATGTTTAAATTATGGAACTTAAATTCAATTTTGTCATTTGCATTGCATGGGTTTGTTATTAATTTTGTTCTATTACTTTACTTATGGTTTGGTATTTACTTACACCTAGTAACTGCTAATAAAATTTTGACCAACTACTTAAAAGCAATGCTCAGCTTTAACCCCTGTCTTTGATTAAGCCTTACACATCACATGAACTCACACCTTTGTGAGTTTATGTCCACTGGTTCCCCACAACTTGTTGAGCTATGATCATGTGTGAGCTCACCCTTGCTGTCTCACACCCCCCCACAGGAGATGATCAGGTGGTTCAGGAGGAGCTGCCTAACACTGAGGAGTTCGATCTGATCTAGGTGGCGTTTCCCAGTCGACATTGGCGCCGACGATCCTTAGTTTGTTTTATCTTTATTATTTTATCTTGTAATAAGTCTTCCGCTATGTAATAAATACTCTGATGTTTTATGACATTTATCTCTATACACTCTGTTATTATATATGTTGTCTTCTTGGCGCATGTATGAGATGCACCCGGCTTTGTTCTTTAAAACCGGGTGTTACAGAAGTGGTATCAGAGGAAATGTTGACTGTAGGACGAAACCTAGATAGAAATGGACAAAACCCTTACCTACTTACCTTATTCTGATTCATTCTATACTCACCTTACTCTGATTCTCTCTATACTTATCTTAATCTTGTCTCACCTTCTACTGTTCTACTCTGATCATTCTTACCTTTTCTACTCTGAGACAAGATGGATTTCAAACATTGGAATCCCTACCCCTATGACATTCTTAAGAGTTAGGGAACCCAAAACAAAAAAATTAAAACTATTTTCTTAAAAAAAAATGTTGGTTGATTGTGCTGATGCTAAATGTCTGATTTGCTTCTTTGATTGATTGAATTATTATAGATGGACATCTTAGCATGTACCAACATAAGGTATTGAATTAGCTATAGTAGGTGAAATATTAATCTGCTTAGCTAATAAATCCCCCAAAGTAACATGATTGTAATTACTGCCTTGTCTACCGCTCTTTCTTACCATATGTATCTAACTCAGATGGTCAATACCAGGCGGGGTGGTGGAATTGACTTGCCTCCTAACCAACATACTCGAAGACAACCTCAGCCACAGCCTGCAGGGATGAATCCTCCCAATCCTCCACCAGGCGGAGTTGACCCACTGGTTGCTGCTCAGATGGCGGTGATGCAGCAAATGGCGGACACCATGGCTGATATGCGTGCCCAGATGCAACAAGAACGCCAGGAGATGCGTAAAGAAAGAGAGGATATACGCCAGGAGTTGCGCCAGGAGCGAGATGAGATACGCCAGGAAAGGAGGGCGCAACAACAGCAGCTGCAACAGCAAATGCAACAACAACAGCAACAAGTACCACTGCCTCCACCACCACCACCACCAGTTCCACCCCGAGACAAGCATAGAGAGTTCATGAATCATAAGCCACCTACATTTGCAAGCTCACCTGATCCACTGGACGCAGATGATTGGCTGAAAGCAATTGAGAAGATGCTGAATATTGCACAATGCACGGATCGGGAGAAGGTTTTATATGCTTCTGGACGTCTGATTGGTCCTGCTGCTGACTGGTGGGATTCTTATACTGCTGCCCACGATGCTGCTGATACTATTACTTGGGCAGAGTTCAGTACACAATTCAGGAACTATCATATTCCAGCTGGGATGATAAAGATCAAGAAGAAGGAATTTCTGTCGCTGAAGCAAGGAAGTATGTCAGTCAGCGAGTACCGCGACAAGTTTATTCAGTTATCCAGATATGCCCCTGAAGAAGTTGCTGAAGACGAGAGGAAGCAGGAGCATTTCATTGAGGGACTTAATGGACCACTGCAGTATGCTCTTGTGGCACACACATTTCCATCATTTCAGAGGCTGCTTGATAAGGCACTGGCTATTGAACACAAGCGTGTTCAACTGGGAGATTTGAAGAGAAAGGCCATATCTCAAGGACAAGGAAGCAGCAGTGTTCGTCCTCGCTACAGTTCACCACAGGGTACACCGACTCGACCCGGAGGACCACGCCCAGTTCCGCAATCACCACTGAGGACTCCACCTCCTCGACAGGCTACCCCTACTGGCACCCCGACGAAGTTTTCAGGACAGAGTCCAGGCACTCAATGCTTCAAGTGTGGGAAGATTGGTCATTATGCAAATGTCTGCCCACAGAGGATTGCTACTACTCCAGCTCAGAACAAGCAGCAAACTCCAGGATCTAGCAAGGGATATTCTATTGCCAAGGTTAATCAAGTCAGCATTGATGCTACTTCGGACGGAGGGGACCTCGTAATTGGTATGTTTTATGTTAATGCAATTCCTGCAACCATATTATTTGATTCTGGTGCTACACATTCATTCATGTCTGCTAGATATGCCAACACAAATGAAATACCACTGCTAAATATGAGAAAACCCCTGATAGTAATTACACCTAAAGGGCCTGTTGAGGCGAATCAAATGACACGTAGATTGACATTAACCATTATGGGTAGAGATTTTGGAGCTACTGCTATAATATTGGAGTCAAGCAGTATAGATTTGATCCTTGGTATGTCATGGCTAAGAAAGGCAAAGGTCGTTATAGCATGTGGTAGAGGTACTGTAGAACTCACTACCACTAAAGGAGAAAGGTTTCAAGTTAATATTGCAGTAACCTCCTCATCTATGCGTACAATGTTCTTTATGCCTGAGGAGTTTGTTGGTGACAACATCCGGGTGGTTAGAGATTTTCCGGATGTCTTTCCAGAGGAGTTACCAGGGATGCCACCTGATAGAGAAGTTGAGTTTGTTATTGACCTCTTACCTGGAACCGCCCCTATTTCTAAACGGCCATATAGAATGTCCGTAGAGGAGTTGAAGGAACTTAAGAAGCAGTTAACTGAGTTACAAGAGGCTGGGTACATTCGTCCGAGTTCCTCACCTTGGGGAGCACCGGTCTTGTTTGTACAGAAGAAGGATGGATCACAACGGATGTGTGTGGATTATAGATCTCTTAATGATGTTACGGTGAAGAACAAGTATCCGTTGCCCCGTATTGAGGATTTATTTGATCAGATGAGAGGTGCTAGAGTATTCTCGAAGATTGATCTCCGATCCGGTTACCATCAGATGAGGATTAGACCATCGGATATTCCCAAGACGGCTTTCTCGACTAGATATGGATTATATGAGTTTACTGTTATGTCGTTTGGATTGACCAATGCACCAGCTTATTTTATGAACTTGATGAATAAAGTGTTTATGGAGTATTTGGACAGATTCGTCGTGGTATTCATCGACGATATTCTTATCTATTCCAAGAGTGATAGTGATCACGAGGAACATCTAAGGTTGGTGCTACAGAAGCTACGAGATAATCAACTCTATGCCAAGTTCAGCAAGTGCGAGTTTTGGATTGGCGAAGTGCCATTTCTTGGTCATATTATTTCTAATGGAGGAATAGCAGTGGATCCTGCTAAAGTTAAGGAGATAATGGAGTGGAGAGTACCCACTACAGTCACTGAGATTCGGAGTTTCTTGGGATTAGCAGGCTATTATCGGAGATTTATTGAAGGATTTTCTAAGATTGCTAAGCCGATGACTTCGCTTTTGGAGAAAGGAAAAGAATTTAAGTGGGACGAGAAGTGTCAAGACAGCTTTGATCTATTGAAGAAGAGGTTGATGTCGCCACCAGTATTGGTTATGCCGGACCTACAGAAGGGATTTGACATCTATTGCGATGCGTGTGGCCAAGGCTTAGGATGTGTGCTCATGCAAGAAGGACATGTGATTGCTTATGCTTCTCGTCAGTTGCGGAGACATGAATTGAACTACCCCACTCATGACTTGGAATTGGCAGCCGTTGTGCATGCACTTAAGATTTGGAGACATTATATCATGGGGACCAAGTGCCAAGTGTATACGGATCATAAGAGTTTGAAGTATATATTCACTCAGAAGGATCTCAATCTTAGGCAACGCCGTTGGTTGGAGCTTATTAAGGATTATGATTTGGAGATTCACTATCACCCGGGCAAGGCAAACTTGGTTGCAGATGCCTTGAGTCGCAAGGAGCATGTTCATTCAGCTGTTGTTGCCCAGCTACCCGATGAGATTGTTGAGGACTTCAGGAGGCTTAACCTGGGGATAGTTGCTCATACTGAAGGAGTTACTATTGATGTGGAACCTACTTTAGAGCAAGAGATCCGCAAGGGACAAGTTGGTGATGCCAAAATAAAAGAGATTAAGGATCTGATTACTGAAGGACGAGTTCCGGAATTCACGGAAGATGAGCAAGGCACTGTATGGTTCAAGAATAGGATGTGTGTCCCTGATATTAAAAGCCTTCGAGAGACTATTTTAAGAGAGGCCCATGACTCGGATTATTCTATTCATCCTGGTAGTACCAAGATGTATCAGGATTTGAAACGGAAATATTGGTGGTATGGATTGAAAAGAGATGTAGCTGCACATGTGGCTATGTGCGATGTATGTCAAAGAGTTAAGGCTGAACACCAGAGGCCAGCTGGATTATTGCATCCACTGAAGATACCCGAGTGGAAATGGGAAGAGATTGGTATGGATTTCATTACTGGACTAGATGGGTGCCCATGCGTTGCAACGGAAACATATCGTCGTCACCGAGTTGTCAGAACCCCTAAAGGAAACAATTGCAGCAGGGGCGAGCCCTACTTTCGTTTTCATCTCAGACAAGTGCTGAGGGAACGCGTGTGCCTCCACCACCTGCAGCGAGCTCAGTTCCTCGCTGGCGCCATGGGTAAACAAGAACGTCAATGCTCTGTTTCTGCACAGCCAAGAGAAGAGGTACAGTAAGGCTAAGCTCCCACAGTAGCCAGCGGCCGAACGCTGGGCACCAGCAAGCGTACCTGAAGTCGGAATTCTTCGAGGCGAAGATGGACAGGAACTGGTTGACAGAGACGCCGAGCTGCAGATCCCACCACGGCATGAGGAACTCGAGCTTGTTCTGCTTCTTCCTGCACACCTGCCACTGCATTATCTGCAGATTGCTCGGCACCGTCTTCCCTCCCCCTGCAAACATTCAGAACCACCGATGAAGCGGTCAGTACTCGGTAAGAGTGTTCGAGTCTGAAAAGAAAAACAAGCAAAAGAAGTGAAAAACAATAATCAGATTGTAGCGATTCCTTACTGGCGCAGGGGAACCAGTGGTCGATGTCCCAGGCGAGGGGCGAGGCAAAGTCGGCGTGCAAGTAGACCATACGCGTCCACCCGGAAGAGCGCCGGATCGAACCCCGCGTTCCTGCATTCAGTCGCCGAAGAGTTCCATCAGCTCAACCGGCGAAGGACGTCGAAATCGCAAAGCGGAAATCAGAGCGCGACACACGCACCCGAGGTGGTCGAGCTGCTTCCAGAGGAGGTTGGCGAAGCCGCGGGGGTTGGCGGTGGGTGGCGCCTCCGCGTCCGTCACCGGGAACATGTCGTTGAGGTCCTTGCCCCGCAGCGCCTTCACCCACCCCCCGTAACCACTCGGTCAGCTCAGCTGAGCTCGCCTCCCCTGCGCGCTCGGATCACGCAGGGCGGCGGTGAGGCGAGGCGGGATCACGCGACTGTTGAGAACGCATGTAACTCGTGCGGCTGGAGGACGTAGGGGAGGAAGACGTGCGGCAGGCCGTGGCTGTAGGGTCGAACATGGCGTGCGGCAACCGTCGGGCGGGCGTTTTGCGGAGGTCACGGCGGCTGCTACGGCCGCGGCGGGCGGGATTGCGGCTTGCGGGCAGGTAGTTAGCGGCATTCGCGGCGGCCGTGCCGGGTTTGCGGAGGGCTGTGCGGGCGGATCACCCGCGCGTAGAGAGGCAGGTGTGCTGTAGGGGCATGGCGGCGGGCGTGCGCGGCGGCGCGTGATCCGCGCGCGTAGGGTTTCGCGGCGGGATTCGTAAGGGCATGACGGCGGGCCTGTGCGCGTAGAGAGGGGAATTGTGGTTGGGGGGAGGGCGGGGGCAGTCTACACTGTACTCTTAATAGTTAGTAGAGATTGCCTCGCACCCAGAAAGGATATGATGCTATATGGGTGATTGTTGATAGATTGACTAAAGTGGCTCACTTTATTCCTGTCAAGACTACTTATAAAGGTTCTCAGCTAGCAGAGTTATATATGGCTCGGATTGTGTGTTTGCATGGAGTACCAAAGAAGATCGTGTCTGATCGAGGTTCGCAGTTTACCTCAAGATTTTGGAGAAGCTTTCATGAGAGTATGAGTACAAAGTTGAATTTTAGTACAGCTTATCACCCTCAGACTGATGGACAGACTGAAAGGACAAATCAAGTTTTGGAGGATATGTTGAGAGCATGTGCCCTTCAGCATGGAGGAAGTTGGGATAAGAGTCTGCCTTATGCTGAGTTCTCGTATAATAATAGTTATCAGGCCAGTCTGAAGATGTCACCTTTTGAAGCTTTATATGGGAGGAAGTGCAGGACTCCTCTATATTGGGATCAGACTGGAGAGAGACAGTTCTTTGGGCCTGAATTGATTCAAGAAGCAGAAGAACAAGTTCGAATAATTCGAGAAAATTTGAGAGTGGCTCAAACCAGGCAGAAGAGCTATGCTGATAATAGAAGGAGGCCACTGGAATTCGAAGAAGGAGATTATGTGTATCTCAAGGTGTCACCACTTCGTGGAATGAGGAGATTCAAAGTTAAGGGCAAATTGTCCCCTCGCTATATTGGACCATTCTTGATCTTTAGAAGAGTTGGGGAGATGGCATACCAACTCGAGTTACCGGATAGTCTATCGGATGTGCATAATGTGTTCCATGTGTCTCAACTTAAGAAGTGTCTCCGTGTGCCTGAGGAACAGTTACCAATGGAAGAGCTCAGTGTTCAAGGTGATTTGACTTACACGGAGTACCCGATCAAGATTTTGGATACATTGACTCGGGTGACAAGAAATAAGGTGATAAAGATGTGCAAAGTGCAATGGAGTCACCACAGTGAAGATGAAGCAACTTGGGAAAGAGAAGAAGAGCTTCGCATAGATTTTCCCCACCTTTTCTCTAGTTCTTCTTAAATCTCGAGGACGAGATTATTTTTAAGGGGGGTAGGATTTGTAACACCTACTTTGTAAGTGCTAGGAATAATATCAATAGAGAAACATTTTCTCTTTATGTGAGTTTGATCTTTATGCACCATCATATGAGAACACCATGTCCAAGAACAATTAATAAAAGACATGCTACTAAATTGTTGCATCATGCTGGATATTTTATTTGTGTGTGTGCATTTGGTGACAACATAGAAATAAAATGACAATGAGAAGAGGATTAGAGGAAAAAGGAGAAAGAAAGAAAGAAATAATATAAAATATAAAACAAAATTTATAAATACACAAACTCAACCATACTGGTATGATTAAAATTTATCTATAATTTGAGTACAAATTCAAAGTCATATTTGGAATTCAAATTGGGAAATTGAAAAAAATAAAAAGAAAAGAAAACAGAAAATAGAAAATAAAAAGAAAAAAAGAAAAGAAGCTTACCTGGGCCCCTGGCGCCATTTCGGCCCACTTATTCAATCCAGCTCGCGCAGCCCACTCTTCAGCCGACTCGCGCCGACAGGCGGGACCCGCTGATCAGTCACACGCGCGCGCCACTTCCTCTGTCCCGCGGGACCCGCTGGCCGGTCCGTTTTCCTCGCACCTCGCTCACCGTTGTTTCGCTGGCTCGTGGGGCCCCGGCGTCAGAAGTCTGTCTTCCCCGTGCTCCTATCCGCTGTAACAGAACGCGTAGCGCTCGCCGCCATACTCGGGGAAGCTTGGTCGACCCTTGTCCATCTCGGGCCGAGTCCACAGGCGTTAAATGGGCAGCCGATGCGCCCTGCTCCACCTCTCCCATCTACCCAGCGCCGGCCGTGCTCAATACTTGCCCCAACCGCGCCACCGCACCAATTCGCACCGCCGCCGGCTAAATCCGTCCCGCGGGAAAATCCGGCCTTGGCAAAGCGTCCAGCGTGGTCGGGGGCAACTACCGAAACCGTCCGTGGGCGTATCTGGGAGAGCTGATCAAGGAGGCGGCCTGAATTCCTCACCGTACTTCGTTCCTCCGCCACTGTCCGCCGCACGTCGCGACCAGCGTCACCGAGGCATCGATCTCTGGTAACCAGCCCATCCCTGTCTTCGTTATGCAATGCGCAATGTGTAGCTGCGATGAATTGGAAATTGGGGTAGGGGTTCACCGTGGGGCGCGTGGCCGGACTTCTCCACCGCGCGGTGGGTGCGCGCCGCCGCCCAGGGAGGACGGAGGTAGGCGATGGGATCCTGGCCATCGGATCTTGACTGTGCGGCTGGGATTAGAAGCCGGATACCTCTTCGTCGTATTAAACCCACGGCCGCAGGATTGTGATCGGAGTGTTGCGGTTAGATCTCGGGATCGTAGGATGTGGGCCGTTGGATCTAGATCCAATAGCTCTCGGTTCGTAACGATTCGTTAAAATATGCATCTAATCACCGCCGTCGGTTCTCGATCGGACGGCCCTGAGATCACGATACCCCTTCGGCCGCTAGTTTTGTAAAAGAAACCCTGGAAAACCGAGGAATCAACCCGCCGTCCTATTTCCACTGTGCTCTGTGTCTATAGACTTTTACCCCGAGACCCCTGCGTTTTCCATTAATTGAGGCCCAGTCCAGAGCAGTGTAAAACCAGAGAAATTAATTTATAAATGGTTTTTAATAGAAAAATAATTGCTAGAACTTCAATAATTCATAGAAAATTCATACTAACTCCAAATTGAGCCATTCCAGTTCCTACAATTCTGTAATTTTATTCTCTAACACTTAGTGTCTCTGTTATGTCATGAAAACAGAAAGAAATTTATTTATCACTTAATCTTGTTTAAAGCACATAAAACCTTTGAAAATGCATAACTTAAAATCTATAACTCAGAAAATTATGATTCCAGTTCCTAAGTTTTTATTTTAATATGTAGAATACCTCTGTGTAATTTGTATTATATGTTTGGTGAAATGTTAATTTCTTTATATGCACTGTGCTTGTTTGTATTGTGGCGAGTAGAAGAGCCCGTTGCTGAGGATCTTGGTGAGCAGCAGGTTGAAGTAGCTGAGCAGGAGCTCATTGAAGGCAAGTTGTGCCCTTGACCACTTTTTACCCAATAATGTTCTTTAATATCACTCATCCATGCATAGGTTAATTTTGCTGGGACCCAATAGGTCACCCTAGATTGTTTATCTAATTACCTTGTTCACCCCCGAATTACTTGGGTAGATTGCTATTGCTTTATATGGTTTTGGGATAATCATTTATTACCTCTATGTTCCAATTCTTGTTGTTATTCTGTTTATGTTCATGTTGTTATCATTAATGTTAATTGGAACATAGAGCTTAACTTGAGAACCACGTGCCACCACAAGGGAGGAATGGGACCCCTTGGCTGACTAATTAGGAAAGCTAGTGGAAGACTACCTTACCCGAAAGGGGCAAGGGCAGTAGGGGAGAGGTCAGTGCGGGGAGGTCCCTGGTTGGTTTTGCTGGGATGGCAGTCAGCCAGGAACCCTGTACTGGATCTTCCCATAAACTGTAGCGGGTTTTCGGAAGCTAGTGGAACTTTGTAAAGGCCTCGTAGTGTTGCCCTGCCGCGCTTCCTAGGTAGAGGTGTATGGGATTCATGACCCCTTGGCAGATGGGTAACATGACTTGTGGGTAAAGGGTACAACCTCTGCAGAGTGTAAAACTGGTATACTAGCCGAGCTCACGGTCATGAGCAGCTCAGGACTCTCTGATGTTTAAATTATGGAACTTAAATTCAATTTTGTCATTTGCATTGCATGGGTTTGTTATTAATTTTGTTCTATTACTTTACTTATGGTTTGGTATTTACTTACACTTAGTAACTGCTAATAAAATTTTGACCAACTACTTAAAAGCAATGCTCAGCTTTAACCCCTGTCTTTGATTAAGCCTTACACATCACATGAACTCACACCTTTGTGAGTTTATGTCCACTGGTTCCCCACAACTTGTTGAGCTATGATCATGTGTGAGCTCACCCTTGCTGTCTCACACCCCCCACAGGAGATGATCAGGTGGTTCAGGAGGAGCTGCCTAACACTGAGGAGTTCGATCTGATCTAGGTGGTGTTTCCCAGTCGACATTGGCGCCGACGATCCTTAGTTTGTTTTATCTTTATTATTTTATCTTGTAATAAGTCTTCCGCTATGTAATAAATACTCTGATGTTTTATGACATTTATCTCTATACACTCTGTTATTATATATGTTGTCTTCTTGGCGCATGTATGAGATGCACCCGGCTTTGTTCTTTAAAACCGGGTGTTACAAGGAGGCTATGAACGGACTTGTAGACGTCTGGCCACGGCGAGCTCACTCACGGCGGCCTGGAGAACGGAATTGGGGGCAATGAGAAATTGAGGGGCTCTGGTGGATGATCTGAGGCAAGGGCTGGTGCGTTGGATGCGTAAATACCTAGCGGAGCTCACTTGGTGGTAATTTATAGGTTCCATCGGCGGTGGCGTCCAATTTTGCGAAGGCGCGCTGGCGGCCGGAGAGAGGGGAGGTCACTAGCGCAAGTGATTCGTGGCTTTCACTGTGGCAAAGCCTCTAGCGATGAACAGACTTGCTATACAGGTTCACAGCGACGTGCTAAGCTTCCAAGACGCGTGGTGCACGATCGTTAAGCGGCTAACGCCGGTGAGGATCATCCTGGCCAGCCGCAGACCAAGTGGGTACGACGAACTTAACCATGATCGAGCCCGAGCCAATCTGGTGCCAAGATCTTTACTCAGCCACAAATATCTCCCCGCTAGAGAGGACGAATCATAGCAACGGCGCAGGTCACAGCGCGAGGGTCACCGGCAGCGAAGGGTGATGTATTTGAAGATCTTTTGCGCACTGTACCATGGGCATCATGTTCAGTTGTTCTAACAGCGCGATTTGAGGAGCCTTGTTCTCCATTTTCCATGTGACAACTTACTAACCTTCCTGTAACAAAGTTATTGTCCTATAATCCAGCTTTAATCTTGCTATAGCAACCACACTCAAATACTCACTGGATCATACTCAAAATAGCTCCCAAACTTGGTCCTGGTTCACTGTCAGTCCAGTTTCAGAGCTACACTCGACTGACAGACCAACTTCAGGTCAATTTTTCTCCCACCTTTATGTAGTGCAAGGACTTACTCCCTTAATCAAATTTGTCTCTTTGCATAGCTCTACAAGTTTGCTATATTGATCTAGAGCAAAATCTTCAAGAATTTTGAGATACAGAGCTCCAAAGTTGACCCCATTCAACTGAATCCAGACTTAAACACATAGAGTTCATGGGGTGCTTTTTGCAATTAAGTCCAAATTCCACTATTTAACTTGCAAATTTACAAATGTGAAAAACACATGATTTGTGGTGTTCTATCCCTTTGGTATTTGCACTTTGGTCCAAAAGTGCATCAAATTTACATCTACCCCCTAGGGTTTCAATTAGGGTTTCTAGGGTTTGTTTTTAGGGTTTTAGGAACATTAGGGTTTTAGTGCCACAAAAGTCCATCAACTTTGATATGTTGTGAACATTTCTAATGTCCTTTGAGATTTTTGTTCATTTTGACCCCACTTTCATCCATTAACCTTAATTAAGGGTTAAGTACCCTACCCTAGGGTTAAGCACTTTTCAAGCCACATCATTACAACTTGTTTGAAAGTTTTACCTAGTGAATGCACTCTAGGTGTAACAAACATATGTAATGTCAATGCACATGATGTTATGCTCAAGTTTTAGTATCAGTAACACCAAGGGTGTTACATAAAACATGTATGAATATCAACAGAATTTATATTACATTGATACCTTTGGCTTGCTCGGAGGTGAAGACGTGAGAGAGTGATTGCAATTCAGCGTGAACAGTACGGTGCTACTGTTCATCTATTTATAGGCATGGGACGTAGCCTGAGAAAAAGTACATTTATGTCCCCAATATTCACTAATGATCGTAATACAAGTCATTAAGGACTAAGTAGTCTTTTTCCTCTTCAGTCAACATCATCATCATACTTCATCTCCGTTATGAGCCGAAGCTGTCAATCTGGCGATAGCTTTGGCGTTTATTCTTATCATCCTTAGATCATATCTTCATCTCATATGACTTCATCATGAGGAAAAGACTTGCATCCTGAAGATGAAGCTCCCTGTAATGGCTTATGTTGAAAACAAATGGTTAATTATGTTTTTGATGACCTTCGGAAGAGGAAGGCCCCCAAATAGTAGCCCATCGCAGTATTACTTTGTTTTTATGTAACAAATTCAGACTACGACGTGAACGAAGGCCTTTAGCCGAATGTCCGAAAACACCTTCCCTTCGCTAGAATAGCGAATCATTCTGAATCGTGGGACCTAGCTAGCTATGGGGTTTTGAGTATATATAGAAGGCTGTGTCACAAATATTTTTCGTGCCATCTAGCTTTCGTGATGCAGTTGTTATTTTAGTTTTCCTGTTCTTTGAGTTCAATTGTTTGTGAGCTTCGGCTTTCTGCCGTAACCATCACCGAAATGTCTGAGGACAAGAAAAGCGCTGATCCCACACTTGCTGGCTTTTACGAAGCCATGGAAAGGACCAACGTAGAGAAGATCACCAATGAAATATTAGCTGGGCTTTCTGGTGATTCAAGCGACAGTGAAAGCTTCGATATTGAGAGTGAGAATGAAAATGTCGAAGATCGGCCGTGGAGACCAAGCCATGTTGTTTTTGGGAAATCCACAATCAAATAAGGTCAAATTGAAGAGATGGAAGGCAAATACTCTCATGATGTATCTATAGTGAGGGCTAGACAGAAGACACTGTTCCCCTGCCAGAAGGTGATGAAGTGGTAGTCTTCAGGAGCTTCATGAAAGCTGGGCTTCGCTTTCCGCTCCACAAGACGCTGGTCAAGGTTTTGAAGATGTTTGAGATATACCTTCACCAGATTACCCCCGATGCTCTTATTAGAGTAGGAGTTTTTATCTGGGCCTTGAGGAGCCAAGGACTGGAGCCAGATGCAAGATGCTTCTGCAATATTCATGAGTTGTCCTATCAGACGAAGGCCACCGAAAAGGAGCAGTATCATAACAATTTTGGTTGTTATAGCTTCATGCCTCGATCTGAGGCGAATTACCTTGTGCCCACGTTTCGAAAGAAGTGGCTAGGTTCTTAGATGAAGGAATGGTTTTACGTGAAGAATGACCTGAGTCAGAGGGAAGATGTGAAAGGAATTATCCAACGTCCTATAAGGCCATCCATTGCACTTGGGAATGATGTGCAAGCGTGCCAAGCTGCTTTCAACACAGTGTGCACCTATATTGGCACAAGAGACTTAGTTCAAGAGCATATTGCTTACAAAGTATGGCCTCTTGCAAGCGAATGGGAAATGCCAAAGGAAGCCGCCACTGACTCCAGCCAGGGTGGCCTGGTTTATCTAAAGTATACTTTTTGGTTCGGAAACCAATTTGATGAGCCAAATGATGATTGGCTGGACGCTATTGAGGCAACAAGTGATGAACTACTTGGAGCGTACTCAAGGGCAGAAGACGAAGCTATGACGGCTGCCTTTGGCGCTCGTGATTGTTGGGGACTTGTTCTCAAGTGCTATGAGTTAAGAACAAGGCAACACAGAAAAACGTTAAACATTAAAGCCCTTCGTCCTTCGAAGCATTATTTCCCTTAGGATATAATGATTTTCGGAGGACGAAAGTAATGAAGGATATACCTTCGTTTACATAACATATAAAGATGAAAAAAGAATCATATAAAGCATAAAAAATAATATGAACGGTCATATATTGTCGTTATCTCATTTTTATTTTATTACTATGGAAAAATAGAAACAATATTAAATTACAAGTGTACCTTTGACTTGAAAGAGGGTGAAAGTAACAGCGTGACACAAGGATCAATGCCAAGTCAACATGAACAGTACGGAGTTACTGTTCATCTATTTATAGGTACGGGACGAAGCCCATGTAAAATTACACTCATGCCCTTTACATTTGTTAACAAATCTATAGTAGTTCATCGAGGTTTAAATAGCCTTTTCATCTTTAAGTCGGTTTCCTTTTTCTGCTATCATGTCGAAGCTCTCCTACGCACAGCTTCGGCTTTGCGCTATCCTTCGTACTCCTTCTCGAGCTTCTTCACACTGTGGTTTCAACTTAAGTCCGAAGGTACCTGTTCATGCATTGTACTTCCAGAAACATTGTTAAATCATGTTTTTGAGGACCTTTGGAAGCCGAAGGCCCCCAACAGTAGCCCCTCGCAATATAAATTTGTTAGAATGATAAATTCAGATTGCGACAAGGACGAAGGCCCTGAGCCGAAGGTCCGAAAAAACACCTTCCCTTTGCTAGAATAGCAACAGCCACTGACAAGCGAGCCCTCCAGCACGCAACACACCAGGCGTATAAATAAGAGCACACCACGAGCTTATTTGGCACGCTCTCTTGCCATCCGCTCTTACTCAATTTTTAGCTCTTGCGCATCAACACTTGCTTAGATTTTTTAAATTTTTAAGCTTCGGCTTTGAGAGCACTTTTCTCAGCACTTTCGAAGATGTCTGAGGATAAGAAGGCTATCGTTGAACCGAAGCCGAGCCTTTCTGAGGAGATGAATCTTGGCTTTATTGAATCTATAGCAAGGACAAATGCAGAGAAGATTGCTAGGGAAACTTTGGAGGGTTTGTCTGAAGACACCAGTGATAGTGACAGCTATGATATGGAGATCGACGGGGAAGACTCCGAAGATCGACCCTGGCGACCGAGCCATGCAGTTTTTGGAAAATCAACTATTAAACAAAGCCATCTTGACAACATGAGGGGAAGATACTTTCGGGATATGTCTGTTGTGAGGGCTGACGATGGTGAAAAGACTTGTCCTACTCTAGAGGAGAATGAAGTCGTGATCTTCCGAAGCTTTTTGAAGGCTGGGCTTCGGCTTCCTCTGAGCAGCTTCGTAGTCGAGGTTTTGAAGATATTTCAGATTTACCTTCACCAGATTACCCCCGAAGCTATGATAAGAATGGAATCTTCGTGTGGGCTTTAAGGAGTCAAGGCTTGGAACCAAATGCAAAAAGTTTCTACAGTATGCACGAACTGTTATATGAGACAAAGCCCTGGGGTAAAGAACAGTATCATAATAATTTCGGCTGCTATAGCTTCGTTGCTCGTTCTGGCTCAAGCTCCCCAGTACCGACTTTTCGGAAGAGATAGCCCGGAGACTGGACGAAAGAATGGTTTTATGTAAAAAATGATTTAAAGACACGAGAAGACATTAAAGATATAATCATGCGCCCTATCTGGCAATGCTTCGGGCTCCGGAAACTGAAGGTAGAAATTGACGAAGTGGCCGAAGAATGTCGCAAGGCCATTGGCTTAGTCTGCTCTTTCATCGGGTCAAGGGACTTGGTTCAAGAGCATGTGGCTTACAGGATATGGCCATTGTTATCCGACTGGGAGATGCCAAAAGAATCCATCAGCAATCCTCACGAAGATGGTTTGGTTCGACTAAAATATACCTTCAGGTTTATAGACCAGTTTATCGAGCCAGACGACGACTGGCTGAAAAGCGTTGAAGCTACAAGCGATGATCTGCTTGGGCTGTACTCCAGAGCAGAAGATAACGCATTATCTGCGGCCTTTGGGAACTGGAAAAAGAAGAGACTAAACAGAGTTTTTGATGCCATTGGGTTCATGTATCCTGACTACCGTTTCCCGCCCCGGGGGCAAAAAAGAAAAAGTGGAGGTTCCGGGAGAGGTGATGCTTTAGCTGCTCCGAGCGAGCCCGCGCCGAAGAGAAAAAGAGTGAAGGTCCTTACTCATCGACCACGCTATATTGAACCAACCGTGGTGCCTGAATTTGGCGGTGAAACCTCTTCGGTGTCCGAAGGCAAGAAACCTACGATTACACAGAAAATTGAACCGTCTGTGTCGCTAAAGGCATCATCAGCCAAATCAGATGAGCCGAAGGCTATTAACATTGAAGAGATAAAGGTTGAGAATACGAGATTATTGGAACTAATGAGTCCTTCGGCAGAGGTGACAATGCCGAAGGCACAAAAGGATCTCTCGATGACCCCCAAGAGGAGGAGAATGGTCAACGTATTAGATGTGCTAGAAACGATAAAAACTTCAAGCTCTACTCCGAAGAAAGCTGCCGAAGCTCCAGAAACACACTTTGAGGCCGAAGCTGCTAAGGTCCAAGTCGAGACCGAAGCTGGGCCTTCAGAGCCCGCCAAGGAGAAATCTTTGGAAATCGGAGAAAAGACAGAGAAGGAAGCTGCAGAAGCAATTCTGACTGGAAAAGCCGCCATTCCTATTCCCGAAGCATCATCTGAAGCTACTGATTATATTATACGACATGCTTCAGGGAAAAGATTATCTGAAAAAGAAAAGCAAGAGGCTCAATTCTATGCTCAAAGATTGAAATATCCAAAAGGGGCCCTGGTATTCAACGACAGCGGGGAAGAAGACTTCTTGTACTGTCTCCCAGACAGTAAAGAGATTTCTGTCTGCTGAGAGATGAGCAGGAGCTTCAGTTTCCCTACACTAGAAGATGGGCTCTCAGTGTTATTAAAAGATGAGTTGGCCGACAGCTTAGCATACAATAGCTTAAAAGTGAGAAAGTTAGATTTTTGTATTTAAAGACAAGATCTTCCATTTTCTTACACTTAATACCGCATTTTTTGCAGGGCCTTATTCTCAGCAACGCCCTCAGGGCACAAAAAAGTGCCGAAGATGAAGGGTATACCATAGCCTTGAACAACCTTCGTTCCGAAGTGATTGAACTAAGGAACGAAGGTCTTGAAAAAGACAAAATATTACACTCATTGTTGAACAAAATAAGGGAAGACGAAGCTGCTTCCAAAGCCCAAGATGAAGCTCAAAAATACGAAATCGAAGATCTTTGGAAACAGCTATTCGAAGCTAAAGAAAAATGCGGTGTTGCAGAGGCTGAACGAGATATTAGTATATATTGGAGGAACCACTTACAAAAAATTGTTGATGAACTCCGTGTATCCAAGGAGAGGTGCTATGAAAAATCTATAGAGTGTGTTAAGAAAATAAAAACTAGTTTCGCCAATGTTGGTGCATTTTCTAACGAAGACAACTTCGTAAGGGGTGATCCTGAAGGACCAATTGATTGGATCAATAACGAAGCTGAAGCTTTTGAAGAAGTTTTGAGTGGTCGCGGCGATATTTGCGCATTCTCGGGTGCCAGAGGAATCGCAGCTATTTTCGAGAAATCAGGCTGCGACCATATGAAAACTTTGGCTCAAGCTGAAGCCACTTTATCTATTGAAGATACAAAAGATCCCTCGGCCGAAGCAAGCTTAATTGGCGGAAAATTCTTTACTGACATCTGGGAGAATGGCGGCCGAGGGATGGTGCATGAAATGATAAAAAAGAGTGAAAAAGATTCCCATGATTCAAAAGAAGCGACGAAGGCAGCTGAAAAAGCAGCGGAACTTGAGAGGCGAATAGGTATTACTTAATAACTTTTAACTTTATTTACTAATTTTGCGACTTCGGACTTATTTACGTTTTATATCGCAGCTGAACTATCTCCTCCTCCAAAGCCCCTCGGGTTGATGGCCAACCCCGAAGCAGAAAAACAAGATGAAGTTACTAAAGTGGCCGAAGCTATTCTGGACGAAGCTGTTAATCGACTGGTGAACGAAGCTGCAGAAGTAGTTTTAAAAGAAGAATAGCTTCTATTGTAAAAACATTTGTAATATAATATTTGCTGAACAAAGTGCGTAGTATTTTTATAATTTTGAATGCAATATTTGAGCTGCTTGTAACTGAATTCTTTACGACGCATGAAACCTTACATACATACCGTTTTTGAGCCTTCGGCGAAAAAACACCTTCCCTTCTTTTCATGCGTTGTGAAGAACATCCGTATTTCGTAAAAACATCTGATCTTCGTAAAATCATTATGCTTCGTAAGCAATAGATCACCTTTTCATTTTAGAGTTTGACGAAGCTATACTTCTTCAATACTTATGCTGTGCCTTGGCACTGCTTTTTTGAATCAATCCCCGAAGATCAACATTGAATCCCCTTCTCGCGCCATTGATGCAAGATGATGTATGATGTTATGCTATGCAAAATGATGTAATGATGTTATGCTATGCAAAAAATATTATTTGTGCCGAATCAGTGTTTATTTTTCGCTGTAAGCCTCCCTTAGGAGCTTCTTCGCCTTTTACTTCAGCGGAATCAGCGTTTATTTTTCACTGTAAGCCTCCCTTAGGAGCTTCTTTGCCTTTTACTTCAGCGGAATCAACGTTTATTTTTCGCTGTAAGCTCTGCATTCCCTTTGGAACGACTTTCGAGCAGAAAACTTACACTGCACTCCCTTAGGAACGACTTTTTGTTGCTTCGGGAGGCTTACACTGTGTTCCTTAGAATGACTTTCTATTGCTTTGGCAAAACTTGTAATGTGATTATGAACCCCGCTCCCTCTTGAGAGCAACTTTCGTGCTTCGCCAATTTTTTGGATTTCGTGAATCTGTAAAAGAGATATATTTCCACTATGACCAAAACGAAGCTATTATAAGGAATTGAAAATGACAGGAAAAAATTTAAGCCTTTAACGATTGTTCTCTATTAAAAAAGAAAAATGATAATGAATGCCAGAACTATTTCAGAAGTAGGATATCTTCTAGTAGATGTGCTTTGATTCTGGCACAGTACTGTTGACTGTGCGAGCTTCGGACTCCTCTCTGAAGTCTCGTTGCTGATGGATGTGCTGGCTCCCTTCTGGCTGCTGGCCTCGTTGCAATGGTGGTGGGGGTGGAGGCTGTTGCCAAGATGCCTGAGGTTGGCTTGCCGAAGCAACAGAGGCTGCAGGATGGTTACCCATGTACTCTGGAATGTACGGCGAGTGGTACGAAGCAGTATGCATGACTTGCTTCGGCTGACTCTGTTGGGCTGTAGCTTCTGCTATCTCTTTCTGTTTCTAGATGGTGACGTGGCACATACTGGTAGTGTGGCCCTTGTCATCACCACAGAATAGACAATAAATTTTCCTGGGCTGATCCCCAAACCTTCCTCCGAAGCCCCTGGCGCCTCTGCCCCTTGGAGCTAGGGGCCGAGGATAGCTCTGTTGCTGCCCCGAAGCCTGGGAAGAATATTGCGGCCTCTATTGTTGACTTCCCCTGTCGTCATTCTGAGTTGAATGAATTGATCTGACGTGCCTAGGGTGGATCCTCCCTCCGAAGCCCCTGGTCATTTCGGAGAACCTATAAGCTTCCTCCCTTCTCTGTCGAAAATCATTGTCAGCACGGATGTATTCATCCATTTTCTAAAGTAGTTTCTCCAGGGTTTGAGGGGGTTTCCTGGCGAAGTACTGGGCTGAAGGTCCTGGCCGAAGCCCCTTAATCATGGCCTCAATGACAATTTCATTGGGCACTATTGGCGCTTGTGCCCTCAGGCGCAAGAACCTTCGGACATACGCCTGGAGGTATTCCTCTTGATCTTGCGTGCACTGGAACAAGGCTTGAGCAGTAACCGGCTTCGTCCGAAACCCTTGAAAACTGGTGATCAACATGTCCTTCAGCTTCTGCCATGACGTGATTGTTCCTGGCCGAAGAGAGGAGTACCAAGTTTGTGCAACATTTTTTACTGCCATGACGAAGGATTTTGCCATGACAGCAGTGTTGCCACCATACAAAGATATAGTTGCTTCGTAGCTCATCAGAAACTGCTTCGGATCTGAGTGTTTGTCATACATGGGGAGCTGGGTGGCTTGTAGGACGGGGGCTAGGGCGTAGCCTGTAGTTCTGCTGACAGAGGAGAAGCATCATCAAAAGCAAAATTTCCATGATGGAAATCCTCATACCAGTCATCCTCGTTGAAGAAGCCCTCTTGGTGCAACTCTCTGTGGTATGGCCTTCGATTCTGCTCATCTTGAGCAAGATAACATACTTCTTCGGTAGCTTCGTCAATCTGCCTTTGCAAGTCAGCTAACCGAGCCATCTTCTCCTTCTTCTTTTGGACCTGCTGATGGAGCATCTCCATATTCCTGATTTCCTGGTCCAATTCATCCTCTTGTGGTGTTGGACTAGTGGCCTTCCTCTTCTGGTTTCGGGCTTCCCGAAGGGAAAGGGTCTCCTGGTTTGGGTCCAGCGGCTGCAGAACGGTAGCCCCTGTTGCCGAAGCTTTCTTTGGTGGCATGACGAAGGTCAATGCTTGCTGAAGGTGGTCGAAAAAAGGGTTCACCGGAGGTGGGCGCCAATGTTGGGGACTTGTTCTCAAGTGCTATGAGTTGAGAACAAGGCAACACAGAAAAACGTTAAACATTAAAGCCCTTCGTCCTTCGAAGCATTATTTCCCTTAGGATATAATGATTTTCGGAGGACGAAAGTAATGAAGGATATACCTTCGTTTACATAACATATAAAGATGAAAAAAGAATCATATAAAGCATAAAAAATAATATGAACAATCATATATTGTTGTTATCTCATTTTTATTTTATTACTATGGAAAAATAGAAACAATATTAAATTACAAGTGTACCTTTGACTTGAAAGAGGGTGAAAGTAACAGCGTGACGCAAGGATCAATGCCAAGTCAACATGAACAGTACGGAGTTACTGTTCATCTATTTATAGGCACGGGACGCAGCCCATGTAAAATTACACTCATGCCCTTTACATTTGTTAACAAATCTATAGTAGTTCATCGAGGTTTAAATAGCCTTTTCATCTTTAAGTCGGTTTCCTTTTTCTGCTATCATGCCAAAGCTCTCTTGCGCACAGCTTCGGCTTTGCGCTATCCTTCGTACTCCTTCTCGAGCTTCTTCACACTGTGGTTTCAACTTAAGTCCGAAGGTACCTGTTCATGCATTGTACTTCCAGAAACATTGTTAAATCATGTTTTTGAGGACCTTCGGAAGCCGAAGGCCCCCACCAGCGACAAAAAGAGGTTGAATAGAGTATTTGATGTTATTGGGTTAATTTATCCAGACTACTGCTATCCCGCCCAAAAGCAAGGGAGGAAAAGGGAAGTCACTGCTTCATCATCTACTGGTGTGCCGAAGCCAAAGAAAATCAAGGTTTTAACTCATAGACCGAGGCGCATTGAGACGGCCGATGTGCCGAAGCTAATTGAAAGGGCGGAAACTACCCCCTAGGCACAGAGACCGCTCCTTCTAAGACTGTTGAAGCCATTACAGACCCGGCCGAAGAGCTAGAACCAGAAAAGGTAGCAGAAAAGGTACCAGAACAGCCTAAGATGATGGTGATAGCGCTGCTGAAGCTGTCAGCTACTACAGGAACTCTGAGGAAGAGGAGGATGACTAGTGTTTTGGAAGCTGTTTTAGACTCTGTGAAAATGCCGCCTCCTTCTTCTACCAAAGCTACTGGCAGCAAAGGCTAAGATGTTATAGAGATGATTACTGCCAGTACTGTTGCTGATACCGAGGCGGGACCTTCGGAATCTGCACCAGAAAATCTTATGGAAGAGAGCCTTCTAGAGAAACCCTCGGTGCCTGCTCCTGAAGTACCTTCCAAGAATGATTTGAATTTCATTGTTCGACATGCTTTAAGAAAACAACTATAAACAGAACACTATGCTAAAGAGTTGAAGTACCCCTAGAGATCCTTGGTATATGGAGGAGATAACGATGATGATTTCCTATACTGTCTACCTGATAGTAAGGAGATCAATGTTTGCCATGAAATGATGGATAACATGGGGTATCTGAGGCTTGAGCTCGGCTTGTCTGCAATGTCCAAGGATCAGCTTGCAGATAGCCTAGCCTACAACAGCCTGAAGGTGTGTATACTTTGATTTATCATTTTGCAATTTGCGTTACGATAAACTATTTTTGTGGTATTTCTTATCGTTGTTGCATGTTCACTCTTCGTTTTCCAGGGTTTGATCCTAAGAAAGGCTCTGAAAGCCCAAAAAGATGCATAGGATGAGATCCTACTCTCTTTATTGCTTATTACATTAAGAAACCAAGCTCTTGAGAAGGATAAGATCCTACTCTCTTTAGTGGAAATATTAAAATCTAGCAAAGCTAGACTTTCTGCTCAAGACGAAGCTCATGAAGCCGAGGTACAAGATCTAAAGAAGAAAGTTGCTGAAGCAACTAAGAACTTTGAAGTTGAAGTGGTGAAGCACGAAATATGTGAGATTGAAAGATCAAGAGCATAAAAGAATGTCGATGAGCTTCGTGCCGCCAAGGAAAAGTGTTATGAAATATCCATGGAATGCACTAGAAATTTAAAGAAGAGCTTTTCTAAAGTTGGAGCATATTCTTTCGAGCAGAAATTTATTCGTGGAAATCCTGATGAAGTCATTCAATGGATAAATGGCGAAGTCGAAGCTTTCGAGGAAGTTCTTAGCGACAGAGGGGACTTTTGTGCCTTCGTCGGTGCTTGTGGGGCTACGTCCATCCTGGAGAAGGTTGGTTGTGATCATGCTAAGGCTGTAGCTCAGCCAGACTTCACCTTCTTATCTAATGATATTAGGAACCCTTCAACCGAAGCTAGTACCCTAGGTGGAAAATTGTATTCCGAAGTATGGCTGAAGGTGGACGAGAAATCACTGATGAAGCCATCAAAAGAAGTGAGAAGGAATCTCATGATGCTTTAGAAGAAGCAAAAGGGGCTGAAAAAGCTATCGAGCGGGCTAGACTTATATGTATGCACTTCTTAACTCATTTGCGTAAGTTTTTTAGCTTCGACACTGACAGATATTTGCGTCTCAATACAGCTGAGCTTTCTCCACCTTCCGAACCATACAACCCTGAAGCTGACCCATTCGTCAAAGAGGCGCTGAACATAATTAAAATTGCTAATGACGCTATTGACGAAGATGTCGACAGGCTTCTGAACGAAGCTGCTGATAAAGTCCATAGGGAAGACTAAAACTTTGTATTTTTTCTAGATTAATGTCCTTGAACATGATCCCTAGTTATTTAAGAAACACTTGTAAAAAATTTGTATGTATATTGATGTAATATATTTCTTTATGAAGTGTGGAACCTTCGTACATAATGTTTTTGAGCTGGTGGCGAAAAAACACCTTCCCTTTCTTTTCACGCTTCAGAAAGAAATCCCCCTTTTTGCTGAAGCTATTGTATGATGTTTGATTCTTGGTGTGGACGTTGCAAAGGAATAGTATTGTCGGAAGCACAAACTTCACATGGCAGTAGATTCAAGCATGAACCGTGCATCTTTAATACTCTTTCATGAATCTTTGCCGACGCTGAAGGAGGAACTCCCATTTTCTCACTGCTTTTGTTGATGCAAAATGATGTATGATGCGATGTCATGATGCAATATGATGTGATGGCATGATGCAAATGATGTTGGCGCACGAAACATAAAAGATAAGACTCTGCATCCCCTTAGGAACAACTTTGGAGTCTCTTCACCTTTTTCTTAGGTGGTATTTCAGCTCTGCATTCCCTTAGGAACGACTTTGGAGCTAAGCTCTACATCCCCTTAGGAACGACTTTGGAGCTTTTTCACCTTTGACATAGGTGGCATTTAAGCTTTGTGTCCCCTTAGGAACGACTTTGGAGCTTCTTCACCTTTAACTTAGGTGGTAACTTAGCTCTGTATTTCCTTAGAAACGACTTTGGAGCTTCTTGATCCTGTTTTGTTACACTCGATGGTGTAACCATAGACTTATTACATCAAGCTGAAGGTTAAACCTCCTTGTATTGTCTTTTGAGGAGAAAGTATAAAGGCAAAAAGGTAAAAATACATTGGATTAGGACACTCTCTAGTCGAAGCGCTGTGCTACCTTTAGTAGATGTGCCTTGACTCGGGCACAGTACTGTTGACTATGCGAGCTTCGGACTCCTCCCGAGTTTCATGTTGTTGCTGAGCCTGGCGATGCCCTTCTAGCTATTGGTTATGGACCAAGGTTGGCGCTAGTGGTGGCGGTGGTGGCAACTGAGCCTAGGAGGCTTGGGAGTGACTCACTGAAGCAACGGACGCCATAGGTTGTTGATTGCCCACATACTCAGGGATATATGGAGAATAACATGAAGCAATATGCAAGACATGCTTCGGCTTCAGCGATTTCCTTCTGCTTTTGGATCATGACTTGGCACGTCCTTGTCGTGTGTCCCTTATCTTCCCCACAGAATAGGCAGAACGGTCTCCTTGGTTGATTACCATACCTTCCTCCGAAGCTTCTCCCCCTCTGCCTCTTGGGGCTAGTGGCCTGTAGGAAGTTTGTTGCATTCTCGAAGACTGTGAGCTTTGTTGGCTGCTCTGAGTGATGCATCATGATGCCCAATCTTCATGACGTAGGATCAATCTTCAGATAACTAGCTTCGAAAAAGCCAAGATAACTTGCTGCAAGCAGCGATAACTAGTGTAACCTGACAAATAAAACTCCAAGCCAACCACCGTCTTTAACCGGCAAACTGAATCGAGGATTCGCCCAACCACACTCTCAAAGAACCAACCAACACAGCCTACAATCAATTGAGGAGACCTTGAAGGGAGTAGGAGCACCACTTGGGAGTGAATGAAGTCACCGCTTCTGCAATCCCAAAAAGGAATTCACAAGAGCAAAGGGGTAGAGATCACTCTCAATATTTATTAGCACACAACTGAACAAAAGGGTTCTATTTTAGATTATCCAAAGCTGTCTTACATCATAGACATAGGGGGTATTTATACTAGTAACAACCAGCCTTAGAGAGGTATAAACACGAAACAAAAGTATTTTCACGTGAAGGAGCCTCTTCGGGAGATCTGCAGAGCTGAATTCCGTGTGGCTGTTTTACTTCTGCGCAGCCTTCAGTATATTGATAATAACTTCTCCTAGGAATCTCCAAATGATGTGGGGCTAGATGCGTTGGAAAGCTGACTTGATAAGTTTTCTCACCATGTATAGCATACTTAATGAAACTTTGTAGATTGATGCAGTTTAATACGAAAACTTGGTCATCAAACAGACTGTTGACCTTCTGACCAGACAACACTAAAGTAGGTCGGCCACCTTTCTTGTAGATTTGATTAAGTCGGCCTTAGAAGCACTGGAAACTAGACTTAAAGAGCTTTCCACAAAGTACTTATGAGCCTTCATAGCTTTTAGGAATCAAAAGATATGACTGTTTCTTCTGGACGGTTCTGTTGCGTTGGACTGACTCGGACATAGCTCTTCTTTCTGATTCGCCCTTGATATGTTTTGTCCTTCCTCTTTGGTGAACCTGTTGCTGTAGCTTCTTAGCTCGGTTACGTGTAATTGGTCCATCAAAGGCTTGGGTTGGTGATGATGTTGGTTGTACTTGAGTTGATGTAGTATGACTTGGGGGTTGTAACATGTTGCTTAATGGCGTGGTCGTATTACTGAGTATGATTGGCCCTGTCATCATTTGTGTTGGGATTGTGGATCGTTCTGACATGCCTGGGGTGGAGTCTTCCTCCGTAGCCCCTAGTCATCTCAGAATACTTGTAGGCTTCCTCCCTTCTCTGACGGAAATCATTGTCAGCGGGGATGTATTCATCCATCTTCTAGAGAAGCTTCTCCAAGGTTTGTGGTGGCTTCCTTGCAAAATATTGTGCTGTCGGTCCTGGTTAGAGCCCCTTGATCATGGCTTCGATGACGATTTCATTAGGCACCATTGGCGCCTGGGCTCTTAGCCGCAAGAACATTTGGACATATGCCTACAAGTACTCCTCATGGTCTTGCGTGCACTGGAACAGAGCTTGAGCGGTCACAGGCTTCGTTTGAAAGCTCTAGAAGCTTGTGACTAGCATATCCTTCTACTTCTGCCACGATGTAATTGTTCCCGGCCGAAGAGAAGAATACCAAGTCTGATCCACACCCCTGACTGCCATGATGAAGGACTTTGCCATGATAGCAGTGTTGCCACCATATGATGATATGTTTGCTTCATAGCTCATGAGGAATTGCTTCGGGTCGGAGCGCCCATTATACATGGAGAGCTGTGGCGGCTTGTATGAAGGTGGCCATGGGGAGAAGCATCATCAAAAGCAAAATTACCATGGTACAGATCATCATACCATCCATCATCGTTGGTTGGAGTTTGTTCACGAAGCTCTCTATGTTGAGGCCCTCGTCCTTGATCATCCTGCGCGATGTGGCGCATTTCTTCAGCTGCTTCGTTGATCTTCCTTTGAAGTTCGGCTAACCGAAGCATCTTTTCCTTTTTCCTCTGCACCTGGTGATGTATAGCTTCTAATTCCCTGATCTCCTGGTCCATATCTTCCTCCTGAGGTGTTGGGCTGGTAGCCTTTCTCTTCTGGCTCCTAGCTTCTCTCAGTGAGAGCGTCTCCTAATTGGTGTCCAGTGGCTACGGAGCTGCCCCTGGCACTGTTGTCTTCTTCGGCGGCATGACGAAGGCTAGCGTTTGCCGAAGGTTGTGGAAGTGAGTTCACCGGAGGTGGGCGCCAATGTTGGTCACTTGTTCTCAAATGTTGTGAATCAAGAACAAGGCAACACAATTGTTAAGTATTAGGGACCTTTATCTTTCGAAGCATTATCTCCTCATGGATATAATGATCATCAGACGAAGGTCATGAAGGACATGCCTTCATCATCTTTTAGATAAACAAGAATGTAAAGAGATGAACATAGCAAGTATTACTCTTTAATTCATTCATATTTGTACTCCATAAAACATGTATGAATATCAACAGAATTTATATTACATTGATACCTTTGGCTTGCTCAAAGGTGAAGACGTGAGAGAGTGATTGCAATTCAGCGTGAACAGTACGGTGCTACTGTTCATCTATTTATAGACACGGGACGTAGCCCGAGAAAAAGTACATTTATGTCCCCAATATTCACTAATGATCGTAATACAAGTCATTAAGGACTAAGTAGTCTTTTTCCTCTTCGGTCAACATCATCATCATACTTCATCTCCGTTATGAGCCAAAGCTGTCAATCTGGCGATAGCTTCGGCGTTTATTCTTATCATCCTTAGATCATATCTTCATCTCGTATGCCTTCATCATGAATAAAAGACTTGCATCCTAAAGACAAAGCTCCCTGTAATGGCTTATGCTGAAAACAAATGGTTAATTATAATTTTGAGGACCTTCGAAAGAGGAAGGCCCCCAACAATGAGGTGGTCATGTTTGATTCCCGCCATGTGACATGCGAGGCGGTAATCTTCTAGCCATATGCCTGGTTCGAAGACCTGTCGTATTCAGAAATGTTGGTCAATGCTCTCACCTTTGCAGGGTAATGTGCCCTACGTATCACACATCCGAAGGCGCGCGGCCCCAACCCGGGTGGGTTGAGGGTATGCTAGCATCTTCTTTCATGCGGCTTCTCTACCTCTTCTTGATCCCGGTGCGGGTTGTCAAGGATGTGCCGGGCATCACTGATGCCTTTGAGGTGGTCATTCATGGGGACATGCATCCTTGTGGATTGAGAAGGTTGTGTCTGCCTTCTCCAAGATGAGGCCATTAGTGGACCACAACTTTCCGTCCCAAGGGGGAACTGCTGATCGACCTTGGCTTGCTGCACGGTGGCCCTCTCCACCAAGTTGCGAAGGTTCTAATACATTGCCCTCGCCTCCGGCTCATCCGGCTCTGGGATAGATTAGAGCATTATGGCTGCTGTGACCATGTTCTAACCAGGGTTGAGGAAGTATTGTGCACCATCACTACTCTTAGCAAGCTGGTCGCATACCTTCCTCAACTAGGGCCTCTCAGCCTTGAGGCACCTCCACTTGGCATCCCCAAAGACACAATCGAGCTTTTGTATGAGGTCACGGAGTTCTTCCTGCTGCTCATTGAGGGAGGCCTCATGAGCGAGGATGCAGGCTTAGCGCTGGCGCTGGTACTTCTCCTCTTGTTTGGGGCCTCTTTGTCTCCCCCACCATTGTCATTTCGTGGCGGCATTGCTATGAAGCAGGACCTTTTTGACACTTCATCGATGTCAGAGTTAGCCCGATTGAGCCGTGACTCAAATCATCCTCAAGCAAGTCAAGAACGGATGTCGATTGGTGACTGATGACGGCCACCAAAGTTGAAGACGAGGCTTCCACCGCCTTTTTATTGATGGAGTCGATGTGCCTGTTGAGGCACCGCTTCAAGGTAGTGGTGTGCCTTTTTAGGCATCGCTTCTCTGCCTTGCTCTTGCTGGAGCGTGTGAATTGTGTGCCCATGGTGGTAGGCACGTTGAGGGTGGCAAGGTGGAGCTCGCCAGTGGCGGTGGCGAGGAAGTCAAGGGTGTCGAACATGATGTGGCACCCTAGGGTGAAGGTCTCGCCGCTGGTGAATGCTGATGATTAGGACATTGGAGTGAAAAGTGTCACTTGGCACGCTAACAGGCCCCTACCTGGCGTGCAAACTATCGTGGTTTCAGAACCAGGGGACAATAAGATTTGTGTTCAGTAGGGGTGCTAGAGTGGACTTGCTCCAAATGGTGAATCACTGGGACTCAACGAGAGATCTGAGAAACAGGGTTTATACTGGTTCAGGTTCGCACCCTACTCCAGCGTAGTATGGCTAAAGGTGTGTTACAACTAGTGTGCTCATTTGTGAAGAAGAAAGAGGGTATGCCCTTTTATAGTTCAAGGGTAGGACCTTAAAGGGGTGACTTTCTCTCTACTTGGTATTAGGTTGATCAGTTACCTTGGCTTGATGTATTGCTCCAGGTGATGTGCTGTCCGTAGGGTCGTGCGTGGCCATACTCCTGTTGTGGCATACTATCTCGCTCATTTGTCATATCGATCCCTATACCGAGTCCACCGCTGACATCTTTGTAGTGGTGTGCGGTGGGTCCCACGGGTTAGTCCCATGGCACGGTAGCGTGTAGCGCAGCTTCGCTTGTCGTCATGGGCCTGCGTCACTTGCCAGCATGCGCATGAATACACCTGGCATGGTGTATCCGTAGCGTCCTTTCCAATATGCAAGTCATTGTAGAGACTCCGACACCGAGGTCCCTATGACCAGGGTTTACTGGCCCCATATGTCAGTGGGAGTTTGTTTGAAACAATACGTGATGGCGTACTGTCGGCATTCGATAGGGACCTTTCGACACCGTACCCAAAGCCTGGACATGGTTTGGTGATGACCCATCTTGTCATGCTACAGGGTCAGTAGCATTGGGTTGACCTGATGAGGACATCACTTCTATACATACAATGAATGGACCGATAACACGATCGCGTGCACGACAGCTAAATCTTCAGGTACGTTCTACCCTAGTCAATTGTGTTTCAGAGCTTATGCTTGGGGCCATGGATGTTTTGATAATTAGGAACCTTGGAGAGGACCAGCAAGGACTTGGAAAAGACCAAGGTGTTGAGGAGGAGCAGCAAGGGCGCCCACAACAGGAAAGAGATTAAGTCTGACTCGGCTGCGACTCTATCTCGGGTTCCAGGACCAGTCTACACTAAAATGGACGCCCAGGATGCATCCGGACTCCGATTGCGACGACCTTGATATGGTTGGAAAGATAAGGAGATTATCTAACCAACCCAACTAGTTTCACCTTAAAATTCATTCGGAGTCAACGGGAATCGTCAAAACAATTCAGCGTTCAGATTCTATTTTGGTGTTGCGACACCGTCTGTTGGGCCGTTGGTCCGTGTATCGCACCGGAGCCCATTAGAGGCGAGTCCAGGGGTCACGCACGCCCTAATACTCTATTTATTTAGCAGCCGCTGCCACATTAGGTTTTGGGTTTTGCTTAGATCATTCTGTCATCGAATAGTGTCGCCGTCATCGGTTTGTGAGACCCCATCCCGTAATCAATACAATTTTGGTTGCGTTTCTTTCCTGTTCTTGCTTGTGTTCTTGATTGCGCTTGTAGGGATAAGCCTTCATGGCGAGGTCACTCATGTGTCATGGGTGATAACCAACGGAGCCGTGGTGTAGTGATTGTGAGGAACCGTTCGCTCGGAGCCTTGGATCATCAACATCAAGATCTCCACTCAATCAAGTTATCGTATCTCACGGAAAATAGGGTCGCATCTTCTATCAAGTGGTATCAGATTTCCAGGTTGCCCGTGAGGTATAATCCTACCTTTAGATTAGTTTTGTTTCGTCCCATAGTCCACAAAAAGCCAAAAAAAATAATTACTATCAGTTTATCCCGACCTAAAACCATCGCCTTAGCCTTGCACAATTCAGTTTTAGAGTCCGCAGTTCTGAGTTCGTGTTCTAGGTTGAGTTTGGTTGCTGGTTTAGATTTGTTTTGGTTCAGTTTGATTCTGTCTATCCGCTTCCATCCTACAAAACTGACCCTATCCACAAAATAGATCGTATCTCTAAAACTGACCCTATCCACAAAACAGATCATATCTCTAAACCCGACCCTATCCACACAACCGAACCCCCACCCTTCCAACACCTCGCCAGAAACCCTGATTCGGAGTCCAAACTTAAAACGGCCATAACTTTCGCCTCGGAACTCGAATCGGGCCCATTTGTTTTTCAAATCGCACAGAATTAAATTTCGCATCCAATTCTTTCTGGCTTTGCTGGATTTGCCATTTTTAAAATTCCCAAATTCGGCTTGGAAATAGGACTTCTCATTTTCCAAATATTTATTCTGATTTTAGGGCAAACTTGCAGAAATTCTAGAGGATGCGTCATTGCACAAAAAATCTTAAACTTGGTGTGTTTCCTTCTTATGTGCTGCTGCAAAAGAGAAAAATATAAAAAATATATTTGGAAAAAACGCAAAAAAAGAGAGTAGCACATAAGCAGAAACGCCAGTGTTCTGTGCACCTTTGTGGTTATTTTGCCCCAAGCCTGTTTTCTTGCTGCACCTAGATACTTGTACCTCCTTTCTTGTGCCTTGGTCCAACTGTTCTATTACATTTTCTAGGCCAGCAACAAGGACGAGTACTCGGAACACTTATTCAGCATTGCTATCTGTTACTGACTTGTGTGCCACATATATATATATATATATATATATATATATTTAGTTAGCCTTCCCAGAGCTCCAGCTTTCTCTCGAGTAGAACAGGTACTCCTTTGCAATCACACTCATGCTTGTTGGACAGTCACACCGGTCACCATTTGCCACTTGTAGTGCTAGTAAGAACCTTGTAAGAGCGGGGTGAGACGCTTCATAATTTGTATTCCACCACCACCACCACCACCCTGAGAGATAGTTGTAGGGTTCACATTTGTTTGTTGCCTTTTTGTCTTTGTTTTGTGCTAACAATGACAGGACCAAAGAACCAAATGGACAAGGAGAAGGGGCCTAAGCTTAACGACGATGAGTGTGTTTCTCAGCTGGAATTGAAGGAGATGATGCGCGTGATGACTGAAGCTTTTAAAAATACCAGGACTCTGTGGAGACATCCTATAAGCAGCTTGATTGACGAGTTGCTGAACTTGTTACACGCATGGACGTACTAGAGGCTCGTCCCCCACCACCAACTCTAGCCCCAGCTCACTCTCCTGTGGACGACGACGACGACAACGATGTTTATGCACCGCTGTGACAAGGCCTTGCACGTAATCGACAAGGTATGGGAGGTATTGGTAGACGTCGTCATCATAATCATGAACCAGACCATGATCTATTTGCTAAAATTAAGTTCTCTATTCCACCGTTCATGGGTTCTTATGATGCTGAAGCTTACTTAGACTGGGAGATGACGGTAGAACAAAATTTTAATTCCCATCTTGTTCCTGAGCAGCATAGGGTTAGACAAGCCACTAGTGAATTTAAAGATTTTGCTATCATTTGGTGGAATGAACTTGTTAACACACGTGCTGCACCACAAACATGGAATGCGTTAAAAGAGGAGATGTGAGCTCGCTTTGTTCCCCCTTCTTATAGACGTGATCTTCGAAAAAAATTGCAACGCTTAGATTAGGGAGACATGTCGGTACAAGAATACTACCAAGAGCTTCAGAAAGGTATGCTACGATGTGGGGTAGTTGAGGATCCAGAGGATCAAATGGTTAGGTTTTATGGGGGATTGAGGCAGGAGATTCAGGATATTGTTGATTATAAAGAATATCATTCTATACAACGCTTGTTCCATCTTTCTATATTGGTAGAAAAAGAATTGCAAGGTCGTCAACAGTGGAGGAGCAGCACTTTCACACCACGCCAGCCACCGGCGCCAGCCAAGGCGTCATCCTCTTCGGGCGTACGGACGTCCACATCTTCCTCCACCAGCGGCACACGCAGCACCGCACCTTCGGCATCATAGGGACACGACAATAGCAAGTCCTTGGTGCCTTCGGGTGTTGCAGCAAAACCTGCTACGACCACCTCTTCCACAGGCCGCTCCTCCGACATCAAGTGCCACCGCTGCCAGGGACTTGGCCATATTCAGTGAGATTGCCCCAGCAAACGGGCATACATTGCTACTGGTGATGGTGGGTATGTTAGTGCTTCTAATGTTGAATATAAAGATACTGTTGGAGCTAACATTGCAGAGACTTATGATGGTGATGAAGAGGTTCTTGGTACAATAGCGACTGAGACCTATAAGGCCTTGATTGTGCAACGAGCTTTGAGTGCCACGGCTAGTGACGACGACAACAGACAGCGCCACAACCTCTTCAACATGTTCCTCATCGTCAAGGACTGCCGTGTACATACCATCATTGACGGTGGTAGCTGCAACAACTTAGTGAACGTTGAGGTGGTCAAGAAGCTTGGCTTGACCACACGAGAGCATCCCCACCCTTATCACATTCAATGGTTTAACAACAGCTGTAACTTCAAGGTAACAAAAACAGCAAGGGTGCATTTTTCTATTGGCTCTTACCATGACTTTGTTGATTTCGATGTGGTGAGTATGGATGCTTGCGCTCTTTTATTGGGACGTCCTTGGGAGTTTGATACTGGTGCTATTCACCATGATAGATCTAATAAATATACTTTCATGCATAAGGGAAAGAAAATTGTGTTGCTTCCTATGACTCCCATTGAAATTGTCCACTTTGAACATGAGAAAAAGACTAATGCTAAGCAAAAAGGTGTTTTGAACTATAAAAATCAGAAACCTATTAAGTTAAAAACTCCTACTTTGCTAGCCACTAAATCTGATCTTGATGAGTTACATGCCTCTGTTGGACTTCACTATGCCTTAGTGTGCAAAAATGCTTTCTATTCCATTGATGATACGTCTATTGCTTTGCCACCGACTGTTGCTAACCTTTTGCAAGAGTATATGGATGTGTTTCCCTCTGAGATACCCCCTGGATTACCACCTGTGCGAGGCATTGAGTACAAGATTGATTTAATTCCAGGGGCGAGCTTGCCCAACCGTGCTGCCTATAGGACCAACCCTGAGGAGACTAAGGAGATTCAGTGCCAGGTCCAGGACCTTCTGGACTGTGGGTACATTCGTGAGAGCCTTAGTCCTTGTTCTGTTCCTGTTCTTTTGGTTCCTAAGAAAGATGGCACTTGGCGCATGTGTGTTGATTGTAGAGCCATTAATAACATCACAATTTGGTATAGATATCCTATTCCTAGATTGGATGACATGCTTGATGAATTAAGTGGTTCTATTGTTTTCTCTAAAATTGACTTGCGTAGTGGATACCACCAGATTCGTATGTCTTTAGGTGATGAATGGAAAACTGCATTTAAAACTAAGTTCGGTCTTTATGAGTGGTTAGTCATGCCTTTTGGGTTAACTAATGCGCCTAGCACTTCCATGAGATTGATGAACGAGGTTTTACGTGCTTTCATTGGTAAATTTGTGGTGGTATATTTTGATGATATTCTTATCTATAGTAAGTCTCATGATGATCATATTGAACATTTACGTGTTGTTTTTGACGTTTTGCGTGATGCACGTTTATTTGGTAACCTTGAGAAGTGCACCTTCAGCACCGATCGTGTGTCTATTCTTGGATATGTTGTGACATCGCAGGGCATTGAGATGGATGAGGCAAAAATTGTTGCTATCACGAGCTGGCTGCTTCCAACCACGGTCACGCAGGTTCGAAGATTTCTTGATCTTACAGGATTCTACAAGCGATTTGTGCAGGATTTCAGCACCATTGCAGCACCTCTCCACGAGTTGACAAAGAATGGAGTGCTGTTTCGTTGGGGACCATCACAACAACAAGCTTTTGATGGCCTCAAGTCGAAGCTCACACAAGCATCACTGCTGCAACTTCCTGATTTTGACAAGACATTCGAGCACGAGTGTGATGCGAGCAGCATTGGGATTGGAGGAGTGCTCATTCAAGGAGGTAAACCTGTTGCTTTCTTTAGTGAAAAATTGCATGGTCCAACTCTGAATTATTCTACATATGACAAAGAATTATATGCTTTAGTACGAGTTTTACAAACTTGGCAACATTATCTATGGTCTAAAGAATTTGTCATACATTCGGATCATGAATCTTTGAAGTATATTAATGGACAATCTAATCTAAACAAACGACATGCTAAATGGATTAATTCATAGAATCATTTTCTTACATTATTAAGCATAAAAAAGGAAAGGATAATGTGATTGCTGATGCTTTATCTAGACGTTATACTATGCTATCCCAACTTAATCATAAATTCTTTGGTTTGGAGACTATAAAGGAATTATATGCTGCTGATTTGGACTTCAAAGATGCTTTTAAAAATTGCAGAGAGGGAAGAACGTGGCAAAAATTTATGCTGCGTGAAGGCCTTCTCTACCGTGCTAACAAGTTGTGGGTTCCACCTAGCTCCGTTCGTCTTCTACTCTTGCAGGAAGTACATGGAGGTGGCTTGATGAGACATTTTGGTGTTAAGAAGACCGAGGATGTGTTGTTTACTCATTTCTATTAGCCTCGGATGCGGCGTGATGTTGAGCGCTACGTCTCTCGTTGCACCACGTGCAACAAAGCTAAGTCCCGACTTAACCCCCATGGTCTTTATTTGCCTCTTCCTGTTCCTCGTGCACCTTGGGAGGATATTTCTATGGATTTTGTTTTGGGATTGCCTAGAACAAAGAGGGGGAGTGATAGTGTTTTTGTCGTTTTCGATCGTTTTTCAAAGATGGCACATTTTATACCCTGTCACAAAACTGATAATGCTTCGCATGTTGCTGATTTGTTCTTCACTGAGATTGTGCGTTTGCATGGTGTGCCAAATACTATTGTTTCTGATAGGGATGCTAAGTTTTTAAGTCATTTTTAGAGAACCTTATGGTTTAAATTGGGAACAAAGTTGTTGTTTTCTACTACTTGTCATCCCCAAACTGACGGGCAAACAGAGGTTGTTAATCGCACTTTAACTACCATGTTGTGGGCTATTTTGAAGGATATTTTGAGGTTGTGGGAGGAATGTTTGCCACATATTGAGTTTGCTTATAATAGATCAATTCATTCCACAACCAAGCTTAGTCCATTTATGGTAGTATATGGTTTTAATCCTTGTGCTCCAATTGATTTGCTACCTGTACCAACTTCTGAAATAGTGAACTTGGATGCTACACAACGTTCTGAATTCATTCTTAAGTTACATGAAACAACTAAGTTACAAATTCAAAAGATGAATGAAAAGTATCGTATTGCTGCTAATAAAGGCAGGAAGGAAATGAAATTGGAACCTGGTAACTTGGTGTGGGTTCATTTGAGAAAAGATAGGTTTCCTGATTTGAGAAAGTCTAAACTTATGCCACGTGCTGCTGGTCCTTATAAAGTTCTTGCAAAAATTAAAGATAATGCATATACACTTGAGTTGCCTCCATATTTTGGGGTTAGTCCCACCTTTAACATTTTAGATTTGAAGCCATATATGGGTGACGAAGATGAGACCGAGTCGAGGATGACTCCAATTCAAGAGGGGGAGGATGATGAGGACATCACTTCTATACATACAATGAATGGACCGATAACACGATCGCGTGCACGATAGCTAAATCTCTAGGTACGTTCTACCCTAGTCAATTGTGTTTTAGAGCTTACGCTTGGGGCCATGGATGTTTTGATGATTAGGAACCTTGGAGAGGACCAGCAAGGACTTAGGAAAGGCCAAGGTGTTGAGGAGGAGCAGCAAGGGCGCCCACAACAGGAAGGAGATCAAGTCCGACTCGGCTGCGACTCCGTCTCGGGTTCTAGGACCAGTCTGCACTAAAATGGACGCCAAGGATGCATCTGGACTCCGATTGCGACGGACTTGATATGGTTGGAAAGATAAGGAGATTATCTAACCAACCCAACTGGTTCCACATTAAAATTCATCCAGAATCAACGGGAATCGTCGACACAATTTAGCATTCAGATTCTGTTTTGGTGCTGCGACACCGTCTGTTGGGCCGTTGTGCCGTGTATTGCGTTGGAGCCCATTAGGGGCGAGTCTAGGGGTCACGCACGCCCTAATACTCTATTTATTCAGCAGCCACCGCCACATTAGGTTTTGGGTTTTGCTTAGATCATTCTATCATCGAACAGTGTCGCCGTCATTGGTTTGTGAGACCCCATCCCGTAATTAATACAATTTTGGTTGTGTTTCTTTCCTGTTCTTGCTTGTGTTCTTGATTGCGCTTGTAGGGATAAGCCTTCGTGGCGAGGTCACTCGTGTGTTACAGGTGATAACCAATGGTGCCGTGGTGTAGTGATTGCGAGGAACCGTTCGCTCGGAACCTTGGATCATGAACGTCGAGATCTCCACTCAATCAAGTTATCGTATATCACGGAAAATTGGGCCACGTCTTCTATCATGACCCCTCCCTTATGTTGACTAGATTGACATGGAATCTGGTCATCCGCTCTGCCTCGCGAGGTTGCTCGGCTGGGACTTGGTCGTCCGCTCCGCCTCACGAGGTTGCTCAATAGGGACTTGGTCGTCTGCTCTGCCTCGTGGGGTTGCTCAGAAGGGACTTAGTCGCCCGCTCCGCTTCACGAAGTTGTTTGGTAGGGACTTTGTCGATGGGTCATTTTAAGGAGTTTTTTGGTCTTTATTTGGGCACCCCGTTCTTTGGTTGCCCGACATATAACTATCCCAATACAAAATATCATAGAATACTTTTGATCCTCTATAGAATATTAAATGCTAGTATATGTGAGAGCATGAGATGTTAGCCACTTGGATGGTTAATATTTTAATGTATGTGATCCCATGCCCAAGCAGTAACTCCCTTAAGATACAACTTTCTTCTCTTTCCTCTTAACTCTCTTGCCACATCATCAAAAATGCTTGTGTCATGTGTTAAATGTGTATGATACTATGGATTGGGAATAGCTTTAAAGAGCAACTTTAGGAGACTGTTGGTATCTTTCCTAATTTAAAGAAATTAAGTTTTTGGCAAAAAAAACTTTCCAACTGTCTCCTAAGCTACTTCATTCGATCGATCTCATATTGGTTCCTAGGGCCTTGATCACACCCTAATGTGCACACTAAATTTCTTAAGAACATCTTGTATGTATGCATTTTGATATGGACCTAATGCCTCTTTTGCTCTATCTTGGTGAATCTCAATTTCTAAGACATAAGATGCCTCCCCGGAATCTTTCATACCAAAGTGCAAGGACAGAAACCTTTTGATTTCTAATAGCAGATTCTTATTAATTCTCATTAATAGGGTACCATCCATATATACCATAAGAAATAGGAATATCCCATTCTTAAACTTTGCATAAATTATCCTTCATATTTCCCTTAAACCCAAAATTGTTGATGGTCTTATTAAACTTGAGATACCCCTGTCTCAAGTCTTGTTTTAATCCATAAATAAATTTTTACTTAGGCTTTGTTCGGTTATTCTAATTACATGTGGATTGGAGTGTATTAAAATGGATTAGGATTAATTTTGACTTGCTATGGATTTAAATCGACTCAATACCATCCAATCCATAAGGATTAGCATCAAACTGAATAAGCCATTTTGATGGATTAGGGAATGTTGTCTTTGGATCCATATGATGCAACTCTAAATCAAAATAAGCGACAAGAACCATAATAACTCTAAAGTAATCTTTTGTCAAAATAGGTGAGTAGGTCTCATTATAATCAATTTTTTTCTCTAATTGAAACCTTTAGCTACAAGTATTGCTTTACATCTTTCCACGTCCTCTTTGGAGTCATGTTTCATCTTGTAGATCCATTTGCAACCTAATGTTTTTACTCCCTTAGAAATTTCTACTATGCTTCAAATTTGATTGGTACTCATTGATCTCATTCACTCCTATGGCCATAAGCCATTTTGATGAGTTAGGACTTCTCATGGCTTCCTTAAAAGAGGTAAGATCACTCTTGGTGTCTATATCCTTAATCATATAAATCACATCTTCACTTACGTAAACCTCACAATTATGGAGAATCATTGATTTCCTATTTGTCTAGGATCTTCTTATGTTTTTAATAGGTTCACCGCTCTCTTCATAAGGCCACTTTGGTTTCTCATCTATAGGGGCAGTGATCTGGGACACCATGGTTGAAGCCTCTAAGACACTAAAGTCTGCATTTGAAGGATCAACAACAAGTGATGCACTAATAGATGTTGCAACAACAACATGTATCGAGAAGAAAGGCTCAAAAAGCATAGGAGTTGAGGTGCAACTATCATTGTTTCAGGAACAGGGGACACAATAGAATTTATGTTCGGTGTGGGAGGCTAGCGTGGACTCACCCCAAATGGTAAATCGAGGGATTCGAATAGGGGGTTTATAGTGGTTCAGACTTGTGCCCTAGTCCAGTATACTATTGATCGTAGTATTGCTCTAAGGATTGCATTACAAAGGGTGCTTGAGTATTTCTCTAAGGATCACATTACAAAGGGTGCTTGTGTGAGAATAAGAGGAGAGTGCCCCTTTTATAGTTCAAGGGGGGTTCTTACAAGGGGACTTGTTGTCCGAAGGAGGACGTGACCTATTGTCTACAGTAGTCTTGCTGATGTTGTTCACCTGATGTCGTCTTCTGGTTCATGCATAGTCATACACCGAGTTTGGCGATCCCCCCATCTACCTGGTATACGGGTGTGATACCTAATTTTCTAAAAAGAAGTTACATTTCTTTTTTCTCTTTTATTTCGTGTTTTGTGTCATTGGGGTTTGGAGTTTTAGGAGGCATACCACAGAGAAACAGTAGATCTTTTTGGCATTTTTCGCTTTTGGCTAGGAGCTCAGATGAGAGAGCGAGTTTGGGCTATTGATCTCGCATCCGTTGGATGGGAGCCGCCCCCCTCTCCTCCCCATCCCTAGCCGACCCCTCTCCTCCTCCCCAATTCTTGCAGCCGTCCCCCTTCCCACCACCTTTGGCCACTGCCCCCCTCCCTCTCTTCCTCTTTTCAACTCTTGCAGCCGCCTCTCTCCCTTTCTTTCTCCCTTTCTCCATAGCAACAGCCACCCCCCTATCACACCCAACCCTAGCCGCCCCCACCATCTCCTCCTCTCCAAGGTGCAGCCCCTCTCCGCTTGGATCTCCTTCCTGTTCATGCAAGCCTTCAATTGGAGAATGGGTGGGAGGAAGAAGAAAGGAGAGAAGGAAGAACTCAAGGTGATCTTGTGGTTATTTTTTTTTATTTTGTGAGATAATTCATTTGGTTATTCGTTCACCTAAGCGAATTGGTAGAAGTGCTGTCCAGATTTTTGGTGGCGGGCGGACAACAGTAGTATTGGTAGTTTCTAGGGTTTTTGTGGGGGTAATTAGCTATAATCACTATGAAAATCATGTAGACCTTTGTCATATCTTTCCATAGTACTTATGCGTTCGATTTGGTGGTATATTCTAGGAGATATCGCATTTTGAACTCAGCTAGGTTGATGTCCAAAAACTGAACGTAGGGTGTACCTTGTCGGCTGTTTGGGGCCATCGAGATTTTGGAATTTAATTATCTTTTGAATACAACACTTGTGGGGAATTTTATTTAGATGCTTCTGGAGTTTTTGTTTGGTATCACTGCTGTTATAATTTTAAAGTTATGAAATTATCAAACAGCGCCGCTGTAGTTTGGTGGGTGATGGGGAGAGTTGTCGCTCGCGACGGGTTGGATTTGTGCGTAGGTGCGGCGTTGTTTATTAGCGTTTGTTATCTGGATTTGTGCACTAAGATGTGTGTCAAAAACAGGTGGTGGACTTCTGGATCGTACTTAGTGCCTTTCCCAAATCCTCAGTGAAGGCAAGTAAAAACAGTGATGGTTTATACCATTTGGTTGAATTATGTGTCCTCTTCTAGATTCATATAAGTATTGAATGTGTTTATCATCGAATTCCATTATAAGAATTGTCGTTTGAAGTTATTCATATTCTACTATTTACATATGTGAGGGCATTGTTCGAGCATGTTATATGTGTTGATTCTTATTTTGAAAAAGTGGAAGTATCTATTTAACACATGTTAAATGGGGTGGACCTATGTTGGTTTGTCATGCATAGTGCATCCATCATTCTTTGCATTGAAGTTTCGTCGGGATCGTATGGTCTGACCGTACCGGTACAATAAGCATCGTACGTTGCTTGAGGAGGGGTATGATGCAGCTTCATATCCTTAGAGGTATGAAGGCAGAAGTCATTATTGCATTTGTAGGCATATGCACTCATGGTGAAAATGTGGAACCTATCATGGATATATTAATATTGTGGATCTCCTCTTTGTGATTTTGGAACGAGGTGTTTGGTACTTTATATATTTGCTGCACTTTAATATTTGAGAAGGGAGTTGAAACTGCATGGTTGGTAAAACACTATTCGTTTTGCGTTGTCCAATTGTTGCTTGATTATTTTACTTGCTGAGATGTGTCATCTCACTCTTGCATTGTTTGATGCAGGCACTTGAACCTTGCTTGGGGAAAGGAGGGAAGTAGCAGCACGATCACTACACCCCTAAACAACTTTACCACTGCTTAGTAATGATTTTAATCAGTGGTTTTGGAGTCAAGGATGTTGGTTATTTTTGAAATAGTGTGTGCAAGTGGTCTAATTTGTTCTAGTCATTATGGTGGTCGTATTTTTGGTTAGTTGAATTAATTTTGTTCCTGAATGTTTACTTTTCTCTTGCATCATGATTATATACTGTGGATTACCTTTCTCTTGAATCATGTTTAAACACTTTGGTTCCTTTTTTTGCAACTTTCAAGGGAGGTGCTGCCGAATTTTCTTTCTATCTTTATCTTTTTATAATTACCAATTTGTGGGAAGGGTATTTGGTGACACCCAGTGTGTTTGGGAGCAATGGGGTGTTACAGTTGGTATCAAAGGGATAGGCTGTAGGTCCTAGCGAAGAAATGATGATAAATTGACACACTGCACATATAGGACGGGTTGCTTGCTTTACTATTGTTGTATTATGAATTATCAGTGCTAGTTTGATATTATTGGAAGTGGTGTTATGCCAATTTTATTTATTTACTTACTTACTCATGTGGCTGCAGTTATGCCGCCTCGTAGGGCTCGTGGTAGCCCGCAAGATTCTAGTGGGGATTCTATGAGTTTGGCGATAATGTTAGCCGCCATGCAAGCCATATAGCAGGAGTTGGCCATTCTGAGGCAAGCCATTCCTGTTGCTCCTGCTAGTGCTGCTCATGGTGCCAGTGGTGGAGGAGTTCCCAGGGGCGCTGTCCTTGCAGGTGCTTCTCCAGGTGGTGGGGCGGAGGTGCCCCTTCCCGTCATTGGACTCTCTCTGATGCAGTGGATGGGCATGAAGCTGGACGCCTTTAATGGCAGTGGTACTCCGGTTGAGGCGGCGGATTGGCTGACTTATGTGAAGGATAAGATGGATGTTTTCGAAATTGTGTATGGGGATCGTGTTCGTTTTGGCACGCAACTGTTGAAGGGGGAGGCTCAAATTTGGTGGAGAGGCATGCAGGCAGCTCACTCCTCTTCACCAGGAGTCCTGACCTGGGACGTTTTTATCAGGCAGTTTGAAAGGAGGTTCCACCTTCCTGGAGAAAATGAAGATTGATTTGTAGTCTTTCAAGCAGTAGAAGAAGTCAGTCACAGAATATGAAGTGGGCTTTAACAAGATGGTCTGCTTTGTTCCTCATGTGGCTTACAACGAATTGGAGAAGGCGAGCCAGTTTCGTCAGGGCCTAAAACCCTCTATTAGGCATGCTCTATGCGCCTTTCCGCTGGTGGATTTTCGTACTACGGTGGAGTAGGCATTGGGCGTGGAGATGCAGCATCAGTACACCATGTAATCTCAGAAGTCTTCGGGTGTTGATCAGCCTCGTGGCCAGGACGCGAGGAGGGGCAACACTGGGGGTCTAGTCCATAAGAGGGGAAAGTCCCAACACCAGCGCCACCACCCCTATCATGGCAAACCCTCTGAATTGAGTACTTCAGGAGGGAGTACTCAGAGGTATCGGGCTGTTCCTAAGCCCGGGCTAGGGTTGGTGCGTTTTCGTTGTGGTGAAGTGCATCGCCGTGTCGAGTGTCAGTGGAGTGGCAGGTGCTCTATCTGCAGCCAGGATCACAAGGATGTGGTGTGTAGGAGGAATCCCAATGGGAAACTCAAATGGGAGCAAGTGACTTCTTCCTCTTCGCAGGGTACTGTCAACATGATGTCAAGCGCTGAGCAGCAATTTTCTGTACCACCCCCTCAGCAGTAGTTCTATATGCTCGGGACTCCTCAATTCATGCCTATGCAGGGTTTCCCTCAGTACCTGGCTGCGCCTACTCCTGCAACGACCGCTCATGTGCCATCTCAGTTTAGAGCTCCATGTCTGCCTCATCCTGTGACTTCATGGGGTTCTTCTGTTAATTTCACTCTAGGAGCTTCCTCTTCCACGGGTGTTTCTGGAGCTTATGTGGTACCCTCTGCGGATGGCAGAGAGCAGGGAGACATGGTGACAGGTATGGTCTCAGTTGATTCGTTTGTTGCCCATGCTATTTTTGACTCTGGGACTAGTTATTTGTTTGTTTCGAAGAATTTTGTGTCGCATGCTGGTCTTTCGGTGCAGAGGATGGGTCACCCAATTGTGGTTAGTTCTACTAATGGCTCCATTAGTAGCTGTTCAGTCTGCCAGGGTTTCTCCGTCATTCTTGTTGATGAGGTCTTTTCAGCTAATCTTGTGGTGATTTCTCTGGGGTCATTTTATGTTATCTTGGGTATGGATTGGTTAACTCAGTATCGCGTAGTTATATCCTATTTTTGGAAGACGGTGTTATTGCAGGCGTCGTCGGGTAGGGAGGTGGTATTCTTGGGAAGTTCTCCAAAGTTCACTCTATCCTTGTTGTCCCAATTACTTCCGGATCGTCGGTCAAGGAAGTCAGGAATCTTTTTCTCCATGGTGGTGGAGAGTGAGGCTGCCTTGCGGGTGCAGGACATCCGTGTGGTGTGTGATTATGCCGACGTGTTTCCAGCGGAGCTTCTAGGCATTCCACCAGAGCGCGATGCGGCTTTTGAAATCAAACTGATTCCGGGTACGTAGCCTATTCATAACGCACCGTATCGGATGGCTCCAAAAGAGCAGGTTGAATTGAAGCGGCAATTGGACGATCTGCTGGCTAAGGGTTTCATTAGGCCTAGCAGGTCACCATGGGCTTTCCTGGTATTGTTTGTTGAGAAGAAGGATAAAAGCAAGAGGCTATGTGTGGATTATCGTGCTTTAAATCAAGTGACAATCAAGAATAAATATCCGCTACCTCGTATTGATGTTCTCTTTTAACAGTTGAGGGGTGCCCAGGTGTTCTCTAAAATTGATTTGAACTCTGGTTATCATCAGTTGAGGATTCGCGAGGAGAATATTGAGAAGACACCTTTTAGCACCAGGTATGGGCATTTTGAGTTTATCGTCATGTCTTTTGGCTTAACTAATGCCCCTACTGCTTTTATGGAAGCAATGAATAGGATGTTGCATGAGTTCTTGGATGACTTTGTGGTTGTGTTTCTGGATGATATTCTGATTTACTTGAAAATGGAGGAAGAGCATGAACGACATCTCCGTCTCGTTCTGGATGCTCTTAGGAAGAACCAATTCTATGGCAAATTGAAGAAGTGTGCCTTTTGGCTATCTGAAGTTGCTTTCCTGGGTCATGTGATTAATCAGCATGGCATTGCGGTTGACCCCAAGGATGTCGCTGTTGTGGTGGAGTGGAAGAGACCCTATAGTGTCTCAAAAATCCAAAGTTTCTTGGGACTTCCGGATATTATTGGCATTTCATGCCAAATTTTTCTAGCATTACTAAGCCATTGACTAGACTCTTGGAGAAGGGTGTTCTTTTTGTCTAGTCCAACGATTGCGAGGTTAGTTACCAGGCATTGAAGAACAAGTTGGTGAATGCCCCTATCTTAGCCTTGCCTGAGAGTGGTAAGCGTTTCACAGTTTATACGGATGCTTCTCATATTGGCCTTGGCTGTGTGTTGATGTAGGAAGGCAGAGTGATTGCTTATGGCTCGAGGCAGTTGAAGAAACATGAGGGGAATTATCCTACTCATGACCTCGAATTGGCTGTGGTCGTCTTTGCCCAAAAATCATGGAGGCATTATATCTATGGCGAATCTTGTGACATTTACACCGATCATAAGAGTCTCAAGTATATTTTCACTCAGAAAGAGCTGAATTTGAGGTAGCGATGGTGGCTTGAGTTGATAAAGGATTATGATCTATCCATTCAATATCACCCGGAGAAGGCAAATGTGGTGGTTGATGCCCTTAGCAGGACCGGTGTTCCAAAAGTGGCCATGCCTTTGATTGTAGATCTGGACCGTATGGGGATTGCATTGTGCTATGTCGGCACCGCTAGAGAGAAGACCCGGATGCTCATTCAATCCTCCCTTCTAGAGAGAGTGTGCGTGGCTCAGCAGTAGGATCGTTTGTTGCAGGAAGCTCGAAAGAGGGTCAGCGATGGTAAACCCCATGAGTTCATCATTGATGAGAATGATTTGGTTCGTTTTAGGGGCCGCCTTTGTGTGCCACAGAAATCAGAGGTGAAGATGGATATCTTGAGAGAAGCTCATAAAACGCCTTACACTGTCCACCCTGGCGAAACCAAAATGTACAGGGATTTGAAGCAAAACTTCTGGTGGAAGAGAATGAAGGTTGACGTTTCTAAGTATGTGGCAGCCTGTGAGGTGTGTCAGCGCGTGAAGGCCGAACATAAGAGGCCTGCAGGTTTATTGAAGCCATTGGAAATTCCATAGTGGAAGTGGGAGCATATTACCATGGATTTCGTGGTTGGCTTACCTCGTTCTCCTTGAGGTAGGGATGCTATATGGGTTGTAGTGGACCGCTTAACTAAGTCTGCACACTTTATTCCCATGAAGACCACAAATTCAGCTTCAGAGTTGGTTCCCTTGTATATGAAAGAAGTAATCAGGCTTCACGGGGTGCCTAAGTCCATTGTTTCAGATCAAGACTCCAAATTTGTATCCAAATTCTGGGAGAGTTTTCACAGTGCTTTGGGTACCAAGCTTTCTCTTAGTGTTGCTTTTCACCCTCAGACTGATGGTCAGTCGGAGCAAACTATCCAAACCTTGGAAGACATGTTGTGTGCTTGTGTTCTGTCTTGGAAGGGTAGCTGGGAGGATCATCTCGCCTTGGCTGAGTTCGCTTATAACAACAGCTATCAGGCTAGCATCAAGATGGCACCATATGAGGCCTTATATGGCAGGCGGTGTATCTCCCCTTTATGCTGGGAGACTTTGGGAGAAAGATCTCTAGTTGGTCCTGATTGGGTTTAATAGACATCTGAGAAGGTTCGGGAGATTCGTTAGAATATTTTGGCCACTCAGAGCTGTCAAAAGAGTTATGTTGATGTGAGGAGGCGAGACTTGGAATTTGCAGTGGGTGATCAAGTCCTTCTCGGCGTATCACCTACTAGAGGAGTCGTTTGGTTCGATGTCTCCATGAAGCTTAGCCCGAGATACATTGAACTGTTCTCTATCTTGGCTCGGGTTGGCAGCTTGGCTTATCGCTTGCAATTGCCGGAATCCATGGCAGGGGTGCACCCTATATTCCATGTCTCTATGTCGAGGAAGTTTTTGCGAGATCTGAACCATCAAATCGAGTTGGAACCGATTGATGTGCAGCAAGATCTGACTCTGGAGTGTCGCCCGGTGTGTATCTTGGAGTCCTCGGAGCGTGTCATGAGAAGGAGATCAATTAAGTATGTTAAGGTCTTGTGGACTAATCAGTCTGAGCACGAGGCTACTTGAGAACTTGAGGAGCTGATGTGGCAGAAGTACCTCGAACTTTTCATTATGGGTGAGTTTTTGTTTTCGCTGATCTATCTTTTGTCGTTTCGATAGAAGCGATGGAATTCGAGGTCGAATTCTTTTTAAGGGGGGTAGAGTGTGATACCCAATTTTCTGAAAAGAAGTTAAATTTCCTTTTCTCTTTTCTTTCGTGTTCTGTGTCATTGGGGTTTGGAGTTTTAGAAGGCATACCTCAGAGAAACAGTAGACCTTTTGGCATTTTTCCGCTGGGGCCGGGAGCTTAGATGAGAGAGCGAGTTTGGGCCGTTGATCTTGCATCCGTTGGATGGGAGCCCCCCCTCTCCTCCCCAACCCTAGCCGACCCCTCTCCTCCTCCCCAATTCTTGCAACCCCCTTCCCACCCCGTTTGGCCGCCCCCTTCCTCTCTTCCTCTCTTCCACTCTTGCAACCGCCTCTCTCCCTTTCTCCATAGCAGCAGCCGCCCCCATCACACCCAACCCTAGCCGCCCCCACCATCTCCTCCTCTCCAAGGTGCAGCCCCTCTCCGCTTGGATCTCCTTCGTGTTGGTGCAAGTCTTCAATTGGAGAATTGGTGGGAGGAAGAAGAAAGGAGATAATGAAGAACTCAAGGTGATCTTGTGGTTATTTTTGTATTTTGTGCTGCAATTCAGTTGGTTATCCGCCCCCACCATCTTGACTTGATGAAGGGTCCTTGCACCCCTACATGTTGTACCCTTCTCTGTGCCTCCTTCTTCTGCTTCTTGTTAGCCGGCTCTGAGCATGAACCGCCTGTTATCGGGAGCACAAGCTTCGGAGCCGAAGCAACTCTAGCTTTGAACGAAGCCATCAGCTCAGCAAGTGGATGTGAGTTCACCAGAGGTGGGCGCCAATGTTGGGGACTTGTTCTCAAATGCTATGAATTAAGAACAAGACAACACAAAAATGTTAAGTATAAATGTCCTTCGTCCGCTGAAGCATTATCTCCCCAAGGATTTAATGATCTTCGGACGAAGGTCAAGAGTAAGACATTACGAAGATTTCACCTTCGTAATCATACTTGTAAAACAACAAACAATAAGAAATGGAATGTGATGAGGACATCACTATGAGTACGACTACACCAGCAGCACCTCAACATCAAGCGCCACTTCCTTCATTAGCTGGGCCAATCACTCGGGCCCGTGCCAGAGATCTTAACTTCATCATTGTACTAAAGAATGAGGGCCCAGAAGAATAGACGACCAGCCCAACTGCGGCCCATAGTGGACGACCTAGGGTTGGCCGCCCCTAGGGGCTGCGCCCCCTCTCTATTTAAACAGGAGTTGCGCCTCCTTTGTTCTTCGAGTTTTGTTTTACGTTAGCCTTAGCTACTCTCGAACACGCGCAAATCTGCGCTGTCTTCGTGTATTCAGAACTCCACCCTCGAGTAATAGATTAGATTGCTCGCATCTTTTTCTTGTTCGTTCTTCGATTGCGCACAGGAAACGATCTTCGTGATAAGGCCGATCTCACATCAGCAAGGTCGGTAACCACAGGGAGTTGGTTCAGCGATTGCATTGGCGCCTTGGGCTTGCTCGTCGTAGTCGGATCGCAAGGGTCATCTTCCGCCAAATCGGAATTATCTCCTCTCGCCGAAAGATCGGGCACCTCAGCTACATCAATTGGTATCAGATTTTTAGGTTGATCGGTGAGTTTATCGAGTGTTTTTTTCCTACAGTCCACAAAACCACATAAAAATTCAGGTTAGACCTTATCCCAGCACCCTTTTGAGCCTCGCACTTTCTTTCAATAATCTGCATTGTTGAATTTGTGTGCTTTCGCGTCATTTGTTGCCGGTTGCATTGTATTCTTCCACCATTCAAACCCTAGCGCCGCCACCATCTCCCGTTTGATCATGCCACAAACCGAGTCAACATCGTTTCCTTGTTTTTCTCCTTCGGTTATGTAAAAAAAACAGAAAAAAAACAAACCGAGTCAACGACCGTTTCCTTGTTTTTCTCCTTCGGTTACGGAAAAAAATAGAAAAAAAACAAACCGAGTCAACGGCCGCTTCCTGGTTTTCTCCTTCGATTACGTCAAAAAAAAACAGAAACAAAAAAAAAGAAAACGAAGGAGAAAGGATACGGTTGTTTCATCCCGGTCGTTTTAAAACATAACTTGAGGTACCTTCCATAAAACGGGCATAACTTTTCGCTCGGGTGTCCAAAAAATCTGAAATTTTTACAGGAGCTTGTTGACACCATTCTGAGGCCGGCCAAACTGACCTACGGTCTGTTTGGGTTTCAAAAAAATTCAGGAAAATAAAGAAAAAAATTCATCAAAGTTCTCGCACGCTTTTCAGAGAACTTCCTGATTTTCTGTAGACCACATCTGAACTCTGTTTTAAGTGAAACTTCGTGTAGCTCCTATTTTGTTGCTTCTTGTGCTGAGAAAAATATCAAAAAAATCATACAAAAAAGAAAAATAAAATCACTTGTGATTCCTACTAGTGGCCTCGCTAGTACAATATTTACGGTACTGCCATTCTGCTAGTTCCATCCGTCCTTTGCACTTGTGGCCAGCAATATAGTTTCATGTTTTGCACTATAATTCAACTTTGCATTATTGTTTGGTCGTGCTAATCCTTGACTTGAGTGCAGCCTACCCAAAACTCCACATATTTCTACGACGAGAAGGTTTCTGTTTCTCCAGGCAATCGCTCATCCAATCTTTCACCGGTTCCACCTGTTGGTTGCAGTTCACCACTGTGGCTTGGTAAGAACGGATAAGAACTTGATAATAGCACTAGTGTGAGCGCCTTGTGAGCAGTACACCCCTGTTTTTGTCGTTGTTTTTTTCTCTTCTTTTGGTGTTTTGGTGTTTGCGCTAACTATGGCAGGAGCACACGACACGGTGGATGTCCAGATGCTGGAAGTAAGGGGACAAGTTGATGGACTTGCTGCTGACATTAGGACGATGCATGAACGGCTTGATTCAACGGTCACTTCGACGACCGAGCGTTTCAACCAGCTTGACCTTGCTCAAACGGCGACTCGCACCACACTCGACACCATCCTGGCACGCCTTGATGCGTTGACCACAAAGATGGAGCAGGAATACGGCGGTGACACTGAGCTGGACGATGGAGATCGCCGTGGTCGTGCACGCCGTGTGGTTCGTCATTCCCCTAATGACTTATTTTCTAAGATTAAATTTAAAATTCCATCTTTTAATGGTAAATATGATCCTGCTGCATATCTTGATTGGGAATTAGAGGTAGAACAGAAATTTTCATGCCATGATATTCTTGCTAATAGCCAAGTGAAGGCTGCCATTAGTGAATTTACTGATTTTGCTTTAATTTGGTGGCGTGAGTATAAACAAAAACTTACCATTAACAGTGTCACTACTTGGACCCAATTAAAAACTGTCATGCGCCACAGATTTGTTCCTTCCTATTATGCTCGTGATTTGCTTAACAAAATGCAGCGTTTTCAACAAGGTTCACAATCTGTTGAGGAATATTACCAGGAGTTACAAAAGGGTATGCTTCGTTGTGGTTTGGTTGAGTCGGATGACGCTGCTATGGCGCGTTTTCGTGGTGGTTTGAACAGGGAAATTCAGGATATACTTGATTATAAGGATTATTTTGATATAACCACATTGTTTGAATATGCTTGCAAAGCTGAACGTGAAGTGCAGGGACGGCGATCAAAGACATATACTAACTCTTTTGCAGGCCGGGGTCCGACACACAGCTCAACTCCTTCCAGCCCTGCACCTTCTACGCCTAGCACTACACCGCGCACAGGGACGACCAAGCCAGCGGCGCCCCCTGCCAAAGGCGCCGCTTCTTCCACAGGACGTACACGGGATATTCAGTGCCATCGTTGCAGAGGGTTTGGGCACATGATTCGGGACTTCCCAAACAAGCGTACCTTGCTTATACGTGACAATGGTGAGTACTCTTCAGCCAGTGATTCTGAGGAAACTAGTCATGCTATGATTGCCACTAACCATGCAGAAAATGAGGAAGTCCACGTTGATCCCATCGACGCCGATAGGTATGAGAGTCTTGTTGTGCAGCGTGTTCTCAGCACACAGGTTTCCTAGGCCGAAAAAAATCAGCGACACACTCTATTCCATACCAAGGGCGTTGTGCACGAATGGTCGATTCGCATCATCATCGATAGTGGCAGCTGTAATAATTTGGCAAGTACAGCGTTGGTAGAGAAATTATCCTTGCCCACTCGCACACACCCACATCCGTATCACATTCAATGGCTCAATGATGGTGGTAAAATAATGGTAACACGTTCGGTACGTGTCCCCTTTTCGCTGGGTTCTTATTCTGATTATGCTGATTGCGATGTTATTCCTATGGAAGCATGCTCTTTGTTATTGGGTCGACCTTGGCAATATGATACTGATAGTTTACATCATGGTCGTTCAAATCATTATTCTTTCATGTTTAAAGGCCAGAAAATAATTATACATCCAATGACCCCTGACCAAATTTTGAAAGATGACCTTACTAGGGCTGCTAAAACTGCACAACAAGTCAAATCGACATCAGCCGCACCTATTAAATCTGAAATCAAGTTGCACTCTCCTGTTTTACTTGCTACTCGTGCTGATTTTGATGATCTCCATGAAGCTCATATGCCCTGTTATGCACTTGTATGCTCGCGCATGCTTGTTCCGCTTGATGATGCACCGTCTTTGGATATACCCCCTGTTGTTGTTAACCTTTTGCAGGAGTATGCTGATGTTTTTCCTACAGACTTACCACCGGGTCTTCCTCCCCTCCGTGGCATTGAGCATCAGATAGATCTCATCCCCGGCGCTTCTCTTCCGAACCGCGCCCCGTACCGTACAAATCCAGATGAGACGAAGGAGATCCAGCGCTAGGTGCAGACGCTGCTAGATAAAGGTTACATTCATGAGTCTCTTAGCCCTTGCTCGGTTCCTGTTTTACTCGTTCCAAAGAAAGATGGGTCATGGCGTATGTGTGTAGATTGTCGTGCTATTAATAACATCACAGTTCGTTATCGATATCCTATTCCACGCCTTGATGATATGTTAGATGAGCTTAGTGGTGCCATTATTTTCTCTAAGGTTGATTTGCGTAGTGGTTACCATCAGATTAGAATGAAACTCGGTGATGAATGGAAAACGGCTTTTAAAACGAAATTCGGTTTATATGAATGGTTGGTTATGCCATTTGGATTGACTAATGCTCCGAGCACCTTTATGCGTTTAATGAACGAAGTTCTACGGGCCTTCATAGGTTTGTTTGTTGTTGTTTATTTCGATGATATCCTTATTTACAGCAAGTCTATAGAGGAGCATTTAGAACATTTGCGTGCTGTTTTTGATGCTTTGTGTGCTGCTCGCTTGTTTGGTAACATGGAAAAGTGCACATTTTGCACGCAACGTGTCTCGTTTCTTGGTTATATGGTTACTCCGCAGGGCATTGAGGTGGATAGCAGCAAGATTGCTGCCATTCGGGAGTGGCCTACACCGACGACGGTCACACAAATTCGGAGCTTTCTTGGACTTGCCAGTTTCTACCGCAGATTTGTTCATGATTTTAGCTCCATTGCAGCGCCTCTACATGAGCTTACAAAGAAAGATGTACCGTTTGCTTGGAGTGATTCGCAGGAGGTAGCGTTCAGCACTTTGAAAGATAAGTTAACCCAAGCTCCCCTCTTGCAATTGCCTGATTTTAATAAAGTTTTTGAGCTTGAATGCGATGCTAGCGGTATTGGGCTAGGTGCTGTTTTGTTACAAGAAGGAAAACCAGTTGCTTATTTTAGTGAAAAATTAAGCGGTGCTAGTCTGAAATATTCTACTTATGATAAGGAGCTTTACGCTTTAGTGCGCACTTTGCATACCTGGCAGCACTATCTTTGGCATCGTGAGTTCATAATTCATTCTGATCATGAGGCTTTAAAACATATTCGTACCCAAAAAAATCTGAACCATCGTCATGCTAAATGGGTCGAATTCATTGAGTCCTTTCCTTACATTATTAAACACAAGAACGGGAAGGACAATGTTATTGCTGATGCTTTGTCTCGTCGCTATACCATGCTGTCACAATTAGATTTTAAAATATTTGGTTTGGACACTGTGAAGGATCAATATGTTGACGATGCTGATTTTAAAGATGCTTTCGACCATTGTATTAATGGGATACCATGGGGCAAATTTCACATACAGAATGGGTTCCTGTTTCGCGCTAACAAGCTGTGTGTTCCAGCTAGCTCGGTTCGTCTTTTGTTGTTACAGGAAGCGCATGGAGGCGGTCTCATGGGGCATTTTGGCGTCTACAAGACGCATGAGGTGTTGGCTGCCCACTTCTTTTGGCCTCGGATGCGCGCTGATGTTGAGCGCCTTGTTGCACGCTGCACTACTTGTCAGAAAGCTAAGTCACGGTTGAACAACCATGGTTTGTATATGCCTTTGCCTGTCCCTTCTTCTCCTTGGCTTGATATTTCTATGGACATTGTTTTGGGCTTGCCTAGAACTAAGAAGGGGAGAGATAGTATTTTTGTGGTTGTTGATAGATTCTCTAAAATGGCTCACTTTATACCTTGTCATAAAACTGATGATGCTAGCATTGTTGCTGAATTGTTCTTTAGAGAAATTATTCGTTTACATGGTATTCCAAAAACAATAGTCTCTGATCGCGATGCTAAGTTTCTAAGCCATTTTTGGAGATCTCTTTGGAATAAATTGGGAACTAAATTGTTGTTTAGCACTACTTGTCACCCTCAGACTGATGGACAAACTGAGGTAGTAAATAGAACTTTATCTACCATGCTTAGGGCTGTTTTAGACAAGAATTTGAGACGTTGGGAGGATTGTTTGCCTCATGTTGAATTTGCTTACAATCATGCCACACATTCTTCTACAAAGATGTGCCCTAGGGCACCTATTGATTTGATTTCACTTAATGCTACGAACGCCCCACATGTAGATGCTGCTGCACATGTTGAACAAATGATTACCATACATGAACAAACGAAACAGAACATTGCTGCTACTAATGCAAAAAATCAGGTTGCTGGTAGTAAAGGAAGAAAACTTGTTACTTTTGAGCCAGGTGATATGGTTTGGTTGCACTTGAGAAAGGATCGGTTTCCTACTTTGCGTCGTTCTAAATTAATGCCTCGTGCTGCTAGTCCTTTTAAGGTGCTAACAAAGATTAATGATAATGCTTATATCCTTGACCTGCCTGCGGAATTTGGTGTTTCCACTAGTTTTAATGTTGCAGATTTGAAACCATATATGGCCGAGGATGAGGAGTTGCCGTCGAGGACGACTTCACTTCAAGAAGGGGAGGATGATGAGGACATCACTATGAGTACGACTACACCAGCAGCACCTCAACATCAAGCGCCACTTCCTTCATTAGCTGGGCCAATCACTCGGGCCCGTGCCAGAGATCTTAACTTCGTCATTGTACTAAAGAATGAGGGCCCAGAAGAATAGACGACCAGCCCAACTGCAGCCCATAGTGGACGACCTAGGGTTGGCCGCCCCTAGGGGCTACGCCCCCTCTCTATTTAAACAGGAGCTGCGCCTCCTTTGTTCTTCGAGTTTTGTTTTACGTTAGCCTTAGCTACTCTCGAACATGCGCAAATCTGCGCTGTCTTCGTGTATTCAGAACTCCACCCTCGAGTAATAGATTAGATTGCTCGCATCTTTTTCTTGTTCGTTCTTCGATTGCGCACAGGAAACGATCTTCGTGATCAGGCCGATCTCGCATCAGCAAGGTCGGTAACCACAGGGAGTTGGTTCAGCGATTGCATTGGCGCCTCGGGCTTGCTCGTCGTAGTCGGATCGCAAGGGTCATCTTCCGCCAAATCAGAATTATCTCCTTCGCCGAAAGATCGGGCACCTCAGCTACATCAGAATGTAAAGTATAAAATGAATTCATATATTTCATTATATGAATATATATGAATATATAAGTATTAAAACATAATATTTGAGCACATTTATACCTTCACCTTGGCGGAAAGCAATAATTCAAGCGTAACGTGCCAGTGATTACAAGATCGCTTGAACAGTGTCGAGGTACTGTTCACCTATTTATAGGCACAGGGTGCAACCTGCGCAAAATTACATTTATGTCCTTTACAATCGATTACAACAATGACATGAAACATCATGGGTCTTTTAGGTCAATTCATCTTTAAGTCGGTTCGACCCTTCATCTTGGGATCTGTCTTCATGCCGAAGTTGTCTTCGTGCCGAAGCTTTATAGGTAGTAGCTTCAGCGCTTGCTTCTGAGAAGACCTTTCGAAGGTGTTCTTTTTAGGATATTCGCCTACGAAGCATACCCCCAACAGAGTCCATTAGGGGTAGCTCCTAGGGTTGTGCACGCCCCTAACCTCTATTTTAATAGTAGCCACAACCACATTAGAGTTTGGGTTTTCCTTAGATTATTTTCTCCTCGAACAGTAGCCGCCATCGGCTTGTGAGACCTCATCTCGTAATCAACAAGGTTTGGTTGTGTTCTTCCTATTCTTACTTGTGTTCTTGATTGCGCTTGCGGGGATAAGCCTTCGTGGCAAGGTCACTGTGTCTCACGGGTGGTAACTAATGGAGCAGTGGTGTAGTGATTGCGAGGAGCCATTCGTTTGGAGCCTTGGATCATCAACGTCGAGATCTCCACCCAATCAAGTTATCGTACCTCACGAAAGATCGGGCCTTCGTATCCCATCACCTTTGACGTGTCGTGGCCTCATCCGAGATGGTGTGTGGTGGCGGCGTGCCTTACCATGGCTGGCGTGGGGGTAACCATGCCTACCTTGCCTCTACATCAGGCGGGTACATATGTGCTCCTATCGTGTGTGACAGGAGGGCATGGCACAGGGACCCACAGATGTATAGGCCACCATTGTAAGATTGTGCCTCTCTGCCTCTCTGAGTTGCTTGGCAGTGAAAAGCATCTAGGCCTCTAATTGGTTTTAGTGATTAATGACAGCGTAAGATTATTGTGACTAACATATGTTTTGCAGGCTACACGATAAGTTAAGTCACAATGCAGGTAAATTGGACTTCAACAAAATAGCCTAGATGATGGAAATCAGATAAATGGCTAAGGAAGGATGTCTAAAACTGCTAATTCTATGTGTGGAAGGAGTTGTTGGACACTTAGATTAGAAATAGGCCTTTTATTTTGTTTTTAGCCGTACTATAAGGGGGGGTTTCAGATGAGTAACTTGACCTAGACTTGTCTCATGTAGTATTGTAGCATAAAACTAGTGCTAGGTCTCCCACGAAGGTCCACGAAAAAGTTAGAGCAAAACCGATTCTAAAAACACTTAGAAAAAGTGAAAGCTCTCTTGTGAGTTTTGGTGTTTGGATGACAACTCAATTAAAGGACTAACAAGTGTACTAAGTGTTGAACAGGTGCTTAAGGTAAAGCTAACAAGGTTCAACAAGTGAACAAGTGTGATGGTCCAAGGACTAGATGATGATAGATAATGGGCATCACAAGTAAGATGGACATTGCAAAAGTGATACTCGGGTGCGTAGCTCGGAGACAACTGATCAAGGCAAGGACGGAGGCAAGAAGAGATTCGAGGTACCAAGTGCATGGGAGAAGGTCAAGAAGGCTGAGGAACCCAAAGCCAAGGGTGAAGAAGAAGGCTTGCAAAGTCAAGGGTGATCGAGTTGAGAACTGCTACAGCACATCAAGGATCACTACATAAGGACATGACTTACAACCAATGAGGCAACAGCTACAGTTATGTGGTGTAAGTCATAAGGCTCAAGATCAAGCTCGAGAAATGAACAAGGGAGTTGGAGCTCAGATATGTCAATCTAGATCAAGTCAAGTTGACTTAATGGTTTAGAGTCCAACATCGACCTCAAACATGCCAAATTGGGTAAAATGGTGAAAAAGGTTAAGTATGTAAGGTTTGAGTGTTCAACCATGTTGCATACACCTCTTACTACAAATTTGGTGCTTTGGTTTGCTCTCTAACTCTTTCTGTAGAGAAAGTACCATTCTGAGCTCTGTTGGAGGAGAAACAGAAAAGCTAGGAGAAGAACAAGAAAGATGTAAGTTTCTAGGACTAAATCAATTGGATTATACTCTAAATGTGTTTGTTTAAGTCTCAGGAAAATCCTCTCAAAAGTTGAAGTCAAACGGAGAAAGAACGGAGGAAAAATCACTTAGTGTGCTGTTGGCTGGTGCACAGGACAGTGAATAGTAGCTGTCCGGTGCACAGGACAGTGAATAGTAACTCTGTCCGGTGCACAGGACAATGAATAGTGCTGTGTCCGGTGCACAGGACAGTGAATAGTCGCTGCGTCCGGTGCACAGGACAGTGAATAGTGCTGTGTCCGGTGCACAGGACAGTGAATAGTGCTGTGTCCGGTGCACAGGACAGTGAATAGTACCTGTCCGGTGCACCAACGGCTAGCTGTTCCAGAGAAGGAAACTGCCAATCAGATCCGTTACTGTTCACTATCCGGTGCGCCACCGGACAGTCCGGTGCACCCGCAACCAGGGAAGGCTGGGAGCTTCCAAATGAAGCTCCAACGGCTCCTAGGCCATTTGGGACTATAAAAGGGACCCCTAGGCGCCTCAAACAAGTACACAAGTGCAGCCAACAAGTCCATACACCATTTGGATCAATTCTTTCTCTCCCTCTCTTGTGTATCTCTCTAGTTTGTGTAGAGGCGAAGTTATAAGCCTTTAGAGAGAGGGGAAGTGCTGCTGAGAGCTAGAGCAAAATCTTGAGTGCATTGTTACTCTGTCGGAGTGCTGTTGAGAAGATTGTAAGCAGCCACGACATCGTTGTAACTGATATCAACATAGTGGAAGGCTCTATCTGTCGCCCGACAGATCTGAGCAAATGGAGGAAGGAGTTGAAATAGACTCCAAGCCAAGGTGTGGCTAACTCCAACGAGGACTAGGCAAGCATTTCAGGCTTGGCCGAACCTCGGGATAAATCCCTGTGTCTGTGTGCTCTGCTCTATGCTGTGTGTTGTTTCTCTGTCTTATTTGTTGTTTATACTTGCACTTTAATATTTATATGTGCTATAAGCTGTCTTCGAAGTGCAGGGTATTTTAAGACAGGGACTTCAATTCCGCTGCAACCTACTCGAAGGGTCCTTCATTCCACTGCGATCCAGCCTTCGAGTAGAGTAAGAATTTCCAGTTATAAAGTGATAATTTTTATTCGCCTATTCACCCCCCCCCCCCTCTAGGCGACATCCAGATCCTGTTCCCGGGCAAAGGGAACTTTCAATTGGTATCGGAGCTAGGCCTCTCCAGTGTGGGCTTAGCCGTCCGGAGATAACGATGTCGTCACAAGAGGTAACTGTAGAACTTCTTTTAGGCAATGGCTCTAATTACAAATCTTGGTCTGTCTCTATTTATAATGCTTTCATGAGTGTTGATCCTGATTTGAGACAGATCTTTAGTAGAAGTATTTTTCCATCTGATATTAGTAAAAATCCCTCTAATGATGAACTAAGATGTTTATCTCTCAATCATCGTGCTTGCAACATCTTAGTTGATTCTCTTTCTAGAGGTGCTTATTTTGCCATCATGAGTAGTGATAATGATTTATTTGTTGATGCTCATGATTTATGGAATAGAATTAAAGTAAAATATTGTGTGGCAAATTGTACTCCCTATATTGCTTGTGATGCTAACCTTTCAAAGGGAGAAGATCAAGAACGATGGGCACCCAACGATGAATCCACCTCGTCGACAGGTTTGGTCTCCACTAATAATAAGTGTTTTATTGCTAACAATGACGGTGGAGACAAAAGCCATGATGAGGAGGAATATGAGGATGATAGCGAGAATGAATCTTCATCACCTCAAGGTACATTTTCCTATTTGGCTTCCACTGACATTAATGACAGGGAAAATGAGACCGATGATGTGGAAGAAGAGGAGATTCGCCGTTTCTACATCCATCTCAACAAAGAGGACAAGGCACTCTTGGTTAAGCTGTTGAGAAGGAACAAGGAACAAGGCGAGACGCTTCTCAGGCTAGAGGAGTCCCTCATCAAAGCCGACAACAGCCTGGAGAAGATGACCAAAGAACATGAGAAGCTAAAACGCTCTCATGATGATTTGGTCCAAAGGTATGAATATGTTTTAATTGAGCAAAGAAATAGTCATGATGCATTATCTAATATTGCTCAACTCAATATGGAAAATTCTATGCTTAAGAGTCAAGTAGAAACAATGGACTTAGAAAAACGTGCTCTAGGTAAAAAGTATGATATGTTATCATATTCTCATAATAAATTAGTTGATGACCATATCATGCTTAATGTTGCTCATGAGGTTATAATTGCAAACTTAAATTCATGGGAACCTCATTCTCGCACGTATGCGCATTTGAATTGTATATCACCATGTGCTAACCCCTGTTGCTCAAAAGAAAGCCAATCATTGATTGAGCAACAAGTTTTAGGGTCACAAAAGAAATTGTGTGGGAACAAGAAGCAAAGACAACTGAGGAGAAGACACATTGCTCAACTCTCTCAAGATATCCACGGGCGCGTGGTGAAGAAGCTTGAGAAAGGAAAAACTACAGCAAGTGTCAAGCTCAATAAGAAAAATGTTCCTAAAGATGAAGAAATCAACATGAGCTTGGAAAAAGGTAAAGATTCAATTAATCATGTTGTTTGCACTGACCTTCTCTCCATGTCATTCAAGTACAAAAAGGGAAAAGGAAAAAGGAAGTGTTTCAAGTGCAAGAAGTTAGGCCACCTCATCGCGTCTTGTCCGTACAAAGACAAGAATGAAGGGACAAGGAGTTGTTTTGGATGCAACAATCAGGACCACACGATCACTTCATGTCCGGTCATGAAGAATCAAGGATGTGCATCCTCCAAGGTGGCCCTCACCAAGGAAAATGACAAACAGCAAGCGTCATGTCAGATTGAGCGACGCTTCTGCTACAAGTGTGGTGAGCAGGGTCATATATCAAAGGTATGTTATAAAGGTAAGATTCCTAAACAAGTGAATTTGTGTCAATCTTATTCGCGTAGGAAACCCAAACCATACACTTGTGCTAGATCTATAACGAGATCACCTAGAACTAGCACAAAGGCAATTTGGATACCAAAGGCACATTTAGATGATCATTATGTACCCATCCCGAGATGGGTACCAAACTGTACTAACTAGACCATGCAGGTGCCTTGAGATGGACTGGAGACCATGGGAAAGCTTAAGACGGTTATCTAAAACTATATGCTTAAGCTATTAATTGTTTTGGTGTTTATTGACCCAAGGTTGAGTTATTGTGAAACACTAATCCCATGTTCATCTCAAGTGAAATAAGGTGTATAGGTCCTGAATCATTATTGGTGAATCAAGTAAAGGACTTCGATGAGAATCTACAACTTGCTCTCCAAAGGATGGTACCCATGTATTTTAAGTACATAATTGCAATTTAGTATTGCTCTTAAGTTGGCTTGTTGTGCTACCTGTCTTGGGAGTAGTTATGCTTTATGATTGCCTCTGTTAAATGAATCATAATGATGTTTGCTTAATCATGACTGGTGCTATATCTTTTGAACCATTCATGGGTAGCTCTTTCATTTGTTATATCCACAACGATTAACTCTCTTGGTGTATATGGATAAACCTCTTTTTGTAAGTCATGCTATGTGCAATTATGACATTTTGTTTAGTCCATGTTCACATGATTACTCTAGTTTAGTACTGTGTGAATTTCAAATCCATGTCGTGCCCTTTTGAGCTATAAGGTGCATGAGCAAAAGGAGCCCTGAATTGGTGATAACAAGTGCTCTCATAAAGGCAAAGGTATGGAAAATGGAACTGTGCAATTTTATATGAATATCTTGAAGTTCCATTGATAGTGATCATAGCTGTGTTCTTGCATTTCAATTGGTAATATCTTGGCTTAGGTAATTTATGCCTTTAAAATGTTGTTTCTTTTGTGCACCTAAGAAACCTTCTTAATTATGACATGCTTAGATATTTCGCTTTATATACATGATTGTGTTGATCTTCAATTGGTATATGCAATGATAGTTAAGTATGAAGCATGTCCAAGTTGCGTAAATGTTAGACTTCCTGTGAGTATTCAATTGGCTTAGGTGGCACTGAGGTGTGCATTGTTGTGTTTAGTCAACCTTTCATTTAGCCTTCAATTGGTGTTAAGTGGCGTTTCATTTGATATTCAAATTGGCATCTTTGGGTGATGAAAGTGGGAGAGTATGCCTTGACCAAGGTATGTTGTGATCCCCTCTAGTTCTAAGGAAGCTAGAATGTGCAAAGTGCAAGTCATTCAAATACTTGATGCACAACTTGAGGGGGAGCACACATAACTTGTGTCTTTTGAGACTAACTGTTTCTTGAGCAATCTTGTACAGTCTCTAGGTGGAAAAGAGAAGATAAGCAAGAAATGGAGCAATCAGGACTTGGGTACCTCTGTAAGTCAAGAAATTGGTATCTCAAGTTGTGAGTAAGTGCATATTTTTAGATTGCTCATGCTCTATAATATCTGGTGATAATAGATGCTTATTCTTAAATATCATGGAGCCATGATAATAAATGAACTTTGCGATTGGTATCTTTAAATTGGTATCTTTCAATTGGTAGCCGTAATAGTCCGCTTCAATTGACATCTTTTGATAATCATGAGAATAGAAGTTTCTTATTGTGCCCAATACTATAACTTGTTCTAAGTTTGGTGTCTTAGCAACAAGAAAAAGTTAGGAGAAAGAATCAGGCACAAGTGTGGAGAAGCTCTCGAGAGATTAACTACTTTCAAGATGGGAAGTACACTACAACATGGTAAAGGTACAAAAGGAAGTATTAATCTTTTTGCATATATATGTATCTTACCCAAATGTTGATAGGGCATATGTTCAATAAGTAAGGGGGAGTTTTGATAGTCGTTTTTCCTCCTTAACACCCTGCTGTCCCTTGACATCATCCTATGTTCTTGCTTGAGTATGGTTTTTGGTGTTTGATGTCAAAGGGGGAGAATTTGTGTATTAAAGCTTATCTCAACCTGAGAGGAAAGCTTATCCTAAGGGGTGATGTGTGAGTTTGAGCTTTGTCAAGTGTGATATTCATACGCTTCTTGCAGTATTATATGTGTTGCATCATATGGTTTAGTGATTCCGCTGTGATGAATTATTTGGCTTCTACAGTGTAATAGATAGTCATGTGGTTAATGGTGCTTTAAGATTGCTTTAAATTAGTGTCTTAGTTTGAATTGGTATCTTAATGGTGAATAGTGGTAGGTTGATATTCCTGTGATATATCCACTAAATTGAATGATGTTTAACTCTGATTACATGCATTTGTGTGTTATAGCATCATGGTTTGATTCTTGACACAAAGCATCCCAAAAAGTGCTAAGGTGTAGAAATGTTTCGAATTGCCTAAGTATGTGCAAATTGGCGTCTGAGGCCAAAATTATGTTTTTGAAGTAAGCACATATTTAGGGGGAGCATTCTATAAACTTAGAATTCAAAATTTGTGCTTCAAATCTTATTCTTATGTAAGCTTTAATTGTGTTGCCATCAATCACCAAAAAGGGGGAGATTGAAAGCTCTCTTGTGAGTTTTGGTGTTTGGATGACAACTCAATTAAAGGACTAACAAGTGTACTAAGTGTTGAACAGGTGCTTAAGGTAAAGCTAACAAGGTTCAACAAGTGAACAAGTGTGATGGTCCAAGGACTAGATGATGATAGATAATGGGCATCACAAGTAAGATGGACATTGCAAAAGTGATACTCGGGTGCGTAGCTCGGAGACAACTGATCAAGCCAAGGACGGAGGCAAGAAGAGATTCGAGGTACCAAGTGCATGGGAGAAGGTCAAGAAGGCTGAGGAACCCAAAGCCAAGGGTGAAGAAGAAGGCTTGCAAAGTCAAGGGTGATCGAGTTGAGAACTGCTACGGCACATCAAGGATCACTACATAAGGACATGACTTACAACCAATGAGGCAACAGCTACAGTTATGTGGTGTAAGTCATAAGGCTCAAGATCAAGCTCGAGAAATGAACAAGGGAGTTGGAGCTCAGATATGTCAATCTAGATCAAGTCAAGTTGACTTAATGGTTTAGAGTCCAACATCGACCTCAAACATGCCAAATTGGGTAAAATGGTGAAAAAGGTTAAGTATGTAAGGTTTGAGTGTTCAACCATGTTGCATACACCTCTTACTACAAATTTGGTGCTTTGGTTTGCTCTCTAACTCTTTCTGTAGAGAAAGTACCATTCTGAGCTCTGTTGGAGGAGAAACAGAAAAGCTAGGAGAAGAACAAGAAAGATGTAAGTTTCTAGGACTAAATCAATTGGATTATACTCTAAATGTGTTTGTTTAAGTCTCAGGAAAATCCTCTCAAAAGTTGAAGTCAAACGGAGAAAGAACGGAGGAAAAATCACTTAGTGTGCTGTTGGCTGGTGCACAGGACAGTGAATAGTAGCTGTCCGGTGCACAGGACAGTGAATAGTAACTCTGTCCGGTGCACAGGACAATGAATAGTGTTGTGTCCGGTGCACAGGACAGTGAATAGTCGCTGCGTCCGGTGCACAGGACAGTGAATAGTGCTGTGTCCGGTGCACAGGACAGTGAATAGTGCTGTGTCCGGTGCACAGGACAGTGAATAGTACCTGTCCGGTGCACCAACGGCTAGCTGTTCCAGAGAAGGAAACTGCCAATCAGATCCGTTACTGTTCACTGTCCGGTGCGCCACCGGACAGTCCGGTGCACCCGCAACCAGGGAAGGCTGGGAGCTTCCAAATGAAGCTCCAACGGCTCCTAGGCCATTTGGGGCTATAAAAGGGACCCCTAGGCGCCTCAAACAAGTACACAAGTGCAGCCAACAAGTCCATACACCATTTGGATCAATTCTTTCTCTCCCTCTCTTGTGTATCTCTCTAGTTTGTGTAGAGGCGAAGTTATAAGCCTTTAGAGAGAGGGGAAGTGCTGCTGAGAGCTAGAGCAAAATCTTGAGTGCATTGTTACTCTGTCGGAGTGCTGTTGAGAAGATTGTAAGCAGCCACGACATCGTTGTAACTGATATCAACATAGTGGAAGGCTCTATCTGTCGCCCGACAGATCTGAGCAAACGGAGGAAGGAGTTGAAATAGACTCCAAGCCAAGGTGTGGCTAACTCCAACGAGGACTAGGCAAGCATTTCAGGCTTGGCCGAACCTCGGGATAAATCCCTGTGTCTGTGTGCTCTGCTCTATGCTGTGTGTTGTTTCTCTGTCTTATTTGTTGTTTATACTTGCACTTCAATATTTATATGTGCTATAAGCTGTCTTCGAAGTGCAGGGTATTTTAAGACAGGGACTTCAATTCCGCTGCAACCTACTCGAAGGGTCCTTCATTCCACTGCGATCCAGCCTTCGAGTAGAGTAAGAATTTCCAGTTATAAAGTGATAATTTTTATTCGCCTATTCACCCCCCCCCCCCTCTAGGCGACATCCAGATCCTGTTCCCGGGCAAAGGGAACTTTCAAAAAGTGATGGAGTGCCTCTGCTGGGTTACTGGACCAGTCTAGTGGCACATTGGACTATCCGACCAGAGGTGATGAGGACATCACTTCTATACATACAATGAATGGACCGATAACACGATCGCGTGCACGACAGCTAAATCTCCAGGTACATTCTACCCTAGTCAATTGTGTTTCAGAGCTTACGCTTGGGGCCATGGATGTTTTGAGGATTAAGAACCTTGGAGAGGACCAGCACGGACTTGGGAAAGGCCTAGGTGTTGAGGAGGAGGAGCAAGGGCGTCCACAATAGGAAGGAGATCAAGTTCGAGTCAGCTGTGACTCCATCTCGGGTTCCAGGATCAGTCTGCTCTAAAATGGACTCCCAAGATGCATCCGGACTCTGATTGCGACGGACTAGATATGGTTGGAAAGATAACGAGATTATTTAACCAACCCAACTGGTTTCACCCTAAAATTCAACCGGAGTCAACGGGAATCGTCGAAACAAGTCAGCGTTCAGATTCTGTTTTGGTGCTGCGACACCGTCTGTTGGGCCATTGGGCCGTGTATCGCGTCGGAGCCCATTAGGGGCGAGTCCAGGGGTCACGCACGCCCTAATACTCTATTTATTCAGTAGCTGCCGCCACATTTAGGTTTGGGTTTTGCTTAGATCAATTCTGTCATCGAACAGTATCGCCGTCATCGGTTTGTGAGACCCCATCCCGTAATCAATACAATTTTGGTTGCGTTTCTTTCCTGTTCTTGCTTGTGTTCTTGATTGCGCTTGCAGGGATAAGCCTTCGTGGTGAGGTCATTCGTGTGTCACGGGTGATAACCAACGGAGCCGTGGTGTAGTGTTTGTGAGGAACCGTTCGCTCGAAGCCTTGGATCATCAACGTCGAGATCTCCACTCAATCAAGTTATCGTATCTCACGGAAGATCGGGCCGCGTCTACTATCAAGAGGGGCCTCCCTGTGCTTAGTCTAGCAGTGGGCACCGGACCGGTCCGATGGCCCACCGGATCGATCTTCTAGAGAGCCCTGCAAACTAGGTCTGCTAGCCTGGCGCACTGGACTGGTCTGGTGGCCATTCGCTGACACGTCGTACCAGGTGAGTGTAATGGCTAGTTCTGACAGCTAGCCATTGGTGGCGCACCGGACCAGTCCGGTGCTCCAGCCGGTAGCCTGTATTGGAACGGCTAGTTTTGGTTGGTTAGGCTATTTATACCCCTCCGCCAACCATATCCATTGTCTTGTTGCCTCAACCATATAGCATTCATTGCTTTGAGCTTGCAAGTCCCATTTGCATAGTGAGGAGATTACGAAATCATAATCCCATGATTAGCGCCTCATTAGTACAAGAGAAAGCCACCTAGAGCACCCACCACTAACATTAGGCTTGTCATGGTCAAGTGAAAGTCTAGAGCTTGTTGCTCTTGATGATCGGGATCACCTAGACGGCTTTGTGGCGATTGGAGCTCGGTGGTCACCCTGGAAGCATTGTTGGTGACCCGGCTCGGAGTTGTTTGTGGTCGTGAGGGATCCACCGGAGAGGCAAATGATCATCTCATAGTGAGCACTTGGTCCTTGTGCGGACTAAGGGGGAGCGATATCCTTGCGCGGGTGCTCCAACGAGGACTAGTGGAGAGTGCTGACTCTCCATATCCTAGGAAAAATTTGGAGGAGTTTTTTTGCCCTTTCTTTACATTCTGCATTTACTTTGAGCAATTTACTATGTGTATTTGCATTCCGAGTATTTGCCATGATGACTTAGGGTTTGCTTAGAGTTTTCTAGCTTTTGTGATCTAGCTAAGTAGTTGGATGAAGTTAGGCTCTTGTTTAGTGTTTAATCTTTTGCAAGAAAATTAGAGAAGCACAATTCACCCCCTCTCTTAGGTACCGTGATCCTTTTAGGCAGGACCTAGTCGTTCGTCCCACCGCACAAAGTTGCTCGACAGGACTTGGTCAGCCGTCCGTCTCGTAGAGTTGCTCAGCAAGACCTAGCCGGTCCATCTCATAGAGTTACTTGACAAAACGGTCGTTCTGCCTCGTATAGTTGATCCGGTCCGTCTTAGGCCTTGTTCGTTTCTAGCGGATTGGTGGGTCGGAACGATTCCTAACCGGATTGCTTTTCTAATTTATATAAACTTTGATTAGGTAGAATGATTCCAGGTGTAATCCGACACAAACGAAGAAGGCCTTAAGAGTTGCTTGGTAAGACGGTCGTTCTGCCTCCTAGTGTTGATCGATAAGACTTGGCCGACCTAGATGTGTAGTGTTGATCGATAAGACTTGGCCGACCTAGATGGGCTACCGTAAGCTATAGGCTTACTTTAGGGTACCCAGGAACGGTATCCGTCACCTCTCAATTCCTCTCCAAGGGCTTGCGCACTTGACGATCTAAGAAAATCTTATTATAGATTATAAAGCAAAGCCTGACATACCAATAATTAGAAAGTGCCGTCGGGTTTCGATAAATCATTATTTACATCAAATGATCTGATCTAAACAAGTAGTTTAACAACTATTTTTTATTCAAAGTTATTTACATGAACTAGCCTCCCTTTATTCTCTCTCGTTTTTACTACACCTCGGAACAGGGTGTGCTCATCATGAAGCCTCTTCAGTGATATTGTTATGCGTCTCATTCTCATCTTTGGGCCTGCAGGTTGAGCTTTGAACTGGTTCCTCTGAAGATGTATTTTGAGCCTGCCACAGGGCAAAAGAAACTAAGCGAGGATACATAAGGAGTGCGCCAAATGAAACAATTGCTGATCTTAGTAACTAATCTAATATTCTTGCCTTTTACATCAACTGAAACCCAAAAACAATAATGAAAACGGTGCTAACCCTTTCTGGTCTAAACATGTACAAAAATTGGATGCAAGTGATCTAAAATGTTGGACAAACCAACGTTTCCATCTGAGTATCTGTCTATCAAGTCATATTGATCCATTCAATCAAGTTAGCTGATGAACTTTGTTAACAACCTAGAGGGAATCGAGAAGAACAGCAAGGGATTCAGACGAGACATGCATAGGCTAGAGAAGATTAACTTGCTGAAGAAGAAGGTAATTGGTTACAAAACATGTCTGCTCTCCCAGAGCGATTCAGGGACACAAAGCAGAGTACAAAGCCCCACACGCACACGGCCTGGATTAGTCGTGATTAATCGTCTAAGTCAGTTTGGACCAATCGTGATTAGTCACCCAAGTCTTCCGACTAATCGTGATTAATTGTAGTTAATCGCCCAAGTCGATCAGCTAGAACGACTAGCAAGTCGTCCGACTTGAAAACAATGTTGGACACAAACCCAATCTGGGCCTGCCAAGCAAGTACTGGACAAGGATACATGACTGCTGTTCCAGCCAGCCTTCGGAGTACTGCCATATTTCCTCCAGATCCATAAGGTCATCCACATGACACAACACCTAAAACTATAAGACTAACTCAGGTAAAATATCATATTAAACCGGAAACAGGGAAGCGCAGTCTTAACACTCTAGGTACAACTTCTTCTAAGGACACAAAACACCATCAAATGCTCCCACAACAAACACATTTGTGTGATTGTGTCAGCATTACGAAATTTGCCTCCACCTACACAACACCATTGCATGGTTATACAATACCATGATTTTTTAATCAATTTAGTCATGCCATTTTTTCTGCACCAGACCTATAGTGTGGCATTGATTCAACCAGTCCATAGAGATTTTTTATTCACATTGTAAACTATATAATATAGCAGTCAAGCAGACTATGCAGATCAGCAAATATTATAAAAAAGAAGGAACTAACGCAAAAACAAAATGCAAAACATTATGATCAGGATAAGAAACACCAATAGTACATAAGGAACAAAGAAGCAAACCTTTGCATCACTCTTTTTTGTCATAGTATGCATCCTTCAACTGAGGGAAAACAGGAGGCCATATCAACATCAAAGGGCGGACACTGACCAACTCTTTATCCTCTGGTGTCAGCTCATACACTTTCTCTGCTTGCCTGCTTGTAATATCCAAGAATACAATAGTACCAAATATCTCCAAGAGCACAAACTCCGCATTGTCCCCAACTGCGCATAATTTAACACCAGCACTAGGTCCATTCACAGATGGCCACCTTGCCATATCAAGATTGGCGCATACCTGACGCAAAGAAACAGAATCCACTAGGGACCAGTTGCTTGGATAATTGATGCCCATCCTATGGTGGAAGATGTGTAGCTGAAACTCTTTGACATAGATCAGAAAGATTCCAGAACTACCTCCCCTGGAAAGCATGATGCAACCACCGGGCTTGTTCTCCACCCCATTGGGGAGCTCCATGACTGAGATACTTGAGGATGGAAAATCACACACAAGAATCCGGTTGGTTGCGGACAACATGTAGAAGTTGGCGCTATTGAAGAGCATAACCCTTGGTTTCGGTGGCAATAAAGCGAGCAACGCGGCCGCCGAGGCTTTGACAACCCAGTTGATGTTGTGCAACTCGTACAAGTACACGGTGGTCTGCAGCTCACTAAACCCCATCACCACGCAGAAGTAGGAGCGGCCGTCGCCATCATCGCGAAGGAATTCACCGTAGTGGTAGATGAGGCACTCCTCATCGTTGTTGAGCTGGATCGGCGGCGGCGGCGGGGGCGGCGGAACCACGGTGGTGTCCCCGCCCGGAGACAGCGGGCGGCAGACCTGGTGCGTGGAGTCGTGGCGGTCATCGAAGGTGGTGACGAGGAGGCGGCCACCGCGGCTGTCGTAGACAGCAGCCGAGGATCCCTTGAAGGCGTTGAAGAAGGAGCCGGCGCGGCGGGCGGCGGCGGCGAGCTCCGGGACCGGACGGATCGGGAGGAACCGCAGGCGCGGGGCGGGGCCGGACGAGGTGGAGAGGTAGACGCCGAGGAGACGGGGCGGGTTGAGGTCACGGAATCGGCGGAGGAAGGCCGGATCGGAGGCGTGGCGGAGCCAGCGCCGGCAGACGAGAGCGGCACGGAGGAGACTGGTGGGGAGGCCGAGGCGTACGAGGATCTCGCGCAGAAGGTCGTCGTCGCCGAGGACTGTGGAAATGGCTGCCGCCGCAGCCACGGCAGCGGCGACAGGCGGTGGCTGCGGCGGCCTCTCGATTTCCATTCCCGTGCCGCAGGGGTTGGGAATTTCGGATGGATCGGCTACCCAGGCTTCAGGGTCTCAGGTAGGGGAGGGGAATTGAAAGGGACAATAGTCGCTTCAGGATTCTGGCTGACAACCGCACCGCACCAACGAAAAACAACCATTACTCATCAGATATTCTTTCTGTTATTTTAGACAATGTCGTTTTTTTTGCGAGACGCTTTCCTCGAGAGAATCCAAATACACATTTGGTTAAACATTCAGTCTACGACACCTAAGAGCATCTTCAACAGAAAAATGACTCCTCAAAATCAATTTTAAGCAACATCTAAATAATTAGTAAGGCTAGATTCTAATTATTCTCCAATAGATCCCTTAAAGCGGTAGATTGTTTCTAAAGAGTCTAAAAAACCCTTTATTTGTAGCTACAAATGAGAGAGTTTTAAATGCTATAAAAAAGTTGAAAGCGCTTTAGAGGAACTGCTGGAAACATGTTTTATGTTTTTCCCAAAAAAAACTGGATTTAGGGGAGACTATAGGGAGCTCTTGGAGATGCTCTATCTCTTAGAGGTCCCCAAATTTTTTTTTTCAAAATCAGTTTTAAGTGATATCTAAATAATTAGTGGAGGTAGATTTTAATCCTTTCTCCAACAGATCCCTTAAAGCGACATATTGTTTCTGGGGAGCCAAAAAACCCCTCATTTGTAGCTACAAATGAGAGAGTTTTAAGGAGTATAAAAAAGTTGGGAGCGCTTTAGGGGAACTGTTGTAGACGTTTTGTGTTTTTTCCAAAAAAACTGGATTTAGGGGAGACTTCTAGAGAGCTTTTAGAGATACTCTAAATATTACCATGTCCAACCAACTCCTCAAATACATGTTTAAGAAGATAATATATATATATATATATATATAGGCAGGTATAACGGGAGCCCTGGGCTTCCAATAGTTAAAGGAAGCCCAGGCCGACCACCCCTGCAAACTGGTTCAACCAGCGCGCCCAAACAGGCTGTCGGGTGCGCCACCTGCCCCACGTCTGTTAGCGCAAAAAAAGGAATGCATGCATGAGTCAAACACGATCCAATGCATGCGCATAAATTTAGGAAAGATGCATGCACATAAATTTAGGAAAGATATGTGCGGCAGAATCTGTTTTTAAAATTCTTTATTTCCTCCATAAATTTAGGATCGCTGCAACAGCCATGCAGCTAGACGCGTAAGGACCATTTTATGATATATACTGAGACTAAATATGCTACACTGTGTTAATAATTATGCAATTCGATATATTGCATAAAAATCTGTTACCAGCTGCATGCACACGAATTTATGATAAAAATAATGTGCAATGAAAGGAAATGAATTACACGCATAGAAACAAAAAATCGTATTTAATGTTTTATTTCCTTCATAAATATAAGATCCCTCCAACAGCCATGCAGCTAAAACACATTAAATCTAGTTTATGATATATACTGATACAAATTATACTACATGGTGTAGGTATTTATGCAATTCGTTACACTGCGTAAAAAATCTGGCATGTTGTTCACTGGTGGACGCACCTCCGGGTTGGAGCGTAATAACCTTAAGTTTTGAGCATAAAATCCCTCAATTATAAGCGTATATACCGAGCCAATGTGAGAGGTTGATAGCTCTAGTAGGTTGTTATTACGATCCTATTTTTATGGCAGATTTGAAAAACATGGCAGTCGCATGCATGCGGTTATACAGATCCTAAAATTATGGCAAAATGCATGTATGAGTCAAACACGTTCCCTTGCATGCGCGTAAATTTAGGAAAGATATGTGTGGCGGTTTCTATTTTAAATGCTTTATTTCCTCCATAAATTTAGGATCGCTGCAACAGACATGCAACTAAAACTCGTAATGACCATTTTATGCTATATACTTATACTAAATATGCTACATTGTGTAGATAATTATGCAATTCGATATACTGCATAAAAATCTGCTACAGGCTGCATGCACACGAATTTATGATGGAAAGAATATGCAATGAAAGGAAATAAATTGCATGTATAGAAACAAAAAATCACATTTAATGTTTTATTTCCTTCATAAATATAGGATCCCTCCAACAGCCATGCAACTAAACACATTAGAACTAGTTTATGATGTATACTGAAACAAATTATACTACACGGTGTAGGTATTTATGCAATTCCTTACACTGCGTAAAAAATCTGGCATGTTGTTCACTGGTGGACGCATCTCCGGGTGGAGCGTAAAAACCTTAAGTTTTGAGCATAAAATCCCTCAATTATAAGCGTAAATACCGAGTCAATTAGAGGTTGATAGCTTTAGTAGGTTGTTATTACGATCCTATTTTTATGACAGATCCGAAAAACATGGCAGCCGCATGCATGCGGTTTCTATTTTTATACAGATCCAAAAATTATGGCAAAATCGTGGGAGTTTCCATTGCATGCGCGCAAATTAAGAACAGCATAAATCAAGGAATTGTCTTTCCAATGTGCATGCAGTAAACTGATATACGAACTCTGTGTTAAAGCATAAAATCATACAGTTTTTAGCGTAAATAATACATGTGGTAGGCATAAAACACAATAAACGAAAAGAAAAATGCGCCGGATCAGAGGATGTCACGCGCGATCATCGTTGCGCGCATCTCGCCCCTTCCGTGACGTCGCTCGCTCGAACATCGCGCCTCATGCGTCGCCGTCGCTACTCGCACGTCGACGGGCGTCGCTTGCTCGCCGGCCTTGGAAGTGCCGCCTCCTCGGGGCTTTAGGGACGCCGCCGCTTGCTTGCACAAGGGCCTCGCTGCGGATCGAGGAACCTTCGCCACCGCGCGTCGAGGTAATGGAGTTGCGGCCACCGGCCTGGGATCCGCCGCCGCTCGCCCTCTGGATCGGGGGCCGCCACCGCCGGCCTAGGAACCGCCGCCACCGCATGTCGAGGTCGGGGAGCCACGGCCACCGCAGCTACTGGCCGGGGTCCACCGCCGCGCGCGCTATCGGGCAACCGTCGTCGCTAATGAATCGAGATGGGGCGTGAAAAACTGAACCCTAGCACTCCGGGTCCTGTTTTATAGACGTCCGGATGTGGTCCGGCTCGACCGGATTGCACTGTCTGGCCCGGGCTTCCTTTAGTTATTGGAAGCCCAGGGCTCCTAATATACAATCTATATATATATATATACTATCGTAATTTGCTACGGTTATTATATATTATATAAATAGATATTGAGATATTTATTCAAATATAATTATTTTTTATTTCTAAACACAAAGGTATATGTGATCTAGTGGTTAGTGAGAGCACCTAGAGGGGTGAATAGATGATCCTGTAAAAATCAAGACTAAACAACACAAACTTGGTTTATAAAACGTTAGTGAAGTCAAAACCAAGGTACTATGAATAGAGAGAGAACTCTTCACTTGATTGTTCCTTTAGAATGTGTATTGAACTGAGGAACAATAGCGCAAGTGATTAAGTGAGGACTCTAAGGAAGAAAGCAATCACAACAAAAAGTCGCACAAGTGTCACACCCGGGTTTTAGGGACACCAAGACCCGGGCGCGAACATAATCACCAGGTGTGCTGGGACCAAGTCTCACACATATGATGAATCATGGCACAGGATCGAATATCACAACTTTATATATAATAGGAATTCTATACAAAATAAACAATTACATTATAAGGAGACAACGGTCCAGCAACCCAAAGTTGACTGGGAGACAACGGCCTAGACCTCTCACGACACATCGCAGCATCTTCCATGCGCCTCATCCCGTGGTACCTGTTCTTGACCTGTGGGGGGGTGTGAGACAGCAAGAGTGAGCTCACATACGTTCATCGCTCAACAAGTTGTGGGGAATAATGTGCATGAACTCGCCAAAGGTGGGAGCTCACGTGAAGTGTAAGGCTTACCAAAGAGGATGGTTAGAGCTGAGCATTGCTTTTAAAGTTAGTCAAAATTTTATTAGCAGTTACTAAGTATAAGTAAATACCAAACCCAATTAAGTAGTAGAACAAAAGTAACAACAACATCACCTGTGATGCAATGCATATGACAAATTGAATTTAGTTCCATAAATTAATCATGTGAGGGTCCGAGCCGCTCATGACCGTGAGCACGGCTAGTATACCAGTTTTACACTCTGCAGAGGTTGCGCATCTTTACCCACAAGTCGTGTTACCCATCTGCCAAGAGACGGCCAATCCCATACACCTCTACCGAGGAGGCGAGGCAGGGTAACACTACGAGGCCTTTACAAAGTTCCACTAGCTTCAGAAAACCCGCTACAGTTTATAGGAAGTTCCAATGCAGGAATCCCTTGCAGGACCGCCATCGCAGCAAAATCCTCCCGAGGGCCTCCCTAGCAGGAATCCCTTGCAGGACTGCCATCGCAGCAAAATCCTCCCGAGGGCCTCCCTACACTGACCACTCCCCTACTGCCCTTGCCCCTTTCGGGTAAGGTAGTCTTCCACTAGCTTTCCTAATTAATCGGCTAAGGGCGTCCCATTAAACCCTTGTGGTAGCACTGTTTTCCCGGGTGGTCGCTCCATGTTCCAATTAACATAATGATCTCATCATGAACAGTAATAATAAACAGATAGTAAAAGTGTGATCATGTATAATGTATCTTATTACCCAAAACCACATAAAGCACTAGCAAGTATTACCCAAAAAGTTCAGTGGTAAACAAGGTATAAAGATAGACAAACTAGGGTAACCTATTGGGTCCCATCAAAATTAACCTATGCAGATCATTATGATTAATCAGAACATGACTGGGTAAAAGAAGTGATCAAGGGCACAACTTGCCTGGGACTTGAGATTCCAGGTACCAACTTGCTCTTCAGATGACACGTGTCCTCACCGCTAAACGTAGCAATACAGGTAAACATGTATAGGCAAAATTAACATCACACCAAACATAACCATAAACTGCGTAATAATAATCTACGCGCTTGTACGAGACTAACGCAACTTGAACGGATCAAATTGGAGCTAAAACGAAGGAGTTATGACTTTTCTAAGGTTTTATGTATTTGATATAAGATTAATTAGGATATAAATTTTAATGTGACTTTCATGTGAAAACAGTGGTATTAGATGACAGACAATAATATTACAAAACTATAGGAATTGGAATGGATTGATTTGGGCTTAATATGAATTTTCTATGAATTACCCAAGTTTTACAATTATTTTTATACTCAAAATCAATTTCTAAATCTATTTTCTGGTTTTATTTAATTCCCAGACTGCGCCTCAATTTATCTAGAAGGCAGGGGCCTCTGCGCAAAGATCCTAAGACACAGTGCATAGATGCGAGGGATGGCGGGTTAATTGTATAGAACTTCAAGGGTTTATTTGCAAACAACGCACGGTGAAGGGGTATCATGAAGTCTCAACCGCCCGATCTAACCCAGACGGTCCAGATTAGATCACGTTTTAATCGAACCGGTATGCTCTCACTATCCCTTGGATCACAATCCTACGGCTAGGGTTTTCATGAGTACGTGACTTATACCACACCGTCCTTTGCCAGATCGACGGCCAGGATCAGAGCCACGAAGGGGTACGCCCCCGATCTAATCACGACCGCTCCGTGAAAGATCAACGGTACACGAGCTCTCGTCTTCCATAGCGCCAGTACGCGGTGGCGCCGCCGCTTCTACGGCTGAGAAGTCCGGCGACTTCCCCCAACTCGGCGTTACGCTACTCTGAATCACTACAGACAGGTGCAATGCACTCCTAACAACACGGTAAAAGTGGTCGGGGATCATACCAAGAGGTTGGCGCGACGACGAGGCCCGACCACTTGGAACAGGGCTTCCGCGGTGGAGCTTTACTACGACGAGGAATCCACTGCGCTCCGAAGGCGTCCAAGCCAGCACGAGGCCACCAATAGCTTCACAGTGCCCCGGCGACTCCGATAGGTGGTACGCTGAGGGTGGGTCGTTAGTCTAGAGGCAGGCAGCAGGCGGCTTCTCCCTCACACTGGTCCTCTCTCTCGTGGCGGTGGATGCCCGTTTTGGTGACAAGAGCTAGCATCGACGGGTGAGGAAAGAGGGCGCATGGCACTGCTACTTATAGGGCCAAAGCACGGGATCCCGGCTAGAGAAGTACGGCGAATTTGGCGGGTTGTTACGATCCATACGGGAGCAAAACTCGGGTCGTCCGGTGGAGGAAGGTGAACCTGACAAAACGGGCCCGCATGCCGGTGACTGAGGAGTTCGCGCGGGCGGAAGAGTGGCTGACCGCGTGGGGTCCACATGTCGGCGCCGAACTGCCCCAGTCGGGTTGGCAAAGTGGTGCGGCCAGGTGGGCCGGCCAGATTCGGCCCACACGAGTTTGTTTTGTTTTGTTTTTATCTTCTCCATTTCTATTTCATTTCTTTTCAAGTTCCAAAAAAATATCCAAACTAACCCTTAAATTCCTAGTTTAAATTCTCAGATTTCTAAATATTAAATACTGTCCTAAGGAGAATATTAATCCTACAAATCTTGGTATTGTTTCTTTTACCCTCCTTTCATTATTTAATTCTAGTGGTAATAATGACTTTATCACAATTTTCCTTCTCTCATTTATAGATTAAGTCTTAATTCTAATTTTGAACCTTAATGATTCTTATTGATGTGATCACTATTTTTTTGTAAATGCACACACACACAACTCCAGCATGGTGTATGATATATATTTTTTTATGTTATTAGCTAATTACTCCCCTAAAATGAGGTTATCCACATGCTACATTAGGTAGAGGCAAATATATAAGTGATTCAACTCCATCATCATTGTTTACATTTTTGGGCATTACAAATCCTACCCCCCTTAACAGAAATCTCGCCCTCGAGATTTGTACGAAAAGGGATGTATACTCATATTGTTCTCGGAACGTATGCACAAACAACGAAATCTCGGCATGATGCATAATTCTTTAACAAAACATAGGGTTAATAGACCTTATTATTATCACTAAAATAGTAAAATACTAACTAATAGCTAAACTAATATTTAGGTCTTACAAATAGTAAAATATATATATGTGTCTATATTTATGTTTATCTCTATTCTTGTTGCTCGTTGACTTCTTCACCGACTACTTCATCCTCAACTGGTTCTTCTTCTTGAATTTCAAGTTCACTGGGTTCAGCTTCTACTTTTGCATGATGGGCATGTCCCCGGTTGATAGATAGGGGCTGACTCTTTCCTGCCGAGGCTTGTCCTTGCTTCATCGGAGCCGGTGTAGTGTAGGCAGCTCTGTTGGGACAGTAGTTGGCATAGTGTCCCGGTTGTCCACACTTGAAGCATGCCCTGTTGGTGGTTGTGTTAGGAGCAACAGGTCCTGCTGGGGTGCTTGCTTTTGGAGGAGCAGTTGGTGCCTGTTGAGTTTGTTGTCCAGAACTGCCACTAGCTGGTGTACTTGGAGTGGTAGTATGGCGGGGACGGGAACTACTTCCAGCCTGCCCTTGGTTAGCAGCCTTTCTTTTCTCTCCAAATATACTCCTCTTGTTTTCTACAGCAATAGCTTTGTCAAGTAGCCTTTGGAAGGATGGGAATGTGTGCGATACCAGTTGATATTGTAAGGGTCCAATCAAACCGTCCAGAAAGAGCTCCTGCTTTTGCTCATCATCCTCAACATCTCTAGGAGCATATCGAGATAACTGGATGAATTTGTCCCTATATTCACTCACGGACATACTTCCTTGCTTGAGGGAGAGAAACTCCTTTCTCTTAATCTTCATGAGTCCAGCAGGAATATGGTAATTCCTGAATTGTGTGGAGAATTCTGCCCAGGTAATTGTATCGACAGCAGCATGAGCAGCGCAGTATGCATCCCACCAATCTGCAGCCGGACCAGCAAGACGACCTGATGCGTAGAGTACTTTCTCTCGGTCCGAGCATTGAGCTATGTTGAGCATCTTCTCTATAGACTTTAGCCAGTCATCAGCTTGCAGCGGATCCGTGGAGTTGGAGAAGGTTGGTGGTTTGTGGCTCATGAATTCCCGGTGCTTGTCCCGGGGTGGAACTGGTGGTGGAGGTGGAGGTAATGGCACCTGTTGCTGTTGCTGCTGTTGTTGAAGTTGTTGTTGCAGCTGCTGTTGTTGCACCCTTCTCTCCTGGCGTATCTCTTCCCGCTCTTGATGCATTTCCTGACGTGCATCCTCTCTTTCTTGTCGCATTTCCTGGCGTTCTTGCTGCATTTGGGCGCGCATATCTGCCATAGTGTCAGCCATTTGCTGCATCATCCTCATTTGAGCTGCAATTAGTGGATCAACTCCGCCTGGTGGAGGATTAGGAGGATTCATCTCTGCTGGCTGTGGTTGGGGTTGTCTATATATCCACCGAGTGTGTCGATTAGGAGGCAAATCGATTCCACCACCCCGCCTGGTATTGACCATCTAAGTTAGAAGCATATGGTAAGATAGTTTTGCAAGGGAATCATTTGGTAGGCAGAATGAATAAGCTAATAGTTGGTTATGTACTGAAACTTTCTTTGGCAGGGCTTGACCAGATATTCTGTGTCAAAACTAGGGTAACTAGTTGTAAGAGGTGAATGTCCAAAGGTAAGATAGAATCTGTCAAGGTGAGATAGATACGGAATACTATATATATAATTTTTTTAAGGGGATAATCTAGATTGACTAGTTATCTTACAAATACTATCCTTTATACCTATACGTTTATGCAGATGTAATTGTGGACATTACTCCACAACTCATCACACTCAATCAAAGATCCAAATCAAACAAGTATCATAAGAACAAACATTCAAGTTCATAGATATAAAAAAATAGTTTTGTTTTTGTTCCTAGGATTAGGTCTCCTATTCCTAAAGGTCACTTTAGGCACAGGATTTCAAGGTGTGAAATCCACAATTGTCTCTAGAAAGATAAAGGTAAGAATAATCAGAGTAAAGCGGAAATAGATGAGAAAAGATTAAGATAAGTTTAGAAAAGAATCAGAGTAGCAAAGGTAAGTAGATAATGGTTGTCCAGTTCTATCTAGGTTTCGTCCTACAGTCAACATGCCTCTGATACCACTTCTGTCACACCCGGGTTTTAGGGACACCAAGACCCGGGCGCGAACATAATCACCAGGTGTGCTAGGACCAAGTCTCACACATATGATGAATCATGGCACAGGATCGAATGTCACAACTTTATATATAATAGGAATTCTATACAAAATAAACAATTACATTATAAGGAGACAACGGTCCAGCAACCCAAAGTTGACTGGGAGACGACGGCCTAGACCTCTCACGACACATCGCAGCATCTTCCATGCGCCTCATCCCGTGGTACCTGTTCTTGACCTGTGGGGGGGGGGTGTGAGACAGCAAGAGTGAGCTCACATACGTTCATCGCTCAACAAGTTGTGGGGAATAATGTGCATGAACTCGCCAAAGGTGGGAGCTCACGTGAAGTGTAAGGCTTACCAAAGAGGATGGTTAGAGCTGAGCATTGCTTTTAAAGTTAGTCAAAAATTTATTAGCAGTTACTAAGTATAAGTAAATACCAAACCCAATTAAGTAGTAGAACAAAAGTAACAACAACATCACCTGTGATGCAATGCATATGACAAATTGAATTTAGTTCCATAAATTAATCATGTGAGGGTCTGAGCCACTCATGACTGTGAGCACGGCTAGTATACCAGTTTTACACTCTGCAGAGGTTGCGCATCTTTACCCACAAGTCGTGTTACCCATCTGCCAAGAGACGGCCAATCCCATACACCTCTACCCGAGGAGGCGAGGCAGGGTAACACTACGAGGCCTTTACAAAGTTCCACTAGCTTCAGAAAACCCGCTACAGTTTATAGGAAGTTCCAATGCAGGAATCCCTTGTAGGACCGCCATCGCAGCAAAATCCTCCCGAGGGCCTCCCTAGCAGGAATCCCTTGCAGGACTGCCATCGCAGCAAAATCCTCCCGAGGGCCTCCCTACACTGACCACTCCCCTACTGCCCTTGCCCCTTTCGGGTAAGGTAGTCTTCCACTAGCTTTCCTAATTAATCGGCCAAGGGCGTCCCATTAAACCCTTGTGGTAGCACTGTTTTCCCGGGTGGTCGCTCCATGTTCCAATTAACATAATGATCTCATCATGAACAGTAATAATAAACAGATAGTAAAAGTGTGATCATGTATAATGTATCTTATTACCCAAAACCACATAAAGCACTAGCAAGTATTACCCAAAAAGTTCAGTGGTAAACAAGGTATAAAGATAGACAAACTAGGGTAACCTATTGGGTCCCATCAAAATTAACCTATGCAGATCATTATGATTAATCAGAACATGACTGGGTAAAAGAAGTGATCAAGGGCACAACTTGCCTGGGACTTGAGATTCCAGGTACCAACTTGCTCTTCAGATGACACGTGTCCTCACCGCTAAACGTAGCAATACAGGTAAACATGTATAGGCAAAATTAACATCACACCAAACATAACCATAAACTGCGTAATAATAATCTACGCGCTTGTACGAGACTAACGCAACTTGAACGGATCAAATCGGAGCTAAAACGAAGGAGTTATGACTTTTCTAAGGTTTTATGTATTTGATATAAGATTAATTAGGATATAAATTTTAATGTGACTTTCATGTGAAAACAGTGGTATTAGATGACAGACAATAATATTACAAAACTATAGGAATTGGAATGGATTGATTTGGGCTTAATATGAATTTTCTATGAATTACCCAAGTTTTACAATTATTTTTATACTCAAAATCAATTTCTAAATCTATTTTCTGGTTTTATTTAATTCCCAGACTGCGCCTCAATTTATCTAGAAGGCAGGGGCCTCTGCGCAAAGATCCTAAGACACAGTGCATAGATGCGAGGGATGGCGGGTTAATTGTATAGAACTTCAAGGGTTTATTTGCAAACAACGCACGGTGAAGGGGTATCATGAAGTCTCAACCGCCCGATCTAACCCAGACGGTCCAGATTAGATCGCGTTTTAATCGAACCGGTATGCTCTCACTATCCCTTGGATCACAATCCTACGGCTAGGGTTTTCATGAGTACGTGACTTATACCACACCGTCCTTTGCCAGATCGACGGCCAGGATCAGAGCCACGAAGGGGTACGCCCCCGATCTAATCACGACCGCTCCGTGAAAGATCAACGGTACACGAGCTCTCGTCTTCCATAGCGCCAGTACGCGGTGGCGCCGCCGCTTCTACGGCTGAGAAGTCCGGCGACTTCCCCCAACTCGGCGTTACGCTACTCTGAATCACTACAGACAGGTGCAATGCACTCCTAACAACACGGTAAAAGTGGTCGGGGATCATACCAAGAGGTTGGCGCGACGACGAGGCCCGACCACTTGGAACAGGGCTTCCGGGGCGGAGCTTTACTACGACGAGGAATCCACTGCGCTCCGAAGGCGTCCAAGCCAGCACAAGGCCACCAATAGCTTCACAGTGCCCCGGCGACTCCGATAGGTGGTACGCTGAGGGTGGGTCGTTAGTCTAGAGGCAGGCAGCAGGCGGCTTCTCCCTCACACTGGTCCTCTCTCTCGTGGCGGTGGATAGGGCGTTTTGGTGACAAGAGCTAGCATCGACGGGTGAGGAAAGAGGGCGCATGGCACTGCTACTTATAGGGCCAAAGCACGGGATCCCGGCTAGAGAAGTACGGCGAATTTGGCGGGTTGTTACGATCCATACGGGAGCAAAACTCGGGTCGTCCGGTGGAGGGAGGTGAACCTGACAAAACGGGCCCGCATGCCGGTGACTGAGGAGTTCGCGCGGGCGGAAGAGTGGCTGACCGCGTGGGGTCCACATGTCGGCGCCGAACTGCCCTAGTCGGGTTGGCAAAGTGGTGCGGCCAGGTGGGCCGGCCAGATTTGGCCCACACGAGTTTGTTTTGTTTTGTTTTTATCTTCTCCATTTCTATTTCATTTCTTTTCAAGTTCCAAAAAAATATCCAAACTAACCCTTAAATTCCTAGTTTAAATTCTCAGATTTCTAAATATTAAATACTGTCCTAAGGAGAATATTAATCCTACAAATCTTGGTATTATTTCTTTTACCCTCCTTTCATTATTTAATTCTAGTGGTAATAATGACTTTATCACAATTTTCCTTCTCTCATTTATAGATTAAGTCTTAATTCTAATTTTGAACCTTAATGATTCTTATTGATGTGATCACTATTTTTTTGTAAATGCACACACACACAACTCCAGCATGGTGTATGATATATATTTTTTTATGTTATTAGCTAATTACTCCCCTAAAATGAGGTTATCCACATGCTACATTAGGTAGAGGCAAATATATAAGTGATTCAACTCCATCATCATTGTTTACATTTTTGGGCATTACAACAAGTGACACGATGATTTTATCCCGTGGTTCGGCCAATGCCTACTCCACATTGTGATGACCTCCTTCGGTTAAGGATTGCACTCAATCCCTCTCAAGTGATCCAAAGATCAAACTTGAGTACCATAGTTTTCTTCCTTTTCTCAAGTATTCCCTTTGTGAGGAATCTCCACAAGTTAGAGCCTCTCACCCTTATAAGATTGATCATAATTAAACTACAAGAGTAAAGGAGATAATAGAAACACACGCAAGAGCTAGAGTCACAGTAGCGACACGCACACAAGTCAAGAAATAAGCACAAAACACAGCGCAACAAGTTCACAGCTCAAACAAGTGTTCAAATCTCAAACAAAATGAATCAAATGTGTGCTTACGGAGTCTAGGTGTCTTAAGATATTCAATGGAGGCTTAGTGTACTGTTCTATGCGTCTAGGGGTCCCTTTTATAGCCCCAAGGCAGCTAGAAACCGTTGGAGCTCCATTTGGAAGGCCATAGTTGTCTTCTGTCTGTGGGCGCACCAGATAGTCCGGTGCACCATAGGACAGTGAACATTGCACGATTTCCTTCCTTTTCTAGCGAAGCCGACCGTTGCAACCACGGCCCCCTTGGCACACCGGACAGTCCGATGCGGCCTAGTGACCGTTGGCGAAGTCCACGCGTTGCTCTCTAATTTCGCTGCCGACCGTTGGCGCAAGCGCGATTGCCACACCGGACAATACGGTGAATTATAGTCGCGAATCCCCCAACTTTTCCGAGAGCAGCGAGTTCGTCGAGCACGCTAGCCTAGGCACCGGACAATCCGGTGCAACCGCAGGCTGGTGCAAGTTTGGCTGGGCGAAGCCAAACTTCTCCAATCTAATTTTATTTGATTTGACAAGGTTCCTAGCACTTAGAGGAATATGTTAGTATCAAAAACAATTCACTAAGGCTACCTTGATTCTTGATTTACATCTCTTTGACACTTAGCGCATATCAACTAAAACAATATGTGTTGGGCATCTAATCACCAAAACATTTATAAAAATGGCCCAAGGGCACATTTCCCTTTCAATCTCCCTCTTTTTGGTGATTTATGCCAACACATTAAAAGCAACTCAAAATGCAACAAAATTTTCAACAGTAAGCTAAAGAGTGTAAATTGAAGATCAATTCATCTCACATAGGATTTAGTATATTTGGATCACTTTTGCCACCACTTGGTTTATTTTCACAAAACAAATTCTTTCTCCTATCTCTATGTCAGAAACACTTGTTTTGGCAAATCAAAAGATTCTCCAAGAATAAATTTGATCAAATGCCAAAAACTCTCCCTTTTCCCATAATCAAATTTCTCCACCATAAGAGAACAATTTTTGCAATAAGAGGGTTTTGATCAAACACCAAGAATCTAACACTAAAATTTGGAAATTCACAAGTGGTTGACTGATCCAGTTGCTTTGGTCTTAATTTCTCCCCCTTTGGCATTAAGTACCAAAACACGAGAACTAGTTGACCCTTTAACCCCATTGCCTCACCAAAATATCAAATAAGATCAAAAGACAATGAGAACACAAATAAGAACTTAGGACAAGATACATTGCTACCGGAATGTAGTGGAAGCCCTTTCTTTGTCCAAGTTCAACTTTTCCCTTTCAATTCAACTTTGAGACTATATCAAAAGTACTCAAGCAAACACATTAGTCTCAAAGGATCAAGTTGTAGTACATCCTCCCCCTAAACATGTGCATAGGGACTTGTGAGGTTCGGGGATGACTTGTACAACTTGAGCACCAAAAAATAAGCAAGTAAAGACATTAATGCTTGAAGTAACATGATCAAAGACATAAAACACATGTATGTTGTAGATCAATCCAAGTTCCGTGAATCTAAGACATTTAGCTCACTACGCAGCCTGCAAAATCTTTTCTCATCTAAAGGATTGGTGAAGATATCGGCTAGCTAGTTCTCAGTGCTAATATGATAAATATCGATATCTCCCCTTTGCTGGTGGTCTCTCAAAAAGTGATGTTGGATGTCTATATGCTTAGTGCGGCTGTGTTCAACAGGATTATCTGCCAAGCGGATTGCACTCTCATTATCACATAGGAGTGGGACTTTGCTCAGATTGTAGCCAAAGTCCTAGAGGGTTTGCCTCATCCAAAGCAGTTGCGCGCAACACTGTCCTGCGGCAACATTCTTAGCCTCAGCGGTGGATAGGCAACAAATGTTTGTTTCTTAGAGCTCCAGGACACCAGGGACCTTCCTAGAAACTGACAAGTCCCTCATGTGCTCTTCCTATCAACCTTGCACCCAGCATAGTCGGAGTCTGAGTATCTGATTAAGTCAAAGGTAGACCCCTTTGGATACCAGATCTCGAAGCAAGGCGTAGAGACTAAATATCTAAGAATTCAGTTAACGGCCACAAGGTGACATTCCTTGGGGTCGGATTGAAACCTAGCACACATGCATACGCTTATCATAATATCCGGTCTACTAGCACAAAGATAAAGTAAAGAACCTATCATAGACTGGTATGCCTTTTGATCAACGGACTTACCTCCTTTGTTGAGGTCCAAGTGTCCGTCTGTTTCCATCGGTGACTTTATGGGCTTTGCATCCTTCATCCCAAACCTCTTGAGTAAGTCTTGAGTGTACTTTGTTTGAGAGATGAAGGTTCCTTTCTTAAAGTTGCTTCACTTGGAATCCAAGGAAGTAGTTCAACTCGCCCATCATAGACATCTCGAATTTTTGCATCATCACCCTGATAAACTCCTCACAAGACTTTTGATTAGTAGAACCAAATATTATGTCATCGACATATATTTGGCATACAAACAAATCACCATTATAAGTCTTAGTAAAGAGAGTAGGATCAGCTTTCCCAACCTTGAAAGCGTTAGAAATAAGAAAATCTCTAAGGCATTCATACTATGCTCTTGGGGCTTGCTTAAGTCCATAGAGCGCCTTAGAGAGCCTATAGATGTGGTCGGGATACCTATCATCCTCGAAGCCAGGGGTTGTTCCACATATACTTCCTCCTTGATTGGTTCATTAAGGAAGGCGCTCTTCACGTCCATTTGAAACAACTTAAATGAGTGGTGAGCAACATAGGCCAATAATATGCAAATTGATTCTAGCCTAGCTACAGGAGCAAAAGTCTCCTTAAAATCCAAACCTGCGACTTGGGCATAACCTTTTGCCACAAGTCGAGCCTTGTTCCTTGTCACCACACCGTGTTCATCTTGCTTATTGCAGAACACCCACTTGGTTCCCACAACGTTTTGCTTCGGACGTGGCACCAAGCTCCATACTTCATTTCTTTTGAAGTTGTTGAGCTCTTCCTGCATGGCCAACACCTAGTCCGGATCTTGCAAGGCTTCTTCTACCCTGAAAGGCTCAATAGAAGAAACAAACGAGTAATGCTCACAAAAGTTAGCTAAACATGAGCGAGTAGTTACTCCCTTGCTGATATCACCCAGAATTTGATCCACTGGATGATTCCTTGGTATTGTCGCCCGGACTTGAGTTGGAGGAGCTTGTTGTGCTTCTTCCTTCTTATGTTGTTCTCCATGTGCTCCCCCTTGATCCATGCCTTCATCTTGAGATACCTATTCCTCATCTTGAGTTGGGGGATGCACCAGTGTTGAGGAAGATGGTTGATCTTAATCTTGGTGTTCCTGTGGTTGGACATCACCTATCACCATTGTTCGCATTGCGGCCATTGGAACCTCATCCTCGTCTACATCATCAAGATCATCTTGCTCTCTTGGAGAGCCACTAGTCTCATCAAATACAATGTCGCTAGAGACTTCAAATAATCTTGATGATTTGTTGAAGACCCTATACACCTTTGTATTTGAATCAACCCCTTTTATAGCTTTGGGAGCAAATTTTGAATGTCTACCTTTCTTTACCAAGATGTAGCATTTGCTCCCAAATTGTAAGTGCAATCAACCCTGACTGAGGGTTTTGGTGATTAAATGACAAAATAAACAAAGTTTCTAACAAGTTTGCTCCTAGTATGTATTCAGTTATCTTAGATAGGAGGAGCATAGATTCCATATTTATACAAAGGGTAAAGTGCTGAGGATTAAATATATACATCATAATGCGTGATTCAAGTGTTTATGAACGACGACCATTTAAATTTTTACAATTCTTGAGTCGTAGGATTCACCATTCAATTAAGAGGGATCCACAAAGATGAGTAAGTTGTTGTGATGAGCTCAGTCTAATTCTCTTCAAAATTTTCTAACAAAACCTTGAATTTTGATCATGAATGTTCTTGGAAAAGCTGGTCGAATTCTCCACTCATCCTTCCCCAAGGTTGTGTATAGTTTTTTGAAAACCACCTCAGCCAGTTTTTGAAAACCAGCTCAGCCGGTTTTGGCCCTGTTCCTCCTTTCTACTCAGCCAGCCCAAAAGTTGTGTTTAGCCTTTTGAAAACCAGCTCAACAGGGTTTGGACCAGCTCAGCCAGTTTTGGCTCCGGTCCACCCACCTACTCAGCTAGCCACTGAACCGAAAAACAGACTGGTGGAAACCGGTTTAGCTGGTTTTAAAACTGGCTCAGCCGATTTTTTATCAGAAAAGTCCAACGGCCACTAGCTTTTAGGGGCTCCTTTATATACCCCTTTGCCCCCTCTCTCTTCTTCATTCACTTCTGTCCATCCATGAATTCTTGGCTGACCTACACTCAAATAAGAGCATTCACTTCACCTCTCACACCCCAAATCGCACCCCCTTCAATAATTTGGAGGACCCTTGGTGTGAGGTGAAGTTTGTTGAACTCGTTGGTGATTTCATCTCTATTATCCCTCTCTCTTCATCTCTTGAGCTCATTGCAAACTTGAATTTTGTGCGGATTTGTTACTCTTGGAACCTTGTGTTCCTAGACGGATAGAGGTTGCTTGGGAGTCTCCAAATTTGTGGATGACCCCAAGAAGTTTGTATTACCTGCTCGTTGAGCTAAGTTAAGAAGAGATTGCCTTGACCTTGGTGGTCGGCTTGTGGAGGATTAGGGTTGAAAAAGACCCGGCCCTTTATGGGCTCCTCAACGAGGAGTAGGACACCTTTGTGGTGGAAGCCAAACCTCAGGTTAAATCGTGTGTTCTTGTTGTGTTCTTGAGAAGCGCTTTAAATTGCTGGTTAGTCCATCTTTGTTTTTATCTTATGTGTGAAACTTGTGGACTTGGTTCACATCGATTTGACACCCATTCGAGTGGATCTTCTTTAGGGCAAGATATAAGAAAGAATCTCTCATTAGTCCATGCTATTCGTGTGACTATTTATCTAATCTAAGTTGAGCAGGTTCAAACTAATTCAGCCGGGAATAATACCAGCTGAACCAGTTTGCACCAGTGCAACTTAAAATTTGACTCTACCTCAAAGTTTTTGGTGAGAAATTTCAGGTGTAGCCTATTCACCCCCCTCTAGGCTACTTTCAATTGGTATCGGAGCCACGTGCCTCGTTTTTAGTGCCTAACCGCGTGAGGAAATGATCATGTCGACTCCAAGGAACAACGAAGATCCTCTTCTCAAGGAGCTGCTATTCACCATGACCGGCAAGGAAGTGGATCCTAAGATCCTTGACCTCGCTATGAAGATTGCCGAGAAAATGTTCCGCAAGATGGAAGAGGAAGATGCAAAGAGAAGGGCCGAGGAAGACAAAGGAAAGGGAAAATTTGAATACAATGATGACTTGGTAGAGCTTTTGGTGTTAAAGGTGATGAGCAAGGTAAGTCTCAACACCGAAGAGTCATCCACCAAAAGTAAAGGTAACAAATTCAATAGAGTTCAATTTGATTACTCTCGTAATTTTATTCCCAACTTCTCTTCGGTGCCACTCTGAAAGCTTCAAACTCTTAGTAAGTTGAACTATGATGAGTGTGCCGACAAGATGAAGTCGCATCTAATCGATGTGCATCCGAGTCTTTAGGAGATTGTTAACATAGGTATGAACAAGCCTGCCCAAGGAGAAGAGAGGACACCAGAAATGATGCAAGAAGTGCATCACAATGCTCAAGCAATTAGCATCATCAAAGGAAGCTTATGTCCAAAAGAGTACCGAAAAGTCCAAGGCAGAGACGATGCTCGTGATATTTGGAACATTCTCAAAATGTCACATGAAGGAGATCCTAAAGTGAAGAGACATAGGATTGAAGCTTTGGAGAGTGAGCTTGCTAGATATGATTGGATTAAGGGTGAGTCCCTCGAATCTCTCTTTGATCGGTTTATGATCCTAGTCAATAAGATAAGAGTCTTAGGAAGTGATGATTGGAGTGACTCTAAGGTCACTAGACTTTTCATGAGAGCCTACAAGGAAAAGGACAAGAGCTTAGCAAGAATGATAAGGGATCATGATGATTATGAGGAGATGACTCCTCATCAACTATTTGCTAAGATCCAACAACATGAGTCTGAGGAAGCCCCGACCAAGATAAGGGATTTGTTGGGGGTCTTCTTCTCTGCCAAAGGTCCTTAAGACGAAGATACTATATGAGAACCATAATGACGAATACCGAAGCTTCTAACCGAAGGATGACAGCTTCGGTTTAAGGTGGTGACGAAGGTCAAGCATGGCACTAAGCTGAAGAGGAAAAGACTAACTAGTCCCTAATGATTTAGGTTATAGTTACGAATAAATGTTAAGGTCATAAATGTACTTTTACCCGGGCTGTGTCTCGTGCCTATAAATAGGTGAAACGTACCTCGTACTGTTCACACTGAATTGTAATCGCTCTCACATCAGCACCTTTGAGCAAGCCAAAGGTATTAATGTAATGTGAATTCTATTAATGTTCATATATACATTGTGAAATACATATGTGAATGAACTGAGAAGCCACATTCATTATCTCTTTATATTCTTATTATGAATGTTGAAGGCATGTCCTTCATGGCCTTTGTCTGAAGATCATTATATCCAAGAGGAGATAATGCTTCGGAGGACGAAGGTCCTTGACCTTTAACAATTTTGTTGCCTTGTTCTTGACTCACAGCATTTGAGAAGAAGCGAACAACATTGACACCCACCTCCGGTGAACTCACTTCCATGACCATGGCAATGGCTTCGCAAGGTGATGAAGTTGTGACACCTTCGGCTACGAGGCTGGTGCTCCCAATCACGACGGCTCAAGTTCTGAACCAGCCAATTAGAAGCAGAAGAAGGAAACACAGAGAAGGGTACAACATGTTGGAGTGCAGGGACCCTTCATCAAGTCCAAGTGGTCTCATATACCAATCACCTTCTCCCAAGAAGACCTTCAGCTCAAAGACTACCCTCATAATGATGCAATGGTTATATCTTGTCAATCAAGGGGTTTCTGGTTCACAATGTCCTTGTAGACACAGATAGTGCAGCAGATATCATCTTTGCAAAAGCCTTCAGGTAGAAGCAGGAGTAAGATGACAAGATACATGATGCAACACACCCCCTATGTGGCTTCGGAGGAAGGCACATAGTGGCACTCGGGAAGGTAACAATGCCAATCACCTTCGGTTATGTTCACAACACAAGAACATGACAAGTTGTTTTTGACATTGTTGATATGGACTATCCCTACAATGCAATCATTGGTCGAGGGACATTAAATGCCTTCGAAGTAATACTCCATCCAGCATATCTGTGCATGAAGATACCATCTGACCAGGGTCCCATCGTTGTGCTTGGAAGTCAAGAGGCTACTAGAAGGGCCAAAGGAAACTAGACAGATTCAAAGACCATCCATAACATAGATGAAGCCGAAGCTCATCAACAGTATAAACATAAAAGAGATAAGGCTGCCTTAGCAGATCAGCCAAAGCCTATGCTTCTTTGCGAAGACATAGCCGAGCAGAAGGTGTTGCTAGGGTCCCAATTGTCTGGTGAGCAAGAGAAAACTTTGTTGAAGTTCTTGTTCAACAACAAGGATGTTTTTGCTTGGTCAGCCAATGATCTTTGTGGTGTCAACAGAGATGTCATTGAGCACTCACTCAATGTAGACCTGACCATTAGACCAAGGAAGCAGAAGCTTCGAAAGATGTCCGGTGACAAAGCCGAAGGTGCAAAAAACGAAGTCAAAAGACTCCTGAGTGTCGGAGTAATCAGAGAGGTGACATATCCAGAGTGGCTAGCTAATACTGTGATGGTGAAAAGGCTAATGGAAAGTGTAGGATGTGCATTGATTTTATGGATCTCAACAAGGCATGTCCGAAGGATGAGTTCCCCTTGCCAAGAATAGGCTCCCTTATGGACGCAGCAGCCACTTCGGAGCTCATGAGTTTATTGGACTATTATTCAGGCTATCATCAAATCTGGATGAGGAAGGAAGATGAGCCTAACACAAGCTTCATAACCCCTAGTGGGACCTATTGCTACCTTCAGATACCCGAGGGGCTCAAGAATGTCGGAGGAAGCTTTAGCAGAATGACTGCCAAAGTTCTCAGCTCTCAGATTGGCAGGAATGTTCTGACATACGTCGATGACATCATAGTGAAAAGCATAAAGCAAGAAAATCACATTGCCGATCTGCAAGAAACATTTGCCAATTTTAGGAAGGTTGGTCTCATGCTCAATCCAGAGAAATGTGTCTTCAGGGTGAAGAAGGGGAAATTCCTTGGGTGCCTAGTGTCAACAAAAGGAATTGAAGCAAATCCAAACAAAATATAAGCTATACTTCGGATGGAGCCACCAAGGACAAGAAAAGGTGCTCAGAGATTAACAGGAAGACTGACATCTCTCAACAGATTCATCTCAAGATCAACATAGAGAAACTTGCCATTCTTCGAAGTGCTAAAATCAGCCGAAGTCTTTCAATGGAGACCAACTCAACAAAAGGCTTTCGAAGAGCTGAAGCAATACCTAATACAATTGACAACATTGACTCCACCTTCGTTAGGAGCCTCATTGCTACTATATGTAACTGCTTCCCACGTTGTAGTTAGTGCAGCGCTGGTGCAGGAGAAACAAGATGGCCAAGCAAAGAAGCAAGTTCCAGTATACTTCGTCTCTGAAGTACTTAGTCCATCAAAAAGAAATTACACAGAGCTGGAGAAGGTGCTATATGCTGTATTGATGGCCTCCAGAAAGCGTCTGCATTATTTCCAGTTATAACACATTATAGTATCTTCGTCTCAGCCTCTCAAGGACATTATAAGGAACAGAGAGGCCACAAGAAGAGTTGGAAAGTGGGCCGCAAAACTGAATAAATTCACTATTGATTTTGTTCATAGGTCTTCGATCCAATCCTAAGCGTTAGCAGACTTCATTACTGATTGGACGCCATGGGCTCAGAACGAAGAAAGCGTAACAGACAATGAAGCTTGGACAATGTTCTATGATGGGTCATGGGGGACCTTCGGCGCAGGTGCAGTAGCTATCCTAATTTCACAATCCAAGATCAAAGCCTGCTATGCAGCCATATTGGAGTTCAACTACACAAATAACATTGCAGAGTACGAAGTCCTTCTCTTAGGGCTTCGAAAGCTTAAGGTGATGGGAATAAGAAGGGCAGTCCTCAAATCCGATTCACAGGTCATCATAGGCCATGTTGATAAAAGCAGTAGAGCAAGAGATCCGAAGCTTGAGAAGTATCTTGATACAGTCCGAAGAATGGAAGCCTCTTTCGAAGGTTTCTCAGTGAAGAATATCCTGAGAGGAGAAAATGAGCATGCAGATTTACTAGCTAAATCAGCGGCACAGGGGCTTCCACTCCCTTCGGAAGTATTCTTTGAAACTCTAAAAGCACCTTCAGTCGAGCTCATGGAGCGAGCGGTGCTAACAATCTCACCGGTACACAACGAAGATTAGAGGACTAAGATTGTATCTTTCCTACAAGGCAACTATCCTTCGGATGACGAAGTGTATATAAAAAGAATGCAAGCCAGGACAAAGCCCTATATGATCATAGAAGGAAAATTGTTCAAACAAGGAGTTTGTTCTCCATTGCTGAAGTGTTTGTCTAGAGCCAAAGGTCAAGAACTAATGAGAGAGATACATGCAGGGATGTGTGGAGCTCATATTGGGTCTAGGCCTTTGCTTGGAAAAGTTTTCAGACAAGGATTCTATTAGCCGAAGGCAGCTTAGGATGCAGCAGATTTAGTTCATAAATGTGAAAACTGCCAGAAGTGTGCCAGAGATAAAAAACAACCTTCGTCTTTAACTCAGCTAATCCAACCCACTTGGCCATTACAAAGGTGGGGCCTAGATCTGTTAGGCCCACTTCCACCAGCGCAAGGAAACTTGAAATATGTTGTGGTAGCGGTGGAGTACTTTTCAAAGTGGATTGAAGCTAAGCCCTTAGCTACAATCACTTCAGCCACGGTATAGAAATTCTTCTGGCAGAATATTGTTTGTCGGTTTGGTGTGCCTAAGGCTATCACGGTTAATAATGGAACTCAGTTTGAAGCTAAAACATTCAAAACTTTTTGTGACCAAATCAGTACAAAAATGCATTTTGCATCTGTGAGGCATCTAGAATCAAATGGATTGGTAGAACGAGCTAATGAAATTATTATAACAGGAATATTGAAGTCAATCTTCAATGTGCCAAAAGGAAAGTGGCCAGATGAGTTGGTAAAAGTGGTACGGAATCACAACATTGTTGTCTCAAGGTCAACAGGATTTACCCCATTCAAACTTTTATTCGGTGATGAAGCAATAACACCAGAAGAAGTAAGAACAGGTTCAATAAGGACCCTAGCTTCAACAGAAGACGAAGAGGCTTGCAAAATAACAAAAGACGCCATAGAAGGGACCAGGCTTCAGACAATAGATCACATAAATAAATATCAGGCCAAAACAGTTAAATGGCGAGACTGAAAAGTAAGGTTAAAGAATATCAAGCCAGAACACTTGGTGCTTCGAAGAGTGGCCAACCCAGACACAGTGGGAAAGTTTCAGCTTATGTGAGAAGGTCCTTTCTTGGTGGTGTCTTTGTCAAGACCTGGATCGTACAAGTTAAAAGTTATGGATGGTAATTACATTCAAAGATCTTGGAATGTAGATGAACTTTGGAGATATTATGTGTAAACTATGTAATTTTCTTACTTTTCCCTATGGCACCCTTTTCCTTTCAAGAGGGGAGAAATGTTTTTAATGGGGCCATAGGTTGTAATTTTCATTTTTTCTTGCATAGCCATATGCAATACAAGTGCCAGATTACCCCACATGTAAAATGTAAAGATCTGGGATTACACCATCGAGTGCAAAAAAGTATGAAGAAGCTCCAAAGTTGTCCCTAAGGGGATGCAGAGCTAAAATACCACCTAAGTCAAAGGTGAAGAAGCTCCAAAGTCATTCCTAAGGGGATGCAGAGCTTAAATGCCACCTAAGTCAAAGGTAAAGAAGCTCCAAAGTCGTTCCTAAGGGGATGCAGAGCTTAGCTCCAAAGTCGTTCCTAAGGGAATGCAGAGCTAAAATACCACCTAAGTAAAAGGTGAAGAGACTCCAAAGTCGTTCCTAAGGGGATGCAGAGTCTGGGTGTGTATTCGCGTGAGTTTTTTACCTTCGGCATACATTTGCATACTGTTGGGGACTTGTTCTCAAATGCTTCGGCTTGACAGGAGGCAAAAATACAAGCGTGACGCACGAGCGAGTACAAGTCAGCGTGAACAGTACGGGGGTACTGTTCATCTATTTATAGGCACAGGACACAGCCTGTGACGAATTACAGTTATGCCCCTCATAAAAGTTTACAACATTGACTCAGACCTTTATGGATTAAAAGGTCATTCTATCTCTATGTCGGTTTGTAATACCGAAGCTTCATGAAGAGGAACCTTCGGTCATCTCCTGGGGACAACTTCAGCCGAAGCTGCTTCTTCCCGTAAGACCTTCGGCGCAACGAAGCATGGCCCCAACAGTAGCCCCTTTCGCGGCGCTAGATCGTTTTTCGTAACGAGCTTGATCCGTGAAAAAAGCCTCTTAAGCTTCGAGAAGCCGAAGGTCCAAAAAACACCTTCCCTGAGCTCGTTGCCGAGAAACGATCCAGTTTCCGAGCGCGTGCCAGGCCCACCTTGCAGAGTTACTGTTTGGTCTCTGCGGTCCACCGCGCAGCGAGTGCTAGTGACTGTCCGCCTGGTGTAAAAATCCTGGCGCTTCGCCTTCTTACCTGCAGCACTATATAAACAGACGAGTAGGTGTGAAGTTACCACAGCATTCATTGCTATTTGCACTGTTTTGCTGCCAAAATTTTTAACCATAGCCGAAGCTTGACTCTCGGAATTGAACGAAGGTCCAACTCGAAGTCTGCTTCGTCAGAAGGAAAGGCTTCGGGAGAAAAAAGTATTCAATTTCCACAAACTCAGAATCAAATGGCCAGGGTGCGATCTACTGCCAGGGTTGAGCGTGAAGGAGGCGAAGCTGAAGGTTCGGAAACTGTTCCCATCTCCGAAGCAATGCAACGATCCGGACTGGTAACTGCGGAAGAAATCCCCACTGTTGAAGCAGAACAAGCAACTGCCGAAGCAGAAGAGGAGAACATTGAAGAAACTGATCCCGAAGATGATTATCGTATTGCCATGCCAAGTAAGCCCAGCCACTTGGACTTCGGAAAGTCGACCGTTTCGAAGGCTGATCTCTCCAAGATGGTAAAATCAGGTTATTTCAGTGAAAATCAGAAGAAGCTACTTCGCTTCGGGGGGGGGAAGAAACTACCCCGAAGCCAGAGAAGGATGAAATAGTCATTTTCAAGAGCTTTCTAAAGGCTGGGCTGAGATTCCCCCTTCATGGGATTATTGCAGATGTATTGAAGAAGTTTGGTATTTACTTTCATCAGTTGACTCCTAACGCTATCGTTAGGCTTAGTGTTTATATCTGGGCCCTCCGAAGCCAGGCGGTGGAGCCGTTTGCCGACAGCTTTTGTCGAGTCCACGAGCTGCATTACCAGACGAAAGCCAGAAAAGATGGATTACATGATAACTTTGGTTGCTATAATTTTGCCTACCGGAAAACCACAAAGTTTCCTGTTATTAGCTACCGAAGCAAATGGCCGGCAGGCTGGAAGTCAGAGTGGTTTTATGTGAAAGTTGACGAAGACAAAGAGAAGTTGGTACAAAGCCCACTTGAATTGATCTTCGGAGAAACAAGACCACGATGCCACATGAAATTAGAAGGTCCCACCTGGGCTGCACTAGGTGAGTTTAAAATTATTTCAGAGCAAATCAGTACTAGGGACCTGGTCCAAGAGTTCTTGGCCTTCAGGGTTTTCCCTACTTTAAAAGAATGGAAAATGCCGAAGCTGGAAGGGGAGAAGAAAGAAGGGGAACTTGTCCGGCTTCCTTACCATTTCAAGTTCAAGAAATACTTTAAAAAACCTTGCCAAGAGTGGCTGGACACAGTTGAAGTAATGTGCAATGAAATTCTTGGAAATTACTCGAAAAAAGAAGATCAACTGATGACTGCGGCCTTCGGTACCCGTCCGAAGCGAAGGCTGAACCGAGTGTTTGATGCCCTGGGTTTTGAGTACCCTGACTATGAACGGCTGGATAAGGGTGCTGAGGGCCAAAAAAGGAAAAGGGTGGCCGAAACTTTGAACAAAGATGAGGAAGAACCACCAAAAGAGAAGAATATTCCAAAGAAGAGAAGAATATCATCTCCGAAGCGAAAATTATCCGATGAAGAGGGGACTCCTGCACCACCCTCTACCAGCGACGTGGAAGAAATTTTAAAGGTAATGACTGAACCCCTGCCCGCGAAGCTAAGTCCATTAGGGCCTCAACTGACGAAGCTTTTTCGAAAGGTGGAGGAGCCCGAAAAAACGAAGATAACCAAAACAAAGAGGCAAAGAATTATTGCAGTGACCGAAGTTATTGACAAGACGCCACCGAGGTCTTCAACTCGGAAAACGCCAGCGGTTGAGGGCACAGCAAATGTCGAAGTCGCTCCTTCGGAGGTCGCGGCTACCGAAGCCGCTTCGGCCGAAGATTTGAACTTGGAAACTACTATTGAAGACATCGACAAGATACTGCTTGACATGGCTGCAGAAGAAGCCACCACTGTTGCCGAAGAAACCATGGCCACAGTGCCTGGGAAGGGAAAGGAAATAGCCGAAGATACTTCGGAGGAGGAAGCCTTCATATTTCAAAATTTAGTCGGGCAAGAACTGTCGAAGGCCGAAATAGAAGAGCTTAAAGAATATGCCAAATCTTGCGGATATAAGCCAGGAGCTCTTCTTTTCGGAGGTATTGACGATGAGAAATTGGGCTGCATCCAGGATCAAACTGGGGCTAAGGTCATCGGTACTCTATCAAAGAGTATCGGTTTTCCGAAGCTGGAAACAGATATCAGCCGCTACCGACGACAACATATCGTTGGTAGTTTATTCTACTCCAATTTCAAGGTAAACAACTTTTCGCTGAGTTTTATTGTTTTTAATAATGAGAGTGCTCCTGACGAAGGATGTTTATGTGCAGAGCATGCTACTGAGCAAAGCTTTGAAGATGCAACAAGATCTAGAGGATAAGAAACACGAAGCTATAATTGAAAATTTAGAGAGCAAGATAAAAGAGCAATCAGCTATTATTGAAAAGAAAGACTTCGAACTCCAAACAACTGAAGGCTTATTGGCAGAAACTGAAGCTAAAGTAGCAGAATTGAATTCGAAGCTTCTCTGCCAATCAAAACAATTTGAACAAGAGAAGCTAGAGCTTAATTCAAAACTTGAGGCCGAAGTCCAAACCAGCTCAGATTTGAAGAAATCATTAACAAGCCTTCAAGACAAATGTTTGAAATTTAGTAACAACTGTATTCAACAATTAAAAAAGATCTTTTATTCAGTTGGAGCCAGCAGTGGAAAGTTCACCCCTTCAGCTGAAAATTTGCCAAGAACCTTCGAACAAATTGAAGCTGAAATTGATGAGCTTGACGAAGTTATAGCCGGGCACGGTGACTTCTGTGCCTGGGTAGCTTCTCGGGGCACTGCTGCAGCGTTCCTGAAGGCCGGCTGTGATCATGGAAAAATCGTCAACAGGCCCAATTTCACTCTGTCTCCATCAATTCTAGACGATATTCCTGACCTCGCCCGAAGCATTTCAAACAGATTTATAAAAATGATATGGACAAAAGGCGGGCGAGAGAAGGCTGGAGACGAAGCTCGAAGTCATCTTGAACCAGTAAGAAATCATACCTTGTGCTTACTTTCTCCTTCAGACTTGATTTTTACTTGCAATACCTTGATTCATGTAGGATGACAAAGCTGATAGCGATGCTTAGAAAATATACCGCCGAAGCTGAAACCCGGTGAAGATCAGTAGGAGTACATTGTAGAAAAAACCTAAGAGACTTTTGTAATAACTTATGTAAATACAGCTAAACTGTTCTTAATGAACTTTGTACATACCTTGTAATATATTCTTACCCTTCCATTGAGGTGCTTTGATGTGGACGAAATTAGTATTTTGAGCCAGAGGCGAAAAAACACCTTCCCTTCTTTTCGTACACAACGAAGCATAAAAGATCACTTCTTCTTTTTGCCGAAACCTTTCTTTTTTGCACTCAACGAAGCATAAAAGACCGCTTCTTCTTTTATGTCGAAACAACCACTTATGTCATGATGATGATTATCCTATATATGCCTGAATGAATGTTTATGAATGCAAATGCTATGATGTAATGTGATGTGCGAATGATTGTCCAAAACACATATCCGAAGCCATACGCTTAGCCATTATTTCCTTAGAAACAATCACACATCAGCTCTGCATTCCCTTAGGAACGACTTTGGAGCTTCTTTGCCTTTTACTTTTGGCGGAATCAGCGTTGACTTTTTGCTGTAAGCTCTGCATTCCCTTAGGAACGTCTTTGGAGCTTCTTCGCCTTTTACTTTCGGCGGAATCAGCGTTGACTTTTCGCTGTAAGCTCTGCATTCCCTTAGGAACGTCTTTGGAGCTTCTTCGCTTTTTCAGTTTCGGCACTCGATGGTGCGTTCTCAGCTTTTACATTTACATTCTTTGGGGGATTTTGCTCTTATAGAACTAAAAAGGAAATTACATATGATGGCCCCATTAAAAACCTTTCTCCCCCTTTAGAAAGGAAAAGGGTGCCATGAAAAAGAAAAAACATAAAAGAGTTACATTAAGTTACACATAATATCGCCGAAGCTCATCCGCATTCCAAGATCTTGGAATGTCGTTGCCGTCCTTGTCCTTCAATCTGTATGAACCAGGTCTTGACGAAGATGCTACTAAGAAAGGTCCTTCCCATTTCAACTGTAACTTGCCCACTGTGTCTGGGTTGGCCACTCTCCGAAGCACCAAGTGTCCCGGCTCAATATTTTTTAGCCGGACCTTTCTATCTCGCCATTTGACTGTTTCAGCTTGGTATTTATTGATATACTCCACAGCTTGAAGCCTGATCCCTTCTAAAGCATCTTTTTCCACAAAACAAGCATCTTCAGGACCTGATTCTGCCGAAGCTACGACTCTTATTGATCCAGCTTTAGCTTCTTCCGGAGTTATTGCTTCGTCACCGAATAATAACTTGAATGGAGTAAAGCCTGTAGACCTTGATGTTGTTGTATTGTGGCTCCACACCACTTTGGTTAACTGATCTGGCCACTTTCCCCTGGGTTGATTGAAGATTAACTTCATTATTCCTGTCATTATAATGCCGTTGGCTCTTTCAACGAGCCCATTTGACTCCGGATGCCTGACTGATGCAAAATGGATCTTCGTACCAATTTGATCACAGAAATTTCTGAAAGCTTCGGAGTCGAACTACGTTCCATTATCTATAGTGATGGCCTTCGGTACCCCGAAGCAACAAACAATATTCTGCCAGAAAAACTTTTGGACAGTGGCCGAAGTTATTGTGGCCAATGGCTTTGCCTCAATCCATTTAGAAAAATACTCCACAGCCACTATGACATATCTTAAATTCCCTTGTGCCAGTGGTAATGGTCCTAACAAGTCAAGGCCCCACCTTTGCAATGGCCAAATGGGTTGTATGAGCTGTGTTAAAGACGAAGGCTGTTTTTGATCTCTTGCACATTTTTGACAACCTTCGCACTTTTGAACTAATTCCGCTGCATCCGAAGCTGCCTTCGGCCAATAAAACCCTTGACGGAAAACTTTTCCAAGTAACGGCCTAGATCCAATGTGAGATCCACACAGGCCTGCATGTATTTCTTTCATCAACTCTATACCTTCGGTTCTAGATAAACACTTGAGCAGCGGAGCACAAACTCCATGCTTGTATAACTCCCCTTCTATCATGACATATGGACGAGCTCTTGCCTCTATCCTGCTGTTATAAGCTTCGTCATCTGAAAGGAACTTACCCTGAAGGTAAGAGATGATCTCAGTTCTCCAATCTTCGCTATAAACAGGAGATATGTTGAGGACTGCTCTTTCAAGGAGCTCTACTGAAGGTGCCTTTATTGTTTCGAAGAACACATCCGAAGGTAACGGCAGCCCCTGTGCTGCTGACTTAGCTAACAAATCAGCATGCTCATTTTGTCCTCGAGGGATATTTTTGACAGAAAATCCTTCGAAGGAAGCTTCGATTCTTCGGACCGTGTCTAGATATTTTTCAAGCTTCGGATCTTTAGCCTTGCAACTTTTGTCGATATGACCCGAAACAACCTGGGAATCAGTTTTAAGAATCGCCCTTCTGATTCCCATTGCCTTTAATTTCCGAAGGCCCAGGAGCAGAGCTTCGTACTCAGTAATATTGTTTGTATAGCTGAAATCAAGTCTTGCCGCATAACAAGTTTTAACCTTGGATGGTGAGACTAACACAGCGGCTGCTCCTGCTCCGAAGGTTCCCCAAGACCCATCGCAAAACACTGTCCACACTTCGGCATCTTTATTTGTTTCTTCGTCCTGAGCCCCTGGCGTCCAATCGGCAATGAAATCTGCCAACGCTTGAGACTGGATCGAGGATCTATGCACATAATCAATGCAAAATTCATTGAGCTCTGCAGCCCATTTTCCAATCCGTCCAGTAGCTTCTCTATTTCTCATAATATCCTTCAACGGCTGCGAAGAAGGAACAACAATATTGTATGCTTGAAAATAATGCCGAAGCTTCTTGGATGCCATTAAGACGGCATATAATACCTTCTCCAGTTCCGTATAGTTTTTCTTTGATACACTAAGGACTTCAGATACAAAATACACTGGAACCTGCTTCTTGACTTGGCCATCAAGCTTCTCCTGGACAAGTGCTGCACTTACTGCTGAGTGCGAAGCTGCCACATATAACAACAAAGGAGCCCCTGGCGTTGGTGGAGTTAATGTTGTTAGATCTATCAAATACTGCTTCAGCTCTTCAAAGGCTTTTTGTTGATTTGATCCCCATTGAAAGACTTCGGCTGATTTCAGCACTTCGAAGAATGGTAAATTTCTTTCTGCTGATCTGGATATGAATCTATTGAGAGATGCCAGCCTCCCTGTCAATCTTTGGGCCCCCTTTCTTGTAGTTGGTGGCTCCATTCGAAGTATAGCTTCAATTTTACTTGGATTAGCTTCAATTCCCTTTGTTGAAACCAAGCATCCAAGAAATTTCCCCTTCTTTACTCCAAAGACACATTTTTCTGGGTTCAGCTTTAAGCCAGCTTGTCTGAAACTGGCGAAGGTCTCCTGCAAATCAGCAATATGATTTTCCTGTTTTGTGCTTTTTACAATGATGTCATCAACATAAGTTAGCACATTTCTGCCTATCTGAGACTGGAGGACCTTCGCAGTCATTCTGCTAAAACTTCCTCCAGCATTTTTGAGTCCCTCAGGCATCCGAAGATAGCAATATGTGCCACTTGGGGTTATGAAGCTAGTCTTCGGCTCATCTTCCTTCTTCATCCAGATTTGGTGATAACCTGAGTAACAGTCTAGCAGACTCATGAGCTCTGAAGAAGCTGCTGCATCAACTAAAGAGTCTATTCTTGGCAATGGGAATTCGTCCTTCAGACAAGCCTTGTTGAGATCTGTAAAATCGATACACATCCTCCACTTGCCATTGGCCTTTTTTACCATAACAGTGTTAGCTAGCCACTCTGGGTACTTTACTTCTCTGATAACTCCTGCACTAGGAGTCTTTTTACTTCATTACGAGCACCTTCGGCCTTATCATCAGACATTTTCCGAAGCCTCTGCTTTCTGGGTCTGAAGGATGGGTCAACATTGAGCGAGTGTTCAATAACATCCCGATTTACTCCGCAGAGGTCATTAGCTGACCATGCAAAAACATCTTTGTTGTTGAACAAAAACCTTATCAAGGTTTTCTCCTGATCTTCGGATAATTGAGAGCCTAACAGCACCTTCTGCTCTGCTATGTCCTCACATAGGAGCATGGGCTTCGGCTGATCTGCTGAAGCTGCTTTCTCCCTTCTGAATTTGTACTGTTCACAAGCTTCAGCTCCATCTATGTTATGGATTGCTTTGGAGTCAGTCCAGCTTCCCTCGGCCCTTCTGGCAGCTTCCTGACTTCCATGAATAGCGATGGGTCCTTGATCCGAAGGTATTTTCATGCAAAGGTAGGCAGGATGAAGGATTGCTTCGAAAGCATTAAGGGTGCCACGACCAATAATTGCATTGTAAGGGTATTCCATGTCGACAATGTCAAACACGACTTGCTCAGTTCTAGTGTTGTTGATGAACCCGAAGGTCACTGGCATGGTGATCTTGCCCAGCGCTACAATCTGTCTTCCTCCGAAGCCACAGAGAGGGTGCGTTGCATCATGAATCTTATCTTCTGGCTCTTGCATTTGCCTGAAGGCCTTAGCAAATATGATATCAGTTGCACTGCCTGTATCAACCAAGACATTGTGAACCAGAAATCCTTTGATAACACAAGAGATAACCATGGCATCGTTGTGTGGGTAATCTTTGAGTTGAAGGTCCTCTTGGGAGAAGGTAATAGGAATGTGAGACCATCTCGACTTAATGAAGGGCCCTTGCACCCCAACATGCTGTACCCTTCTCTGCGCTTCCTTCTTCTGCTTCTTGTTGGCTGGCTCTGAACATGAACCGCCTGTTATCGGGAACAGCAGCTTCGGAGCCGAGGCAGCTCCAGCTTGGTCGTTGAACGAAGCCATCAGCTCAAAAAAGTGGAAGTGAGTTCACCGGAGGTGGGCGCCAATGTTGGGGACTTGTTCTCAAATGCTTCGGCTTGACAGGAGGCAAAAATACAAGCGTGACGCACGAGCGAGTACAAGTCAGCGTGAACAGTACGGGGGTACTGTTCATCTATTTATAGGCACAGGACACAGCCTGTGACGAATTACAGTTATGCCCCTCATAAAAGTTTACAACATTGACTCAGACCTTTATGGATTAAAAGGTCATTCTATCTCTATGTCGGTTTGTAATACCGAAGCTTCATGAAGAGGAACCTTCGGTCATCTCCTGGGGACAACTTCAGCCGAAGCTGCTTCTTCCCGTAAGACCTTCGGCGCAACGAAGCATGGCCCCAACACATACTTCATCACATCATCCTTTGCATTCATACAAACATACATTAGGCATCTTTAGATTCATCACATGATGACATAAAACATAAGGCATTAATAGGAAAGACGAGAGTTTTTGCCTCGAACGAGAAAATGCTTCGTTATAAACAAAGATGCTTCATCTCAAATGAAGTTGTTTTTCAGAAAAAGAAAGGAAAATGCCTCGTTGTATATGAGGGGGTCGATCTTTGATTTTTCTTAAAAGGTGCTTCGATGTGAACGAAAAGAAGGGAAGGTGTTTTTCGCCTTCGGCTCAAAAAAGTTGCGAGCATTGGTTTCATCCACAATAAAGCAGACAACACATGAATAAAAGGTAAAGTAGTATTAAGAAGCATTTACAAATATTTACGACAATTTGTTCACATTCAATTACAATTCTTTGTCAAATGATACACTTTCTGGCACAAAGAACTTCCAAAAGTGTTTCTATAGATATTAACAAAGGGAACTTCTGAAGTCTTCTTCAACACTTCAGATCTAGTTTCGGCTCACTAGCTTTTGGCACCATCACCCTGAAGAATGACAAAGGCAAGGTATTGAGGAATATGGTAAGAAAAAATATAAAATAAAAGCATAAAGGAAAAGAGATTTTCTATACTTTGTTGAATAGGTTTCGAGCTTCGTCTCCAGCCAGCTCTCGGCCGCCCTTCGCCCAGATTTGGGTGATAAATCTGTTGCCTATGCTTCAAGCTTCGACTAAAATATCAACTAGGTCCAATAGCAAAAGGCTGAAGTTTGGCCTGTTAATGGCTCTTATATGATTACATCCAGCTTTCATAATAGCAGCAGCCGTGCCATGAGAAGCCACTAGCGCACAGAAATCACTGTGGCCAGTTATAACTTTGTCGAGGATGTCAACTTCTTTTTCAACACATTCAAGAGCCCCAGGGATATCTTCAGCAGAAAGGGTAACTTCTTCAGATACGGCTCCAACAGAATTGAAGATACCCTTCAGCCGAGCAATGCATCGAGTTGCAAAACTGAAGCATTTATCCCCTGAAGAATTTTGACTGTTTCGCTCAGTTTGACATACTTTTCAATTTCTGCTTTAATTCTCGTGTTCAGCGCTTCAGACTCGCGATTGAAGCGATCCGAGTTCTTTTCCAAAAGTGTTCGAGCTTCTTCCAGCTCTTTGCTCAACTTTGCATTTTGAGAATGAGCTTTGGCGAGAGAGCCTTCGGCTGAATGCAGCAGGCTGTCTTTTTCCTTCAAAGAATTTTCAAGTTTTTTAATTTTATCTTCCAAGCCTTCGATAATGATCTAATTTTTCTGTCTTCGTCATCCTGCCGCATTTTAAGGCCTTGGTCAGCAACAGACTCTGAAAGACGGAATAAAGTTAGAACCTCATTATTGAAATACTTAAATTGACATGATAAAAAATATATAGTAAAGGAACCTTACTTTAAAATTTGAGTAAAATAAACTGCCGATAATGTGCTAACGTATGTAACATCTGATGTCCTTCTCTAACTTCGGGAATCCGATGCTCTTTGATAAAGTGCTTATGATTTTAGCTCCAGCGCGGTCGCGAATGCATCCCAAAACCTCTTCGTTGACGTCGCCAAAGAGCATGGATCCAGGCTGGTAGCCGTGGGATATAGCAATCTCCTTCAATTCCGATATATCCTCTTTGGAAAGTTGTTGGCCACCCAGATGCTGAAGGTCGAAATTCTTATCTTCCGAAGAGGTCTCTTCAATTCTCTTTCCCTTATCAGGAGACGCTTCAGCTACGTCTTTCTCAGGAACCACATCTGATATAAGTCTGTCAATTTCCAACATTGTTGTAGCAAGATTATCGTCTTCAGCTCCAGCGGTATCTTCAGCATCGGCATGCATAATAGTTTTTTCCACCGAAGCCGAGGGCGGGGTCTGTTCAATGGCTTGCATCATGTTCATCATTCGTCATTTCTTCTGCCCCCCCCGACATTCCCCCCGGTAGCCAAAGCGGTCTCTTTTGACTGCAATAGGCTAGTCAGATCTGACCTTAGTGGACTTTGCAGTACAAACGAGATGGGTTTAGTTATTACTTTCAAAATTTCTGAAACATCAGCAAAAGAAGGCGAAGAAGCACCTGTAGCTTTGTTTGGCACATCTTGTACCTTCATCTCTATAGGAGAAATCCTGACGAACTTTCGTTTCTTAGGAGCCAAATCTTTCGGCTCCGCTGCAATTTTCTGCTTCTTGATGGCCTTCTAGTCTTCCTTGACTGATCGGATGGCCTGTCTGTTTAGAATACTAACAACTATTTTTCTTTTTTCTCGTCTGACCCGTTAAGTCTCTCGTAATCTGGGTACTCAAAATTCAAAGCATCCATCACACGATTCAACCTTCGTTTTTGACGGGTGCCAAGGCAGTTGTCATCAGTTCATCTTCTTTCTTTGTATAATTCTCGAGAATTTCATTGCACATTGTTTCTATCAGCTCCAGCCATTCAGTACATGGTTTGTTGAATCTCTTATGGAATTTAAACTTATAAGGAAGTCGAACAAGTTCATACTTCTTTCCTTCCTCCTTTTTCTTCGGCATTCCCCAACCACTAGAGGTTGGAAACATCCTGTTTGCCAAGTATTCTTGCACCAAGTCCCTGATGCTAATGTGCTCAGCCACAACTCTAAACTCCACCTCAGCTAGTTGGCATGGGGACCCCAGCTGCATATTGCACAAGGGTCGAGTCATTGCCGAAGTTCAGTCTCAAGGGACTCATTACCATGCCCATGAGCTTCTCCCTTTTCTTCCCGTTGGCCTTCACGTAAAACCACTCGTTTGTCCACCCGGTCGGCCATTTGGTGCGGTAACCAATCACGGGGGCCTTAGTGTCCTTTCGGTATGCAAAGTTGTAGCACCCAAAGTTCTTGTGCAGACCATCGGCTCTTGCCTTCGTCTGATAATGAAGCTCGTGCACCCGATAGAACCTTCAGCATTGGCACTCTTTCCTTGGCTTCGAAGAGCCCAGATATACACGCTGAGCCTAACAATGGCATTGGGGTTCAGCTGGTGTAGGTAGATTTCAAACTTCTTTAAAACCTCACCGATCATCTCATAAAGGGGGAACCGAAGTCCAGCTGTGAAGAAGCTTTTGAAGACTATGATTTCATCCTCTTTTGGCTCGGGAATCGTCTGTTCTCCAGCGAAACGAACCAGTTCATCATCATTCTCCCCAAGTATCCTAGTTTCTTCATCAAAACTAGATCCTCTGCCTTTACTGTAGATTTTCTGAACTCCACATGGCTGGGTTTGCTCCGGCTTAGGATATTGTCATCATCCTCACTTTTATTGTCACTTTCAGCTTCGGCAGCAGTCTGTTCAGCTTCAACGTCAGCAACACCTTTGGCAATAGTTTCTTCCTGCACAACCAACCCAGAATGCTTCATCACTTCTGAGATAGGAGCTGTCTCAGTGGTTTTAGCCTCATCCCCTTGCATGTCACCCTAGCAGTCAACCTTACTCTGGCCATTTCGGTGTTCAGACTCTAGTAGACGAAGTTGCACTTGAGCAATGAAACGTTTCTCCGAAGTATAAAGCAGCAAGCTTCAGCTTCAGTGAAAGTTTTCAGCAGCACAACGGTGCAATAGCAATGAATGCTATGGTAACTTCTCACCGACTTGTCTGTTTATATAGCCCTGCATGAGAAGAAGGCGAACCGCCAAAACACGTGTATGAAAGGGAAATGTGCCCTTGGGCCATTTCTATAATTGTTTTGGTGATTATATGCCCAACACATTGTTTTGAACTCATATGTGCTAAGTAGGTGATAAGTGCACATCAAAGAACAAGGTATGATTCTAGACTCAGTAAATTGTTTTTTATTACTAACATGTTTATCTAAGTGCTAGAAACAGTGCCAAGAAAAGAAGAAAAGAATTGGAGAAGATATGGCTCAGGACAGCCAAAACTAGCACCAGCCTGGCACACCGGGCAGTGTCCGGTGGTGCACCGAACAGTGTCCGGTGGTGGCTCCGTGTGAACTGGCAGCTCTCGGGAATCGGCGGGGCGATGTGGCTAAAAATCACTGGACTGTCCGGTGGTGCACCGAACTGTCCGGTGAGTCTTCAGCGCCCGCGCCCAAGTACATCGGCGACGAACTTGTCGCTCTCGGGAAAAGGAGAGAGCACCGCGGCTAAAATTCACCGGACTGTCCGGTGAGTCAGAGCCGCCCGCGACCAACGGTCGCCTGCATGATCAACGGGTGACACGTGGCGAAGCCAATGGTCGGATGGTCGCACCGGACTGTCCGGTGTGCACCGGACAGTGTTTGGTGCGCCAATAGATCTGAAGATCCGACGGTCGGCTTCGCCAGAAAAGGAGAGAGATCGCACACCGGACTGCTACAGTAGTTGTCCGGTGGTGCACCGGACTGTTCGGTGCACCACTCGACAGAAGGCAAGATTTGCCTTCCAAGTTGATCTCCAATGGCTCCTAGCTGCCTTGGGGCTAAAAAAGGGACCCCTAGGCACATGGAGCAGCACACCAAGCATTCACTAAGCATCCTAAGACTCCCAGACTCCGCCTCCACGCATTTGATTCGTTGTGTTAGTGATTTGAGCTCCGTTTGAGTTGTGAACTCCCTGTGCTGTGTTTCGAGCTCAAGTCTTGGCTTGTGTGCGTGTGTGTGCTGTGGATTCGAGTCTTATGTGCATTGCTTTCCCTCCCTTACTCTCGTGCTTCTTTGTGATCTATATTGTAAGGGCGAGAGGCTCCAACTTGTGGAGATTCCTCTCAAACGGGAGAAGAACACTAAACAAAAAGACCGTGGTATTCAAGTTGATCATTAGATCACTTGAAAGGAGTTGAGTGCAACTCTCGTCCATTGGGACGCCACAACGTGGAAGTAGGCAAGTGTTATACTTGGCCGAACCACGGGATAAAACACCATGTCTCTTGTGCTGCTTTTCTCTGTGATTGTTTTGTTCGCAAGAGCTCGCTTCATAGCAACTTGATTAACTCACACTAACACTTTTATAATCAAGTTTGTGGCTATTTAGTGTTTGATTTTACAGGATCACCTATTCACCCCCTCTAGGTGCTCTCAATTGGTACTAGAGTCGTTCTCTTCATCTAATGGACTAACCGCGCGAAGAGATGGATCCTAAGGGTAAGGGGATTGTGGTCAACGACAAGGAGAAGGAGTCCCTCTTCAACGAGCCAAGAGACGACAAGCCCACTGACTCAGCCTCGAGTCACAAGAAGAGGGACGGGAAGAAAAAGAGGCGCATCAAGAAGATCGTATACTATGACAGCGACGTCTCCTCTTCTTCACAAGGGATGACGACGACGATGACTCATCCAAAAGAAAGACAGTTAATCAAAACTACTCCTTTGATTATTCTTGCATCCCTTATAATTCAAATGCTCATTTTCTATCAATTCCACTTAGGAAACCCCCACACATTGATGGAGAAGACTATTCTTTCTGGAGTCATAAAATGCATAGTCATTTATTTTCTCTCCATCCTAGTATCTGGGAGATTGTTGAAAACGAAATGCATTTTGATAGTACTGACAATCCCATTTTCATAAATGAGCAAATTCATAAAAATGCCCAAGCCACTACTATGTTGCTAGCATCTCTATGCAGGGATGAATATAACAAGGTCAGTGGCTTGGACAACGCCAAACAGATTTGGGACACCCTCAAAATATCTCATGAGGATAATGACACCACCATGATCACCAAGATGGAACTAGTGGAACGCGAGCTGGGGAGGTTCGCGATGATCTGGGGAGAGGAGCCAACTCAGACCTACAACAGGCTCAAGACCTTGGTCAACAAAATCCGAAGCTACGGAAGCACAAGATGGACGGATCATGATGTCGTCCGACTCATGCTCAGGTCATTTACAATTATTGATCCCCATCTTGTCAACCTTATTCGTAAAAATCCCAGGTACACCAAGATGACGCCCGAGGAAATCCTCGGAAAATTTGTGAGCGGGCGCATGATGGTGAAGGAGGCACGATACGTGGACGATGCACTAAACGGTCCACTACCCGTCTACGAGCCATAGCCCGTTGCTATCAAAGTAACAAACAGCAGGGAGGCACTACTGAGCAAGGTAGCACAAGTAGAGGCTGCCGGGCTCAATGAGGATGAGATGGCACTTATCATCAAGCGCTTCAAGACCGCGCTAAAAGGACGTAAGGAGTACCCCAACAAGAACAAAACAAGGGGAAAGCGCTTCTGCTTCAAATGCGGTAAGACTGGTCATTTCATAGCTCAATGCCCCGATAATGATAATGACCAAGGACAAGAAAATCACGAGAAGAGGGAGGAGAAGAAGAAGAACTACAAGAAGGCCAAGGGCGAGGCACACATCGGGAAGGAATGGGACTCTGACTGCTCCTCCAACTCTGAGGATGAAAAACTAGCTGCCTCGGCCTTCAACAAATCATCGCTCTTCCCCAATGAACGCCATACATGCGATGAGGAGAAGGTACGTATTCGAGATACACCTAAGTACTCTTCTTCTAGCGATGAGGAATCTTCTGATGATGAAGTAGATTACACTGATTTATTTAAAGGTCTAGATAGAGCTAAAGTAGACAAAATTAATGAATTAATTGATGCTCTTAATGAAAAAGATAAACTGCTAGAAAAGCAAGAGGATATTTTAAATGAGGAACATGACAAGTTTGTTAGTGTTCAAAAGTCTCTTGCTTTAGAAATTAAGAAAAATGAAATACTGTCATCTGAGTTATCTTCCTGTCATGAATCTATTACTAGCTTAAAGGATTTAAATAATGATTTGAATACTAAGTTAGAAAAAGCAAATGCAACTAGTTCATGTGTAGAACACGTAGTTATTTGCAATAGATGTAAAGATATTAATTTTGATGAACATGCTGCTACTATTGCTAAGTTAAATAATGATGTTGCAAGTCTTAATGATCAACTTAAGACTTGCAAAAATGATTATGAGAAATTAAAATTTGCTAGGGATGCCTACACCATTGGTAGACACCCTCAATTAAGGATAGACTTAGTTTTCGAAAGGAAACCAAGAACTTAACAAGCCAAAGGACTCCCGATCTCAAGGGGAAAGGGAAGGCTCCTATGGCCAGTAGCTCACGTTCCTCACATGATCAAAAAAACATGCCTATCTTTATGCTCATGTTAAGAAAGTTTCTCATTATAATAAGAGTTATGATCATGCTGCTTTACCTATTTATAATGATTCACATGCTATGTTTGCATCAAGCTCTACTTATGCACATGATAGAAATAGGCCTAGGCGTAATCATGTTGTGTCTCACGCGCCTAGAAAATCTTGCAATGGTCCTACTACTATTTATCATGCTTGCAATGCTTCTTTTGTGCTTTTATGCAAAAATGCAAAAGTAGTTGCTAGGAAGTTGGGATCTAAATGCATATGGGTTCCAAAAACTGTTGTGACTAACCTTGTGGGACCCAACAAGAGTTGGGTACCTAAAACCCAAGCTTAAATTCCTTGCAGGTTTATGCATCTAGGGGCTCAAGCTGGATTATCGACAACGGATACACAAACCACATGACGGGGGAGAAGAAGATGTTCACCTCCTACGTCAAGAACAGGGATCCCAGGATACTATCATCTTTGGAGATGGGAACCAAGGCAAGGTCAAAGGGTTGGGAAAAATAGCCATCACATCTGAGCATTCTATATCTAATGTGTTTTTAGTTGAGTCACTCGGGTATAATTTGTTATCTATAAGTCAATTATGTAACATGGGTTATAATTGTTTATTCACAAATATTGATGTATCTGTCTTTAGAAGAAGTGATGGTTCACTAGCTTTTAAGGGTGTACTAGACGGCAAGCTCTATTTAGTTGATTTTTTGAAAGAGAATGCTGATCTAGATGCATGTTTAATAGCTAAGACTAATATGGGCTGGCTTTGGCATCGCCGTCTAGCACATGTTGGGATGAAGAACCTTCATAAGCTTCTAAAGGGAGATCATGTGTTAGGACTAACCGATGTCTGTTTTGAGAAAGACAGACCTTATGCAGCGTGCCAAGCAGGGAAATAGGTGGGAAGCACTCATCGTAGCAAAAATGTGATGACAACGTCAAGACCACGGGAACTTCTTCGTATGGATCTCTTCGGTCCTGTTGCCTATCTCAGCATTGGGGGAAGTAAGTATGGTCTTGTAATAGTTGATGATTTTTCTCGCTTCACTTGGGTATTCTTTTTGCAGGACAAATCTGAAACCCAAGGGACCCTAAAGCGCTTCTTAAAGAGAGCTCAAAATGAGTTTGAGCTAAAGGTTAAGAAGATAAGGAGCGACAATGGGTCCGAGTTTAAGAATTTGCAAGTTGAAGAGTATCTTGAGGAGGAAGGCATCAAGCACGAGTTCTCCGCTCCCTACACACCACAGCAAAATGGTGTGGTAGAGAGGAAGAACAGGATGCTAATCAACATGGCGAGAACGATGCTTGGAGAGTACAAGACGCCTGAGCGGTTTTGGTCGGAAGCTGTGAACACAGCCTACCATGCCATAAACCAACTCTATCTGCATCGCCTCCTCAAGAAGACTTCCTACGAACTCCTTACTGGTAACAAACCCAATGTTTCCTATTTCTGTGTATTTGGGAGCAAATGCTACATTCTTGTGAAGAAAGGTAGACATTCAAAATTTGCTCCCAAGGCAGTAGAAAGGTTTTTACTAGGGTATGACTCAAATACAAAGGCGTATAGGGTCTTTAACAAATCATCAGGATTAGTTGAAGTCTCTAGCGACATTATATTTGATGAGACTAATGGCTCTCCAAGAGAGCAAGTTGATCTTGATAATATAGATGAAGATGAAGTTCCGACGACCACAATGCGCATGATGGCGATAGGTGATGTGCGACCACATGAACTACAGGAACAAGATCAACCTTCTTCCTCGACAATGGTGCATGCTCCAACCCAAGACGATGAACATGTACCTCAAGAAGAGGGGCAAGATCAAGGGGGAGCTCAAGAAGAATAGGTTATGGAGGAAGAAGCACCATGGACCCCTCCAACTCAAGTCCGAGCGTCGATCCAAAGACATCACCCCGTCGATCAGATTCTGGGTGACATCAGCAAGGGAGTAACTACTCGCTCACGATTAGCTAATTTTTGTGAGCATTACTTGTTTGTCTCTTCTATTGAGCCTTTCAAGGTAGAAGAGGCCTTGCAGGATCCGGACTAGGTGTTGTCCATGCAGAAAGAGCTCAACAACTTCAAAAGGAATGAAGTCTGTAGCCTGGTGCCACGTCCAAAGCAAAACGTTGTGGGAACCAAGTGGGTGTTCCGCAACAAGCAAGACAAGCACGAAGTGGTAACAAGAAATAAGGCTCGACTTGTGGCAAAAGGTTATGTCCAAGTCGCAGGTTCGGATTTTCAGGAGACTTTTGCTCCTGTGGCTAGGTTAGAGTCAATTCGGATTTTATTAGTCTATGCTGCTCACCATTCCTTTAAGCTATTCCAAATGGACGTGAAGAGCGCTTTCCTCAATGGGCCAATCAAGGAGGAGGTATACGTGGAACAACCCCCTGGCTTTGAGGATGACAGGTATCTCGACCATGTGTATAAGCTCTCTAAGGCGCTCTATGGACTTAAGCAAGCCCCAAGAGCATGGTATGAATGCCTTAGAGAGTTTCTTATTTCTAACGCTTTCAAGGTTGGGAAAGCCGATCCCACTCTTTTCACAAAGACATGTAATGGTGATCTTTTTGTGTGCCAAATTTATGTTGATGACATAATATTTGGTTCTATTAACCAAAAGTCTTGTGAGGTGTTTAGCAGGGTGATGATGCAAAAGTTCGAGATGTCGATGATGGGCGAGTTGACCTACTTCCTTGGATTCCAAGTGAAGCAACTCAAGGATGACACCTTTATCTCCCAAACGAAGTACACTCAAGATCTTCTCAAGATGTTTGGGATAAAGGATGCTAAGCCTGCAAAGACACTGATGGGAACTGACGGACATCTCGACCTCAACAAAAGAGGTAAGTCCGTTGATCAAAAGGCATACCGATCAATGATAGGTTCATTACTTTATCTTTGTGCTAGTAGACCTCACATTATGCTTAGTGTATGCATGTGTGCTAGATTTCAATCTGACCCCAAGGAATGTCACCTTGTGGCCGTTAAGCGAATTCTTAGGTATTTAGTTTCTACGCCTTGCTTCGGGATCTAGTATCCAAAGGGGTCTACCTTTGACTTAATTGGATACTCAGACTCCGACTATGCCGGGTGCAAGGTTGATGTGAAGAGCACATCAGGGATGTGCCAATTTTTAGGAAGGTCCCTGGTGTCCTAGAGTTCCAAGAAACAAACTTCCGTTGCCCTATCCACCGCCAAGGCCGAGTACGTTGCCGTAGGACAGTGTTGCACGCAACTGCTTTGGATGAGGCAAACCCTCTAGGACTTTGGGTACAATCTGAGCAAAGTCCCACTCCTATGTGACAATGGGAGTGCAATCCGCTTGGCGGATAGTCCTGTTGAACACAGTCGCACTAAGCACATAGACATTCGGCATCACTTCCTGAGAGACCACCAGTAAAAGGGAGATATCAATGTTTACCACATTAGCATTGAGAACCAGCTAGCCGATATCTTCACCAAGCCTTTAGATGAGAAAAGGTTTTGCAGGTTGCGTAGTGAGCTAAATGTCTTAGATTTGCGTAACTTGGATCGATCTATAGCATACATGTATTATGTGCCTTTGATCATGTTAGTTTGAGCATTTACATTCTTTATTATTTATTTGTGGCGCTCAAGTTGTACAAGTCATCCCGGACCTCACAAGTCCGTATTCAAATGATGCACATGTTTAGGGGGAGATGAGCTACAACTTGACTCCTTTGAGACTAACTTGGTTGTTTGAGTACATTTGAAGTCGTCTCGAAGGTACATTGAAAGGGAAAATGGACTTGGACAACAAAAAGACTTCCACTGCACTCCTGTATAAGTGTATTTAATTCCAAGTTCATACTAAACCTCTCATTGCCTTTTTGCTCATATTTGACATTTTGGTGAGGCAATGGGGTTAAAGGGCCGAAAATGATCCCGTTTTGGTGCTTAATGCCAAAGGGGGAGAAATTAAGGCCAAAGCAAATGGATCAGCCAACCACTTGTGAAGAATTTTGAAAATAGTAGAGTTAGAATTTGTATTGTGTCAAAATCCTCTTATTGCAAAATTTGATCTCTTATGGGGGAGAATTTTGATTATGGGAAAAGGGGGAGTTTTTGGCACTTGATCAATTTCACTCTTGGAATATCTCTCTATTTGCCCAAACAAGTGTGTTTGACTTAGAGATAGGAAAAAGAATTTGATTTGCAAAAACAAACCAAGTGGTGGCAAAGAGTGATCCAAATATGCCAAATACTAAGTGAAGAACAATTTGGTCTTAAATCTGCACTTCTTAGTTGATTTGAAATGTGTTGGCATAAATCACCAAAAAGGGGGAGATTGGAAGGGAAATGTGCCCTTGGACCATTTCTATAATTGTTTTGGTGATTAGATGCCCAACACATTGTTTTGAACTCATATGTGCTAAGTAGGTGATAAGTGCACACCAAAGAACAAGGTATGATTCTAGACTTAGTAAATTGTTTTTTATTACTAACATGTTTATCTAAGTGCTAGAAACAGTGCCAAGAAAAGAAGAAAAGAATTGGAGAAGATATGGCTCAGGACAGCCAAAACTAGCACCAGCCTGGCACACCGGACTGTCCGGTGCCCCAGGCTAGCTCTGTGCGAACTGGCCGCTCTCAGGAATCAGCGGGGTGACATGGCTAAAAATCACTAGACTGTCCGGTGGTGCACCAGACTGTCCGGTGAGTCTTCAGCACCCGCGCCCGAGTACATCAGCGATGAACTCGTCGCTCTCGGGAAAAGGAGAGAGCACCGCGGCTAAAATTCACCGGACTGTCCGGTGAGTCAGAGCCACCCGCGGTCAACGGTCGCCTGCGTGATCAACGGGCGACACGTGGCGAAGCCAATGGTCGGATGGTCGCATTGGACTGTCCGGTGTGCACCGGACAGTGTCCGGTGCGCCAACAGATCTAAAGATCCAACGGTCGGCTTCGCCAGAAAAGGAAAGAGATCATGCACCGGACTGCTACAGTAGCTGTCTGTCGACAGAAGGCAAGATTTGCCTTCCAAGTTGATCTCTAATGGCTCCTAGCTACCTTGGGGCTATAAAAGGGACCCTTAGGCGCATGGAGCAGCACACCAAGCATTCACTAAGCATCCTAAGACTCCCAGACTCCACCTCCACGCATTTGATTCATTGTGTTAGTGATTTGAGCTCTATTTGAGTTGTGAACTCCCTGCTGTGTTTCAAGCTCAAGTCTTGGCTTATGTGCGTGTGTGTGCTGCGGATTAGAGTCTTATGTGCATTGCTTTCCCTCCCTTACTCTCGTGCTTCTCTGTGATCTATATTGTAAGGGCAAGAGGCTCCAACTTATGGAGATTCCTCGCAAATGGGAGAAGAACACTAAACAAAAAGACCGTGGTATTCAAGTTGATCATTGGATCACTTGAAAGGAGTTGACTGCAACTCTCGTCCATTGGGACGCCACAACATGGAAGTAGGCAAGTGTTATACTTGGCAGAACCACGGGATAAAACACCGTGTCTCTTGTGGTACTTTTCTCTGTGATTGTTTTGTTCGCAAGAGCTCGCTTCATAGCAACTTGATTAACTCACACTAACACTTTTATAATCAAGTTTGTGGCTATTTAGTGTTTGATTTTACAAGATCACCTATTCACCCCCTCTAGGTGCTCTCAGCATACTGATGTGGTAGAACCGCTCGAATTATTCCAACTTAAGTGCCTAAGTCCCACTTTAGAGGCTAGACCACACTTAAATAGGAATAAACCGTCAGTCCCTCGGATCTAGTCCGACTAGGCCACTAACAGGATCAAGTACCACATACTCACTCGAAGGTGAGGCACAGAGCAAATACAATAAAGCATAAAACCACAATTTAAAGAAGTTCTTTAGGTTATTACAACATCATCGGAGTTTTGCAAAAGTAGTAATCAATGTTCGGAAATGCAGCGGAAATTAACTAACGATAAATAAAAGGAAGGATGGGGAAGCCTGGCCCATCACACCTCATGCTCATCTCCTGCTGAGGTAGGGTCCCACTCGACTGTCCAACCGGTGGCAGGTTCTCAGTAGCAGGCTCTGGTGCTGGCTCCTGGACTACCTCCTGAGCAACTCCTTCCTCCGGAATGAGGACGTACTCTCCGTCAGCGAGATTGCAATCTATCGAATGCAATGAATAAGATACATATATATTAATGATATGTCAATTTAGTAAATACTATGCATGGTGAAACCATATTAAAACAGTGGGTAAACTAGGGTTTCTTTATTGGATGGTGCCTTAAGTGTTCTATACACACCTATCTTAGGGTCTTGAGTGAACTTAACATTTTTAATCATCCCCTTTATGTTTTATTGGACTCTTAGAGAGATTTAGTTGTATAATATTAATTTTTTCCACAATTCTCCTTTTACTTTATATTTATGCTTATTTTGAGTGCTCTTGAACAACCATGGTGATTTAAAATTTTCCAAAAATGTTGCAAAAATTTCAGTGGGTAAACATGGGTCTCTGTAGTTTATTCCACAAATTTGAGGTTAGAATTAATTAAGATAAACCTTGGGCAAAAATAACAAAAGTGAGGGTAGATGGTCTCTTTGCACTACAGCTCTGATTTAGGTGAGGGTTCTGTACTAAAAATTATTTTTGTCAATATCTATGGGTAATGATAGGTCTCTGTGCCAAAAATCACAGAAAGTGACCTAATGGTTATTTAGTTGTGATTTTCTAAATTTAATTGTCAAAAAGGCACTTATATCTAACTTGTCATTTGAAAAATATCAAACAATAGAACTTATATTTTTCCTAGATTCATACTAGCATATCAGTAGTTATCCTAAGGATTGAGGTGGTTTCTCCTTATGGTTATTTTTCTAGGATTTTTCTAAGTTCTTACTGTTTTTATGAAATAAAATGTGGTGTATTTCCTTTGTACTAACAGAGGGTTCAACAAAATTTTTTATGAACTATGTTACTTAAGCAAACTAGGAAAAATGTGGTTGCCCTCTGGTTCATATTTTAAATTCTCTTTTTCATTTTCTTAAGGTTTGGGTCAATACAAATTTTAATGGTTAATCCCTCCTTAACCTTGTGTACTAAGGAGTTTAACATTTTTAAACAGGGTAGTTAGTAGTTAAGCATGTCTCTAATTTTTCTTACCCTCAGTTCACAAGTATTTATATTTTTCCTCTATTTATTTAGTTTTGGGCAGTATAATTATTTAAATTAAAACTCTAAAATGTGTTGCAGTAATCAGGGTGTTTATTATTTTTCCTAAATAGCTCATAATATTTAGGACTTAGCAAAATTGGTTTGACCAAATTTGGTTGGATAAAACTCAAGTTATGAATTTTTCAAGTTCTGTACTCATTTAAAAGAATAAATCTTAAAGGTTCAAGGAAAACAGGTTTGCACCGGGGCCCCTGGGGTTTTATTTAACTCAATCCTTTAAACGGTACCCCTGCGAAACTGTTCCACCGAGTCACTGACATTGCGAATACCCCCTGGCTTTTCTTTCTCTCAACCTGAGCTCCCTCCTCGCCGGAACAGTAGCCGTAGAGAGGAAAAAGGGTCGCGCGGCTTACCGGCGGCGGGAGAGGTTCGGTAAAGGGCTGGGTGAGGTCCGGGAGGTCCTGGCAGCCACATCGAGGGGCGGATCGCCAGCGGTGATGGCCGGAATAGGGCTGGCCGTGTGCGTAGGCGGTCAGGCTTGTCGGCGGCGTGTGCTTCGGCCAGCTCACGGCGGTATAACTCAATTAAATGGCACGAAGAGCTTCACTGGAGGTCAAGGATACCGTAGGCACAAGGAATCGACGAATGGCTTACCGTGTGGCTCGGTCTACGTGCGACGGCGGCTGGTTGAAGTCCAGCGACGTCGATCCGGCGTCTTTGGTGAGGTGTTGTCCAATCCACGGCTAGGGAAGCTTCACTGAGCTCCGGGGAAGCTAGCCAAAGGGTTAGACGGGGTGGAGGAGGGCTGGCGTGGCCGGTCTACGGTGGCTGGGGCTTGCGCGGCCGCTGGCACGCCGTTCTCTGGGCAAATGCTGGTGAACTCGTGCTCGGGCAAGGTTGGGAGTGAGCGGGGGCGTACGGTCAAGGCCGGGGTGGGCTTTATAGCCGCGGGCACTGATGTGGGTGCAGGGTTGTCGCAGCACAGCGTGGCGCGCGCGGGGCCAAGCGCCAGGGCATGCTCTGGCGTTGCCAGGGTGCGTCGAACACGTGGCCGTGTTCATCTGCCCGAGTTCTTGCGCATGCAGAGCTCCCAAACGTGTGAATCTTGCCATATGTCTTGTGTAAGATTTCTTCCCTGCACCTAGAGTTATCTAGTTCATGTGAGTTCCAAGGGGAGATCATGTCCAGTTGGGAAGATATGGTGGCGCAAAGTCTTGTTTGTCTGCACTGTTCACCCCGCGACAAAACAAATGCCAAACCGTGTCAAACGACCCTAGTTTGGTTTCAAATTTTTCAGGGGTGTTCCTTGGGTAGTTTGGCTATTTTTTGTTATTTGGAGCCTATGGTTTTGGCACTAGCACAGGGGTGAACACTTCTGATCTTTAGGTTAGGGCTAATTTTGGACTTAGAGAAAAATGGATGGCTCTAGTGTGCTCTCCACTTGGGGGCTTGATTTGGGGTTTTGGTTGGGCCTTTTTGTAATACTTTCCTTATTACATTTTGTAGATACATTTATGTACTCCAACTTTGGTAAAGGGTTCAATTAATGAATTGGTCATTTGCTTAATTTTCCCTTTAATCCAATGTTTGGGGTTTAATGACTCAAGAGGGGAAATTAGGGTTTTAGAACCTTTTTCCATAGGTGAAGATACATGAAGGCTAGGGTATCTCTCCCATCATGATCACTACTTAGCTTAGCCATGATTCTAGAGTTTTTAGGTGCCTTTACTTTCCACTTAACATATGTGATGATAGGACATAGGTGTGTGCATTGAGCTAGGGCTTTGTGTAACACTTGGGGTGTTACAGCCCTCCCCCCTTAAAGGAATCTCGTCCCGATATTGGCTAGGGACCCTTGAGAGGGGTGTTAAGGAGGTGCGGCCTACGCGGTGTGGTTCCTTTTGTCAAGGTTCTCTAGTAGACTGCTCTCCGAATGTCATCCTCTTTGCAACTTTAGAAGGAAGTCCTTCTAGATTTAGTTTCACAACTTACTCAGTTCTTGTTAACTACATTTCTCTTATTCCTAGATTCAAAGGGCAGGTGGGGGGTTTGGATTTTTGGGTTACGTATCGATTCTCTTGGGCAGAAAATCAGGGTAGTGAGAGAGCAGAAAATCCTCAGTTTCCCAAGTGGCCTCTTCTTCTGAATGGTTGCTCCACTAGATCTTATACATTCCGATTGACCTTGCTCACGTTGACCTTTCCTTTTGGTCCAATACCCTAACAGGGTGCTCTTGATATGACAAGTCTGGTTCTACCTCCAATTCAGGCTCGGTTAGTACTTCCGTTGGTAAGCGGACACACTTCTTCAGTTGAGATACATGGAACACATCATGAATGGCAGACATGTGAGGTGGCAACTTCAACTGGTAAGCTACAAGTCCACATGTCTCCTTGATTTCATAGGGCCCAATATAGCGAGGAGCTAATTTGCCCTTGATCCCAAATCTCTGAACATCTTTGGTGGGCGACACTTTGAGATACACATGATCCCCCACTCCAAATTGTAGAGGCTTCCTTCTTTTATCATGATAGCTCTTTTGCATGGCCTGAGTAGCTTCCAAGTTCTTCTTAATGACTCTGACTTTATTCTCGGCTTCAAGCACTAGGTCAGGTCCAAATATTTCCCTTTCTCCAGCTTGTGACCAATTTAGCGGTGTTTTACACCTTCTCCCATACAAGCCTCGAAAGGTGCCATCTTTAGGCTGGATTGGTAGCTGTTATTGTAAGAGAATTCTGCCAGAGAAAGGCACTTATCCCAATTCTTGCCATAGTGTAACACACATGCCCTCAATATGTCTTCAAGAATCTAATTTACTCTTTCCGTTTGGCCGTCAGTTTGAGGATGGTATGCCGAGCTTCTTATCACATGGGTTCCAAGTGACTCTTGCAGTTGCTCCCAGAAACGTGCCACAAATAGTGCTCCTCTATCAGACACAATAGCCCTCGGGATTCCATGCAAACGCACTATTTGGTCAATATAGATCTCTGCATATTTTTCTGCCTTGTGGGTGGTATGCACCGGCAAGAAATGAGCTGTCTTGGTTAGCATATCCACAATGACCCAAATAGAATCATGGTGCCGGGAGGTGCTGGGCAATCCCACAATAAAATCCATGCAAATATCCTCCCATGTCCAAGATGGTATGGGGAGAGGTTGTAAGGTACCTGCTACCTTCAAATGACTAGCTTTGATTCTTTGGCAAGTGTCGCACTCAGATACATACTTAGCAATTTCTCTCTTCATCCTGGTCCACCAATATAAGGATCTAAGGTCATGATACATCTTGTTACTTCTGAGGTGTATGGAAAATTTTGAGATATGAGCTTCGTCCAAGATTTTCTTCCTGAGTTCTAGATTTTTGGGAACAACCAATCGGTCTTCAAACCATAGAACACCCTTGCTATCCTGACGAAAACATTTGTACTTATCCACCTTTTGGTTGAGCATTTCCTTAATGACTTGAACACCCTTGTCACCAATCTGTGCCATGATTATCTACTCTTGTAAAGTTGGCTCCACTGAGATGTAATCCAAGGTACCTGGGGAAACCACTTCCATGTTCAGCTTGCACAACTCGTCACACAGAGTGGCGTTCTTAGAGTCCATGGTTATACAGTTACACTGGGCTTCTCGACTTAAGGCATCCGCCACAACATTTGCCTTGCCAGGATGGTAATGTACTTCTAGATCATAATCCTTGATCAATTCCAACCATCTTCTCTGCCTCATATTAAGATCAGCCTGAGTGAAAATATACTTGAGACTCTTGTGGTCAGTATAGATGTTACAATGAGCTCCCATTGGGTAATGTCTCCATATTTTCAGAGAATGAACTACTGTTGCTAACTCCAGACAATGTGTGGGGTAATTTTGCTCATGAGGCCTGAGTGCTCTAGATGCGTAGGCAATAACTCGGTTGTCTTGCATCAAAATACAACCTAGTCTAGTGCCCGAAGCATCACAATACACATCAAAAGATTTGGTGTTGTCAGGCTATGCTAACACAGGTGCTGTCGTCAGATGCTGCCTCAATGCATGAAAGGCATCCTCACATTTCTGACCCCATTCAAATTTCACTCCTTTCTTCAACAATTCAGTCGTTGGTTTAGCAATCCTAGAGAAATCTAGAATGAATCGCCGATAGTATCCTACCAATCCCAAAAAACTCCTAATCTGTCGCACGGTGGTAGGAGGCTTCCAATCCATCACTTCTTGCACTTTCTCAGGATCAACTGATATCCCATCCTGAGAAATGGTGTGACCCAAGAATTTGATCTCCCTTAGCCAGAAATCACATTTGGAGAGTTTGGCATACAAATGATGATCACATAGCCACTGAAGATATCATCAATGAAGACCATCACAAATTTGTCTAGCTCTGGCATAAATACTGAGTTCATCAAATACATAAAGTATGCCGGCGCATTGGTTAGCCCGAATGACATCACCAAGTACTCGTAAAGCCCATATCTGGTAGAGAAGGCCGTTTTCGGAATATCACTAGCCCTGATCTTGATCTGGTGATATCCAGAGCGAAGGTCTATTTTGGAAAACACCTTGGCTCCGACCAACTGATCAAACAAAACATCAATGCGAGGTAAAGGATACTTGTTTTTAATAGTCACCGCATTGAGAGGGCGGTAGTCGACACATAGCCTTTAGCTCTCATCCTTCTTCTTTATGAACAAGGCCGGACATCCCCATGGTGAAGTACTTGGGCGAATGAACCCCTTGTCCAACAATTCTTGTAACTGCTTCTTCTGTTCTACCAACTCTGCTGGTGGCATCCTATAGGGTCTCTTGGATATAGGTGCAGTCCTAGGTTGCAGTTCTATGGCAAACTCTATGTCTCTGTCAGGTGGCATCCCTGGCAATTCGTCGGGGAAAACATCAGGTACTCACAGACCACTGGAATCCTCTCTACGGGTGACTCTATCATGGTCAGGGCACAAGAATGGGTACAACCCTGGTTTGGTAGGTACAAGGTGATTTCTCCACAAATTGGTGAATCTATGGCTCTTGCTGCGACATCAATTATTGCATGATGTCGTGATAACCAATCAGTACCTAGAATGATGTCCATGCTCTCCAATGCCATGATAAGGAGGGTGGTTCTAAATATGATACTACCCAATTTTATTGGCACCTGTCGGTTGAGTTGATAGGTGGCAACCCTGCCTCCGGGTGTTGCAATCATAATGGCCCCATTTGTGTGGTGAAAGGGTAGTTGACATTCGGCACTAAATTTTGCGCTGATGAAGCTGTGTGATGCACCAGAATCAAAAAGAATGACCGTAGGAAAATTTAAAACAGAAAAGATACCAGTCATGATAGGTGCTCCCTCTGGAATGTCATCTAATGTGGTGAAGTTCAGCCTACCCTGCCTTACTTGCACCCTCTGCCTCTTGCCTTGGTTCTGATTTGCATTCTGCCCCTGCCTCTGCTAGTTTCTAGGACAATTCTTGGCATAGTGTCCAGTGTTGCCACAAGTGAAACACCTATTATCATTGCCCTGACGATACTACTGCGGTGGCTGGTTGTTATTCCTCTGAGTTGGGGGTTGAGAGCGGTTGGGTGCCTGCTGCTGCTGCTGTGGTCGGATCACCCATCGTCTCTGCTGCTGTTGAGGTCCTTTGTTCTAAGCGTCGGACACAATCCTGAAGCGTTGAGGTTGTGCTGATGGTCCTGCCATAGGGGTCTTTCTCTTCTTTTCTGCCTGACGGACTATGATGCAATCCTCCTGAGAGATGGCCAAGTTGACTAACTCATTGTAGCTGTTGGCCCTGACTGTGTTGGGAAGGTCATGGAGCTTAGTGTTGAGGCCCCTCCGGAATCTGTCTCTCTTCTTCTCATCAGTGTCAGCATGGTAGCCTGTGTACTGACACAGGTCATTGAAAGCTTGAGCGTACTACAACATGGTACGACTTCCCTGAGTGAGTGCCAGAAACTCATTGAGCTTGTGGTCCATGATGCCTACTGGTATGTGATGCCCTCTGAATGTTGCTTTGAACTCTCCCCACTCAACCACGTGGTCAACCAGCTGCATAATGAGGAAATGGTCCCACCAGGTCCGAGCGGGCCCACGAAGCTGCTAGGTGGCGAAACGGACCTTGGCCACGTCTGAACAATCTCCATTAAGTAGTGGGAATTTGGATTCCACCACCCTGAGCCAAACATCAGCATCGAGTGGATCTTCTGCCCGAGTGAACAACGGTGGCTGAGTACTGAGAAACTCCTGGTAGGTGGCTGCTGTCGGGGCATGCTAGTGATGATCACCACCCCCATAGTGCTGAGGCGGTGTTTAACGCTGAGCGAGCTGCCGTAGAATCTCATTCTGCTGAGCCATCAGCTCCTGCATGGTAGGAGGTTGCGGCAGTGGTGGAGGAATGCGCTCGTTCTGTCCACGGTGCGCTCTTCCTGCCATCTGAAATTTAGGAGGTTCGGTTGTTATACTTAAAATCCATGATTACATATGATAAAAGAACTTAAACAGCGAGGTTTGCAAGGACCCAAGTTTGCCTCGCCTTCCACAATTGATACCAATATGATATATGTAACACCCCTGGTGTTACTGCCACTAAAACTTGAGCATAACATCATAAGCATGGGCATATCATGTGTTTGTCACACCTAGAATGCATTCTCTAGGCTAAAGTTCAAACAAGTTGTATTGATATGACATTTGTGGATAAAACCCTAGAGTAAGGTACTTAATCCTAGACTGGGCTTAATAGAGCAAACAAAGCTTAAATAGGAGAAAACTCCAAAACTTAGTATGATAATCATAAAATATCACTATAAGTGGACCAAAGTGGCATCAAAACCCTAGGAGCACCAAAAACCCTAAATAAGACCCAAGAAAACCCTAGACTTGAACCCTAGGGGGATAAGTGCAAAATTAGTGCACTTTTGGACTAAAGTGCAAAAACCATGAGATTAGAGCAACTTAAGTCATATGGTTCACAAGGATGTGGACTTGCAACTTAAATCCTAAGTTTTGGACTTATTTGCAAAAAGATACACTTATACTCAAATGGCTAAGTCTGAAATCAGTGACATTGGCTCAACTTTGAAGCTTCATATCTTCTAAGTTATGAAGGTTTGGCCCTAGGTCACCACATAAAGTTTGTAAAGCTATGAAAGGAGAACAACTTTTTTTAAAGGATTAAACATTGTTGTTATGAAAAATTTGAAGAAAAATGTGCCCAAAGTCGTGCTGTCAGACTGCTGGAAGTCTAAATTCAGACTAACAGTGGGATTGCATGAACTTAGGACTCAGTTCTAAGCATGATCTTGTGACTTTTTGTGGGTGCACAATGTAGCAAAGTTGTAGCTGGTTTATTAGGCTATAACTTTGATACAGAGAGTTGAACTGGTTGTTACATGAAATCAGGAGAAAATCGAGCTCAAAGTTGGTCTGTTAGGTCAACTGAGTAGACTGCGCCATGGTACAGTAACCTGAACATGATCCTAGGTTCACCCCCCTCACCGCTGATGAATCCGCATCGTGATCATCGCCGCCGTTACGATTCACGCTCACTAGTGACCGGATAGCGCTTTGGGGCAAAATATCTTCGCTTGGGGATAACTCTGGTAGCTGGCCGCCGTACCCCCATGCCTTGCGGCCTGCGCAGATCAGTTCACGGCGTTGGCTGCCCGTCGATCGCCTGCCACGTGCTAAAGCGTTAGACCACGTCACTGTGAATCGCGTCTCGCATGCACGGGGATCGCCAGTGTACTGCCACGGTAAAAGCCACTAACCCGAGCACCAGTAACCTCCTATTCCTCCGACCGCCGCGCGTCTTCATCCAAATCCCTGGCCACCGCTTAGCGATCCTATAAATTGATGGCCAGGTCTGTTGCGCCATGTTATCATGAAGCCAACGCACCCACGCTTGCCTCCAATTGTCCACCAGAGGCCACGAATTGCTCACTTCCCTCAAACTGAGTTTCCGCCACGGTGAAAGAATCCTCACCGCGGCCAGCTCGATTCAGGTCTGCTCATGCCCTCTGCCCTCTCGTTTTAGTGTTCTTGTGTGCCCCTGATACTCCCCGACCAACTTGATTGAACTAGGATCCCTTAGATCACTAGGAACACGGTTGTCTGTCCGCGATGCCCGCTGTCACCGTGGCCAGAGCAAATTGGGTAGCCGTTCGTGAAATTAAGTGAGGGGAAACTATCCTTAGGTCTTGAATTCGGTCTCGGCCAAAGTAGGGCGCCAGTCTTTGAGTGAATTGGCCGGTACATGAGCTCGTCGGAGCTCTGCGCAACATCGCTCGCCGTCAGGGACTCGATTTGTGAAGGAATAGAAACTCGGGGGGGGGGGGGGGTTCATAAGCTGTCAGTGACTCCGATGAATAGTACTACGAACCCGCCTGCAGTTTTTCACAACATCCGGGACCTATTTGCAAAGTCCACGCGGGGGCGCGCGCGCGGGCGCTTTTCTTCTGTCGTGGGCTGACTTGGGCCGATTTAGGTCCAATACTATTCATAGTTTTTTCTTTTTCCTTTTCTACTAGAGCTAAAACAATTCTAGAAAATTGCAGAAAAATGATAAAAATACCAAACCAATTTTGCTAGGTTTCTAATTTCCTATAGAATTTAATTAAAATAGTTTTAGGATTTTTAATCCAAACAAGAAATTATAGAGTATTTAAAACAGCCTAAGACCTTGCTTCTGGATTTTTAAAGAATAAATAATAAATCCAAAATTCACTAATCTTTTAGGACAATCTCTAAATAATATTTAAAAGCCTTGGGTAGAGTTTGGTTTGTTTTGGACCATGTTTGATACTTAGAACTCAAAACCCTAGCCCCTTGCCCTATGAACTTCACTATTAACTCTGGAAACCCTAAGTTCTCGGAGATCCATGAAGGAAAGTTGTATTCAAGACTTTAGATAATAAAATTTTATTATCTTTGCACTCTCATGAGCATTACATGGGCATTCATTATTATGTATGGTTATATTTAGAAAACGAAGAAGAAGTAGAAGTCGAAGAAGCGAAGACTTCACCACCACTACCTGAGGAACATCAGGCAGGCAACTGTTTTTATTTTGATATCTGCGGAACAGAGCATGATTCACCAGTAACACAAGGCAAGCCACGGTGCATTTGCCACCTCCTTGTTCCTTTTAAAATCTTTCTCACTTACTTGATGCATTAGGTGATAGGAGTTAGGTGCTAAACTATTGCTGCATCTCCTTCCTTGGACTTGATTATTTCTTAAATCCCTGTTTTACAAAAAGGTTTTTATTATGCTTAGCATTGCTTTAGAAAAACAAAATGTTTTGTTTTCTCAAAAGATGATGTTGCAAAGTGGGAGGGATGTTTTCGAAAATAAAACTTGATGTAGGATCCATCATGGCCATGATGGATTCAACATCGGAAAAGATGTACCTCTGCCAGGTACCAAACTTTGGGTCTAAATGATAAAGCTGAGACCGGGCAGGTGACTTGCACGAGAAAGAGAGTCTCGGTGTAGTGTTTCCGTCTGAGTCGATTAAGTACCGTGTCGATGTAGGCTTGATGATCGAGGACCCTTTAACTGGTCACATGCCTTGTCATGGGTAAGCTTTGCCTCGGGAAAACTAATACCAGAATAAGATACCACGCAATGGGAGTGGAGAGCTGGCGAGAGTAGTGTGTACCCTCCGTGGCATGAGGCTGGACGGTGGTGTATTTGTGCTCTCGGTTGGCGTGAACCTGATCTGGTCTTAAGAACCCCGGTGGCGAGTTGACATATGCAAGGGTTAAGTGCTACATATGTCGTGTGATTGGAGATCCTCAGCTGAGTATAATCGATTCGGATCGCCGTAGCTTCGCGGTTATGAAGACTTGGTCACTGACTTACACGTAGCAATCCAGTAAAGATGAAGGGTTGTTAAGAAATTGGCTAGTATAGGTCAAGTGATTGAACTAGGGTAGAAAGAACTCTAAATGTAGGTAATCTTACTTAACCTGACAATTAAAATTGGATTTTTAAGGATCCACTATTAGTAAGCATTTCTGCAAACAGAGTCATTGATTATTGATAAGCCTTGCCTTGACTCCCTCAAAGCCAGCATATCCTTGAGAGTCTTTTACTTTGTCGGGTAAGTCTTGCAAAAGTACACTTCGTACTCAGGGCTTTGTCCCATGTTGTTTTAGGTGTAGAAGTGACAAACTTTTGTTGCTTCTGTTCAAAGGTGGTACCAAAGGAAGAGAATCAAGACTAAAGCTGCGGGAGGAAAGGATCCTCCATAAAACTTTTGTTTAATACTTATCGAGAGGGGTTTTTGCCTCCCATGGTTTGTAATAATAATACTCGGCACTCATATATTTTGTTCTAGTCTGTAACTATATAACTCTGTCTTACTTTTGAATAAAAGTAAGTTATTGTAATTGCTTCCGCATTTTCATACCTCTGATGTATTGTAATGTCTGCGTGACGGGTGAAACGCTCTTGGGAAAGGTAAGGAAAGCAGATACCAAACTTGTCAAGTGATTCAGGGGCACCTGCAGAGTTGTCTGAGGTCCGTTGGACAAGGACAACTATAGGTGGGCCTAGTGACTTGGGAGGTTCCGTCACAATATAATTTCATTCATAATTTTTAAATAAAAACATTCATCATTCAGTTTGCCAAAAGATTCCAACTGTTACAACAGTGCTCAAAATACTCAACTCTCTATCCCAGTACCTCCAAGGTGCAAAAGCTAAGCTAGTTTCAAGGAGTTCTACTGCTACACACTTCTACCCTAACTCTGAAATCTAATGAGCACACGAGGCAACGCTAGACTCGAGGGAAGGTGGTCTTTCTGAGCCAGCAGTGTCTAAGCTAGATGCAGGCTCTGGCTCCTCTCTTCCCTCGATATCAACGTCCTCATCGGCCCCTTCTGCCTCCTCAATCTCTTGATGGTGCAGATACAAATGCTGGTTGGCTTCCTCAAGCTGTTGTTGGGTGGTCTGGAGCTGATCTTCCAAAACCTCGATAGTGTTCTCCCTGGCTTCCACCTGATCCTCGAGCTCTTGGATTTGAGTGGCCATATGCTCCACCTGGAGATCCTTTTCCACCAGCTCAGTGGACAAGTTGACAACAAGGTCCTCCCGGTTATCTAGGGTGATCTTGGTAGACAACACTAAGCCCATAAGCTGGGACATCGCCTCACCTTGCAAGGCCTACAGACGATACAGGGCACTCATGCACTGAACCGTCAGGTGAGCGGTATGCCCAAAGTAGAGAGCCCACACATCCTTGGCATGCTCAACCCGATCCTTCCACATTGGGTCATCCTCCTTCTCAGTGGGGAACAAGCCAATGGGGTGGGTTGACAACTCCAAGGGATGAAATCCGCAGAAGGTTGTCAGCACATGTAGAGCCGTGGACTCAATAGTATCCTCGGCCCAAAACCGAAAGTCTCTGAGTCCAAGGAACGCCAGCCTGGCTGCAAGGGGTGAGGCTCCAAGGTCATTCTCACCCTACAGCGGGGTGCTCGGTGCTCCTCGAATAGCTGCACTGCGTACTCGACAAAATGCAGTGAAAGCCCTCTCGTGCAAGACCGTCTGTGCGGGAATGTGCGTTCCCTCCGTCCGTGGGTATGTGAGAAGTCATCTGTGCAAGGGCAAGTATAAGCGAGAAAAGAAAAAGAATCCCAAAAATAAAAAGATTCTCCGATATAGATTTAAAATTTTATCTCGGGCATCTTTTTGTTCATGTAGCTTCTTATTAGTAATGACGTTGTACTAAGAGGATAGAAAAATAATGCATGCATGCTTGTCCTAGGCGTCCTCACATCAAGTATATAGGGATATAAAAATTCCCCCATCTATATCATAGCAGCCTGTATGACATACTCAAATAGCCACCTAGCTACCCATCTAGTATCCTAAGGCTTCACGTCCTAGGTCTACCCTTATCGTCCTGACAGCTATCCAACTTGGTTTCTAAGCAAGTTTTACTTTTTAAAAGGTCGGTACTTATGATTTATTGATTCCTCTGAGGTGATACAAGCTCCAATACCAGCTGTGGCGGAACCGCCCGAATTATTCCAACTTAAGTGCCTAAGTCCCACTTTAGAGGCTAAACCACACTTAAATAGGAATAAACTGTCAATCCCTCGGATCTAGTCCGACTAGGCCACTAACAGGATCAAGTACCACATACTCACTCGAAGGTGAGGCACAGAGCAAATACAATAAAGCATAAAACCACAATTTAAAGAAGTGCTTTAGGTTATTACAACATCATCAGAGTTTTACAGAAGTAGTAATCAATGTTCGGGAATGCAGCGGAAATTAACTAATGATAAATAAAAGGAAGGATGGGGAAGCCTGGCCCATCACTCCTCATGCTCATCTCTTGCTGAGGTAGGGTCCCAGTCGACTGTCCAACCCGGTGGCAAGGTAGACAGCCAAGTCACTCCAGCAACCATATCCTCCAGAGAACCTGTAAAAATTATGCCACAAGCAAGGCTTAGTATACTAATACTCAGCTAGACTTACCCGGTGTGAGGAGTCTACTCCTCTACCTCTAGACATGCAGCTGTTTGGCTGAGGGGCTTGGTTTGCCAAAAGCACTAGCTGAGTCTAAAATCAATTTTTAGCTTTTCAAGTTTTAGTATGATCTTTTTAAACTAGATGAGTACCTAGCTATTCATACATGGTATCAAACATTTTATCAATCAACGTCTTTTGCCAGTCATCTCATTTCCACTTATTACTCAATGCAGTACAATGGATCAAGTAGTCTCATTAGCTGCGAGAAGTAGACTATTCGAATCGAGTTTTAACCTTGCAAGGTAAACCTAAACACACGACGCGGTGAGGCATTCTGTCCCCACACACATCAACCGTCCCCATCGATTCCCTGGCAATAGAAAGGGGCTCACCGCCTTGGCGTACAATGCCTCACTGACCTCGACTGCTGTCGTGTAGTGACCGCACTTGTACCCACCATAACCGGAATGGGAGACCACGTCTCAGGTCGCGTGAGGAGGGCAATCTGCGAGCAGGTTCACTCAGGTACTAGGCTTATCGATTTACCATATTTCTCGACATGTGCTTAGTACGTTCAAACGCTTGACACAGGTATCCGCATGTAAATCCTTATTCCAATTTCGTCTCGTAGACAACATATCCCCATGGATCCGTGTCCACAGACTATCATCATTCCGTTATCAAAATGGATACAACCAATTTCTGACCTCACGCGAGTGCTAGAAAAATCACTCGACTTCTACTGAGATCCCTAATTAGTAAAGCAGCTACTTGGCCTAGCATACTAGTATCCATCTCAAAAGGAATCCTGAGTTCATGCAACTAGGGTTTCAGACAACTCCTACACTTAAGTGCACAGTACAAGCCTACAAACATTAAGTGTAGTAAAATAGCATATATAAACGATTATGCATAAAACTGGGGCTTGCCTTCAAAAGCTGGGGCAGGCAGGTCCTCAGTAGCAGGCTCTAGTGCTGGCTCCTGGACTACCTCCTGAGCAACTCCTTGCTCTGGAATGAGGACATACTCTTCGTCAGTGAGATTACAATCTATCGAATGCAATGAATAAGATACATGTATATTAATGATATGTCAATTTAGTAAATACTATGCATGGTGAAACCATATTAAAACAGTGGGTAAACTAGGGTTTCTTTATCGGATGGTGCCTTAAGTGTTCTATATACACCTATCTTAGGGTCTTGAGTGAACTTAACATTTTAATCATCCCCTTTATGTTTTATTGGACTCTTAGAGAGATTTAGTTGTATAATATTAATTTCTTCCACAATTCTCCTTTTACTTTATATTTATGCTTATTTTGAGTGCTCTTGAACTACCATGGTGATTTAGAATTTTCCAAAAATGTTGCAAAAATTTTAGTGGGTAAACATTGGTCTCTGTAGTTTATTCTACAAATTTGAGGTTAGAATTAATTAAGATAAACCTTGGGCAAAAATAACAAAAGTGAGGGTAGATGGTCTCTTTGCACTACAGCTCTGATTTAGGTGAGGGTTCTGTACTAAAAAATATTTTTTTCAATATCTATGGATAATGACAGGTCTCTGTGCCAAAAATCACAGAAAGTGACTGAATGGTTATTTAGTTATGATTTTCTAAAGTTAAATGTCAAAAAGGCACTTATAACTAACTTGTCATTTGAAAAATATCAAACAACAAAACTAATATTTTTTCTAGATTCATACTAGCATATCAGTAGTTATCCTAAGGATTGGGGTGGTTTCTCCTTAGGGTTATTTTTCTAGGATTTTTCTAAGTTCTTACTGTTTTTATGAAATAAAATGTGGTGTATTTCCTTCGTACTAATAGAGGGTTCAACAAAATTTTCTTATGAACTATGTTACTTAAGCAAACTAGGAAAAATGTGGTTGCCCTCTGGTTCGTATTATAAATTCACTTTTTCATTTTCTTAAGGTTTGGGTCAATACAAATTTTAATGGTTAATCCCTCCTTAACCTAGTGTACTGAGGAGTTTAACATTTTTAAATAGAGTAGTTAGTAGTTAAGCATGTCTCTAATTTTTCTTACCCTCAGTCCATAAGTATTTCTATTTTTCCTCTATTTATTTAGTTTTAGGAAGTATACTTATTTAAATTAAAACTCTAAAAAGTGTTACAGTAATCAGGGTGTTTATTATTTTTCCTAAATAGCTCATAATATTTAGGACTTAGCAAAATTGGTTTGTCCAAATTTGGTTGGATAAAACTCAAGTTACGAATTTTTCAAGTTCTGTACTCATTTAAAAGAATAAATCTTAAAGGTTTAAGGAAAACAGGTTTGCACCGAGGCCCTTGAGGTTTTCTTTAACTCAATCCTTTAAACAGTGCCCCTGCGAAACTGTTCCACCGAGTCACTGACATTGCGAATACCCCCTGGCTTCTCTTTCTCTCAACCCGAGCTCCCTCCTCGCCGGAACAGTAGTCGTAGAGAGGAAAAAGGGTGGTGCGGCTTACCAGTGGCGGGAGAGGTCCGATAGAGGGCTGGGTGAGGTCCGGGAGGTCCTGGTAGTCACGTGGAGCGGTGGATCACCGGCGGTGATGGCTGGAATAGGGCTGGCCGCGTGCGCAGGCGGTCAGGCTTGTCGGCAGCATGTGCTCCGGCCTGCTCACGGCGGTATAGCTCAATTAAATGGCACAGAGAGCTTCATTGGTGGTCAACGATGTCGTAGGCACAAGGAATCGACGAATGGCTTACTGTGTGGCTCGGTCTACGTGCGACGGCGACCGGTTGAAGTCCGGCGACATCGATACGGCGTCTCCGGTGAGGTGGTGTCCAATCCGCGGCTCGGGAAGCTTCATTGAGCTTCGAGGAAGCTAGCCAAAGGATTAGACGGGGTGGAGGAGGGCTGGCGTGGCCGGTCTACAGTGGCCGGGGCTTGCGCGGCCGCTGGCACGCTGTTCTCTGGGCAAACGCCGGTGAACTCGTGCTCGGGCAGGGTTGGGAGTGAGCGGGGGCGTATGGTCGAGGCTGGGGTGGGCTTCATAGCCGCGGGCACGGGCATGGGTGCGGGGTTGTCGCAGCGCGGCGCGGCTCGCGTGGGGCCGAGCGCCAGGGCGTGCTCTGGCGTTGCCAGGGCGTGTCAAACACGTGGCCATGTTCATCGGCCCGAGTTCTTGCGCCTGCAGAGCTCCCAAACCTGTGAACCTTACCATATGTCTTGTGTAAGATTTCTTCCCTGCACCTAGAGCTATCTAGTTCATGTGAGTTCCAAGGGGAGATCGTGTCCGGTTGGGAAGATATGGTGGCGCAAAGTCTTGTCTGTCTGCACTGTTCACCCCACGATAAAATAGATGCCAAACCATGTCAAACGACCCTGGTTTGGTTTCAAATTTTTCAGGGGTGTGCCTTGGGTAGTTTTTCTACTTTTTGTTATTTGGACCCTATAGTTTTGGCGCCAGCAAAGGGGTGAACACTTCTGATCTTTTGGTTAGGGTTGATTTTGGACATAGAGAAAAATGGATGGCTCCAGTGTGCTCTCCACTTGGGGGCTTGATTTGGGATTTTGTTGGGCCTTTTTTGATGGGGACATGGGTTATGGATCTTCCGTCAGGAGGGGTAACTTTCGATTTGGTGGAGATGTCACACAGACGATCCGGCTTCCAATCAACACGACTAGAACCCCGCAATCGCAGCACCACTTCTCCTCTGGTTATCTACCGTGCACTTTGCGGTTGACCTCGCCACGAGAGCTAATTCCTGCCTGAGAATTGAAGACACAAGCAAGAACAAGAAAGAACACAATCTGGTACATTGCAGATGAATGATTAAGCTCACAAGTTGGGGTCTCACAAACCGATCGAGCGATGAACTGTTCTTGACAGAATGACTTAAGCAAAACCCATCCCTAATGTGGTGGCGGTGTCGCACCCGGTTTTAAGGAACAAAGCCAGGTGCATCTCATACATGCGCTAAAGAAGACAACATATATAATAACAGAGTGTATAGAGATAAATGTCATCATGATCAGAGTATTTATTACATAGCGGAAGACTTAGAAAATAAAAGATAAATATAAAACGAACTAAGGATCGTCCTTGGTGTAGAAGTCAACTGGGAGACGACGACCTAGACCTCTCACGAACACAGCGCAACATCCACCATGTGCCTCATCCAGTGGTACCTGTTCTTGACCTGTGGGGGGTGTGAGACAGCAAGGGTGAGCTCACACATGTTCATCGCTCAACAAGTTGTGGGGAATAATATGGCATGAACTCACCAAAGGTGGGAGTTCATGTGATGTGTAAGGCTGATCAACAATAGGGGTTAAAGCTGAGCATTGCTTTTATGAGTTGGTCAAAATTTTATTAGCAGTTACTAAATGTAAGTGAATACCAAACCATAATAATAATAATAGAACAAAATTAATAATAAACCCATGCAATGCAAATGACAAAATTAAGTTTAGGTTCCATAAATTAATCATGGGAGAGTCCTGAGCCGCTCTTGATCGTGAGCTCGACTAGTATACCAGTTTTACACTTTGCAGAGGTTGTACCCTTTACCCACAAGTCGTGTTTCCCATGTCACCAGGGTTAGCTAGGCCCTTAGACACTACCAAGGTGAATGGCTAGGGATCCACTACGAGGCCTTTACAAAGTTCTACTAGCTTCCAAAAACCCGCTACAGTTTATGGGAAGAGCACTTGCAAGAATCCCCCGTCTGACCGCCATCACAGCAAATCAACCCGAGAAATTCCTTGCATGCAACTCCCCTACTGCCCTTGCCCCTTTCGGGTAAGGTAGTCTTCCACTAGCTTTCCTAATTAGTTAGCCAAGGGGTCCCATTCCTCCCTTGTGGTGGCACGTGTTTCTCAAGTTAAGCTCCATGTTCCAATTAACATTAAAGATGATCTTGACATGAACATAAGTTGAATAACAAAATAACTGGAACATGGATATAATGAAATGTTAACCCAAAACTATGTAAAGCAATAGCATAACTACCCATATGATTCAGGGGTAAACAAGGTAAAGAGATAAACAGTCTAGGGTGACCTATTGGGTCCCATCAAAATTAAACCTATGCATGGTAAATGATTATAAAGAACATTATTGGGTAACAAGAGTGATCAAGGGCACAACTTGCCTGGGACTTGAGATTCCAGGTACCAACTTGCTCTTCAGGTGATACGTGTCCTCACTGCTAAACGTACCAATACAGACAAACATGTGTAGGCAAAATTAACATTACATCAAACATAAGAACAAACTGAATAATAATGATCTACGCGTCGCTACGAGATCGTGGATACGCGAACCACTAAAATCAGAGTTATGGTTAAAAAAATTAGGATTTATGGTAGGTCTATGTGGTTTAAATATTAAATTATATTATAAATTGATTAGTACACATCATAAGAGAGAATATTCTATGAATAATTAATTCAACTCTAATCTTAACTATAACTTAACTAGAGATCATACTTTAACCACGTTAGAATTATGGACATGTTAGATTTGATTTGGAAAGACTAATCTAGTAGACATAGGACAAATAAATATAAGAGTATGTGATATGGTATAATTTATGCTGTTACTGTGTAGTAAATATTTATACGAGGCTAACGCAACTGGAACGGGACAAATTGGAATTAAAACAAAGAAGTTATGAATTTTCGAAGATTTTATGTATTTGATACGAGATTAATCAAGAGATAAATTTTAATATGGTTTTCATGTCAAAAACAGATACATTATGTGATAAACAACATTATTACCAATTTATAAGAGCTGAAATGAACTAAAAAGGAGTAGAAATGGATTTTCTAGGGATTAAACATGTTTTTTCATAATTGTTTTAATATAAGAATTCATTTTTAATGTTTATCAGCACCCTGATCCACGCACATTATTACAGAGAAGTTCAGGGGCTGATCTAAAACTTTCCAGGGCATGGCTGTAAACACTCCACACAGGCTCGGACGGAGGGTTTATTTCAAATAAGTGTAGGGACTCTTTAGCAATTGCGACGCGGCGAAGGGGTATCCAGTCATTCTGGCCGCAGGATCCCCGATCTACGGTGTGGAATAAAACCCATCCATTACCCAACGGCATTAAGCCTGACCCGTCCGATTTCCAATCCACAGTGGGGATTCACTGGAATACCTATGCTTACTCCGAGCCACCTGATCCTGATCCCATGGACCGGATTAGCCATGCGAAGGGTTGTCTTCTGATCCATCCATAGCCACTAGATGTGGATTGAACGGCCCCTATGTTTCTTCCTCCTAAGGTCTTACTCACAGTGGCCAGGAACGCCCACGACTAACCAGGGATTTAGCGCCCCAACACCTCAGTCGCATCTAGCTATACGACGCCTACACAATACTGAAAGCTTTGGGAAGTTACTTACGATGGCTTGCACGGATCCGCAGCATGGCACAGGTCCAAGCGTTCGCCACCTCCGAGCTCGCACTGATCCGCAACAAAGCCGGACGACAGCGCCCGCGCAATCTTCAGCGCCCGGCAAGTAAGGCCAGACCTCCTGTCAACGGACACGCGAAGGAAATCTCCCAGATGCCCAGCACAACCCAGGCCGAGCACCGCCCCATCGGTCAAACCCAGAGACCAACACCGTCGCGCAGATCGCCGGTGGACAGGGCCTCAAGCACTCCTTTCCTGGCGGTCTCGTGGTGCTCTAGATATGCCCAACAGAGAACGAGAGGCTCGCGGCCGGAGGTTTCATATCCGAGAGCACCGGCCGGGCCGTTTTGGTTCAGCGCGCGGATCTAGGAGGTAGGAGGAGGCGCGCGCTCCAGGTGGAGATCTCCATGGCGCTGATGGCTTGGTTTGTGCGGATATGTGATGCGGCTATGGGAGTAACGCACCAGCCGAGGGGACGGATGTGGGTTCAGAGTTTGTTGCAACAGCACCGGCTATCCCGTAGGAATTGACTAGGTACGCGGTGCTAGCTTCACGGGGGAGAAAGAGAGGACGGACCGGGTCCAAGATGCATTCGTGAGGTCCACCATCCGCTCCCAGCGCGCGCGCAGGATGTTGTAAAGTTCGCAATACGGGACGACTATGTTGCGACCGAATCCCAGGTGGAGGAGATAACCTTGACACGGCTGGCCCACGGTCAGTCGCTCCGAGTTGGGATGAGATGGCCCACGTGCCAGGTACCAGGGTCTCGATCGAGCGCGCGGGCGACGCATCCAAGTACTGAGGCATCAAGGTGGGCCACGGGTTGGGATTGGGCCGGTTTTTATGTATTTCAGCCCACGCGACTGCGACCCCTTTCCTTTTTTTATGATTTTATTTTTCTCATCTTGAATTTAAAATTTTAAATTCAAGTCCTTGTGGAAAATTTGGACTAGGTAAAACATGATATTTGAACACTCTAGTGTGGGATGGATCCATTATTTGAAATTTATTATTTTTTCCTGTCCAATATTTTCTTTCTTTTCCCCCTTTCTTAATTATTTACCCATTTCCGAATATTCAAGTTGGTCTTTACATTTCTAATTTGTATATTAATTTATTTTTATCAATGTGACTACTATTAAACACACACACACAACTAAAAGTCATTCATGGTGAATAAATTATTTTAGGTATTATTGGTTAATTACTTGCTTTAGAATATGGTGCTCACATGCTTATAATAAATAGAGGCAAACATATAAGTGATTCAACTCCACCTTCATCATTTGCATTTTTGGGCACTACAAATCCTACCCCCCTTAACAGAAATCTCGTCCTCGAGATTTGTAAGGAAAGACTAGGGTAAAGATGGGGAAATTCTATTCGAAACTCTTCTTCTTTTTCCCATGTTGCTTCATCTTCTCTATGGTGACTCCATTGCACTTTGCACGTCTTTATCACCTTATTTCTTGTAACATGAGACAATGTATCTAGAATCTTGATAGGATACTCCGTGTAAGTCAAATCACCCCGAACACTGAGCTCTTCCATCGGTAACTGTTCCTCAGGGACACAGAGACACTTCTTAAGTTGAGACACCTGAAATACATTATGCACATCAGATAGATTATCAGGTAGCTCGAGTTGATAGGCCATCTCTTCAACTTGCCTAAATAAAACTCTAAAGGGTCCAATAATGCGAGGGGACAATTTGCCCTTAACTTTAACTCTCCTCAATCCACGTAGTGGTGACACCTTGAGATACACATGATCACCTTCCTCAAATTCCAGTGGTTTTCTTCTATTATCTACGTAGCTCTTTTGCCTGGTCTGAGCTACCCTCAAATTCTCCCGAATTATACGGACTTGTTCTTCTGCCTCTTGAATAAGTTTAGGCCCAAAAAATTGTCTTCCTCTAGTTTGATCCCAATATAGAGGAGTCCTGCATTTCCTGCCATACAGAGTCTCAAACGGTGACATCTTCAGACTCACCTGGTAACTATTATTATATGAGAACTCATCATAAGGTAGACTCTTGTCCCAACTACTACCATGCTGAAGGGCATAAGCTCTCAACATGACTTCCAATACTTGATTAGTCCTTTCAGTCTGTCCATCAGTCTAAGGATGGTAGGCCGAACTAAAATTCAACTTCGCATCCATATTCTCATGAAAACTTTTCTAAAATCTGGGGGTAAACTATGATCCTCTATCCAAATCGATTTTCTTTGGTACACCGTGTAGAGACAAAATCCAAGCCATATATACTCTACCAATTGAGATCCCTTATAAGTAGTCTTGACCGGAATGAAATGAGCCACTTTGGTCAGTCTATCCATAATAACCCATATATAGTCATATCCTTTATGGGTGCGAGGCAATCCAGTAATGAATTCCATACCAATCTCTTCCCACTTCCATTCGGGTATCTTTATTGGGTATAATAGTCCAGTTGGTCTTTGGTGTTCTGCCTTAACTTTTTTTTGACACACAGCATGCATAGCCACATGTGCAACCACATCTCTCTTCAATCCATACCACCAATACTTCTGCTTCAAATCCTAATACATCCTGATACTCCCAGGATGAATAGAATAATCCAAGTCAAGGGCTTCCTTTAAAATAGTCTCACGAAGGCTTTCAATCTCTGGAACACATACCCTGTCCTTGAACCATATGGTGCCTTGCTCATCTTCCGTGAATTCTGGACCTGGACCTTCAGTAATCAGATCCCTAATCTCTTGTATCTTAGCATCACCAATCTGTCCTTCTGCGGATTTCTTGCTCCAAGGTAGGTTCCACATCAATAATAACTCCTTCAGTGTGAGCAACTATCCCCAGGTTAAGTCTCCTGAAATCCTCAATAATCTCATCGAGTAGCTGGGCTGCAACAGCTGAATGAACATGCTCCTTTTGACTCAAGGCATCTGCAACCAAGTTTTCCTTGCCCGGGTGATGGTGAATCTCCAAATCATAATCCTTAATAAGCTCCAACCAACGGCGTTGCCTAAGGTTGAGATCCTTCTGAGTGAATATATACTTCAAACTCTTATGATCCGTGTATACTTGACACTTGACTCTCATAATATAATGTCTCCAAATCTTAAGCGCATGCACAATGACTGCCAATTCTAAGTCATGCGTGGGGTAGTTCAACTCGTGTTTCCGCAACTGACGAGACACGTAGGCGATCACATGTCCTTCTCACATAGGTACACATCCCAAGCCTTGGTCGTTGGCATCACAATAAATGTCAAATCCCTTCTGTAGATCTGGCATAACCAATATTGGTGGTGACATCAATCTCTTCTTCAATTGATCAAAGCTGTCTTGGAACTTCTCGTCCCACTTAAATTCTCTTTCCTTCTCCAGAAGCGAGGTCATAGGCTTAGCAATCTTACAAAAATCCTTCAATAAATCTCCAATAATATCTTGCAAGTCCCAAGAAACTCCGTATCTCTGTAACTATAGTGGGTACGCTCCACACCACTATCTCCTTGACTTTAGCAGGATCCACTAAAATTCCTCCATTAGAAATGATATGTCCAAGAAATGGCATCTTGCCAATCCAAAACTCGCATTTGCTAAACTTGGCATAGAGTTGATTATCTCGTAGCTTCTTGTAGTACCAATCTCAGATGTTCCTCATGATCACTATCACTCTTGGAATAAATAATAATATCTTCGATTAAAACCACGACGAATCTATCCAGATCATGAACACCTTATTCTTCAGATCCATAAAGTAGTTGGTGCATTAGTTAGTCCAAATGACATAACGATGAACTCATATAAACCATATCGGGTCAAAAAATCCGTCTTAGGAATATCCGATGGCCTAATGTTCATCTGATGGTAACCCAATTGGAGATCAATCTTCGAGAATACTCTAGCACCTCTCATCTGATCAAATAAGTCCTCAATGCGGGGTAACGGATACTTGTTCTTCACAGTGACATCATTAAGGGACCTATAATCCACGCACATCCCTTGCGATCCATCTTTCTTCTGCACAAACAGTACTAGTGCTCCCCAAGGTGACAAACTCGGACGTATGTACCTAGCCTCTTGTAATTCCATTAACTGCTTCTTCAGTCCCTTTAACTCTTCTATAGACATTCTGTATGGCCGTTTGAAAGTAGGGGCAGTCCCAGGTAAGAGATCCATGACAAACTCAACTTCCCTATCTGGTGGCATCCCTAGTAACTCCTCTGGAAAGACATCCGAAAAATCTCTAACCACACGGATGCTGACACCAACAAACTTCCCATCTACTAAGAATGCCGCTAGTCTGATGGTAGTAGTTACTGCAACTTTAACTTCAAATCTTTCTTTGGAACTGGTGAGTTCTATGGTTCCCTTAGCAGAGTGTATATACTGCCTTTGCCTTTCTTAACCATGACATACCAAGGATCATGTCTATAGTGCTCTCTTCTAACACTATAGGGGTAGTCCATCTGGGTTAGAAATACAGGGTAAGAAGGAAGAATTGTAGACAAGGCGAGTAATTATGATGAATGTTACTACAGGGGATTTATTAGCTAAGTAGATTAGTGCTTTATCCACTAAAGCTAATACATTACCTTATGATGGTACATGCTAAGATGCCCAACTATAATGTTTCAATCAATCAAAGAAGCAAATCAAGCATTTATCATCAGAACAATCAACCAACATTTTTTAATAGAGAAAATAGTTTTTTTTAATTTTTGTCTTAGGTCTCCAATTTTTTTAAAAAGGTCTTAAATATAGGATTCCAAAGTGTGAAATCCATCTTGTCTCGGAGTACAAAGATAAGAATGGTCAGAGTGGAACAGTAGAAGGTGAGACAGGATCAAGATAAGTATAGAAAGAATCAGAGTAAGGTAAGTATAGAATGAATCAGAATAAGGTAAGTAGGTAAGGGTTTGTCCATTTCTATCTAGGTTTCGTCCTACAGTCAACATTTCCTGTGATACCACTTCTGTCACACCCGGTTTTAAGGAACAAAGCCAGGTGCATCTCATACATGCGCCAAAGAAGACAACATATATAATAACAGAGTGTATAGAGATAAATGTCATCATGATTAGAGTATTTATTACATAGCGGAAGACTTACAAAATAAAAGATAAATATAAAACGAACTAAGGATCGTCCTTGGCGCAGAAGTCAACTGGGAGACGACGACCTAGACCTCTCACGAACACAGCGCAACATCCACCATGCGCCTCATCCAGTGGTACCTTTTCTTGACCTGTGGGGGTGTGAGACAGCAAGGGTGAGCTCACACATGTTCATCGCTCAACAAGTTGTGGGGAATAATGTGGCATGAACTCACCAAAGGTGGGAGTTCATGTGATGTGTAAGGCTGATCAACAATAGGGGTTAAAGCTGAGCATTGCTTTTATGAGTTGGTCAAAATTTTATTAGTAGTTACTAAATGTAAGTGAATACCAAACCATAATAATAATAATAGAACAAAATTAATAATAAACCCATGCAATGCAAATGACAAAATTAAGTTTAAGTTCCATAAATTAATCATGGGAGAGTCCTGAGCCGCTCTTGACCGTGAGCTCGGCTAGTATACCAGTTTTACACTCTGCAGAGGTTATACCCTTTACCCACAAGTCGTGTTTCCCATGTCGCCAGGGTTAGCTAGGCCCTTAGACACTACCAAGGTGAATGGCTAGGGATCCACTACGAGGCCTTTACAAAGTTATACTAGCTTCCGAAAACCTGCTACAGTTTATGGGAGGAGCACTTGCAAGAATCCCCCGTCTGACCGCCATCGCAGCAAATCAACCCGAGAACCTCCTTTCATGCAACTCCCCTACTGCCCTTGCCCCTTTCGGGTAAGGTAGTCTTCCACTAGCTTTCCTAATTAGTTAGCCAAGGGGTCCCATTCCTCCCTTGTGGTGGCACGTGTTTCTCAAGTTAAGCTCCATGTTCCAATTAACATTAAAGATGATCTTGACATGAACATAAGTAGAATAACAAAATAACTGGAACATGGATATAGTGAAATGTTAACCCAAAACCATGTAAAGCAATAGCATAACTACCCATATGATTCAAGGGTAAACAAGGTAAAGAGATAAATAGTCTAGGGTGACCTATCGGGTCCCATAAAAATTAAACCTATGCATGGTAAATGATTATAAAGAACATTATTGGGTAACAAGAGTGATCAAGGGCACAACTTGCCTGGGACTTGAGATTCCAGGTACCAACTTGCTCTTCAGGTGATACGTGTCCTCGCTGCTAAACGTACCAATACAGACAAACATGTGTAGGCAAAATTAACATTACATCAAACATAAGAACAAACTGAATAATAATGATCTACGCGTCGCTACGAGATCGTGGATACGCGAACCACTAAAATCAGAGTTATGGTTAAAAAAATTAGGATTTATGGTAGGTCTATGTGGTTTAAATATTAAATTATATTATAAATTGATTAGTACATATCATAAGAGAGAATATTCTATGAATAATTAATTCAACTCTAATCTTAACTATAACTTAACTAGAGATCATACTTTAACCACGTTAGAATTATGGACATGTTAGATTTGATTTGGAAAGACTAATCTAGTAGACATAGGACAAATAAATATAAGAGTATGCGATATGGTATAATTTATGCTGTTACTGTGTAGTAATTATTTATACGAGGCTAACGCAACTGGAACGGGACAAATTGGAATTAAAACGAAGAAGTTATGAGTTTTTGAAGATTTTATGTATTTGATACGAGATTAATCAAGAGATAAATTTTAATATGGTTTTCATGTCAAAAACAGATACATTATGTGATAAACAACATTATTACCAATTTATAGGAGCTGAAATGAACTAAAAAGGAGTAGAAATGAATTTTCTAGGGATTAAACAAGTTTTTTCATAATTGTTTTAATATAAGAATTCATTTTTTTAATGTTTATCAGCACCCTGATCCACGCGCATTATTACAGAGAAGTTCAGGGGCTGATCTAAAACTTTCCAGGGCATGGCTATAAACACTCCACACAGGCTCGGACGGAGGGTTTATTTCAAATAAGTGCAGGGACTCTTTAGCAATTGCGACGTGGTGAAGGGGTATCAAGTGATTCTGGCCGCAGGATCCCCGATCTACGGTGTGGAATAAAACCCATCCATTACCCAACCGCATTAAGCCTGACCCGTCCGATTTCCAATCCACAGTGGGGATTCGCTGGAATACCTATGCTTACTCCGAGCCACCCGATCCTGATCCCATGGACCGGATTAGCCACACGAAGGGTTGTCTTCTGATCCATCCGTAGCCGCTAGATGTGGATTGAACGGCCCCTATGTTTCTTCCTCCTAAGGCCGTACTCACGGTGGCCAGGAACGCCCACGACTAACCAGGGATTTGGCGCCCCAACACCTCAGCCGCATCTAGCTATACGACGCCTACACAATACTGAAAGCTTTGGGAAGTTACTTACGATGGCTTGCGCGGATCCGCAGCGTGGCACAGGTCCAAGCGTTCGCCACCTCTGAGCTCGCACTGATCCGCGACAAAGCCGGACGACAGCGCCTGCGCAATCTTCAGCGCCCAGCAAGTAAGGCCAGACCTCCTATCGACGGACACGCGAAGGAAATCTCCCAGACACCCAGCACAACCCAGGCTGAGCACCGCCCCATCGGTCAAACCCTGAGACCAACACCGTCGCGCAGATCGCCGGTGGACAGGGCCTCAAGCACTCCTTTCCTGGCGGTCTCGTGGTGCTCTAGATATGCCCAGCAGAGGACGAGAGGCTCGCGGCCGAAGGTTTCATACCCGAGAGCACCAGCCGGGCCGTTTTGGTTCAGCGCGCGGATCTGGGAGGTAGGAGGAGGCGCACGCTCCAGGTGGAGATCTCCATGGCGCTGATGGCTTGGTTTGTGCGGATATGTGATGCGGTGATGGGAGTAACGCACCAGTCGAGGGGATGGATGTGGGCTCGGAGTTTGTTGCAACGACACCGGCTATTCCATAGGAATTGACTAGGTACGCGGTGCTGGCTTCACGGGGGAGAAAGAGAGGATGGACCGGGTCCAAGATGCATTCGTGAGGTCCACCATCCACTCCCGACGCGCGCGCAGGATGTTGTAAAGTCTGCAATACCGTACAGCTGTGTTGCGACCGAATCCCAGGCGGAGGAGATAACCTTGACACGGCTGGCCCACGGTCAGTCGCTCTGAGTTGGCATGAGATGGCCCACGTGCCTGGTACCAGGGTCTCGATCGAGCGTGCGGGCGACGCATCCAAGTACTGCGGCATCAAGGTGGGCCGTGGGTTGGGATTGGGTCGGTTTTGATGTATTTCAGCCCACGCGACTGCGACCCCTTTCCTTTTCTTCTGATTTTATTTTTCTCATCTTGAATTTAAAATTTTAAATTCAAGTCCTTGTGGCAAATTTGGACTAGGTAAAACATGATATTTGAACACTCTAGTGTGGGATGGATCCATTATTTGAAATTTATTATTTTTTCCTGTCCAATATTTTCTTTCTTTTCCCCCTTTCTTAATTATTTACCCATTTCCGAATATTCAAGTTGGTCTTTACATTTCTAATTTGTATATTAATTTATTTTTATCAATGTGACTACTATTAAACACACACACAACTAAAAGTCATTCATGGTGCATAAATTATTTTAGGTATTATTGGTTAATTACTTGCTTTAGAATATGGTGCTTTCATGCTTATAATAAATAGAGGCAAACATAGAAGTGATTCAACTCCACCTTCATCATTTACATTTTTGGGCACTACAGGCGGCTACTGATTATATGAGGGTTAGGAGCGTGACTCCCTCCCTGGACGCGCCCTAATGGGCTCAACAAAGATACACGGCCCAAAGGCCAAGTTACGGTGTCGTAGCACCGAGACAGATTATGGATGTCATCTTGTTTCGACGATTCTGAACGACTTGGATGGAATTTTGAGGTGGGACCAGTGCCATTGGAAGCTCTATGAAATTCTGGTTCCACCCATATAAAGAACGTCCAAAACCGACTCCGTATGCGACCTGATTGTTCGTTTTACGACGTGCTATTCCTGGAGTCCGAAACTGAAACGAAGTCGAATCGGTTTGGACCTCCACCTTGATCCAAACGTCCTTGCTGGCCTTCCACGCCTCCAAGTCCTTCACCATGTCCTTGATGGTCCTTTCCTTCATTCCTAAGTACAATTAATTCATTAGGTAGCACACTATTCTCAAATGCACAAGAATAAGTACATAGGAACGAGCTCACCTGCAAATTCAATTGTCTTGCGCGTGAGCGAGTAATCGGACCTTGAACATCAGCTAGGGGAGTGTTGTTTGTATCCATGGGAGTGATGTCCTCATCATCCTCCCCCTCTTGAAGTGGAGTCATCCTCGACTCAAGCTCATCTTCTTCCCCCAAATACGGTTTCAAATCTGCAATGTTAAATGTAGGACTAACCCAGAACTCGGGAGGCAACTCAAGTTTATATGCATTATCATTTATTTTCTCCAAAATCTTATTTGGACTAGCAGCACGTGGCATCAATTTAGACTTTCTTAACTCTAGAAATCTATCTTTTCTCAAGTGCAACCACACTAAATCACCCACTTCAAGCTTATCTGGTTTTCTAGGTTGTCTACCAGCAATTCTATATTTTTCAGTCATCTTTTCAATGTTGGCTTTAGTTGAAGCATGAAGTTTCAAAATAAAGTCAGCACGCTCCTTAGCATCACTATGTACTTGCTCGGTAGTAGGTAGAGGCAAAAGATCAATAGGAGCACGAGAGTTAAAGCCATACACTTCCTGAAAAGGACTTACCTTGGTGGTGGAGTGTTCCGCCCGATTATATGAAATTCCACATGCGGCAAACACTCTTCCCACATTTTCAAGTTTTTCTTTAATATTGCTCGCAGCATTGCAGACAATGTTCTATTCACAACTTCCGTTTGTCCATCAGCTTGGGGATGACAAGTAGTAGAAAACAACAATTTTGTCCCTAATTTGTTCCATAGAGTACGCCAAAAATGACTCAAGAATTTTACATCACGATCTGAAACAATATTTGAAGGCATACCATGCAAACGAACAATCTCTTTGAAAAAGAGGTTAGCAATATGAATGGCATCATCCGTTTTGTGACAAGGTATAAAATGTGCCATCTTAGAAAAACAATCAACCACAACAAAATCACTATCGCTCCCCCTCTTTGTCCTAGGCAATCCCAAAACAAAATCCATAGAAATATCCGCCCATGGAACTAAAGGAATAGGAAGAGGCATATACAAACCATGTGGGTTCAATCGTGACTTAGCTTTTTGACACGTCGTGCATCTTGCTACAAAGTGCTCAACATCACGCCGCATTCGAGGCCAAAAGAAGTGTGTGGACAGCACAGCCTCCGTCTTCTTAGCACCGAAGTGACCCATCAAACCACCACCATGCACTTCCTACAACAACAAAAGATGAACCGAACCAACTGGAATGCATAGGCGGTTAGCTCTAAACAAGTATCCATCATATAGCACAAATTTATTCCATGTATGGCCCTCTTTACAATTTAATGCAACCTCTTTAAAATCATCATCAAAAGCATATTGTCCCTTAATTGTTTCAAGTCCAAAAATACGACAATCAAGTTGAGACAACATAGCATAGCGTCTAGACAAAGCATCAGCAATCACATTATCATTCCCCTTTTTATGTTTAATGATGTAAGGAAAAGTTTCAAGAAATTCTACCCACTTAGCATGTCTATGGTTCAGATTTGTTTGACTACGAAGATGCTTAAGTGACTCATGATTAGAATGAATAACAAATTCCTTAGACCACAAATAATGTTTCCATGTTTGCAAAGATCATATGAGAGCATATAATTCTTTATCATAAGTGGAATAATTAAGAACATGGCCATTCAATTTCTCACTAAATTATGCAATGGGTTTACCTCCTTGCATCAAAACAGCACCAATGCAACCTCCACTTGCATCACATTCGAGTTCAAAAGTCTTACCAAAGTCAGGAAGTTGGAGTAGTGGCGCGTGAGTAAGCTTCTCTTTTAAAAGAGCAAAAGAATCCTCTTGTGACTGCCCCCACTTAAATGAAACACCCTTCTTGGTCAACTCATGTAATGGGGCAACGATGGTGCTGAAATCCTTCATGAAACGACGATAAAATCCTGCAAGTCCAAGAAAACTCCACACTTGTGTCACCGTCGATGGCGTTGGTCAACTCTGAATAGCATGCACCTTGGCCTCATCAACCTCAATACCCTGTGGAGTGAATACATAGCCAAGAAACGATACTCGTTCGATGCAAAAGGTGCATTTCTCAAGGTTAGCAAATAAGCGCGCGATGTGCAGAGCATAAAAAACAACACGTCGATGGTCAAGATGTTTAGATAAACAAGTGATGTAGATCAAGATATCATCAAAATAAACCACCACAAATTTTCCAATAAATGGGCGCAAAACCTCGTCCATCAAACGCATAAAAGTACTAGGGGCATTAGTTAATCCAAAAGGCATCACTAACCACTCATACAAGCCGAACTTGGTTTTAAAAGTAGTTTTCCATTCATCGCCTAATTTCATTCTAATTTGGTGGTACCCACTGCGCAAATCAATCTTAGAAAATATTTTAGAACCACTTAACTCATCAAGCATATCATCTAATTGAGGAATAGGATGACGATACTAGATAGTGATGTTGTTAATGGCTCTACAATCTACACACATGCGCCAACTGCCATCTTTCTTTGGAACCAAAATGATAGGAACAGAACAAGGACTAAGGCTCTCACGTACATACCCTCGGTCTAAAAGGCCTTGGACTTGGCGCTGAATCTCCATAGTCTCCTCCGGATTTGCTCGATATGCAGCACGGTTGGGCAAGCTCGCTCTAGGAATCAAATCAATCTGGTGCTCAATCCCACGAATGGGAGGAAGTCCTGGAGGTAACTCAGAGGGAAAAACATCTCGGAACTGCTGCAAAAGGTTAGTCACAGATGCAGGCAAAGTGCTAGGAATATCATCAATAGAAAAGAAAGCATCTTTGCAAACCAAGGCATAGCAACAAGCATCAGTAGCATGAGTTTCAAGAAGATCAGATTTAGTAGCAAGCATGACAGGAGCTTTCAATTTAATTTGTTGCTGAATTTCTGTCTCATTAGTTGGTTCCTTATGGGTACTTGCAGCTCTATCTTTATCAGCTTGTACAATTTCAGCAAGAGTCAAAGGTAGCAAAGTAATGTTTTTATCTTTATGCCTAAAAGTGTATGTATTACTCCTACCATGGTGACGTGCATCAGTATCATATTCCCAAGGTCTACCCAACAAAAGAGAACAAGCTTCCATAGGTACTACATCGCAACCCTCATAATCAGAATACATACCAACGGAGAAATACACTCGTACCATGTGTGTTACCTTAACCTTGCCTGAGTCATTGATCCACTAAATGTGGTATGGATGTGGCCGTGGACGTGTGGTCAGGCCAAGCTTCTTGACCAAATGTGAACTCACCAAATTATTGCAGCTTCCACCATCAATAATAACATGTGCATGCCGATTCTCAATGGCAAAGAAAGTCTGGAACAAATTATGGCGTTGCTGCTTCTCTGATGATTCAGGCTGAGAACTAAGAACACACTACACCATGATGCTTCGAAGGTTCATCGTAGCATCAGCACCAAGCATGGCATCATCATTAGCAGCAACATCACTAGAATCATCATCGTCATCCTCACCGTCGGAAGCACTAATGTAGCCATCATCTGTAGCAATGTATGTTCACTGACTCGGGCAATCCTTCTTCACGTGACCAATCCCATGACAATGGTGGCAAACAATACCCGAAGAACGACCACTGGAAGGTGCTGCAGGCGCTGGTGAATTCTCTTTCTTGGTGGGTACCTGCAAAGGAAGTTTACCAACATGTGCAGAAGGTGTCGAGGTAGGTCGCGTGGATGCTGGAGTGGTCGAAGGTGTATGACTCGAGGCAGGTGTGTGCGTCCGTGATGTAGAGGAGGCGCCAAAAGTAGCCCTAGGTTGATGTTGGCGTCCCTGCAATTCCTTCTCTGCAAGCATATCAAACTGGAACAACTTGTTGACAGTGTTAAATTCTTTGTAATCCACAATGTCCTGAATGTCACGCCGCAAACCTGAATAAAAATGGCAAAGAGCGTCCTCATGTCCCTCTATTATCCCACAACGCTGCAATCCCTTCTAAAGCTCAGCATAATAATCTTGAATAAATTTATCCTTTTGCTCTAGACGCATCAATTTCTTACGCAATTCTCTATGATAAGATGGGGGAACAAATCTATCGCGCATAGCTACATTAAGATCTTCCGAAGTCGTAGGTGCTCTGCCATCCCCAACTAGACCAGTCCACCAGACAATAGCAAAATCTTTAAATTCACTAGTGGCTTGTCTAACTTGATGTCATTCAGGTACAAGGCGGGTAGCAAATTTCTGTTCTATCGTCATCTCCCAATCAAGATATCCCTCAGCATCATAATGGCCCGAAAAGGATGGTTTAGTAAATTTAATCTTAGCATAAGGGTCATCAGGAGCACGATTTTTATTACCTTGCTGGCGGTGTGGCATACCTTCTGTGTTTTGATGAAGACGGCGATGTAGGCGCAAATCTCTGGTGGCCGCTTCATCATAGTTACCTTCTGCATCAAACACCGCATCATCGGGAAGACGTGGATGAGGAGGTGGTGGTGGCAGTGCTTGTTGTTGCGTCTCCAACACAGCAAGTCTGTCGACGATCTCGGACAATCGTCGATCCAGCCTCTCGTAAGTCTTGCCAAGGTCCATGCCAATGAAGGCATCATGCACTGACTTCTGGACCGTCTCCTCCATTTGCTCATTCAGGAGCTTATTGGTTGCCTCAAGATCTTGGCGGCTAACACATTCATTGAAGTCTGTAGGGATCCTTGCTTCTTCTTCGTCGCCTGCCATTGAAACACAAAAACAGGAACAAACGATGAAGGTTATCCCTAATAATTTCACTACACGCTCCTCTCAGGTGGAACACAGGAACACGCTCTATTGTATCTTACCAAGCTCTTACAAGTGTCTAACGAAATACAAAGCAAAGTATGGTACAATCGGAGGCTGGTTCGTGATACTTACCAAGAGGGAGTGAAACCGCGATTGCAAGGTCAAAGCTGTATTGATCAGAAGAAAGTATGTGGAGCTTGGGAGGCCAAAAATTAATATCAAGGATTAGAAAAAATCGAGTGTAGATTAGCGAAGTTCAATAAGTGTCCAAAGCACAAGTCATAATTGCTAGCTAAGACATGTCGTATCGAAGCACAACAAGGTAAAGGTAACAAGCCAGCAGAATGGCAGTTCTGTAAATAGAGTAGATTTTTCAGCACTAGTAGAAATCGAAGGCGCGTTTCCAAAGGAGTACCAGCCAAAGAGCTCGAAATATTTTGAATTTTTTACCACTGATCCAAAATCACAAAGGATGGAAGCACACAAAATTTCACTTGAAACAGAGTTGTATTGTGACCTAGAGAAAATCACAAAGAATCTCTAAAATTCCTAAAAACACTTAAACAATTTTTTTAATTATCTTCTTGATTTTTTTGAATTTTTTGACTGAACCAAACAGGCCAAAGGCACCTCAAGTTTTTTGGTTCACCCCAGAATGGATTCAGGAATCTGCTGTAAAAAATTGAGCTCAAACAGAGCACTGAGCGAAAAGTTATGCCCGTTTTATGGAAGGTACCTCAAGTTATGGTTTTCAAAGGCACAAATTGGCAGGAACTGTAACGGCAGCTATGGAGCACAGGGGCATAAACCTCCCTGGTATAAGCAATAGGTAAGTGCCAAATGATGAAACAAGGAGTGGCTGCAATGCAAGGCGAAGACAAGCGGCTTGCAACGTAATCTAGGGCTGGTGTGGCGAGAATTAACTCAAGGCGGCTAGCAAGGGCAAATCGAGTAATGTGGTGTCTCGACTTGTAATCTGGGAAAGGTGGATGGGATAGCGTAAACAAATAACAGCGATGAAGCGGTTGAATACGATGATGACATGACCTAAACTAGCAACAAGACTCGAACACGGACACAAACTCAACAAAGCAATCTGAAACGAAATTGCAAGGCTAAAAAGGGTTATAGGACAATGGAATTTTTTTTTGGGCTATAGGACGAAGACGAAAACTCTCAAAACTAGGGTAAGCCTAACGGTGATACCTGAGCCTCTAATTACCACTTGATGGGGACGTGTATTATGGATCTTCCATCAGGATGGGTAACTTTCGATTTGGTGGAGATGTCACACAGACAATCCGACTTTCAATCAACACGACTAGAACCCCGCAATCACAGCACCACTTCTCCTCTGGTTATCAACCGTGCACTGTGCGATTGACCTCGCCACAAGGGCCAATTCTTGCCTGAGAATTGAAGACACAAGCAAGAACAAGAAAGAACACAATCTGGAATATTGCGAATGAATGATTAAGCTCACAAGTTGGGGTCTCACAAACCGATCAAGCGGCGAACTGTTCTTGACAGAATGACTTAAGCAAAACTCGTCCCTAATGTGGTGGTGGCTACTGATTATATGAGGGTTAGGAGCATGACTCCCTCCCTAGACACGCCCTAATGGGCTCAACAAAGATACACGTCCCAAAGGCCAAGTTACAGTGTCGCAGCACCGAGACAGATTATGGATGTCATCTTGTTTCTGTGGCGGAACTGCCCGAATTATTCCAACTTAAGTGCCTAAGTCCCACCTTAGAGGCTAGACCACACTTAAACAGGAATAAAACGTCAGTCCCTCGGATCTAGTCCGACAAGGCCACTAACAGGATCAAGTACCACGTACTCACTCGAAGGTGAGGCACAGAGCAAATACAATAAAGCATAAAACCATACATTAAGGAGTGGTTAAGGTTATTACAACATCATCAGAGTTTTGCAAAAGTAATGATCATTGTTCGGAATGCAGTGGAAATTAACTAACGATAAATAAACGGAGGGATGGGGAAGCCTGGCCCATCACTCCTCATGCCCCCCTCCTGCTGAGGTAGGGTCCCACTCGACTATCCAACCCAGTGGCAAGGTAGACGGCCAAGTCACTCCAGCAACCATATCCTCCAGAGAACCTGTAAAAATTATGCCACAAGCAAGGCTGAGTATACTAATACTCAACTAGACTTACCTGGTGTGAGGAGTCTACTCCTCTACCTCTAGACATGCAGCTGTTTGGCTGAGGGGTTTGGTTTGCCAAAAGCACTAGCTGAGTCTAAAAATCAAGTTTTAGCTTTTCAAAATTTCAGTGTGATTCTCTTAAGACTAGATGTGTACCTTGCTAATCATACATGGTATCAAGCATTTTAGCAATCAACATCTTTTGCTAATCACCTCATGTTGGGGCCGTGCTTCGGTGCGCCGAAGGTCTTACACGAAGAAGCAAGCTTCGGCTGAAGTCGTCTCCAAGAGATGGCCGAAGGTTCCTTTTCATGGACCTTCGGCGTTACAAACCGACATAGAGATAGAATGACCTTTTTATCCATAGAGGTCTGAGTCAATGTTGTAAACTTTTGTAAGGGGCATAATTGTAATTTGTCACAGGCTGCGACCTGTGCCTATAAATAGATGAACAGTACCTCTGTACTATTCACGCGAACCGGTCATTTGCTTTCGCATCACACTTGTTCCTTTGCTTTCCTCAGGACCGAAGGTACATTTGTAACTTGAAGTCATTTATATTCATTCATTTATGATAATAAAGATGGAAATAAATCTATGATCATATTTAAATATTTATTTCATGTTTCATGATTTATATGATATGAATGCTTCGTTCCTTGATATTATGTTTATGAAGGTACGTTCTTCGTAACCTTCGTCCGAAATTCTTTATATCCTGAGGGGATATAATGTTTTGGAGGACGAAGGACCTTAACACCTAACGTTTTCTATGTTGCCTTGTTCTTAATTCTTAGCATTTGAGAACAAGCCCCCAACATTGGCGCCCACCTCCGGTGAACCCACTTCCACTTTTCTGAGCTGATGGCTTCGTTCAACAATCAAGCTGGAGCTGCTTCGGCTTCGAAGCTGGTGCTCCCGATAACAGGCGGTTCTTGCTCGGAGCCGGCTAACAAGAAGCAGAAGGAAGCTCAGAGAAGGGTGCAGCATGTTGGAGTACAGGGACCCTTCATCAAGTCAAAATGGTCCCACATTCCAATTACTTTCTCTCAGGAAGACCTTCAGCTTAAGGATTATCCTCACAATGATGCCATGGTCATCTCTTGCGTGATCAAAGGATTTCTGGTCCACAATGTCCTAGTTGATACAGGCAGTGCAGCTGATATTATATTTGCTAAGGCCTTCAGACAAATGCAGGAGCCTGAAGACAAGATTCATGATGCTACGCACCCTCTTTGTGGCTTCGGAGGGCGACAGATTGTAGCACTTGGGAAGATTACCATGCCGGTAACCTTCGGATTTGTTAACAACACAAGGACTGAGCAAATTGTGTTTGATATTGTTGACATGGAGTATCCTTACAATGCCATCATTGGCCGTGGTACTCTTAATGCCTTCGAAGCAATTCTTCACCCAGCTTATCTCTGCATGAAGATACCTTCGGACCAAGGGCCTATTGCTATTCATGGAAGCCAGGAAGCTGCTAGAAGGGCCGAAGGAAGCTGGACTGACTCCAAGGCAATCCATAACATAGATGGAGCTGAAGCTTGTGAACAGTACAAATTCAGGAGGGAGAAGGCAGCTTCAGCGGATCAGCCGAAGCCCATGTTATTGTGTGAAGACATAGCAGAGCAGAAGGTGCTGTTGGGCTCGCAATTATCTGAAGACCAGGAGAAAACCTTGATAAGGTTTTTATTCAACAACAAAGATGTTTTTGCATGGTCAGCCAATGATCTCTGTGGAGTAAATCGGGATGTTATTGAACATTCGCTCAATGTTGACCCTTCTTTCAGACCCCGAAAGCAGAGGCTTCGGAAAATGTCTGATGACAAGGCCGAAGGGGCTCGCAATGAAGTAAAAAGACTCCTCAGTGCAGGAGTTATCAGAGAAGTGAAGTATCCAGAGTGGCTAGCTAACACTGTTATGGTGAAGAAGGCCAATGGCAAATGGAGAATGTGTATTGATTTCACAGATCTCAACAAGGCTTGTCCGAAGGATGAATTCCCGCTGCCAAGGATAGACTCTTTAGTCGATGCAGCAGCTTCTTCAGAGCTCATGAGTCTCCTAGACTGCTACTCAGGCTATCATCAAATTTGGATGAAGAAGGAAGATGAGCCAAAAACTAGCTTCATAACCCCAAGTGGTACATATTGCTATCTTCGGATGCCTGAGGGGCTCAAAAATGCCGGAGGAAGTTTCAGCCGAATGACAGCGAAGGTTCTCCAGTCTCAGATAGGCAGAAATGTGTTGACTTACGTCGATGACATTATTGTAAAAAGCACGAAGCAGGAAAATCATATTGCTGATCTGCAGGAGACCTTCGCCAGTTTCAGACAAGCTGGTCTGAAGCTGAATCCAGAAAAATGTGTCTTCGGAGTGAAGAAGGGCAAATTTCTTGGATGCTTGGTTTCAACAAAGGGAATCGAGGCTAATCCAAATAAAATCGAAGCTATACTTCGAATGGAGCCACCAACCACAAGAAAGGGGGCCCAAAGATTGACAGGAAGGCTGGCATCTCTCAACAGATTTATATCTAGATCAGCAGAAAGAAACTTACCATTCTTCGAGGTGCTGAAGTCAGCTGAAGTCTTTCAATGGGGCCCAAGTCAACAAAAAGCCTTCGAAGAGCTGAAGCAATACTTAATAGATCTAACAACATTAACCCCACCAACGCCAGGGGCTCCCCTGTTGTTATATGTGGCAGCTTCGCACTCAGCAGTAAGTGCGGCACTTGTCCAGGAGAAGTTTGATGGACAGGTCAAGAAGCAGGTCCTAGTATATTTTGTATCTGAGGTCCTCAGTGTCTCAAAGAAAAATTATACAGAGCTGGAGAAGGTGTTGTATGCCGTTTTAATGGCATCCAGGAAGCTTCGGCATTATTTTCAGGCATACAATATTATTGTTCCTTCTTCGCAGCCGTTGAAGGATATCATGAGAAATAGAGAAGCTACTGGCCGGATTGGAAAATGGGCTGCGGAGCTCAATGAATTTTACATTGATTATGTGCATAGATCCTCAATCCAGTCTCAAGCATTGGCAGATTTCATTGCCGACTGGACGCCAGGGGCTCAGGACGAAGAAGCAAATAAAGATGCCGAAGTATGGACAGTGTTTTGTGATGGCTCTTGGGGAACCTTCGGAGCAGGTGCAGCTGCTGTGTTGGTCTCACCGTCCAAGGTTAAAACTTGCTATGCAGCAAGACTTGACTTCAGCTGCACAAATAATATAACTGAGTACGAAGCCCTGCTCCTGGGTCTTCGGAAACTAAAGGCAATGGGAATCAGAAGGGCGATTCTTAAAACTGATTCCCAGGTTGTTTCGGGTCATATTGACAAACGTTGCAAGGCTAAAGACCCGAAGCTTGAAAAATACCTAGACACGGTCCGAAGGATCGAAGCTTCCTTCGAAGGATTTTCTGTTAAGAATATCCCTCGAGGACAAAATGAGCATGCTGATTTGTTAGCCAAGTCTGCAGCACAGGGGCTGCCGCTACCTTCGGATGTGTTCTTCGAAACAATAAAGGCACCTTCAGTGGAGCTACTTGAAAGAGCAGTCCTTAACATTTCTCCTGTTTACAGTGAAGATTGGAGAACTGAAATAATCTCTTACCTTCAGGGTAACTTCCTATCAGATGACGAAGCTTATAATAAAAGGATAGAGGCAAGAGCTCGTCCGTATGTCATGATAGAAGGGGAGTTATACAAGCATGGAGTTTGTGCCCCGCTGCTCAAGTGCTTGTCTAGAACCGAAGGTATAGAGTTAATGAAAGAAATACATGCAGGCCTGTGTGGATCCCACATCAGATCTAGGCCGTTACTTGGAAAAGTTTTCCGCCAAGGGTTTTATTGGCCGAAGGCAGCTTCGGATGCAGCGGAGTTGGTTCAAAAGTGCGAAGGTTGTCAGAAATGTGCGAGAGATCAGAAGCAACCTTCGTCTTTGACACAGCTGATACAGCCCGTCTGGCCATTGCAAAGGTGGGGCCTTGACTTGCTGGGTCCATTACCACCGGCTCAAGGGAATCTAAAATATGTTATAGTAGCTGTGGAGTATTTTTCCAAGTGGATTGAGGCGAAGCCATTAGCCACAATAACTTCGGCCACTGTCCAAAAATTTTTCTGGCAGAACATTGTCTGTCGTTTCGGAGTACCGAAGGCCATCACTGTAGATAATGGAACGCAGTTCGACTCCGAAGATTTTAGAAATTTCTGTGATCAAATTGGCACGAAGATCCATTTTGCATCAGTCAGGCATCCGGAGTCGAATGGGCTTGTTGAAAGGGCCAATGGCATCATAATGACAGGAATAATGAAGCTAATCTTTAATCAACCAAGGGGAAAGTGGCCAGATCAGTTGACTAAAGTGGTGTGGAGCCACAATACAACAACATCAAGGTCTACAGGCTTTACCCCATTCAAATTATTATTCGGTGACGAAGCAATAACTCCGGAAGAAGCTAAAGCTGGGTCAATAAGGGTAGTAGCTTCGGCAGAGTCAGGTCCCGAAGATGCTTGCCTTGTGGAAAAAGATGCTTTAGAAGGAATCAGACTTCAAGCCGTGGAAAACATCAATAAATACCAGGCTGAAACAGTTAGATGGCGAGACAGAAAGGTCCGGCTAAAAAATATTGAGCCGGGACACTTGGTGCTTCGGAGAGTGGCCAACCCAGATACAGTCGGCAAGTTACAATTGAAATGGGAAGGGCCTTTCTTAGTAGCATCTTCGTCAAGGCCTGGTTCCTACAGATTGAAGGACATGGATGGCAACGAAATTCCAAGGTCTTGGAATGCAGATGAGCTTCGGAGATATTATGTATAACTTGACGTAACTTTTTATGTTTTTCTTTTTCTTTTTCATGGCACCCTTTTCCTTTCTAAAGGGGGAGAAAGGTTTTTAATGGGGCCATCATCTGTAATTTCCTTTTTAGTTTTATAAGAGCAAAATCCCCCAAAGAATGTAAATGTAAAAGCTGAGAACGCACCATCGAGTGCCGAAACTGAAAAAGAGAAGAAGCTCCAAAGACGTCCCTAAGGGGATGCAGAGCTCACGGCGAAAAGTCAACGCTGATACCGCCTAAGTAAAAGGCGAAGAAGCTCCAAAGACGTTCCTAAGGGAATGCAGAGCTTATACCGCCTAAGTAAAAGGCGAAGAAGCTCCAAAGACGTTCCTAAGGGAATGCAGAGCTTATACCGTCTAAGTAAAAGGCGAAGATGCTCCAAAGACGTTCCTAAGGGAATGCAGAGCTTATACCGTCTAAGTAAAAGGCGAAGATGCTCCGAGGTCGTTCCTAAGGGAATGCAGAGCTGATGTGTGGTTGGTTCCAAAGAAATAATGGCTGAGAGTGTGGCTTCGGATATATGTTTTGGACATTCATTCGCACATTACATTACATCATGGCATTTGCATGCATAAGCATTCATTCATAGCATTTATGTACCAAAGTGGTTGCTTCGGCAAAAAGACGAAGTGAATTTTTATGATTCGTTATGAAAAAGAAAAGCTTCGGCAAAAAGGAGAAGTGGTCTTTTATGATTCGTTATGCTTTGTTGAGTACAAAAAAGAAAAGCTTCGGTAAAAAGAAGAATCGGCCTCTTATGCTTTGTTGTGTACAAAAAAGAAAAGCTTCGTTGCTCGGCAAAAAGAATTGGTCTCTTATGCTTCGTTGTGTACGAAAAGAAGGGAAGGTGTTTTTTCGCTTTCGGCTCAAAATACTGATTTCGTCCACATCAAAGCGCTTCAGTAGAAGGGTAAGAATATATTACAAGGTATGTACAAAGTTTCTTGAGAACAGTTTAATTGTATTTACAAAAGTTGTTACAAAAGTATCCTGAATTTTTCCTATAGTATACTTCTACTGATCTTCATTAAGCTTCAGCTTCGGCGACAGCTTCGGTGACATATCTTAAGCATCATCTTCACCTTTGTCATCCTACATGAATCAAGGTACCGCAAGTAAAAATCAAGTGCAAAGGAGAAGGTAAGTACGAAGTATCATTTCTTACTGGTTCAAGATGACTTCGAGCTTCGTCTCCAGCCTTCTCCCGCCCGCCTTTTGTCCATATCATTTTTATAAATCTATTTGAGATGCTCCGGGCGAGGTCAGGTATATCGTCCAGGATTGATGGAGAAAGGGTGAAGTTGGGCCTGTTGACGATTTTTCCGTGCTCGCAGCCGGCCTTCAGGAACGCAGCAGCGGTACCCCGAGAAGCTACCCAGGCACAGAAATCGCCGTGCCCGGCTATAACTTCGTCAAGCTCTTCGATTTCAGCTTCAATATGATCGAAGGCCTGTGGTAAATTTTCCGCTGAAGGGTTAAACTTCCCGCTGCTGGCTCCAACAGAGTAAAATATCTTTTTTAATCGTTCAATACAATTATTACTAAATTTCAAGCATTTGTCTTGAAGGCTTGTTAATGATTTTTTCAAGTCTGAGCTGGCCTGGACTTCGGCTTCAAGTTTCGAATTAAGCTCTAGCTTCTCCTGATCAAATTGCTTTGATTGACTGATAAGCTTCGAATTCAATTCTGATACTTTAGCTTCAGTCTCTGCCAGCAAGCCTTCGGTCGATTGGAGCTCGAAATCTTTCTTTTCAATGATAGCTGATTGTTCTTTTATCTTGCTCTCTAAATTTTCAATTATAGCTTCGTGTTTTTTGTCCTCCAAATCTTGTTGCATCTTCAGAGCCTTGCTCAGTAGCATGCTCTGCACAGAAACAACTTTTGTTAGTAACATTTTCATTATTAACAACAATAAAAACCAAAGAAAAGATTGTTTACCTTGAAGTTGGAATAAAATAAGCTGCCGACGATATGTTGTCGTCGGTAGCGGCTGATATCTGTCTCTAGCTTCGGAAAACCGATACTCTTCGATAGAGTACCGCTGACCTTAGCTCCAGTTTGGTCTCGAATGCAGCCCAATTTTTCGTCATCAATGCCTCCAAATAGAAGGGCTCCTGGCTTGTAGCCGCAAGATTTGGCATAGTCCTTGAGCTCTTCTATTTCGTCCTTCGTCAGTTTTTGCCCAACTAAATTTTGAAAAGAGTAGGCTTCGTCGTCCGAAGTGTCTTCGGCTATTTCTTTCCCTTTCTCAGGCACTGTGGCCATGGTTTTTTCAGTAGTAGTACCAGCTTCTTCTGCAGCCATGTCTTCCAAAATCTTGTTGATGTCCTCAATGGTAGTTTCTAAGTTTGCATCTTCGGCTGTAGCGGCTTCGGTAGCCGCGACCTCCGAAGGTGCGACTTCGACGTTTGTGATGCCTTCGACACCTGGTGTTTTTTGAATTGACGCCCTCGGCGGCGTCTTGTCGATAACTTCAGTCACTGCAATAATTCTTTGCCGCTTTGGTTTGGTTATCTTCGTTTGTTCCGGCTCTTTCACCTTTCGAAAAAGCTTCGTCAGTTGGAGCCCTAATGGACTTAGCTTCGTGGGCATGGGTTCAGTCATTACCTTTAAAATTTCCTCCACGTCGCTGGCAGAAGGTGGTGTGGGGGTCCCCTCTTCTTCGGATAATTTTCGCTTCGGAGTTGATATTTTTCTTTTCTTGGGAATTTTCTTCTCTTTTGCTGGTCTTTCTTCATCCTTGTTCAGAGTTTCGGCCACTCCTTTTCTTTTGTGGCCCTCGGCACCCTTGTTCAACTGCTCATAGTCAGGGTACTCGAAGCCCAGGGCATCAAGCACTCGGTTCAGCCTTCGCTTCGGTCGGGCGCCGAAGGCCGCTGTCATTAGTTGATCTTCTTTTTTCGAATAATTCCCCAGAATTTCATTACACATCACCTCGACTGTGTCCAGCCACTCTTGGCAGGGCTTCTTAAAGTATTGCTTGAATTTGAAGTGATATGGAAGCCGGACAAGTTCCCCCTCCTTCTTCTCCCCCTTCAACTTTGGCATTTCCCATTCTTTCAGAGTAGGGAAGACTCTGAATGCCAAGAATTCTTGAACAAGATCCCTGGTACTGATATGCTCTGCAATAATTCCGAATTCATCCATTGCCTGCTGTGTTTCACCCTCTGGTGTCATGTTGCAGCGGGGTCGGGTTTCTCCGAAGATCAGCTCGATTGGACTTTGCACAAGCTTCTCCTTGTTGTCATCAACCTTGACATAGAACCATTCCGATTTCCAGCCTGCCGGCCATTTGCTTCGGTAGCTAATTACAGGAAACTTTGTCGTTTTCCGGTAGGCAAAATTGTAGCAACCGAAGTTATCGTGTAGCCCATCTTTTCTGGCCTTGGTTTGATAATGCAACTCATGAACTCGACAGAAACTGTCGGCAAATGGCTCCACTGCTTGGCTTCGGAGGGCCCAAATATAAACGCTTAGCCTAACGATAGCGTTAGGAGTTAACTGGTGAAGGTAGATACCAAACCTCTTCAGTATCTCCGCAATAATCTCGTGAAGAGGGAATCTCAGCCCAGCCTTTAAAAAACTCTTGAAGATGACAATCTCGTCCTTCTCTGGTTTCGGGGTGGTTTCTTCTCCCCCGAAGCGGAGTAGCTTCTTCTGATTTTCATTGAAATAACCTGCTTTCACCATCTTCGAAAGATCAGCCTTTGAAACAGTTGATTTCCCAAAATCCAGGTGACTGGGCTTGCTGGGCATGGCAATGCGGTAGTCATCTTCGGGATCAGTCCCTTCAATGTTTTCTTCTTCTCCTTCGGCAGTTGTCGGGTTTGCTTCAGCAGCAGGCATTCCTTCCGCAGTCACTAGACCGGAACGCTGCATCGCTTGGGAGATGGGCACAGTGTTCGAACCTTCGGCTTCGTCTCCCTCACGTACAACTTTGGCAGTAGATCGCACTCTCGCCATTTGATTCTGAGTTTGGGGAAGTCAGATACTTTTTTCTTTTTTCTTTTCTCCCGAAGCTCTTCTTTCTGACGAAGCAGACGTCGAGATGGACCTTCGTTCGATTCTGAGAATCAAGCTTCGGCTATAGTTAAAAATTTTGGCAGCAAAACAGTGCAAATAGCAATGAATGCTGTGGTAACTTCACACCTACCCGTCTGTTTATATAGTGCTGCAGGTAAGAAGGCGAAGCGGCAGGATTTTTTACACCAAGCGGGCAGTCACTCGTACTCGCTGTGCAGTGGACCGCAAAGATCAAACAGTAACTCTGCAAGGTGGGCCTGGCACGCGCTCGGAGGCCGGATCGTTTCTCCGCAACGAGCTCAGGGAAGGTGTTTTTTGGACCTTCGGCTTCCCGAAGCTGAAGAGGCTTTTTTCACGGGTCAAGCTCGTTACGAAAAACGATCTAGCACCGCGAAAGGGGCTACTGTTGGGGCCGTGCTTCGGTGCGCCGAAGGCCTTACACGAAGAAGCAAGCTTCGGCTGAAGTCGTCTCCAAGAGATGGCCGAAGGTTCCTTTTCATGGACCTTCGGCGTTACAAACCGACATAGAGATAGAATGACCTTTTTATCCATAGAGGTCTGAGTCAATGTTGTAAACTTTTGTAAGGGGCATAATTGTAATTTGTCACAGGCTGCGACCTGTGCCTATAAATAGATGAACAGTACCTCTGTACTGTTCACGCGAACCGGTCATTTGCTTTCGCATCACACTTGTTCCTTTGCTTTCCTCAGGACCGAAGGTACATTTGTAACTTGAAGTCATTTATATTCATTCATTTATGATAATAAAGATGGAAATAAATCTATGATCATATTTAAATATTTATTTCATGTTTCATGATTTATATGATATGAATGCTTCGTTCCTTGATATTATGTTTATGAAGGTACGTTCTTCGTAACCTTCGTCCGAAATTCTTTATATCCTGAGGGGATATAATGTTTTGGAGGACGAAGGACCTTAACACCTAACGTTTTCTATGTTGCCTTGTTCTTAATTCTTAGCATTTGAGAACAAGCCCCCAACACCTCATTTCCACTTATTACTCAATGTAGCAGCATGGATCAAGCAGTCTCATTAGCTGCGAGAAGCAGACGATTCGAATCGAGTTTTTAAACCTTGCAAGGTAAACCTAAACACACGACGTGGCGAGGCACTCCATCCCCACACACATCAACCGTCCCCATCGATTCCCCGTCAACTGAACAGGGCTCACCGCCTTGGCGTACAATGCCTCACTGACCGCGACTGCCATCGTGCAGTGACCGCACTTGTACCCACCATAACCGGAATGGGAGACCACGTCTCAGGTCGCGTGAGGGGCAAAGTCTACGGGCAGGTTCACTCAGGTACTAGGCTTACCGATTTACCATATTTCTCGGCATGTGCTTAGTACGTTCAAATGCTTGACACACAGTACCACACCTTAATCCTTATTCCAATTTTCGTCTTGTAGACAACGCATCCCCATGGATCATTGTCCACAGACCATCATCACTATGATATACAAATGGATACAACCAATTCCTGACCTCGCGTGAGTGCTAGAAAAATCACTCGACTTCTACCGAGATCCCTAATTAGTAAAGCAGCTACTCGACCTAGCATACTAGTATCCATCTCAAAAGGAATCCTGAGTTCATGCAACTAAGGTTCTAGTCAACTCCTACACTTAAGTGCACAGTACAAGCCTACAAACATTAAGTGTAGTAAAATAGTATATATAAACGGTTATGCATAAAACCGGGGCTTGCCTTCCAAAGCTAGGGCAGGCAGATCCTCGATGGCAGGCTCTGGTGCTGGCTCCTGGACTACCTCTTGAGCAGCTCCTTGCTCTGGAACGAGGATGTACTCTCCGTTAGCGGGATTACAATCTATCGAATGCAATGAATAAGGTACATGTATATTAATGATATGGCAATTTGTAAGTACTATGCATGGTGAACAATTATGAAAACAGTGGGTACACTAGGGTTTTCTTTGTCAAAGGGTGTGTTGAGGGTTCCATGCACTCATCCTAGGGTCTTGAGTGAACTTAAAACTTTTAATCATCTCCTCTATGTTTTATTGGACTTTTAGGGGGATTTAGTTGTATAATATTAATTTCTTCCACAATTTCCCTTTTACTTTCTATTTATGCTTATTATTGAGTGCTTTTGAACTACCATGGTAATTTAGAATTTTCCAAAAATGTCGCAAAAATTACAGTGGGTAGACATTGTTCTCTGTAGTTTATTCTACAATTTTGAAGTTAGAATTAATTCAGATAAACTTTGGGAAAAATTACAAAAGTAAGGGGTAGATAGCCACTTTGTACTATAGCTTTGATTTAGGTGAGGTTCCTGGACTAAAATTTATTTTTACCAAGATTCATGGGTGATAGTAGGTCGCTGTGCCAAAAATCACAGATGGTGACCTAAAGGTTATTTAGTTGTGATTTTCTAAAGTTTTATGTAAAAATGTACTTATAACTACCTTGTTATTTGAAAAATATCAAACAACAGAACTTATATTTTTCCTAGATTCATACTAGCATATTATTAGTTATCCCAAGGATTGGGGTGGTTTCTCCTTAGGGTTATTTTTCTAGGATTTTTCTAAGTTTTCATTATTTTCATGAAATGAAATGTGGGGCATTTCTTTTGTACCAACAGTGGGTTCAACAAAATTTTTGTTGTGAACTATGCTACTTAAGTAAGCTAGGAAAAATGTGGTTGCCCTCTGGTTTATATTTTTAATCCCCTTTTCCATTTTTTAATGTTTGGACTAAAACAAGTTTTTGTGGTTAATTTCTCCTTAATCTAGTATACTGGTGAGTTCAACATTTTTAAATAGGGTAGTTAGTAGTTGGGCATGCCTCTGATTTTTCTTACCCTTAGTCCAAAAGTATTTCTATTTTTCCTCTATTTATTTAGTTTTGGGCAGTATACTTATTTAAATCAAAACCTTAAAAATTCTTGCAGTACTTAGGGTGTTTGGTATTTTTCCTAAGTAGTTCACATTATTTAGAACCTAGCAAAATTAGTTTGACCAAATTCGGCTGGATAGAATTGGAGTTATGAATTTTGCAAGTTCGGTATACATTTAAAAGAATAAAGTTTAAAAGGTTTAAAGAAAACCAGTTTGCACCGAGGCCCCTAGGGTTTCCCTTAACTAATCCTTTAAACTGTACCCCTGCGGAACTATTCCTCTGAGTCACTGACTACACAAAACCCCCTGGCTTTTATGTCTTTCAAACCGAGCTCCTTCCCCTTGCAACAGTAACCGTAGAGAGGAAAAAGGGTGGCGCGGCTTACCGGTGGCGAGGGAGGTCCAGTGAAGGGTTGGGTGAGGTCTGGGAGGTCCTGGCGGTCACGTCGAGGTGTGGGTCATCGACGGTGATGGCTGGAATAGGTCTGACCGCGTGCGTAAGCGGTTGGGCTTCTCGGCGGCATGTGCTCCGGCCAGCTCACAGTGGTAGGGCTCAATAAAATGGCACAGGGAGCTTCACGGGATGCTAAGGATGCTACTGGTGCAAGGAATCGACGAATGGCTTACCGTGGAGCTCAGTCTACGTGCGACGGCAGCCGGTTGAAGTCCGGCAATGTCGATCCGGCGTCTTAGATGAGGTAGAGTTCAATCCCCAGCCCAGGGAGCTTCACTGAGGTCTGTAGAAGCTAACTCGAGGGTTGGACGGGACGGGGAGTGGCTCGTTTGGCCGGTCTATGGTGGCCGTGGCTTGCGCGGCCACTAGCACTTCGCTCTCTGGGCAAACGCTGGTGAACTCGAGCTCGGGTTGGGTCAGGGACGCACGGGGGCGCACGGTCGAGGCCGGGCTGGCTTTTATAGCCGCGGGCACGGGCGTGGGCATGGGGTTGGCATGGCGTGGGGCTGCGCGCGTGGGCGGAGCACTGAGGGCGTGCTCTGGCGTCGCCAGGGCACGTCGAACACGTGGCCGTGTTCATCTGCCCGAGTTCTTGTGCCTGCAGAGCTCCGAAGCGTGCGAATCTCGCCAAATGTCTTGTGCAAGATCTCTTCCTGGCACCTAGGGCTAGCTAGTTTGTGTAAGTTCCAATGGAAGATCTGCCCTAGCTTGGAAGATATGTGGGCACCAAGTCTTGTCTGTCTGCACTATTCACCAGCGACAAAACTGATGTCAAACCATGTCAAACGACCTTGGTTTGATTTCAAATTTTTTAGGGATGTGCCTTGGGTAATTTGGCCACTTTTTGCTATTTGGTCCAAGTGGTTTTGGCGCCAGCACAAAGGTGAACACATTTGATCTTTGGGCTAGGGTTGGTTTGGGGACTTAGAAAAATTTTGAATGGCTCAAGTGTGCTTCCCATTTGGTGAATTGTTTTGGGGTTTTTGTTGGGCCTTTTTGTAATACCTCTCTTAATACATTTTGTAGATTTACTACTATACTTCATCTTTGGTAAAGGTTCCATTTTATGATTTGGCCATTTGCCCATTCTTTCCCCTTTAATCCCATGCTTAGGGTTTAATGGCTTAAGAGGGGAATTAGGGTTTTAGAATCTTTTTCATGAGTGAGAATGGATGAAGGCTAGGGTTCCTTTCTTTTGATGATAAACACTTGGCTTAACCATGCTTCTATGCTTTAGCCAGGGCTTTGGGTAACACCTGGGGTGTTATAGCCCTCCCCCCTTAAAGGAATCTCGTCCCGAGATTGGGTAGGGATCCTTTAGCGGGGTGCCAAGAAGGTGTGTGTTGGCGTGTTGTGTTTCCTTTTTGGTCAAGATTCTCTAGTAAACTGCTCTTCGAATGTCATCCTCTTTACAACTTCAGAAGGAAGTCCTTCTAGATTTAGTTTCACAATTTACTCTGTTCTTATTAACTAGGTTTCTCTTATATTTACATTCAAAAGGGCAGGTGGGTGTCACACCCGGTTTTGGAAGGTAAACCGAATGCGAACCATGTACGTGCCAGGATTAGAAATTCACGTACACAGCGATTACATAAATGACTCATCATAGCACAATGCTTCGAATAATAATAAAGAGTAAGTAATAATATTAAAGACTAGAGCCATTTACATAATATGAATCAAAGTACACAGAATAGAAATGTAGCCAACGTAAATAAACCCACCACAGGCAGATGAAAGGGAAATATGCTTTAAACCTCTTCCTAAATGATTTTGGTGGTTGAAATGCCCAACACAAATAATTGGACTAACTAGTTTGCTCTAGAGTATATGTTCTACAGGTGCCAAAGGTTCAACTCAAAACTAATACAAAGATTAAAATGGGTTCAAGAAGAAAGAAGCAAAGGAAACCAATGTGCTCCCTGGTCTGGCGCACCGGACTATGCGGTGCACCAGGGAGGATCGACTTCAAACTCTTCACCTTCGGGTTTCTCGGGCGCAACTCCGCTATAATTCACCGGACTGTTCGGTGTACCACCGCACTGTCCGGTGTGCCAGCGGAGCAACGGCTATCTGCGCGCAACGGTCGACTCTCCAAATTGAACAGTGCAATTCAGATGTCAGAGCAGAAGGTCAGAGGGGCACCATACTGTCCGAACAGTCCGGTGCTGCATGAGGACAAAGCCTCCAACGGTCGACCAGCTCCAAGCCCTAACAACAGGATGACATGGCGGCGCACCGGACACTGTCCGGTGGCGCACCGGACTGTCCGGTGTGCCCATCGCCAGTAGCCTTCTCCAACGGCTACAATTTGGTTGGTGGCTATAAATACCACCCCAACCGGCCACTTCAAGGGGTGGCTACAAATATCTCGAAAGTACCTTCCTCTCATGTTATCAAGATGACTCTGTTTGATAGTTGATTTCCCGAAGACTGTGTGACTTGGTTGCCAAGGGCGATCTTCCGAGTCTTTGCCCCCACTCTCCATATCATAGCTGTCGCTATCATCAGTATCTTCAAACAAGCCTTCTAATATCTCTATAGTTATCTTCTCTGTGTTTGTTTTAGCAATTGACTCAATAAACCCAGCAATCTTCTCAAGAAGCTTCTCCTCCTCACTCAGCTTCGTCTCGCCAGCAACTTTTTTGTCTTGAGACATCTTTTCTTTGGAAATGGCAGAAATATGTCCTCAGAGCCGAAGCTTAGAAAATCTAAGAAACCAAGCAGTTGATGACAAGCAAGAGCTAAGAAATTGAACAAAGCAAAGTAGGCGGCAAGTAACGTACCAAATGTGGTCGGGGTGAGTTCTTATTTATACACTCAGCGCGCTCCAAATCGGAGGGCCCCGTCTGTCATTGACTGTTGCTATTCTAGCAAAGGGAAGGTGTTTTTTCGGACCTTCAACTTAGGGCCTTCGTCCATTTCGCAATTTGAATTCGTTATTCTAACAAATTAACCTTGCGAGGGGCTACTGTTGGGGGCCTTCGTCTTCCGAAGGTCCTCAAAAACATGATTTAACATTGTTTCCGGAGTTGTAATACGTGAGCAGGTACCTTTAGATTTGAATCAGGACCACAGTGGGGGAAGCATGAACAATACGAAGATTGACGAAGCGCCAAAGCTACGTGCAAGGGAGCTTCGGCATGACAGCAGGAAAGAGAACCGACTTAAAGGGGAAAAGGCTATTTAGACCCCGATGAGTTACCTCATAATCATTAGCAAATGTAAAGGGCATGAATGTAATTTCACGTGGGCTGCGTCCCATGCCTATAAATAGATGAACAGTACCCCCACACTGTTCACGCTAACTTGGCATCTGCTTTTACTTCATGATCGTATCTTCACTGTTTATCAAGTCGAAGGTATCGAATGTAATTCAATATTATTTTTATATTCTCATGATAATAAAATAAAGATGAATTTATAATGCTATATGATCCTTTATGTCATGTCTTGTATTTTACATCCCTTTTCTATTACCTTCTAATCTTCGATATTTGAAGGTATTTCTTTTATAACCTTTGTCTGAAGATCATTATATCCTGAGGGAAATAATGTTTTGAAGGATGAAGGGCATTAATATTTAACATTTTATGTTGCCTTGTTCTTGATCCGAAGCATCTGAGAACAAGTCACCAACATTGGCGCCCACCTCCGGTGAACTCTTTCGACCAGCTTCGGCAAGCACTGACCGTCATCATGCCACCGAAGAAAGCTTCAACACCAGGGACTGCCGCTCTGTAGCCACTGGACCCAAACCAGGAAACCCTTTCTCTTCGAGAGGCCCAAAGCCAGAAGAGGAAGGCCACTAGTCCAACACTCCAGGAGGAGGAGTTGGACGAAGAAATCAGAAACATGGAGATGCTTCATTAACAAGTACAAAGGAAGAAGGAGAAGATGGCTCGACTTGCCGATCTTCAAAGGCAGATTGACGAAGCCACTGAAGAAGTACGCCATCTTGCCCAAGACGAACAAGAATGAAGGCCCCAACATAGGGAGCTTCACCAAGAAGGCTTCTTCATCGAGGATGGATGGTATGATGATTTTCATCATGGAAATTTTGCTTTTGATAATGCTTCTCCTCTATCAGAAGAACTGCAGGCTACCCCATGGCCTCCATCATACAAACCACCCCAGCTCCCCATGTATGATGGGCACTCAGATCCAAAGCAGTTTTTGATGAGCTACGAAGAAACCATATATTCATATGGGGGCAATACCGCAGTCATGGCGAAATATTTCGTCATGGCAGTTAAGAATGTTGCGTAAACCTGGTACTCCTCTCTTCGGCCAGGAACAATCACATCATGGCAGAAGCTGAAAGACATGCTAATCACCAGTTTCCAAGGGTTTCAGACGAAGCCGATTACTGCTCAAGCTTTGTTCTAGTGCACGCAAGAGCACGAAGAATACCTCCAGGCGTATGTCCAAAGGTTCTTGCGCTTAAGGGCACAAGCGCCAACTGTGCCTAATGAAATCGTCATTGAGGCCATGATCAAAGGGCTTCGGCCAGGACCTGCAGCCCAATACTTCGCCAGGAAGCCCCTTAGACCCTGGAGAAGTTGCTCCAAAAAATGGATGAATATATCTGGGCTGACAATGTCTTTCGCCAAAGAAGGGAGGAAGCCTACAGGTTCTCTGAGATGACCAAAGGCTTCGGAGGAAGAATCCACCCAAGGCATGTTAGGTCAATTCACTCCACTCAAAATGATGACAGAGGAAGTCAGCTGCAGAAGTCACAATACACTTCACAATCTTCGGGGCAGCAACAAAGCTCTTTCCGGCCGACAGCTCCAAGAGGCAGAGGCGCCAGGGGCTTCGGAGGAAGGTTTGGGGATCAGCCCAGAAAAATTTATTGCTTATTCTGTGGTGAGGACAAGGGCCATACTAGGATGTGCCATGTCACCATTCAGAAACAAAAGGAAATAGCAGAAGCTGCAGCTCAGCAGAACCAGCCAAAGCAGGTCATGCACACTGCTTCGTATCACTCACCTTACATACCAGAATATGTGGGTAACCATCCTGCAGCTTCTGTTGCTTCGGCTAGCCAGCCACAGCCGTCTTGGCCACGGCTTCCACCTCCGCCGCCTCTACAGCCTGTGTATTCGCAAGGCCAGCAGCCAGAAGGGAGCCAACAGACCCATCAGCAGTGAGATTTCAGGGAGGAGTCCGAAGCTCGCACAGTCAACAGTACTATGCCATAATCGAAGCATATCTATTGAGAGATATACTACCCTTGAAACAGTCTTTACATTCATTGTCATTTTCTTTTTTAATAAGGAACAATTGTTGAAAGCCTAGCTCTCTTGACATTTTCAATTTTCTGTAATAGCTTCGTTCTTGTTATAGCAAAATATATTCTCTCCACAGACTTATGAAGTCCAAAAAATTGTTGAAGCACAAAACTCGTTCCTAAGGGAATGCAGACCTAGAAATCACATTACAAGTATCACCGAAGCTACAAAAGTCGTTCTAAGGAATGCAGCGTAAGTTTACCAAAGGTATCAAAAGTCGTTCCTAAGGGAGTGCAGTGTAAGTTTTCTGCTCAAAAGTCGTTCCAAAGGGAATGCAGAGCCAAATACCGCCGAAATATAAGGCGAAGCGCGAAAAGTCAACGCGAATACCGTCGAAATAGAAGGCGAAGAAGTTCAAAAGACGTTCCTAAGGGAATGCAAAACTTACAGCAAAAAGTCAGCGCTGATACAACGAAAAATAAGCGGTGAAGCCGAAAAATAAACGGCAAAGAGATTGTTTATTCCACTATGGGGATATGAGCGTGTGTCTTCGGCATAAAGATCATCTTGCATAACATAACATCATCACATCATTCTGCATAACATAACATCATACATCATATTGCATCAATGGCACAAGAAGGGGATACAATGTTGACCTTCGGAGAATGTTACGAAAAAATGAAGTTGTGCTAAGGCACAAAATAAGTTTGAAGAAATACAGCCTCATCAGCTCTGAGGTGGAGGAACAAATTTATTGTCGACAAAACATTAATGTTTTTTCGAAGGTTGGAGGATTCGTTACGAAGCATAGAAGCTCTTCTTTACGAAGCATGAAAAGAAGGGAAGGTGTTTTTTCACCAAAGGCTCAAAAATGGTATGTATATAAAAGTTTCATGCATCGCAAAGAAATGAATCGCAAAACATTTCATATATTACATTCAAAACCTACGATCACCAAATATTACAAGCATGTCCCAGCAAATATTACATTAATATTCTGGTAATGTTTTTACAAATAGCTATTCTTCTTCTTTCAGAACTTCTTCTGCATCTTCGGTTAATAATTTTGTAACAACTTCGTCCACAATAGTTTTGGCCATATTAATAATTTCTATCGACTTCTTTGTTTCTGTGTCCGCCAATGGGTCGAAGGGCTCTGGGGGAGGAGGTAGTTCAGCTGTGATAGAAGACATAAATTAGTTCGAAGTCACAAAAGTAAGCAATAAAATTAAAAGCCATTAAGTAATACATATCCGTTTTCAAGTTTTGCAGCCTTTTCAGCTGCTTTTGCCGCTTCTCGAGCGTCATGAATATCTTTTTCACTCTTTTTTATTATATCATGCGCCATCCCTTGGCCGCCATTTTCCCAAATATCAGTAAAAAATTTTCCACCTATTAAGCTTGCTTCAGCCGAGGGATCCTTTGTGTCATCAATAGACAAAGCAGCTTCGGCCTGGACCAAAGTTTTAACATGATCGCACCCTGCTTTCTCCAAAATAGGTGCAACTCCTCTTGCACCAGAGAATGCGCAGACGTCCCCACGGTCGCTCAAAATTTCTTCAAAAGCTTTAGCTTCGCTGCTGATCCACTCAATCACGCCCTCAGGGTCGCCCCTTATGAAGTTTTCTTCGCTTGAATATGCGCCCACATTGGCAAAGCTAGTCTTTATCTTCTTAACGCATTCTACAGATTTCTCAAAGCATCTTTCTTTTGACGAGCGAAGCCCTGCAACTATTTTCTCAAAATAATTTTTCTAGTACTCACTGGCATCTCGGTCAGCTTCGGCAACAGCGCATTTCAATTTGGCTTCGGCGAGTTGTTTTTGAAGGTTTTCAATCTCATTCCTTTGGATTTCAGATTGAGCCTTGAAGTTAGCTTCATCTCCCTTTACTTTGTCCACCAATGTAAGTAGAATTTTGTCTTTTTCCAAAGCTTTGTTCCTCAGCTTGATAACCTCTGATCGAAGGTTGTTGAGAGCGATAGTGCAACTCTCGTCCTCGACATTCTTTTGCGCCCTTAAGGCGTTGCTAAGTATTAAACCCTATATGGAAAAATGAATAGGCTAATATAAGATAAAAAAAGTATAATTCAAAAATTCATAAACTTCCAAATGCACAATTTTTATACCTTCAGACTGTTATATGTAAGACTATCTGCAAGATCCTCCTTCGTCATAGCGCAGAGGCCAGCCTCAAGCTTCGGGAACCCCATACTTCTGGCCATTTCCCGGCAGACAGATAACTCCTTGTTCTCTAGGAGGCAGTACAAGAAGTTATCTTCATCTGTGCCATTAAACACTAACGCCCCCTTCGGGTACTTCAGTTCTCGGGCATAGTGTTTAGCTTCAAAAATTTCTTCTTCAGACAATCTTTTTCCCGAAGCGTGTCGAACAATATAATCAAGGACTTCGGAAGACGCTTCGGGAGTAGGCACGACATCTTCTTCAAGAAAAATCTGTTTTATAGTTTCTTTTCCTGTTACCTTTTCTCCAGTGTCCGAGGATTTCTCCTTAGCGGGCTCTGAAGGCCCGGCTTCAGCTTCGGCCTGGCTCATTGTAGCTTCGGCTTCGATTACCTTTGCCTCGGTTTCAATCTGCTCCTTCGAAGCCTTTGCAATTTTCCTTGGAGTAGAGCTTGAAGCTTTTATTGTCTCCAGTACATCTAATACACTAGCCATCCTTTTTCTCTTCGGAGTCGCCGCTAGACCTTTTTGTGTCTTCGGCACCTCAACTCCTGACGAAGGGCTTATAATTTCCAATGTTTTTGCCGCTCTAATTTTTGGTTCTTCAATTTTGACAGTCTTCGGCATTGCAGCCGGCTCTTCAATCTTCTGTATAAGGGCAGGTTCTTTGGCTTCAATAGCTGAAGAAGTCTTACCGCCGAATTCAGGTACTGTGGCTGGTTCAATGTAGCGTGGTCGGTGTGTAAGGACCTTCAACTTTTTCCTCTTCGATGTGGGCTCGCTTGAGGTAGCCGGAGCTGCAGCCTTCTCAGGAGTCGTACCCTTTCTTTTCTGCCCCCGCGGTGGGTAGCGATAGTCACGGTACACAAAACCAATAGCATCAAAAACTCTATTCAGCCTTTTCTTTTTTCGGCTCCCGAAGGCCACAGATAGTGCATTATCTTCAGACTTGGAGTATGTTCCAAGTAGTTCATCACTAGTATTTTCAACGCACTTCAGCCAGTCATCATCTGGTTCGATAAATAGGTCTCCAAACCTGAAGGTATATTTCAATCGAACCAGACCACCTTCGCTAGGGTTAGTGATAGTTTCCTTTGGCATTTCCCAGTTGTCTATTAGCGGCCATATTCTGAAGGCTATATGCTCTTGGAGCAAGTCCCTTGTCCCAACAAAAGAGCAAACTATGCTGAAGGCCCTTCGACATGCCTCGGCTGCTTCATCAATTTCAACCTTCGGCTTCAGGAGGCCGAAGCGGGACCAAATGGTGCGCATGATGATCTCTTTAATATCTTCTCTCACCTTTAAATCATTCTTTACATAGAACCATTCTTTCATCCAGTCTCCGGGCCACCTCTTCTGGAATGTTGGCACTGGGTAACTAGCGCCAGAGCGGGCAACGAAGCTGTAGCAGCCGAAATTGTTGTGATATTGTTCTTTACCCCAGGCCTTTGTTTCATACGAGAGCTCGTGCATATTGCAAAAACATCTTGCACTTGGCTCCAGACCTTGACTTTTCATAGCCTAGACAAAAATCCCCATTCTAATAATTGCTTCGGGAGTAATCTGATGAAGGTAGATCTAGTATGTCTTCAAAACTTCGACCACAAATTTACTCAATGGGAACTGAAGTCTAGCTTTGAAGAAGCTTCGAAAAATCACAACTTCATTTTCTTCCAGAGCAGGAACGACCCTATCCGCGTCAGTCCTCACAATAGAAATATCTCGAAAGTACCTTCCTCTCATGTTATCAAGATGACTCTGTTTGATAGTTGATTTCCCGAAGACTGTGTGACTTGGTTGCCAAGGGCAATTTTCCGAGTCTTCGCCCCCACTCTCCATATCATAGCTGTCGCTATCATCAGTATCTTCAGACAAGCCTTCTAATATCTCTATAGTTATCTTCTCTGTGTTTGTTTTAGCAATTGACTCAATAAACCCAGCAGTCTTCTCCTCAAGAAGCTTCTCCTCCTCACTCAGCTTCGTCTCGCCAGCAACTTTTTTGTCTTGAGACATCTTTTCTTTGGAAATGGCGGAAATATGTCCTCAGAGCCGAAGCTTAGAAAATCTAAGAAACCAAGCAGTTGTTGACAAGCAAGAGCTAAGAAATTGAACAAAGCAAAGTAGGCAGCAAGTAACATACCAAATGTGCTCGGGGTGAGTTCTTATTTATACACTCAGCGCGCTCCAAATCGGAGAGCTCCGTCTGTCATTGACTGTTGCTATTCTAGCAAAGGAAAGGTGTTTTTTTTGGACCTTCGGCTTAGGGCCTTTGTCCATTTCGCAATTTGAATTCTTTATTCTAACAAATTAACCTTGCGAGGGGCTACTGTTGGGGGCCTTCATCTTCCGAAGGTCCTCAAAAACATGATTTAACATTGTTTCCGGAGTTGTAATACGTGAGCAGGTACCTTCGGATTCGAATCAGAACTACAGTGGGGGAAGCATGAACAATACGAAGATTGACGAAGAGCCGAAGCTACGTGCAAGGGAGCTTCGGCATGATAGCAGGAAAGAGAACCGACTTAAAGGGGAAAAGGCTATTTAGACCCCGATGAGTTACCTCATAATCATTAGCAAATGTAAAGGGCACGAATGTAATTTCACGTGGGCTGCGTCCCATGCCTATAAATAGATGAACAGTACCCCCACACTGTTCACGCTAACTTGGCATCTGCTTTTACTTCACGATCGTATCTTCACTGTTTATCAAGTCGAAGGTATCGAATGTAATTCAATATTATTTTTATATTCTCATGATAATAAAATAAAGATGAAGTTATAATGCTATATGATCCTTTATGTCATCTCTTGTATTTTACATCCCTTTTCTATTACCTTCTAATCTTCGATATTCGAAGGTATTTCTTTTTTAACCTTCGTCTGAAGATCATTATATCCTGAGGGAAATAATGTTTTGAAGGTCGAAGGGCATTAATATTTAACATTTTATGTTGCCTTGTTCTTGATCCGAAGCATCTGAGAACAAGTCACCAACAGAGAGCAAGCAAAAGAGAGCTTCTCGTGTGAGTTTAGCAATAGTGCCTTGTGTGATTCATCGAGAGAAAGTGTGTGCTACATCTTGTGTTCATTTGTGCGTGGAGTTTTGACTCCCATTGAACTTCCTCCAAAGTTTTGGAGGCTTGTAAAGCTAGCAAGAGACACCAAAGAGTGTGGTGATCCTTGCGGGATCTTAAGTGATCCTTGAGAAGAAGAAGAGCTCGCCGGTCTTGGTGATCTGTGGAGAGAGGGAAAGGGTTGAAAGAGACCCGTCCTTAGTGGACTCCTCAACGGGGATTAGGCCTTCGAGGGCCGAACCTCGGTAAAACAAATCACCCTTGTCTCGTGTGCTTATTGCTTGTGATTTGTTTGTTCTCTCCCTTTCTAAGTTCTCTTGCGCTACTCTTTGCTAATATCTTTTTGTGTTGCTTCAACTTAAATTCACATTTAGAGAAGCAACTCCTTGCAAGAAAGAACTTGTGTTTCTCCTCTTCTTATCTAAGCCCTCTTGCATTATTTTCCACTAACTTTTCTATGAGTATTGCTATTGATTAAATTCCGCACTCTTTGAAAACAATACTCATTGCAAGCAAAGGACTTAGTTTTTATACTCCGATAATTGTGCATCTTGTTCTAACCACTAATCAAGGGATCTAGTTGGGGTGTAAAGTTATAATTTTTAGGTTTCGCCTATCCACCCCCGTCTAGGCGACTTTCAATTGGTATCAAAGCCAGGCACTTCATATTGAGTCTAACAACTCGAAGTGATGGCTCGAAGAAGATCCCAAAAGAACAAGAAGACAACTCCGAAGGAGGTAACTCTTGAGATATTACTTCCTGACTGTTCTAATAATGATTCATGGTCTACTAGGGTGATAAATGCTTTTAGATCCATAGATCCACAATTAGAACAAATGTTAGACAAGAATATCATTCCTTCTAACTATACTAGGGAAAATGCTTCCAAGGAAGATCTAAGATGTATTCGCTTAAACTATCTAACTTATGACATCTTAAGTAAATCTCTTAGCAAAGAAGATTATCATGCCTTCATAATAAGATATGATGAACCCATTTGTGATGTGCATGATATTTGGACTAGAATTAAAATCAAATTTGATGAGTCCAAACATAATAGTTCATTTGATGCTTCTACTTCCTTTAGTTCTTGTGAAACTAACATTTTGAAGGAAGAAGAAGAAAATGAACGATGGAGACCAAACGATGAAACCACCTCTCCAAAAGGTTTGTCTTCCAATTTTGATTCCCACATATGTTGTGTGGCTAATGAAAATGATAGTGGAAACGCAAATGAGGATGAGGAGGATCAAAGAAGCTTTATGCAACTCTACGCTCATCTAAGCCAAGAAGACAAGGCGGTCATGCTCAAACTTCTAAAAAGAGCAAGAGAGCAAAGCGAAGCTTGCCAAATGCTAGAAGATAGTCTCTCCATAAAAATGCTAAACTTTGACGAGTTGACTAAAGAACATGAGGAGCTAAAGTGCTCTCATGTTGATTTTGTCCAAAGGTATGAAACTATTTCAATTGAGCAAGATAACTCTTTACATTGTATCGCTCAATTAGTAAATAGGAATACCTTGCTTAAGGACCAAGTAGAAAAGCTAAAAGTTGAAAATCTAGCTTTTCAAGAAAAGTATGATATGCTTCTATATTCTCATGAAAATCTTATGGATGATCATATCATATTAAACATTGCTCATAAGGTTGTGATAGAAAACTTAAAATCCCAACAACCTCACTCATGCACATGTATTCAAATTGAAACTATATTACCGTGTGCTAATGCTTGTTGTCCATCGACAAGCATTTCTTCCTTTGAGCTAGAATTTGCAGGAACAAAAGATGATACATATCAAAAGCTCAAAGAAGAAAATGGGAGGCTAAAGATGAGCTTGACACAACTAAAAGGGAAGTGCATTGCTCAATCTTTTCAAGATAACCGTGATCACATGGTGAAGAAGCTTGAGATGGGAACAACCGTGGCATGCACTAAATCCCTTGAAGATAATGTCAAGGACTTGAGGATTGCCAAGAGGAAAGAACAAAAGAAGAAAATCAATACCTCTGCCAAAAGCCTCAAACATGCCTCCATGCAAGGTAACATCCAAGGTAATGATCAAGCCACACTTCACACTAAGAGAAGTAAGAAGTGTAGTGAATGCTTTGAAAAGGGACACTCGATTAGGTCATGTCCCTATATTAAAAATGACTTGATTATTAACAAGGATGATAAACTTTGTTTTAAATGCTCAAAGAAGGGACACTTAATTAAGTCTTGTCCCAATTTGAAACAAAAAGGCATAGTATTAGAAAAGAAAATATTAACTAACCATGTAGCAAGCAAGAAACAAGGAAAGAAGAAATCTTCAAGACTTGAAGATCGCCTTTGCTACATATGCCAAAAGAAGGGACATCAATGCAAGGATTGTCCCATTGGTAACTACCTAGCTTGTCAGTTATTTCCCATGTAACTAGGCAACCCAAAATTGCAACTTGTGCTAGAAAGGTAATGAGTTTACCAAGTGCTAACACAAAGGACTTTTGGGTTCCTAGATCTTTGTTGACTAACCCTGATGGACCCATCAAGCGATGGGTACCAAAATATGCTTGATAAGCTTTGCAGGAGAAGAAGATGATATGAAGCTTTGGGGTGCTTGAGAGAATCAATTCAATTCTTATTAACTCAAGCTATCAAATCTTCAAAGATCTATATATCCAAGATTGACCCAAAATTATTTCAAATTATTATGTTTAAAACTCATATCATCTCGGGGAAGATATTGATGTTGTAGGAAATAAAGAACTATCCTGTGCGGAAAGATCAAGGCCTACAACATGGAGGAAAGCCAAAGGATGGTAACACTTATGTTTTTAAGTGCACGTATCTTAAATTACCACTTATCATGTGTCTTGTGTAGTCACATAGAAAAAGAAGCACTTCAAATGTCTTAAGATTATGTCACCATTCTTTGAAGAAATTCCTCTCATATGGTAGATTGCATATTCATCTTTTCTATACTATGGCAATCTACATGCTTTAAATTATCGTAAGTACCTCATGGCATGTTTTACACTAATTATCTTATTATTGCCATGATTCTAGATATAGAGAGATATTCCAAGTTCTTAAAAGAATAAGGTGTCATGTAAGGAATTCAAATCCTTAGGACACTTATAATAGGAATCTCTCTTTATAACTAGAATAGTGAGACTAATGTTTTTATCTAAGTAACCTAAGTAGTCTCACATGAAGAGAATAAGTTTCTCTATGGAAATGCGTAATCTAACATGAAAAGAAAAATCAATCCAATGAGTTATGTTGTTGTGCTTCTTTCTTAAATTGGATATGATTCTTCTACATTCATCGCTCTCCATGATTGAATTAGATTTGTTCCCATAATCTTAAGGAATTAATTGTGCTTGTTTTATAAGTTAAAACTGAGCATACATCATGGAATAATCTAAGTTCATATTATAAAGTTTCTATGCTTTAGTAATCCTCTTTTCATTCCTTATCAAAATGATTACAAAAAGGGAAACTAGTACTTGTGTTACTAATGACATATCTCTTGAGCTTACTTGTGGACAACTACAAGAGAGCAAGTGCATGTTTAAAGCCACAAGCCTCAAGGGTTGCTCTTTACCCAAAGGAAGAAAGGTAAAAGCAAAGTATGGGAACTCATCTTCTTAATCAAATATAGATCCCATCAATGATTATTTACTCTAAATTATCATATAGATTCTTTGTTGAACTTAAATCAGCTAGATGTGCATTCAATCTCGTTCTCATAAATGCACTTGTCCATTAGAATCTAATTCATGCCTTTGCTATATTTGTTCTCATATTGATATGCTTCTAAGTAATGATTAATAAATTCAAAATGAAGAAGTAAATTTCCTATGATTGATCAAAATGTTTAAAAGGTGCATACCCTTTTTCCTAATGATGTGCACTAATGTTAAGGATTTTACTTCATGTCTGTGTGACTTGTGGATGATAAACTGTTTATATTTCCTATCTAAAGAAATCATCCTTCATCATATACTCCCTTGTGCTATTAACATCTTTCTTGAGTATTTTTAATAAGTTTGGAAGGAAAAAGAGACAACTACAAAGGGAGGACTCTCAAGAACAACAACACCTACTTGGACAGTAAGATCTTCAAAACAATCAATGGTGTGGTTGTAAGCATTCTAAATCCTTTTCATTATGAGAATACCAGGCTTAAGTTGTTTATTGCAAATTTTATAAGCCTTGATCAAGATGTATAATGCTTCTCCCTATTTGTCTTTAAAAGTGAGTGTATCTATCCAACCCATTCAAATTCTTGATGCATATCTTTAAGGGGAGCCTATTTCTATATCTTGATTATGTTGAGACTATCGCTTTATCTTAGTAATCTCATATAGTCTCTTGCATGAGAATAAGTTTCTCATAAAGTATGCTACCTGGTAGAGTAATCAAGGATTGTAACTTTCACTACTAAAGTAGCATATTTACTGGATTCTCCTATTTTAAGCTTATCTAATGCATATGTTGTTCTTTTGATCACATCTGTTATTTGTTTGACCATTGAATAACTTCAATTAACACTTATGTTTCTTAGTGCCGCATATACTATCAATCGATATCTCTCTTGATATGCACTAAGTTAAAAGGAGAATTCATGATACATTTATGCAATTTATGATCCATTTGATATATGCTAACAATGACTTGGAGAAGGATCACTAGTTGTAAAACTCTCTCTTGTGCAAAATATTTCCATACATTGTCTTGAATATAGGTCTTAAGCAACTAAGACTAAGGACAAAGCACAATGAAGAGAGCGTCTCTATGCGAAGGTATAAAAGGGTAAAACTACTTCCTCACATTAAAACATGTACCTAGATCTTCCTTTTCTATACTTTCTTTGCATATCTTGTATAAAAGGAAGAGAAGCATGTCCATGCATTATCCCTGCTTCTTACCTAGTTTAATCTCTCAAAAATTTCATTCCTGCATTAATGCATATTTGTTAAAACTAGGTGAAGTAATTTTATTGTCAAAGAGCTTAAAGCTTAACCTTGTAACGAGGATAAGCTACCTTTGTTCCAAAGGTGGATGGTCCTTAAGCCTCTTTGAAATCCTTAAGGGAAAATGCTTGAGATAGTTATAACATGCTTTCATTAGTGCATAAACTGTCATGAGCATCACACTTATACTATGACACAATGCACTTCACATTCTGTATGATATAGATATGTTCTCATTAACCTAATTATATGCAATTGGCATTTAAGGCCAAAATATGTGTTCATCTCCATGCACATATTTAGGGGGAGCAATCTATGTTATATAGAAATATGATTATGCTTAATTGATATATCTTTTGATCATATCTCTTTATGTCTACGACTAATGTGCTTTCAAGTGATCTCTATGCTAAGTCGTAGATTGAAAGGGAAATGGAGTCTTCGGCAAAAACAAGGCTTCCACTCAACTCCATCGGTATTATCTATCCTTCGCCATCACTCTACATAGTACTCTCAACTCAATTGGTATAATCTTCACCCTTATTACTCATTCCAAAGGGGAGAAAGTTAAAGGGCTTATATTTCCCTCAAAGCGATTAATGCCAAAGGGGGAGAAAGTATTAGCCCAAAGCAAAAGGACCGCACCACCACCAACGAATTTTAAAATTTTAAAAATGAAGTTTTCAAATTGGTATCTTAATGTGTTTTCAAAAGGGGGAGGAAGTACTAGTATCTTCAAAAATTTGTAAAATCCTCTTAAACACTAAGAGGAGAATTTTCAAAAGGGGGAGTTTTGTTTTAGTCAAAGGAAAAGCATTTGAAATAGGGGGAGAAAATTTCAAATCTTGAAAATGCTTCTTTCAATCTTACTCATATACCTTTGACTATTTGCAAAATGTTTTTGAAAAGAACTTTACAAAGAATTTGCAAAAACAAAACTAGTGGTGCAAGCGTGGTCCAAAAATAAAAGAAAGCATCCATGCATATCTAGTAGAAGAAAAAGATTGGTTTAATTCCAAGCAACCTTTGCACTACCTTATGCAAACTAGTTCAATTCTTCACTTATATATTTGCTTTGGTTTGTGTTGGCATCAATCACCAAAAAAGGGGAGATTGAAAGGGAAATAGGCTTTAAACCTCTTCATAAATGATTTTGGTGGTTGAAATGCCCAACACAAATAATTGGACTAACTAGTTTGCTCTAGAGTATATGTTCTATAGGTGCCAAAGGTTCAACTCAAAACCAATACAAAGATTAAAAATGGTTCAAGAAGAAATGAGCAAAGGAAACCAAAGTGCTCCCTGGTCTGGTGCACCGGACTGTCCGGTGCACTAGGGAGGATCGACTTCAAACCCTTCACCTTCGGGTTTCTTGGGCGCAACTCCGCTATAGTTCACCGGACTATCCGGTGTACCATGACTGTCCAGGGTGCCAGCGGAGCAACGGCTATCTGCGCGCAATGATCGACTCTGCAAAGTGAACAGTGCAATTCAGATGTCAGAGCAGAAGGTCAGAGGGGCACCGGACTGTCCGGTGTAGCACCGAACTGTCCAGTGCCGCATGAGGACAAAGCCTCCAACGGTCGACCAGCTCCAAGCCCTAACGGCAGGATGATGTGGCGGCGCACCGGACACTGTCCGGTGGCTCACCGGACTGTCCGGTGCGCCCATCGCCAGCAGCCTTCTCCAACGGCTACAATTTGGTTGGTGGCTATAAATACCACCCCAACCAGTCACTTCAAGGGGTGGGAGCCCAAGCAACATTCCAAGTCATATAGTTGACATATCCAAGCCCTCCTAACCACTTCTATTCATTGATCCATCCTATACACAAGATTTAGACCACTACATCCAGCACAAGTGCTACAAAAGAGAGAGCAAGCAAAAGAGAGCTTCTCGTGTGAGTTTAGCAATAGTGCTTTGTGAGATTCATCGAGAAAAAGTGTGTGCTACATCTTGTGTTCATTTGTGAGTGGAGTTTTGACTCCCATTGAACTTCCTCCAAAGTTTTGGAGGCATGTAAAGCTAGCAAGAGACACCAAAGAGTGTGGTGATCCTTGCGGGATCTTAAGTGATCCTTGAGAAGAAGAGCTCGCCGGACTTGGTGATCGGTGGAGAGAGGGAAAGGGTTGAAAGAGACTCGTCCTTAGTGGACTTCTCAACGTGGACTAGACCTTCGAGGGCCGAACCTCGGTAAAACAAATCACCTGTGTCTCGTGTGCATATTGCTTGTGATTTGTTTGTTCTCTCCCTTTCTAAGTTCTCTTGCGCTACTCTTTGCTAATATCTTTTTGTGTTGCTTCAAGTTGAATTCACACTTAGAGAAGCAACTCCTTGCAAGAAAGAACTTGTGTTTCTCCTCTTCTTATCTAAGCCCTCTTGCATTATTTTCCACTAACTTTTCTATGAGTATTGCTATTGATTAAATTCCGCACTCTTTGAAAACAATACTCATTGCAAGCAAAGGACTTAGTTTTTATACTCCGATAATTGTGCATCTTGTTCTAACCACTAATCAAGGGATCTAGTTGGGGTGTAAAGTTATAATTTTCAAGTTTCGCCTATCCACCCCCCTTCTAGGCGACTTTCAGCAGCTGAATGGGGGAGGTCGCTAGCCTAATCCTCGAACTCGTCGAAGTCCTTGAACTCCTAGAGATCCGCCTCGACGCGTTCTTCTTTACCTGAGCATAGATTGCACCAAAGGCAACCTGGTGTTTTGTGAAAGCAAGGGTGAGTACACATCAACGTACTTAGCAAATGTCCCGTTTGGCTAAGGTGGACTAGCTTTATGTGGAGTTAAGCTCAAGCAGTTGCTTTTAGTTGGTCAGGTATTTATTATTAGTGGAAGCCAAGTTTTATCATATAACCAACCTGTGAACCATTTCCTCATCGAGGAAACATCATTATCATCATCGAACCGAAATAATAAAAAGAACCATTGTATATCGAACCATCTGTATCTCTAATCAAAGAGGATCCCAAGGCCGCTCATAACCGTGAGCATGACTGATATATCAGTTTCTAACCCTCTTCAGAGGTTGCACACTTTACCCACAAGCCGTGATTCCCATTCTGCCCGGAGATCATGACTGTCCATTGATCACTACCAAGGTGTCCTAGCAGGGTCTCACTACGTAGCCTTTACAAAGATTTCCCAGAGGTCATAGCTGCCCGTTAGGTTTCTCTAGTTTGATAAACACAGTACATCTCCCCAAAGGAAGGGTGACTAACAAAATCAAATCAAGAACCTCAGCAACCAGCCTCGGCAGAGCAAGTACTGTGCCCGGACCCCATTGACGGCCCTACGGCGAAGCCAACTACTCCTCTGGTTCCACTAATTAATCAGCTAAGGGCATCCCATTCCACCCTTATGGTTGCACTATTATCCTAGGTTGTCACTCCCCAAACAGGTCCTTACGGAGAGGTACTCAGGAAACAGCCTGAGCCCCCTAAAGTATCACAAGAACATCATCGAGATAACATCATCGTATCATAATATTCACATCATGTTCATTGATTAAAGTAAAGCAATAGCATAAAGCTAACCATGATAACCCAAAAGGTAAACAAGGATAAGTAAATAGAAAGCTAGTCAATCCTTAGGTTTGAATTAAGTAATGCGGGACAGTGAATTATAAGTAGATAGGACATAATGGGTCAGAGGACACTTGCCTTCACCAAACAGATGCTCAGGGTCTTCAACCTCGTAGAATTCGGAGAACTTGATCATTGGTCGCCAACGTCTTCTCTTCAATTCCACGAAGCTCGGAAACGGATCGCAATCTATTCGCGATGCACAACGAACACCAACAGGCACAAACAAACATATATATATACATACATATATATATATACATATATATATATGCATAAGAACATTACACCATTCAAATAAAAAACATAATAAAATACGCAAAACGAAATAGAGCGCGTTACTACGGCCATGCGAAGAAAAAGAAACGCGATGGTCGAAGCTACGATCGAGAACATATTGCGTTTATGCCAAACAAGTAATAGTTAGAACATTTAATTCGACATTATCAAATATAAATTATATCTATCATTTAGTTCGATTAATATGTTATACTAACAAATGTCAGTTAAATAAGTAATTTAATTAACATGAGAGATTCTACGCGAGGCGAATATACGACGCGTGAAACAGCACAACAGCGTGCAACCGACGCGCGGACACACATGGCTTAGCATGCGGACAACGCGCGAAACAACGCACGAGACAGCACGCGCGACTAGAGCGAACGACGAGTGAATGAGCATGCCACCGTGTACAGAACAGCACGCACGACAGGCGAGGGAAACTAAATAGGTGACGCGTTTATACTAAACAAATATTAAATAATTAAAAGTAGTTAAGTTAATATCGGTCATGTTAATATTTATTATAAAAGCGCAGTTGAACACTACATATTTAGTCTGGTTGAAATATTAATCTAATAAATATTAGTCGAGCGAACCTTAAGTTAATTATCTAACATATATGCCCTGACGAATTAACGTTACTAACATGGGTGCTTTAAGCGAAAACAATTTGTCATTACGCGCCTACGCCGCGCGACACACGTGATCGACACGCGAGATACGGGCGACACGTGAACCAAACTCGCAAAGGAATGACGACGACGCGTAACCGGCACGCAAACGACGCACGACGACTTGCGCCAACAACACGCGACACTCAAGAATAACATACTGATGTCACGTTTATACTAAGAATGTATTAATTTAAAATGGTTGAGTCAGCATTAACCATACTAACATGTAAATGATTATTACAAAATTAACGTGACTGTAACAGTATAAAACTGATCCGTGACACGAAACATATCGAATAACTACAATTTTAAAAGTAATTAGATTATATTTATAAACATTGCAATGGACTTGCTACATTTAAACAGTAAATCTTGAAAGAGCATGAGAAGCAAGGATCGCTAATAATATCGCGTTTATGCTAAATGGGTATTAACTATAATACTTAGTTTCGGCATGATCATATTAGCAGGCATTTATAAAATATAAATTAGCGCAACTGCTTAGTTTCGATTAGTTTGATATTCCACGCGCGATTCAACGCGACTACACGCGCGAACAGCACAATGACGCACAAGCTAATTAACATTTTATTTATAAAAGCACGAGTTAAAACCACAGACTCGCTCTTAATTATATTGTTATTATTTTAATAACCCTCGAACAAACCACTAATTAATCATTTAACTAAAACATGTATCATGACAATATAATAATTCTAATGTGTGCACGATATCATTACGCAGACTTGTGTATAAATAAATGCAGACTTCCAAGTATAGCAAATTATTTCTGTGAACTCATAAATTTGGATGCTTATTACCTATACAGTCGAGGGCATTTTCACAAAACGGGCTTTCTTCTTCCTCAGAACAACACCCACGGAGAGGGCCTCAGCTGCGCATGGGAGGGGGAGAACAGGAGGCCGGCTCAGACGGCCTGGCAGGCTCAGCCCCATGCAGGGACAGAGAGGTCGCAGGTTCATGCCATGCCCTAGACATGCGGGGGTAGGGGCCAGGCCGGCTAGGCACCAGGTCCCGCGCGCAGGGGCTCTGCCCTGGCCACTGCGCCTGGCAGCAGGCCGGCTGCGCCGTCGCGCCAGGGCCTCGCCATGGCCTCGAGCCGACGCTACCGCTTGGCCGAGCGAGCAGGGGCCAAGGGAGGTTGTTAGGCATCGGGTGGAGGGAGGGAGAAGGAAAGACTCGCCTGCTCACGATGATTGGCGACGGCGGGACGAGCCTCGGTGCAAGCGAAGCTCCGGGCGCATGCTCCTCTTCGTCTGCTGCCGTTGTGTATGGGGAAATGAGGGAAGGCAAGCGTTGAACTGCATAGAAGTGGGGTGTGGGGCTGGGCAGTTCGTCCATGCGGCTTGCGGGCACTGCATGCGCAATGCGCTGTGGCGTTTGTTGCATGCGCGCGACTGCCTGGGCCCTGGGGCGAGCTAGCGTGGGGCACAACGGTTGGCAGCTGGCGCATGCATGCATGACGTGCAGCAGGCGAGGGCGCGCGGGGCATGCGGCTAGGGCGCGCGCGTGGGCTGCGTACGTGCGGGTGCACTGGCATGCGAGCGAGCGAAGGCTGGGGCACGCTGGTGGGCCGCGAGGTGGGCTACGCGTGCTGCTAGCCGGCCATGGAGCGCTGGCGTGGGGTGCCGAGTGGGTGGGCCAGCAAGCGCGGACGCCGCGCGCTGGGCCACGACAGGCCGAGGGGAGATCGAGTGGGCCACGGGAATGGGCCACGAGGCCGAGCTGGGCTGAGGGGAGGTCTTTTTCCCTTTCTTTTATTTATTTTCTTTTTCCCTCCTTCTTTTGTTTATTTCTTTTCCTATTTCTATTTCTTTCCTATTTTCTTCACGATGTCAAATCGAATTCCTTATTAAACCCATGCTCCACAAAATCACCCATCAAACAAAGTGAAAGTATGCTCCAGCATGATGCGATAATCGAAGCACTTAAAGGGTTCTAATTTACTAGGCTTACATGTAGATATAAAACAAAATAATTCCCCACTATTTAGGGAAAAGAAAAGAAAAAAACAAAATAATTCCCCACTATTTAGGGAAAAGAAAAGAAAAAATCAAGGAAAAGAGAGGGTAACACCTGAATTTGGTGGATATTAGAGAAAAAATTTATACCCCCAAATTCAGGGTGTTACAGATCTAACCCCCCTTAACAGGAATCTCGCCCCTGAGATTCAAGCAGAAGCTAGCAAGAAAACAAGGTTGGTTCATTGGCTGTTCACAGCTTTCTTGAGTTGACTTCTCTACAAGATTAACTTGTGGACTGGTTGCTTTGACCTTCAGATATTGTAATACTCAAAAGAGCAATAATGAGAATTGAGATAATCTCAATAGTTTGTGATCTCTACTTATCATTACATGTAATTAACCCTAGTTCAAAATTTGATAATTAAAACAAAGAACACATAAATAACTTGTGCATCATGCTGAAGTTTATTTGATTGTGCATTTGTGGATATAAAAATAAAAGTATCAATAATAATGTATTAATGTGCCCACAACATCCAAGCCCTAATTTGAAAACAAAACCATGAAAATGGAGAAGGAGAGAAAGAAATATTATATAATACAAATGAATTTATAAACATATAACTTCATCACATTTTGGTAAAGCCAAGTGGAATAATTAGACTGAGTACAAACGTGCCACAAAGTTGGATTTAAAGTGAGGTTTTGAATTTGGAATTTAAAACAAATAGAGAACAAAACAGGAAATTAGAAATAAAAAAAACAGAAAAGAAAACACAAACCGCGCGTGGGCTGATTTCGCTCCAGTCCATTATTCCCACCGCGCGGCCCATCACGGTCGTCCGCGTGCACTGCGGTGGGCGCCGACACCCTACCCCACGCGTCAGCCGCCCCGTCACGTGCCTCCTCTGTTAACCACTGTCGCGTGGGACCCGCAGTACAGCCTTCCCCTCGCGTTAGCCACTTCCGCGTGGGACCACGGTGTAAGCGCCGTTCTCGCCCACTACCTCAACAACCATGGCGACTTCGGTGGAGCTGCGCTGCAAGTCCGCTGGATCCACAACGAATCGCCGTGGGACTCGCTCGGGCCACGATATCGCATGGGTTGCGATCTCTCGGCGGCATAAAGCTCATCCCAAATCCACAGCCGACCTTGCCTTGCGTCCTCTGCCCTATCGCGCGAACCGCAGTGTGTTCTGGTGTTCTCGCCACCGTAGACAATCTTGATGTGTGTCGTCCACCTAGCCTCGTGAAACGATCCGAGAGAATGGAGGAAGGTACGGCAGGGTGTTACCCTCACAATTGGGGTGCGTGGCGTGCTGGCAGCCCGGTAATCCCTCACCGGAGTGCGTGCGCAGGCTTCCTCCACGACCGATCGTCGATAGTCCAGGGTAAGTCGTCTGCGCCCGTAAAATTACCTTCCTTAGGTTCACGGTCAACCTAATTGCGTGTAAAACCCCGGGATTCAGCTATTAGTGTGACGCTGTCTTGGATTGCGCTTTCCCGGCAATGGCGCCGCCATGAATCGAAGCTTCACCGTGGGCAGGGGCCTGGGCGCATCGTTTCATAGATTGGGGTTAGCCATAAGATTCATGGTGGCTGAGCATTCATGAAAACGGGTCGGGTGTGTGAATCGGACAGGGTTCACCGTAGGGCGCGTGCGCCGGTGAACCACCGCGGGGAGAGAGCGCCGCCGTGTTGACAGCCAGGGGAGGAAGATGATGGCCCTGTAGCCGTTAGATGGAAATGGACATTTGGGATTAGATCTTAGGTAACAATTCGGCCAGCGACGTAGAACCGTCCGATTTAAATCGTACGCCTATAACTCAATCCTAGGTATTTAAATCCTGTCCGTTGATTTTAGATCCAGTGGCCTGCCTTGCGTACCGATTCGACCTCGTGTTGATTTAATCAGAGCTGTAGAATTCTAATCTGATGGCCGAGGATGCTCCATACCCCTTCGCGATGTAACATTTTCTTAAGAGCCCCTATGTTTTACCTAAATACAACCCGCTGTCCTGCGCTGGGTGAACTGAGTCATGGGAATTCTTGCGCAGAAGACCCTGTGCTTTCCTGTATTTGAGGCTCGGTCCACTAATTAAATAAAACAGGAAAAATAGATTTAGAAATTGATTTTGAGTATAAAAATAATTGTAAAACTTGTATAATTCATAGAAAATTCATATGAGCTCCAAATTACTTCATTCCGGTTCCTAAAATTTTGTAATTTTATTATCTAGCACTTAGAGTCCCTGTTTATCATGAAAACAATAAGAAAAATAATCTCTCACTTAATCCTACTTTAAGTACATAAAACCTTTGGAAATTCATAACTTGAAATATATAACTCCAAATTGATTCATTCCAGTGGCATTTATTTTGTTTAAATATTGTTTATCATCTAGTACCTTTACGTAACCATGATATAAATTATTCACATGAATTACTCTATTCTAGGTACTTAATAACTACATAAAATCATAACTCGGAGGCCGTAACTCCGATTTTAGTGGTTCTCGTTCCCACGATCTCGTAGCAACGCGTAGATCATTATCATTCAGTTTGTTATTATGTTTGGTGTGATGTTAATTTTATCTATACTATGTTTGTTTGTATTGCTACGACTAGCGCGAGGACACGTGCCATCTGAAAAGCAAGTTGGTTCCTGGAATCTCAAGTGCCAGGCAAGTTGTGCCCTTGATTCACTTTTGTTACCCAATAATGTTCTTTATAATCATTTACCATGCATAGGTTTAACTTTGATGGGACCCGATAGGTCACCCTAGATTGTTTATCTCATTACCTTGTTTACCCCTGAATCACTTGGGTAGTTTATGCTATTGCTTTACGTGGTTTTTTGGGTTAATATTTCATTATATCTATGTTCCAGTTATTTTGTTATTCTGTTTATGTTCATGTCAAGATCATTATGTTATTGTTAATTGGAACATGGAGCTTAACTTGAGAACCACGTGCCACCACAAGGGAGGAATGGGACCCCTTGGCTGACTAATTAGGAAAGCTAGTGGAAGACTACCTTACCCGAAAGGGGCAAGGGCAGTAGGGGAGTGGTCAGTGTAGGGAGGTCCTTGTTTGATTTTGCTGCGATGGCGGTCAGACGAGAACCCTGCATTGGAACTTCCTATAAACTGTAGCGGGTTTTCGGAAGCTAGTGGAACTTTGTAAAGGCCTCGTAGTGGATCCCTAGCCATTCACCTTGGTAGTGTCTAAGGGCCTAGCTAACCCTGGCGACATGGGAAACACGACTTGTGGGTAAAGGGTACAACCTCTGCAGAGTGTAAAACTGGTATACTAGCCGAGCTCACGGTCATGAGCGGCTCAGGACTCTCCGATGATTAAATTATGGAACCTAAACTCAATTTGTCATTTGCATTTGCATGGGATTTGTTATTAATTGTGTTCTATTATTTTATTATGGTTTGGTATTCACTTACACTTAGTAACTGCTAATAAAAATTTGACCAACTTATAAAAGCAATGCTCAGCTTTAACCTCTATTGTTGATCAGCCTTACACTTCATGAACTCCCACCTTTGGTGAGTTCATGTCACATTATTCCCCACAACTTGTTGAGCGATGAACATGTGTGAGCTCACCCTTGCTGTCTCACACCCCCCCACAGGAGAAGAACAGGTGGTTTCAAGTGGAGTCAAGTATCGAGGAGTTTGATCCGATCTAGGTGGCGTTTCTCAGTTGACATTTGGCGCCAACGATCCTTAGTTCGTTTTATATTTATTCTTTTATTTTGTAAGTCTTCCGCTATGTAATATGTACTCTGATTATATTGTGACATTTATCTCTATACACTCTGTTATTATATGTTGTCTTCTTGGCGCATGTATGAGATGCACCTGGCTTTGTTCCTTAAAGCCGGGTGTGACAGAAGTGGTATCAGAGGAATGTTGACTGTAGGACGAAACCTAGATAGAAATGGACAAAACCCTTACCTACTTATCTTATTCTAATTCATTCTATACTAATCTTACTCTGATTCTTTCTACACTTATCTTGATCCTGTCTCACCTTCTACTGTTCTACTCTGATCATTCTTACCTTTTCTACTCTAAGACAAGATGGATTTCACACCTTGGAATCCTACCATTATGATCTTTTTAAGAGATAGGGAACCTAAGAAAAAAAATGAAAACTATTTTCTCTATTAAAAATGTTGGTTGATTGTTCTGATGATTAATGCTTGATTTGCTTCTTTGATTGATTGCAACATTATAGTTGGGCATCTTAGCATGTACCATCATAAGGTATTAGCTGTAGTGGATAACACACTAATCTACTTAGCTAATAAATCAACCGCAGTAACATTTCTCGTAATTACTCGCCTTGTCTGCAATTCTTCCTTTCTTACCCTGTGTTTCTAACCCAGATGGGCTACCCCTATACTGTTAGAAGAGAGCAGTATAGATTTGATCCTTGGTATGTCGTGGTTGAGAAAGACAAAGGCACTTTATACACTGTGCTAAGGGAACCGTAGAACTCACCAGTTCCAAAGGACAAAGATTTGAAGTTGAAGTTGCAGTAACTACCTCTACCAGACGTGTGGCATTCTTCATAGATGAGAAGTTTGTTGGAAACAACATCCGTGTGGTTTGAGATTTCTTCGGATGTCTTTCCAGATGAGTTACCAGGGATGCCACCAGATAGGGAAGTTGAGTTTGCTATTGATCTCTTAACTGGAATTGCCCCTATTTCTAAAGGACCATACAGGATGTCTGTAGAAGAATTAAAAGAACTTAAGAAGCCGTTAACGGAGTTACAAGAAGCTGGATACATACATCCGAGTTCCTCACCTTGGGGAGCACCAGTACTATTTGTACAGAAGAAGGATGGATCGCAAGGGATGAGTGTGGATTATAGGACCCTTTATGGTGTCACTATGAAGAACAAGTATCCGTTACCCCGCATTAAGGATTTATTTGATTGGATGAGAGGTGCAAGGGTATTCTCGAAGGTTGATCTCCAATCGGGTTATCACCAAATGAAGATTAGGCCATCAGATATTCCCAGGACGGATTGCTCGACCCGATATGGATCATATGATTTCACTGTTGTGTCATTTGGACTAACTAATGCACCAGCCTATTTTATGGATCTGAAGAATAAGGTGTTCATGATCTGGACAAATTCGTCGTGGTTTTCATCGACGATATTGTTTTTCTTTTTCTTTCCAAGAGTGATAGTGATCATGAGGAACATCTGAGATTGGTGCTACAGAAGCTATGAGATAAACAGCTCTACACCAAGTACAGTAAATGCGAGTTTTGGATTGGCGAGGTGCTATTCCTTGGATATATCATTTCTAATGGAAGGATACCAGTGGATCCTGCTAAAGTCAAGGAAATAGTGGCGTGGAGAGTACCCACTACAGTTACGGAGGTACGAAGTTTCTTGGGACTTGCAGGATATTATCGGAGATTTATTGAAGGATTTTCTAAGATTGCTAAGCCATGACCTCGCAGTCTCGCTTCTGGAGAAGGGAAGAGAGTTCATGTGGGACGAGAACTGCCAAGATAGCTTTGATCAATTAAAAGAAGAGATTGATGTCGCTACGAGTATTGGTTATGCCAGACCTACAGAAATGATTTGATATCTATTGCGATGCATGTGGCCAAGGCTTAGGATGTGTGCTCATGCAGGAAGGACATGTGATTGCTTATGCTTCTCGTCAGTTGCGGAAACATGAATTGAACTACCCCACTCATGACTTGGAATTGGCAGCCGTTGTGCATGCACTTAAGATTTGGAGACATTATATCATGGGGACCAAGTGCCAAGTGTACACGGATCATAAGAGTTTGAAGTATATATTCACTCAGAAGGATCTCAACCTTAGGCAACGCCGTTGGTTGGAGGTTATTAAGGATTATGATTTGGAGATTCACTATCACCTGGGCAGGGCAAATTTGGTTGCAGATGCCTTGAGTCGAAAGGAGCATGTTCATTCAGCTATTGTTGCCCAGCTACCCGATGAGATTGTTGAGGATTTCAGGAGACTTAACCTGGGGATAGTTGCTCACATGGAAGGAGTTATTATTGATGTGGAACCTACCTTGGAGCAAGAATTCCACAAAGGACAAATTGATGATGCTAAAATGCAAGAGATTAAGAATATGATTACTGAAGGTCGAGGTCTGAAATTCATAGAGAATGAGCAAGGCACCGTATGGTTCAAGGATCGGATATGTGTTCCTGAGATTGAAAGCCTTCGAGAGACTAATTTAAAGGAGGCCCATGACTCGGATTATTCTATTCATCCTGGTAGTACGAAGATGTATCAGGATTTGAAGCAAAAGTATTGGTGGTATGGATTGAAGAGAGATGTGGCTGCACATGTAGCGATGTGCGATGTAAGTCAAGGAGTTAAGGCTGAACACCAGAGGCTAGCTGGACTACTGCACCCACTGAAGATACCTGAGTGGAAGTGGGAAGAGACTGGTATGGACTTCATTATTGGATTGCCTCGCACCTCGAAAGGATATGATTCTATATGGGTTATTGTGGAGAGACTGGCCAAAGTGGCTCATTTCATTCTGGTCAAGACTACTTATAAGATATCTCAATTGGCAGAGTTATATATGGCTCGGATTGTGTCGGTGTACCGAAGAAGATCATTTTGGATAGAAGATCACAGTTTACCCCTAGATTTTGGAAAAGTTTTCATGAGAAAATGGATATGAAGTTGAAATTTAGTTCAGCCTACCATCCTCAGACTGATGGACAGACTGAAAGGGGCTGATCAAGTATTGAAGGACACGTTGAGAGCTTGTGCCCTTTAGCATGGTAGTAGTTGGGATAAGAGTCTACCTTATGATGAGTTCTCATACAATAATAGTTACCAGACCAGTCTGAAGATGTCATCGTTCGAGACTCTGTATGACAGGAAATGCAGGACTCCTCTATTTTTGGACCAGACTAGAGGAAGACAGTTCTTTGAACCTAAACTTATTCAAGAAGCAGAGGAACAAGTCCAACAAATAAGGGAGATTTGACTTACATGGAGTATACTATCAAGATTCTTGATACATTGACTCGAATTACAAGGAATAAAGTGATAAAGATGTGCAAAGTTCAATGGAGCCACCATGGAGAAGATGAAGCAACATGGGAAAGAGAAGAAGAGCTTCACATAGATTTTCCCCATCTTTTTCCTAGTTCTTCCTAAATCTCGAGGACGAGATTTTTGTTAAGGGGGGTAGGATTTGTAATACTCAAAAGAGCAATAATGAGAATTGAGATAATCTCAATAGTTTGTGATCTCTACTTATCATTACATGTAATTAACCCTAGTTCAAAATTTGATAATTAAAACAAAGAACACATAAATAACTTGTGCATCATGCTGAAGTTTATTTGATTGTGCATTTGTGGATATAAAAATAAAAGTATCAATAATAATGTATTAATGTGCCCACAACATCCAAGCCCTAATTTGAAAACAAAACCATGAAAATGGAGAAGGAGAGAAAGAAATATTATATAATACAAATGAATTTATAAACATATAACTTCATCACATTTTGGTAAAGCCAAGTGGAATAATTAGACTGAGTACAAACGTGCCACAAAGTTGGATTTAAAGTGAGGTTTTGAATTTGGAATTTAAAACAAATAGAGAACAAAACAGGAAATTAGAAATAAAAAAAAACAGAAAAGAAAACACAAACCGCGCGTGGGCTGATTTCGCTCCAGCCCATTATTCCCACCGCGCGGCCCATCACGGTCGTCCGCGTGCACTGCGGTGGGCGCCGACACCCTACCCCACGCGTCAGCCGCCCCGTCACATGCCTCCTCTGTTAACCACTGTCGCGTGGGACCCGCAGTACAGCCTTCCCCTCGCGTTAGCCACTTCCGCGTGGGACCACGGTGTAAGCGCCGTTCTCGCCCACTACCTCAACAACCATGGCGACTTCGGTGGAGCTGCGCTGCAAGTCCGCTGGATCCACAACGAATCGCCGTGGGACTCGCTCGGGCCACGATATCGCATGGGTTGCGATCTCTCGGCGGCATAAAGCTCATCCCAAATCCACAGCCGACCTTGCCTTGCGTCCTCTGCCCTATCGCGCGAACCGCAGTGTGTTCTGGTGTTCTCGCCGCCGTAGACAATCTTGATGTGTGTCGTCCACCTAGCCTCGTGAAACGATCCGAGAGAATGGAGGAAGGTACGACAGGGTGTTACCCTCACAATTGGGGTGCGTGGCGTGCTGGCAGCCCGGTAATCCCTCACCGGAGTGCGTGCGCAGGCTTCCTCCACGACCGATCGTCGATAGTCCAGGGTAAGTCGTCTGCGCCCGTAAAATTACCTTCCTTAGGTTCACGGTCAACCTAATTGCGTGTAAAACCCCGGGATTCAGCTATTAGTGTGACGCTGTCTTGGATTGCGCTTTCCCGGCAATGGCGCCGCCGTGAATCGAAGCTTCACCGTGGGCAGGGGCCTGGGCGCATCGTTTCATAGATTGGGGTTAGCCATAAGATTCATGGTGGCTGAGCATTCATGAAAACGGGTCGGGTGTGTGAATCGGACAGGGTTCACCGTAGGGCGCGTGCGCCGGTGAACCACCGCGGGGAGAGAGCGCCGCCGTGTTGACAGCCAGGGGAGGAAGATGATGGCCCTGTAGCCGTTAGATGGAAATGGACGTTTGGGATTAGATCTTAGGTAACAATTCGGCCAGCGACGTAGAACCGTCCGATTTAAATCGTACGCCTATAACTCAATCCTAGGTATTTAAATCCTGTCCATTGATTTCAGATCCAGTGGCCTGCCTTGCGTACCGATTCGACCTCGTGTTGATTTAATCAGAGCTGTAGAATTCTAATCTGATGGCCGAGGATGCTCCATACCCCTTCGCGATGTAACATTTTCTTAAGAGCCCCTATGTTTTACCTAAATACAACCCGCAGTCCTGCGCTGGGTGAACTGAGTCATGGGAATTCTTGCGCAGAAGACCCTGTGCTTTCCTGTATTTGAGGCTCGGTCCACTAATTAAATAAAACAGGAAAAATAGATTTAGAAATTGATTTTGAGTATAAAAATAATTGTAAAACTTGTATAATTCATAGAAAATTCATATGAGCTCCAAATTACTTCATTCCGGTTCCTAAAATTTTGTAATTTTATTATCTAGCACTTAGAGTCCCTGTTTATCATGAAAACAATAAGAAAAATAATCTCTCACTTAATCCTACTTTAAGTACATAAAACCTTTGGAAATTCATAACTTGAAATATATAACTCCAAATTGATTCATTCCAGTGGCATTTATTTTGTTTAAATATTGTTTATCATCTAGTACCTTTACGTAACCATGATATAAATTATTCACATGAATTACTCTATTCTAGGTACTTAATAACTACATAAAATCATAACTCGGAGGCCGTAACTCCGATTTTAGTGGTTCTCGTTCCCACGATCTCGTAGCAACGCGTAGATCATTATCATTCAGTCTGTTATTATGTTTGGTGTGATGTTAATTTTATCTATACTATGTTTGTTTGTATTGCTACGACTAGCGCGAGGACACGTGCCATCTGAAAAGCAAGTTGGTTCCTGGAATCTCAAGTGCCAGGCAAGTTGTGCCCTTGATTCACTTTTGTTACCCAATAATGTTCTTTATAATCATTTACCATGCATAGGTTTAACTTTGATGGGACCCGATAGGTCACCCTAGATTGTTTATCTCATTACCTTGTTTACCCCTGAATCACTTGGGTAGTTTATGCTATTGCTTTACGTGGTTTTTTGGGTTAATATTTCATTATATCCATGTTCCAGTTATTTTGTTATTCTGTTTATGTTCATGTCAAGATCATTAAGTTATTGTTAATTGGAACATGGAGCTTAACTTGAGAACCACGTGCCACCACAAGGGAGGAATGGGACCCCTTGGCTGACTAATTAGGAAAGCTAGTGGAAGACTACCTTACCCGAAAGGGGCAAGGGCAGTAGGGGAGTGGTCAGTGTAGGGAGGTCCTTGTTTGATTTTGCTGCGATGGCGGTCAGACGAGAACCCTGCATTGGAACTTCCTATAAACTGTAGCGGGTTTTCGGAAGCTAGTGGAACTTTGTAAAGGCCTCGTAGTGGATCCCTAGCCATTCACCTTGGTAGTGTCTAAGGGCCTAGCTAACCCTGGCGACATGGGAAACACGACTTGTGGGTAAAGGGTACAACCTCTGCAGAGTGTAAAACTGGTATACTAGCCGAGCTCACGGTCATGAGCGGCTCAGGACTCTCCGATGATTAAATTATGGAACCTAAACTCAATTTGTCATTTGCATTTGCATGGGATTTGTTATTAATTGTGTTCTATTATTTTATTATGGTTTGGTATTCACTTACACTTAGTAACTGCTAATAAAAATTTGACCAACTTATAAAAGCAATGCTCAGCTTTAACCTCTATTGTTGATCAGCCTTACACTTCATGAACTCCCACCTTTGGTGAGTTCATGTCACATTATTCCCCACAACTTGTTGAGCGATGAACATGTGTGAGCTCACCCTTGCTGTCTCACACCCCCCCACAGGAGAAGAACATGTGGTTTCAAGTGGAGTCAAGTATCGAGGAGTTTGATCCGATCTAGGTGGCGTTTCTCAGTTGACATTTGGCGCCAACGATCCTTAGTTCGTTTTATATTTATTCTTTTATTTTGTAAGTCTTCCGCTATGTAATATGTACTCTGATTATATTGTGACATTTATCTCTATACACTCTGTTATTATATGTTGTCTTCTTGGCGCATGTATGAGATGCACCTGGCTTTGTTCCTTAAAGCCGGGTGTGACAGATATTCACAACCACTGATGCAATTCTTGAGGATCTTTTGACTTGGGAGTTAGGACCCACACACGCTCAGCTGCTCCACTCTGATCTTGTTGGTTGATGTTGATCGCATTATCTTCACTGGGGTTAGCAGCTAACCCCCTTAACAGGAGCGTTGATATGCATTTGGTGAAGATGTTGTCGACTCTGATCTTAATTGGTTAAAAGGAGCTGGAGGTTGTCAGCTACATAGGTGTAAGAGGAAAGAGTATAGGTAGAAAAGGTAAGCATAGATGGATTAAAGAGAAAAAAGGAGAGCACCCAGCTACCTAACTGTACAACACTCAGCTAGTAAACCGATGTCGTTGCGGACCAAGGGCCACAATCACATCAACACTCATCACAAAGAAGCAAATCAGTCATCACACAAAGACAAATAGCACAAGCATACAACAACAAACATCGCGTTGCTATACGTAACTTTTAATTAATGGTGGTCTTTCCTTACAAAGGGGAAACTACTCTCTATGGTTGTTGAAGGACGAGGAGAAGAACAGGACGTGTAGGATAGGGACACGAGCACAATAAGGGATGGAGTCAAAGCAAGCATTGTGAGCGACCAGGAAAAAGATATGACCAAGGGTATAATGGGCAGAACACTACTCTCGAGTTGAGATAGACAAGGGGAGATTCCAAAAAGCAGATCTGAGATAAGCATCCAAACAGGATCTAGTGATTACGAAGGTAAGGGTGGTACCAAACAAAAGCTAAGACTCGCAACGCGAAAGAGGAAAAAGAAACTACCAAGAGCGGGATGGGTAAGACAACACTCTTGAATTGAAATGGAAGGGGAGGCATTAAAATGCAAGTATAGGATATGCATCAAGGTAAAGATCGAGGGATGAGAAGGGTTAAGGTGATAACAGACAAACACACAGCAAGGGGTGTATGTAAACAAAACTTGCAAGTTGTCAAAGAAGGAAGAGCAGTCAATGATGAAATAGGTGAGGCATTATTCTCGAACAGGGATGAAAAAATAGGAGGCTTTGAAGGGTAGGTTCAAGGTAAGCAGGAAGGCAAGGGCATAGATATCACGAGGGTTTAAAGGTGATAACGGACAAGGATGTAGAAGAGGGGGTAAATCAGCATAAGAACATAGGATATAAGTACTATAAAGGATGGAGTCAAGATAGGACCTGTAAATGGAAAAGGAGAGGGTACATCGAAGGGCAGATAGGTAAATTGCTACTTTCAAATTGAGGTGGAAGAGAGGGGATTTTTAAACAGTAGGAATAAAGATGAGTATGAAGGCAAGATCGATGGATGACAAGGTAATGGTGAAAGCAAATAAAAACACAACACATGATGGAATTAAGACAAAACTTGTAAGGCGACAAGGAGGGAAAAGAAATCAAGGGAGAGATAGGTAACTCATAGCTCTGAAACTGGGTTGGAGGAAAGGGAAGGCTTTTAAAAGGATAAGTTCAAGGTATGCATTTAGATAGAAGACAAAAATATCGCAAGGGTCAAAGGTGATAACGAACAAGGGTATAAGGGAAAAGATGAAGGCATAGAAGAGTCAGTAGTATAAGTACAACAAAGAATGGAGTTGCACCCAAGCTTACACGCGGTAAAGAAGAAGATATAGCCAAGGGTGAGGTAAGTAAAACATCGCTCTCACATTGAGATAGGAGACTGAAGATTTCAGAGAACAGACATAGTGTAATTACCAAGGTAAGATTGAGATATGAGAAAGGTAAAGGTAATACCCCACCGGAGCACAACAAAGAATGGAGTTAAAAACTCGCAAGTGACAAGGAAGTGGATATGACCAAGGGAAAAATAGATAACACAACGCCTAGATTGAGATGAAAAGAGGAGATTTTAAAGGGCTGGTATAAGATAAACATCAAGGTAAGATATAGAGGTGATAAGGATAAAGGTGATGATGATGAAAAGCATAATCCATGGACAGATATATTACAAGACTCGCAAAGTGACGAAGTGGAGAAAACAATCAAGGATAAGATAAGAGAGGTTTCGATGGAAGAGTTGAAGTAAAAAAATCATTACCAAGTGGAGTTACAAGGAGACAAAGAGATCACCAAGGATATGAAAGGTAAAATGACCGCTCATGGATCACTAAGAGACAAGGGTGGTCAAGGTCATGTAGAATGAAATATCTTAAACAGACCTTGGGATATAAAGGTAAGCATAAAAAAGTGAGAGTATGAAAGATTTCAAGGAGATGAGCATATATAAAAATATAAGAGTACGCAAGGCTCCAAAGGTACGAGCATACTAAGACCAAGGGAATAGAAATTGTCGATAGATAATAACTTAGCAACAGAATAGGGAGGGATCTCGAAAGACAGGAAGGTCTTGAAAATATAAACTGGAATGTTTAAATAGGCGACATAGTTTTCAGAGTTAAGTATTTGAATTAAGGGATAAGGGTATGGAAGAATCCAAAAGATCCATCATGTCAATGCCAATGGAATAGATATTGTCAAACGGTAGCAATTTAATGATGGAAGAGAAATGAATCCCAAAAGACAAGAAGGTTATGGTCAGGGGGCATCTACAAAGATGTCGCAAGCACAAGAGTGAGATCAGATCTAATAGATTGAGAGAAGTATAGACCATACTAGAATAAAATACTTTTTGGCAAGGGTGCATATAGGAGCACAACATAGAATTAGTCGAGGTGACTAATATTTTGAAGCAGAATCAAGGATGAGGTGGAGTAATGATCAAAAAGTCCTTAAAACGACCAATGCTACTCTAGGTCAGCGGTCCTACAGTCAGCACGGCTTTGATACCACTTATGTCACACCCGGTTTTGGAAGGTAAACCGAATGCGAACCATGTACGTGCCAGGATCAGAAATTCACGTACACAACAATTACATAAATGACTCATCATAGCACAATGCTTCGAATAATAATAAAGAGTAAGTAATAATATTAAAGACTAGAGCCATTTACATAATATGAATCAAAGTACATAGAATAGAAACATAGCCAACGTAAATAAACCCACCAGAGGCAGCTGACTGGGGGAGGTCGCTAGCCTAATCCTCGAACTCGTCGAAGTCCTTGAACTCCTAGAGATCCGCCTCGACGCGTTCTTCTTTACCTGAGCATAGATTGCACCAAAGGCAACCTGGTGTTTTGTGAAAGCAAGGGTGAGTACACATCAACGTACTTAGCAAATGTCCCGTTTGGCTAAGGTGGACTAGCTTTATGTGGAGTTAAGCTCAAGCAGTTGCTTTTAGTTGGTCAGGTATTTATTATTAGTGGAAGCCAAGTTTTATCATATAACCAACCCGTGAACCATTTTCTCATCGAGGAAACATCATTATCATCATCATCGAACCGAAATAATAAAAAGAACCATTGTATATCGAACCATCTGTATCTCTAATCAAAGAGGATCCCAAGGCCGCTCATAACCATGAGCACGGCTGATATATCTGTTTCTAACCCTCTGCAGAGGTTCCACACTTTACCCACAAGTCGTGATTCCCATTCTGCCCGGAGATCATGACTCTCCATTGATCACTACCAAGGTGACCTAGCAGGGTCTCACTACGTAGCCTTTACAAAGATTTCCCAGAGGTCATAGCTGCCCGTTAGGTTTCTCCAGTTTGATAAACACAGTACATCTCCCCAAAGGAAGGGGTGACTAACAAAATCAAATCAAGAACCTTAGCAACCAGCCTCGGCAGAGCAAGTACTATGCCTGGACCCCATTGACGGCCCTACGGCGAAGCCAACTACTGCTCTGGTTCCTCTAATTAATCAGCTAAGGGCGTCCCATTCCACCCTCATGGTTGCACTGTTATCCCGGGTTGTCACTCCCCAAAAAGGTCCTTACAGAGAGGTACTCAGGAAACAGCCTAAGCCCCCTAAAGTATCACAAGAACATCATCGGGATAACATCATCGTATCATAATATTCACATCATGTTCATTGATTAAAGTAAAGCAATAGCATAAAGCTAACCATGATAACCCAAAAGGTAAACAAGAATAAGTAAATAGAAAGCTAGTCAATCCTTAGGTTTGAATTAAGTATTGTGGCACAGTGAATTATAAGTAGATAGGACATAATGGGTCAGAGGACACTTGCCATCACCAAACAGATGCTCAGGGTCTTCAACCTCGTAGAACTCGGAGAACTTGATCATTGGTCGCCAACGCCTTCTCTTCAATTCCACGAAGCTCGGAAACGGATCGCAATCTATTCGCGACGCACAACGAACACCAAGAGGCACAAACAAACGTGTGTATATATATATATGCATAAGAACATTACACCATTCAAATAAAAAACATAATAAAATACGCAAAACGAAATAGAGCGCGTTACTACGACCACGCGAGGAAAAAGAAACGTGATGGTCGAAGCTACGATCGAGAAGATATTGCATTTACGCCAAACAAGTAATTGTTAGGACATTTAATTCAATATTATCAAATATAAATTGTATCTATCATTTAGTTCGATTAATATGTTATACTAACAAATGTCAGTTAAATAAGTAATTTAATTAACACGAGAGATTCTACGCGAGGCGAATATACGACGCGTGAAACAGCACAACAGCGTGCAACCGACGCGTAGACACACATGGCTTAGCATGCGGACAACGCGCGAAACAACGCACGAGACAGCACGCGTGACTAGAGCGAACGACGAGCGAACGAGCACGCCACCGCGTACAGAACAGCACGCGCGACAGGCGAGGGAAACTAAATAGGTGACACATTTATACTAAACAAATATTAAATAATTAAAAGCAATTAAGTTAAATGGTAATGTTTATTATAAAAGTGTAGTTGAACACTACATATTTAGTCTGGTTGAAATATTAATCTAATAAATATTAGTCGAGCGAACCTTAAGTTAATTATCTAACATATATGCCCTGACGAATTAACGTTACTAACATGGGTGCTCATAAGCGAAAACAATTTGTCATTACGCGCCGATGCCGCGCGACACAGTGATCGACACGCGAGATACGCGCGACACGTGAACCAAACACGCCGCACAAACGCGCGAAGGAATGATGACGACGTGCGCAAACGACGCGCGACGACTTGCGCGAACAACACACAACACTCAAGAATAACATACTGATGTCACGTTTATACCAAGAATGTATTAATTTAAAATGGTTGAGTCGGCATTAACCATACTAACATGTAAATGATTATTACAAAATTAACGTGACTGTAACAGTATAAAACGGATCCGTGACACGAAACATATCGAATAACTACAATTTTAAAAGTAATCAGATTATATTTATAAACATTGCAATGGACTTGCTACGTCTAAACAGTAAATCTTGAAAGAGCATGAGAAGCAAGGATCGTTAATAATATCGCGTTTATGCTAAATGGGTATTATCTACAATACTTAGTTTCGGCATGATCATATTAGCAGGCATTTATAAAATATAAATTAGCGCAACTGCTTAGTTTTGATTAGTTTGATATTCCAATAGTTAACACCTACACATGTGATTAATTAATGTGAGTGATCATAAGCGAAGACAATTTAATAACGACACGCGATACAGTGCGAAACAGCGTGCGGACGGCACGCGGAACAACGCGCACGACAGCGCGTGACACGCGCGATTCAACGCGACTACACGCGCGAACAGCACAATGACGCGCAAGCTAATTAACATTTTATTTATAAAAGCACAAGTTAAAACCACGGACTCGCTCTTAATTAAATTGTTATTATTTTAATAACCCTCGAACAAACCACTAATTAATCATTTAACTAAAACATGTGTCATGACAATATAATAATTCTAATGTGTGCACGATATCATTATGCAGACTTGTGTATAAATAAATGCAGACTTCCAAGTATAGCAAATTATTTCTGCGAACTCATAAATTTGGATGCTTATTACCTATACATTCGAGGGCATTTTCACAAAACAGGCTTTCTTCTTCCTCAGAACAACACCCACGGAGAGGGCCTCGACTGCGTGTGGGAGGGGGAGAACAGGAGGTCGGCTCAGACGGCCTAGTAGGCTCAGCCCCACACAGGAACGGAGAGGTCGGAGGTTCATGCCGTGCCCTAGACATGTGGGGTTAGGGGCCGGGCCAGCTAGGCACCAGGTCCCGTGCGCAGGGGCTCTGCCCTGGCAGCAGGCCGGCTGCGCCGTCGAGCCAGGGCCTCGCCATGGCCTCGGGCCGACACTGCTGCTTGTCCGAGCGAGCAGGGGCCATGGCAGGTTGTTGGGCATTGGGTGGAGGGAGGGAGAAGGAAAGACTCGCCTGCTCACGATGATTGGATACGGCAGGACGAGCCTCGGTGCAAGAACAGCTCCGGGCGCATGCTCCTCTTCGTCTGCTGCTGCTGTGTGTGGGGAAATGAGGGAAGGCAAGCGTTGAACTGCATAGAAGAACTGGGGTGTGGGGCTGGGCAGTTCGTCCATGCGGCTTGCGAGCACTGCATGCGTGATGCGCTGGGGCATTTGTTGCATGCGCGCGACTGCCTGGGCCCTAGGGCGAGCTGGCGTGAGGCATAGCGGTTGGCCGCTGGCGCATGCATGCACGACGTGCAGCAGGCGAGCGCGCGCGGGGCATGCGGCTAGGGCGTGAACGTGGGCTGCGTACGTGCGGGTGCACTGGCTTGTGAGCGAGCGAGCGAGCGAAGGCTGGGGCGCACTGGTGGGTCGCGAGGTGGGCTGCGCGCGCTGCGGGCCGACCAGGGAGCGCTGGCACGGGGTGCTGAGTGGGTGGGCCAGCGAGCACGGACGCCGCGCGCTGGGCCGTGACAGGCCGAGCGGAGATCGAGTGGGCTACGGGAGCGAGCCATGAGGCTGAGCTGGGCTGAGGGGAGGTCTTTTTCCCTTTCTTTTATTTATTTATTTTCTTTTTCCCTCCTTCTTTTGTTTATTTCTTTTCCTATTTCTAGTTCTTTCCTATTTTCTTCACGATGTCAAATCAAATTCCTTATTAAACCCATGCTCCACAAAATCACCCATCAAACAAAGTGAAAGTATGCTCCAGCATGATGCGATAATCGAAGCACTTAAAGAGTTCTAATTTACTAGGCTTACATGTAGATATAAAACAAAATAATTCCCCACTATTTAGGGAAAAGAAAAGAAAAAAATCAAGGAAAAGAGAGGGTAACACCTGAATTTGGTGGATATTAGAGAAAAAAATTTATACCCCCAAATTCAGGGTGTTACAGTGGGGGTGGGTGTTTTTGGGTTACATACCGATTCCTTTAGGCAGAAAATCGGGGAAATGAGAGCGCAAAAAATCCTCAGTTTCCCAAGTAGCCTCTTCTTCTGAATGGTTGCTCCACTGAATCTTATACATTCGGATTGACCTCGGTTGAGTTGATCTTTCCTTTTGGTCCAATACCTTGACGGGGTGCTCTTGATATGACAAGTCCGGTTCTATCTCCAATTCTGGTTCAGGTAGCACTTCCATGGGTAAGCGGACAAACTTCCTTAGCTGAGACACATGGAACACATCATGAATTGCTGATATATGAGATGGCAACTTCAACTAGTATGCTACAGGTCCACAAGTCTCTTAGATCTCATAGGGCCCAATATAGCGAGGAGCTAACTTGCCCTTGATCCCAAATCTCTGAACACCTTTGGTGGGTGACACTTTGAGATACACATGATCTCCCACCTCGAACTGTAGAGGCTTCCTTCTTTTATCGTGATAGCTCTTTTGCCTGGCCTGAGCAGCTTCCAAGTTCTTCTTAATGATTCTGACTTTATCCTCACCTTCAAGCACTATGTCAGGTCCAAATATTCCTTTTCTCCAGCTTGTGACCAATTTAGCGGTGTCCTACATCTTCTCCCATACAAGGCCTTGAAAGGTGCCATCTTGAGGCTGGATTGGTAACTGTTATTGTAAGAGAATTCTGCCAGGGAAAGGCATTTATCCCAATCCTTACCATAGTGTAACACACATGCTCTCAACATGTCTTCAAGAATCTGATTTACTCTCTCCGTTTGGCCATCAGTCTGAGGATGGTATGCTGAGCTTCTTATCACATGGGTTCCAAGTGATTCTTGAAGTTGCTCCCAAAAGCGTGCTACGAACGGTGCTCCTCTGTCTGACATGATAGTCCTAGGTATTCCATGCAAACGCACTATTTGGTCAATATATATTTCTGCAAACTTTTCTGACCTGTGGGTACTGGCAAGAAATGAGTTGTCTTGGTTAGCCTATCCACAATGACCCAAAAAGAATTGTGGTGCCGGGAGGTGTTGGGCAAACCCACAATAAAATCCATGCTGAGGTCCTCCCATTTCCAAGATGGTATGGGGAGGGGCTGTAAGGTACCTGCTACCTTCAGATGACTAGCGTTGATTCTTTGGCATGTGTCGCACTCAGCTACAAACTTAGCTATCTCCCTCTTCATCCTGGTCCACCAATACAAGGATCTGAGGTCATGATACATCTTGTTACTGCCGGGGTGCATGGAAAACTTGGAAAGATGAGCTTTGTCCAATATTTTCTTCCTGAGTTCTGGGTTTTTAGGAATAACCAATCTGTCTTCAAACCATAGAACTCCCTTGTTGTCCTGACGAAAGCATTTGTACTTATCCACCTTTTGTTTGAGCATTTCCTTAATGACTTGAACACCCTTGTCATCAATCTGTGCAATGATTATCTGCTCTTGTAAAGTTGGCTCTATGGAGATATAATCCAGGGTACCTGGGGAAACAACTTCCATGTTCAGTTTGTGCAACTCGTCACACAGAGTGGCGATCTTAGAGTCCATAGTTACACAGTTACACTGGGCTTTTCGACTTAATGCATCTGCCACAACATTGGCCTTGCCAGGATGGTAATGCACTACTAGATCATAATCCTTGATCAATTCGAACCATCTTCTGTAATACCCGGTTTGCAAAGAAGAGAAGTTGGGGGTTGTTCCTTTTGTTTTTTTTCTTCATCCGGTTGTTGTTTTGGGGATTTGGGATTTTGTGGGAAACATTCACAACTAGGGCAGTAGAATTTATTTGGTTTGGCGCTTGCGTTGCGGTCGGGAGCTGTCGCGTGTGTTAGTTGGGCCGCAATTGGGGTTTCGGCCCATTAACCCTCCCAAACCCTAGCCGCCTCCCTCTTAACCCTTCCCCCCCATGTGCAGCCGCCCCCCCCACTTCTCTCCCTCCCTTGGCCGCCACCCCCCCTGCCCATCTCATTCTCTCTCAAATTTTTGCAGCCATCTAAACCCTAGCCGCCCCCCCCAATCCCCTCCTCCCAAGGTGCCAATCCTCGCCGCTCGGATCTTTGTCGTCGTGGTGCGAGTCTTCAATCGTTTCGGTGGAGGGAAGAAAGGGGGAGAATCCAAGGTGATTTTTGGTGTTCATCTCTTGTTCATTTGCGCTGCAATTTAATTGATTAGAAGTTGCGTTTGCAATTGGGTAGAGGGGGCTGTCCAGAATTTTAGGTGGTGGAATGAACAGCAGTAGTTCTAGCAGTTTTTGTGTTTTTTTCGTGAGGAATTAGGGGGAATCAGTTTGGGGATCATGTAGAAATTTACCTAACCTTTCCAACGTGTATTTATGCGCTCAATTTGGAGTTATAAATTGAAAGTTATCACCGTTTGAATCCGGGTATGTGGCTGTCCAGAATTTTAGGTGGTGGAATGAACAGCAGTAGTTCTAGCAGTTTTTGTGTTTTTTTCGTGAGGAATTAGGGGGAATCAGTTTGGGGATCATGTAGAACTTTACCTAACCTTTCCAACGTGTATTTATGCGCTCAATTTGGAGTTATAAATTGAAAGTTATCACCATTTGAATCCGGGTATGTGACTGTCCAAAAAAAAACAGATTTTTAGGTGGGATGAACAGCAGCAGTATTAGCAGTTTCTGGGGATTTTTCGGGAGTAATTAGGGTTAATCAGTATAAGAATCATGAAGGGCCCTTTCTTATCTTTCCAACAAGTACTTATGCGCTTGATTCGGAATTATATTTTAAAAGTTATCGCTGTTTGAATCCGAGTGTGTCGCTGCCCAAAACAGAAAAAAAACAGATTGCAGGGGTTATGTTGTGGACTGTTTAGGGGTAATTAGATGTTAGAATTTAACCATAAATTGTATACAAAACTTGTGGGGAATTTTATGTAGTTGCCTCTGGAGTTTTGTTTGACACCATGGCTGTCTTAATTTTAAAAGTTATGGAATTGCTAAGCAGCGCCGCTGCAGTTTGGTTGGTGTGGAGAAAATTGTTATCCACGGCGGGGGGGTTGAGATTGCGCGTAGGTGCGGTGTTGTCTTTGAGTCTTTTTTATGTGAATTTGGTGCACTAAGTTGGGTGTCAAAAACAGGTGGTGGACTTCCGGATCGTTCTTAGAGATTTTTGCCCAAACTTCGGTGAAGGCAAGTAAACTTGTGATGGTTATTCCGTCTGGCTAATGAGGAGTCTTGTTCTTGAATATGTTGTGCTATTATGTTCATATTCATATTTTGTTTGTTATTTGAGTACTATCATTTGAGAATGTTCATTGTTCATGGATTTCATATGTTAAGTTTGAGGGTTGGATCATGTTACTCAAGTGGTTATTTTGTGGAATGAGTGGAAGTATATGACTAGCACATTTTCTTACTTGGGAAGAACTTATGATGTTGTCATGCATATTGCACTCATCATCCATTGCATTGAAGTTTCGTCGCGATCTTATGGTCCGACCGTACCGGTACATTGAGCATCATATGTCGCCCGAGAAGGGGTATGGTGCAGCTTCATATCCTTAGAGATATGGAGGCAGAAGTCATAATTGCATTTGTAGCCATGTGCATTCATGGAAGAGGTGTTGAATCTATTATGTGGATGTGGATACTTTGGACTTGTGCATGGTGATCCTACTTGGCGATGAGTTTGTAGCTACTTATTTACTTGCTGCAATTTATTGTTCAAAAGAAGAGAAAGAAGTCCGGAATACGTGGTTGTGTAAGCAGTTGATTTACAATACCCTATTTGTTGTGGTTATGTTTACTTGCTGAGATGTGTTATCTCACATCTTGCATTGTTTGATGCAGGCACCTAATTTCTGCTTGGGGAAATAGAGGGATGTAGCAGCACGGCCACTTCACCTTTAATTAAAGGAATTCCCACTTAATAATGTTGTTATTCTGAGTTGGTCAAGACTAGTGAATTACCTTGTTCTTGGTTGAGTGTTTGATTTGGGTGGGCTGAGTACCTTATCTCATCTATTTTACTTCAGTTGGGTCATAATTAAGTTTTACCACTTTTGCATTTTAGTTTCTACTACATGGTTTATATGTCTTTATATCTTGTATAAACTTCATGTTTTCCCCTCCTCGTTATGCCAGTTTTCAAATGAGGTGCTGCCGGATTTTCTTGCTTCATATCATTTCTTTATTTCATCTCTTGTGTTGAGTAAGTCTGGAGGGTGGGGTTTGTGGTATTATTCATTCTGTGCGACCAGTGGGGTGTTACAGTTGGTATCAAAGCATAGGCTGTAGGTCCTAGCAAGTGGAGTAGTAATAAATTGACACACTGCACATGTAGGATGGGTTATCTGTCTTGCTATTGATATGATTATGTTATTGTCTGTGCTAGTTTTGACATTATCTAGAGAGATGCTATGCTTATCTCATTACTTATTATTCTCATCTCTGTGGCTGCAGCTATGCCGCCTCGTAGAGCTCGGGGTAGTCCGCAAGCTCCTAGTGGGGACTCGATGAGTCCAGCGGCAATGTTAGCCGCAATGCAGGCCATGCAGCAGGAGTTGGCCCTTCTGAGGCAAGCCATTCCTGTCGCCCCTGCGGGTGGTGCTCAGGGTGCTGGAGGTGGAGAAGTGCCCGGGGGCGCTGTCCCTGCGGGTGCTGTTCCAGGTGGCGGGGCCGAGGTGCCCCTTCCAGTCAGTGGTCTTACTCTGATGCAGTGGATGGGCATGAAGTTGGATTCTTTTGATGGCAGTGGTACTCCGGTCGAGGCGGCAGATTGGTTGACTTATGTGGAGGATAAGATGAATGTCTTCGAGATTGCATATGGAGATCGGGTTCGCTTTGGCACTCAGTTGCTGAAGGGAGAGGCACAAATTTGGTGGAGGGGCGTGCAGGCAGCGCACTCCTCCTCACCAGGAGTCCTATCATGGGATGTTTTTATCAGGCAGTTCGAAAGGAGATTCTACCCGGTCACCTTTCTGGAGAAGATGAAGATTGACTTGCAGTCCTACAAGCAGGAGAAGAAGTCTGTCACGGAGTATGAGGTGGGCTTCAACAAGATGGTCCGCTTTGTCCCTCATGTGGCTTATAATGAGATGGAGAAGGCGAGCCAGTTCCGTCAGGGTCTGAAGCCTTCTATCAGGCATGCACTAGGGGCTTTTCCGTTGGTGGACTTCCGTACCACGGTGGAGCAGGCGCTGGGTGTGGAAATGCAACACCAGTACACCATGGAGTCGCAGAAGTCTGCGGGTGTTGATCAGCCTCGTAGCCAGGACACGAGGAGGGGCAGCACTGGAGGTCCAGCTCACAAGAGGGGCAAGTCTCAGCATCAGCGCCACCATCCTTACCGTGGCAAATCTTCTGACTCGGGTACTTCGGGAGGAAGTACTCAGAGGTTTCGGGCCGTTCCTAAGCCCGGGTTGGGGCTGGTGTGCTTCCGCTGTGGAGATGCGCATCGCCGTGCAGAGTGCCAGTGGAGTGGCAGGTGTTCGATCTGCAGTCAGGACCACAAGGATGTGGTGTGTAGGAGGAATCCCAATGGGAAGCTCAGATGGGAGCCGGTGACTTCCTCCTCTTCTCAGGGCACTATCAACATGATGTCAAGTGCTGAGCAGCAGTTTTCAGTTCCTCTTCCTCCACAGCAGCTTTATGTGCCTGGGACTTCTCAGTTCGTGCCGATGCAGGGTTTTCCCCAGTATCAGGTCGCGCCTACTCCTGCACCGTCTGCCCCTATGCTGACTCAGTTTGGAGCTCCGCGCCAGCCGCCTCCGGTGGCTCAGTGGGGTTCTTCTGTTAATTTTACTCCGGGAGCTTCCTCTTCTGGGGGTATTTCTGGAGCTTATGTGCTACCCGCTGCGGATGGCAGGGAGCAAGGAGACGTGGTGACAGGTATGATTTCAGTTGATTCATTTGCAGCCCATGCTCTTTTTGACTCTGGCGCTAGCTATTCGTTTGTTTCGGAGGATTTCGTGTCGCGGGCTGGTCTTTCGGTGCAGAGGTTGGGTCACCCAATTTTGGTTAGTTCTACTAATGGCTCCATTAGTAGCTGTTCAGTTTGTCAGGGGTGTTCCGTCATTCTTGCTGATGAGGTTTTTTCGGCCAATTTGGTGGTGATTTCCTTGGGGGCATTTGATGTTATCTTGGGTATGGATTGGTTATCCCAGTATCGCGCGGTTATATCCTGCTTCTGGAAGACAGTGTTATTGCAGGCGCCGTCGGGTAAGGAGGTGGTATTCTTGGGAAGTTCCCCGAAGTTCACATTATCCTTGTTGGCGCAATTGATTCCTGATCGCCGGTCAAGGAAGTCGGGGATCTTTTTCTCTATGGTGGTGGAGGGTGAGGCTGCCTTGCGGGTGCAGGACATCCGGGTGGTGTCTGACTTTGCTGACGTGTTTCCGGCTGAGCTTCCAGGCATTCCTCCGGAGCGCGATGCAGCTTTTGAGATTAAGCTGATCCCGGGTACGCAGCCTATTCATAAGGCCCCGTATCGAATGGCTCCAAAGGAGCAGATTGAATTAAAGCGGCAATTAGATGATCTGCTGGCTAAAGGCTTCATTAGGCCTAGCAGGTCTCCATGGGCTTCCCCAGTATTGTTTGTTGAGAAGAAAGATAAAAGCAAGCGGCTGTGTGTGGATTATCGCGCTTTGAATCAAGTGACAATCAAGAATAAATATCCGCTTCCCCGAATTGAGGTCCTCTTTGAGCAGTTGAGGGGTGCCCAGGTGTTCTCCAAAATTGATTTGAACTCTGGTTATCATCAATTGAGGATTCGTGAGGAGGATATTGAGAAGACTGCCTTCTGTACCAGGTATGGGCATTATGAGTTCATAGTCATGTCTTTTGGCTTAACTAATGCCCCTGCTGCCTTTATGGAAGCAATGAATAGGATGCTGCATGAATTCCTGGACGACTTTGTGGTCGTGTTCCTAGATGATATTCTGATTTATTCAAAGACCGAGGCCGAGCATGAGCAGCTTCTCCGTCTCGTTCTGGGTGCCCTAAGGAAGAATCAATTCTATGGCAAGCTGAAGAAGTGCGCCTTTTGGCTATCCGAAGTGGCTTTCCTGGGGCACGTGATTAATCAGCAGGGTATTGCGGTTGATCCCAAAAATGTTGCGGCTGTGGTGGAGTGGAAGAGACCCTCTAGTGTCTCTGAAATTCGAAGTTTTTTGGGGCTTGCTGGGTATTATCGGCGCTTCGTACCAAATTTCTCCAGCATTGCTAAGCCTTTGACTAGGCTCTTGGAGAAGGGTGTTCCCTTCGTCTGGTCCAGCGATTGTGAGGTCAGTTATCAGTCATTGAAGAGCAAGTTGGTGGACGCCCCTATCCTAGCTTTGCCTGAGAGTGGTAAGCGTTTCACAGTTTATACGGATGCTTCGCGTATTGGTCTTGGCTGTGTGCTGATGCAGGAAGGCAAAGTGATTGCTTACGGCTCAAGGCAGTTGAGGAAGCATGAGGGGAATTATCCGACTCATGATCTGGAGTTGGCCGCCGTGGTTTTTGCTCTAAAGTCGTGGAGGCATTACTTTATGGCGAGGCTTGTGACATTTTCACCGATCACAAAAGTCTCAAATATATTTTCACTCAGAAGGAGCTGAATTTGAGGCAGCGGCGGTGGCTGGAATTGATTAAAGATTATGATTTGTCCATTCATTATCACCCGGGGAAGGCTAATGTAGTGGCGGATGCCCTTAGCAGGTCCGGGTTTCCAAAGGTGGCCTTGCCATTGATCGCTGATCTGGACCGTTTGGGGATCGCTTTGTGTTATGTTGGCACCGCTAGCGAGGAGACTCAGATGCTTATTCAATCCTCTCTTATGGAGAGAGTGCGTGTGGCTCAGCAGCAGGATCGTCTTTTGCAGGAAGCTCGAAAGAGGGTTGGTGATGTTAAACCGCGGGAGTTTACCATTGATGAGAATGATTTGGTTCGTTTCAGGGGCCGTCTTTGTGTGCCTCAGAAATCAGAGGTGAAGCTGGATATCCTGCGAGAAGCTCATAAAACGTCGTACACCGTCCATCCTGGCGAAACCAAAATGTACCGGGATTTGAAACAAAATTTCTGGTGGAAGCGGATGAAGGTTGACATTTCTAAGTATGTGGCCGCCTGTGAAGTATGTCAGCGCATGAAGGCCGAACATAAGCGGCCTGCAGGTTTGCTGAAGCCATTAGAAATTCCAGAGTGGAAATGGGAGCATATCACCATGGATTTTGTGGTGGGTCTACCTCGTTCCCCTCGTGGCAGGGATGCTATTTGGGTGGTAGTGGATCGCTTGACTAAATCTGCGCATTTTATTCCCATGAAGACCACAAATTCAGCTTCAGATTTGGTTCCCTTGTATATGAAGGAGGTAGTCAGGCTTCATGGGGTACCTAAGTCTATTGTTTCTGATCGAGACTCCAAATTTGTATCCAAATTCTGGGAGAGTCTCCATAGTGCTTTGGGCACCAAGCTTTCGCTTAGTGTCGCTTTTCACCCTCAGACGGATGGTCAGTCAGAGCGAACAATCCAAACCTTGGAAGACATGTTGCGTGCTTGTGTTCTGTCATGGAAGGGTAGCTGGGAAGATCATCTTGCTCTGGCAGAGTTTGCTTATAACAACAGCTACCAGGCTAGCATCAAGATGGCACCATTTGAGGCTTTGTATGGTAGGCGGTGTATCTCTCCTCTGTGCTGGGAGACTTTGGGAGAGAGATCCCTGGTTGGTCCTGATTGGGTTCAGCAAACTTCTGAAAAGGTTCGGGAAATTCGTCAGAATATTTTGGCAGCTCAGAGTCGTCAGAAGAGTTATGCTGATCTGAGGAGGCGGGATCTGGAATTTGCTGTGGGTGACCAAGTCCTTCTCAGGGTATCACCCACTAAGGGAGTTGTTCGATTCGGTGTCTCTGGGAAGCTCAGCCCGAGATACATTGGACCGTTCACTATCTTGGCTCGAGTGGGCAGCCTGGCTTATCGCTTGCTGCTGCCGGATTCCATGGCAGGGGTACACCCGGTTTTTCATGTCTCTATGTTGAGGAAGTTCTTGCGGGATCCGGACCATCAGATTGAGATGGAACCAATTGCGGTGCAGTAGGATCTGACACTGGAGTGTCGTCCGGTGCGTATATTGGAATTCTCGGAGCGTGTGTTGAGGAAGAGATCAATTAAGTATGTCAAGGTCTTATGGTCTAATCAGTCTGAGCGCGAGGCTACGTGGGAACTAGAGGAGCTGATGCGGCAGAAGTACCCAGAACTTTTCGTTGTGGGTAAGTGTGGTTGATTCATTAATCTTTTCTTTTGTCATTCCGATAGAAACGTCAGAATTCGAGGTCGAATTCTTTTTAAGAGGGGTAGAGTGTAATACCCGGTTTGCAAAGAAGAGAAGTTGGGGGTTGTTCCTTTTGTTTTTTTTCTTCATCCGGTTGTTGTTTTGGGGATTTGGGATTTTGTGGGAAACATTCACAACTAGGGCAGTAGAATTTATTTGGTTTGGCGCTTGCGTTGCGGTCGGGAGCTGTCGCGTGTGTTAGTTGGGCCGCAATTGGGGTTTCGGCCCATTAACCCTCCCAAACCCTAGCCGCCTCCCTCTTAACCCTTCCCCCCCATGTGCAGCCGCCCCCCCCCCCCCACTTCTCTCCCTCCCTTGGCCGCCACCCCCCCTGCCCATCTCATTCTCTCTCAAATTTTTGCAGCCATCTAAACCCTAGCCGCCCCCCCCCCCAATCCCCTCCTCCCAAGGTGCCAATCCTCGCCGCTCGGATCTTTGTCGTCGTGGTGCGAGTCTTCAATCGTTTCGGTGGAGGGAAGAAAGGGGGAGAATCCAAGGTGATTTTTGGTGTTCATCTCTTGTTCATTTGCGCTGCAATTTAATTGATTAGAAGTTGCGTTTGCAATTGGGTAGAGGGGGCTGTCCAGAATTTTAGGTGGTGGAATGAACAGCAGTAGTTCTAGCAGTTTTTGTGTTTTTTTCGTGAGGAATTAGGGGGAATCAGTTTGGGGATCATGTAGAAATTTACCTAACCTTTCCAACGTGTATTTATGCGCTCAATTTGGAGTTATAAATTGAAAGTTATCACCGTTTGAATCCGGGTATGTGGCTGTCCAGAATTTTAGGTGGTGGAATGAACAGCAGTAGTTCTAGCAGTTTTTGTGTTTTTTTCGTGAGGAATTAGGGGGAATCAGTTTGGGGATCATGTAGAACTTTACCTAACCTTTCCAACGTGTATTTATGCGCTCAATTTGGAGTTATAAATTGAAAGTTATCACCATTTGAATCCGGGTATGTGACTGTCCAAAAAAAAACAGATTTTTAGGTGGGATGAACAGCAGCAGTATTAGCAGTTTCTGGGGATTTTTCGGGAGTAATTAGGGTTAATCAGTATAAGAATCATGAAGGGCCCTTTCTTATCTTTCCAACAAGTACTTATGCGCTTGATTCGGAATTATATTTTAAAAGTTATCGCTGTTTGAATCCGAGTGTGTCGCTGCCCAAAACAGAAAAAAAACAGATTGCAGGGGTTATGTTGTGGACTGTTTAGGGGTAATTAGATATTAGAATTTAACCATAAATTGTATACAAAACTTGTGGGGAATTTTATGTAGTTGCCTCTGGAGTTTTGTTTGACACCATGGCTGTCTTAATTTTAAAAGTTATGGAATTGCTAAGCAGCGCCGCTGCAGTTTGGTTGGTGTGGAGAAAATTGTTATCCACGGCGGGGGGGTTGAGATTGCGCGTAGGTGCGGTGTTGTCTTTGAGTCTTTTTTATGTGAATTTGGTGCACTAAGTTGGGTGTCAAAAACAGGTGGTGGACTTCCGGATCGTTCTTAGAGATTTTTGCCCAAACTTCGGTGAAGGCAAGTAAACTTGTGATGGTTATTCCGTCTGGCTAATGAGGAGTCTTGTTCTTGAATATGTTGTGCTATTATGTTCATATTCATATTTTGTTTGTTATTTGAGTACTATCATTTGAGAATGTTCATTGTTCATGGATTTCATATGTTAAGTTTGAGGGTTGGATCATGTTACTCAAGTGGTTATTTTGTGGAATGAGTGGAAGTATATGACTAGCACATTTTCTTACTTGGGAAGAACTTATGATGTTGTCATGCATATTGCACTCATCATCCATTGCATTGAAGTTTCGTCGCGATCTTATGGTCCGACCGTACCGGTACATTGAGCATCATATGTCGCCCGAGAAGGGGTATGGTGCAGCTTCATATCCTTAGAGATATGGAGGCAGAAGTCATAATTGCATTTGTAGCCATGTGCATTCATGGAAGAGGTGTTGAATCTATTATGTGGATGTGGATACTTTGGACTTGTGCATGGTGATCCTACTTGGCGATGAGTTTGTAGCTACTTATTTACTTGCTGCAATTTATTGTTCAAAAGAAGAGAAAGAAGTCCGGAATACGTGGTTGTGTAAGCAGTTGATTTACAATACCCTATTTGTTGTGGTTATGTTTACTTGCTGAGATGTGTTATCTCACATCTTGCATTGTTTGATGCAGGCACCTAATTTCTGCTTGGGGAAATAGAGGGATGTAGCAGCACGGCCACTTCACCTTTAATTAAAGGAATTCCCACTTAATAATGTTGTTATTCTGAGTTGGTCAAGACTAGTGAATTACCTTGTTCTTGGTTGAGTGTTTGATTTGGGTGGGCTGAGTACCTTATCTCATCTATTTTACTTCAGTTGGGTCATAATTAAGTTTTACCACTTTTGCATTTTAGTTTCTACTACATGGTTTATATGTCTTTATATCTTGTATAAACTTCATGTTTTCCCCTCCTCGTTATGCCAGTTTTCAAATGAGGTGCTGCCGGATTTTCTTGCTTCATATCATTTCTTTATTTCATCTCTTGTGTTGAGTAAGTCTGGAGGGTGGGGTTTGTGGTATTATTCATTCTGTGCGACCAGTGGGGTGTTACATCTTCTCTGTCTCATATTAAGATCAGCCTGAGTGAAAATATACTTGAGACTCTTGTGGTCAGTATAGATGTTACAATGAGCTCCCATTAGATAATGTCTCCATATCTTCAGAGCATGAACTACTGCTGCTAACTCCAGATCATGTGTGGGGTAATTTTGCTCATGAGGCCTGAGTGCTCGGGATGCGTAGGTAATAGCTCTATTGTCTTGCATCAAAACACAACCCAGTCCAGTGCCTAAATCATCGCAATATACGTCAAAAGACTTAGTGTTGTCAGCTGCGCTAGCACGGGTGCTGTCGTTAGATGTTGCCTTAATGTATGAAAGGCATCCTCACACTTCTGACTCCATTCAAATTTTACTCCCTTCTTCAACAATTCTGTCATTGGCTTAGCAATCCTAGAGAAGTCCAGAATGAATCGCCGATAATATCCTGCCAATCCCAGAAAACTCCAAATCTGTCGCACGGTGGTAGGAGGCTTCCATTCCATTACTTCTTGCACTTTCTCAGGATCAACTAATATCCCATCCTGAGAAATGGTGTGACCCAAGAATTTGATTTCCCTCAGCCAGAAATCACACTTTGAAAGTTTGGCATACAAATGATGATCGCATAGTCGCTGAAGTACGATATGCAAATGCATAGTATGCTCCCCTTCGTTTCTTGAATAGACCAGAATATCATCAATGAAAACCACCACAAATTTGTCTAGCTCTGGCATAAACACTGAATTCATCAAATACATGAAATATGCTGGGGCATTTGTCAGCCTGAATGACATCACCAAATACTCATAAAGTCCGTATCTGGTAGAGAAGGCCGTCTTTGGAATATCGCTGGCCCTGATCTTGATTTGATGATAGCCTGAGCGAAGGTCTATCATGGAAAACACCTTGGCTCCCACCAACTGATCAAATAACACATCAATGCGGGGTAAAGGATACTTATTTTTAATAGTTACCGCATTGAGAGGGCGGTAATCCACACACAATCTCAGACTCTCATCCTTCTTCTTTACGAACAAGGCCGAACATCCCCATGGCGAAGTACTTGGGCGAATGAACCCCTTATCCAACAATTCTTGCAACTGCTTCTTGAGTTCTGCTAACTCTGCTGGAGGCATCCTATAGGGTTGCATGGATATAGGTGCAGTCCCAGGTTGCAGTTCGAAGGCGAACTCTATGTCTCTGTCAGGTGGCATCCCTGGCAATTCGTCTGGGAAGACATCAGGGTACTCACAGACCACTAGAATCCTCTCAACGAGTGACTCTATCAGGGCAAAGGCACAAGAACGGGTACAACCTTGGTCGGGTAGGTACAAGGTGATCTCTCCATCCATTGGTGAGTGAATTTCAATGGCTCTTGCTGTGACATCCATCACAACACGGTGTCGTGATAGCCAATCAGTCCCCAAGATGATATCCACGCTCTCCAATCCCATGATTAGGAGGGTGGTTTTAAATATGAAACTACCCAATCTTATTGGCACATGCCTGTTGATCTGATAGGTGGCAACCCTGCCTCCTGGTGTTGAAATCGTAATGCCCCCATTTGTGTGATGAAAAGGTAACTGACATTTGGCACTGATAAAACTATGTGATGCACCAGAATCAAAAAGAATGACTGCAGGATAATTCAAAATGGAAAAGATACCAGTCATGATGGGTGCTCCCTCTGGAATGTCAGCCAACATGGTGAATTTTAGCCTGCCTTGCCTCACTTGCACCCTCTGCCTCTTGCCTTGGTTCTGATTTGAATTTTGCCCCTGCCTCTGCTGGTTCTTGGGACAATTCTTGGCATAATGTTCGGTGCTGCCACAAGTGAAACACCTGTTGTCATTGCCCTGACGGTACTGCTGCTGTGGCTGGTTGTTGTTCCTCTGAACTGGGGGTTGAGCACGGTTGAGTGCCTACTGGTGCTATTATGGTCGAATCACCCATCGCCCTTGCTGCTGCTGAGGTCCCCTACTCTGAGTGTCAGACAAAATCCTAAAGCGCTAGGGCTGAGCTGAAGGTCCTGCTATAGGTGTCTTCCTCTTCTTTTCTGCCTGACAGGCTGTAATGCAATCCTCCTGAGATACGGCCATGTTGACTAACTCATTGTAGCTATTGGCCTTGACTATGTTGAGATGGTCACGGAGCTTAGTACTGAGGCCCATCCTGAACCTGTCCCTCTTCTTCTCATCCATGTTAGCATGATAGCCTGCGTACTGACACAGATCATTGAAAGCTTGGGCGTACTACAACACTATAGGACCTCCCTGAGTGAGTGCCAGAAATTCATTGAGCTTGCGGTCCATGATGCCTGCTGGTATGTGATGTCCTCTAAATGCTGCCTTGAACTCTCCCCATTCAACTACGTGGTCAACCGGCTGCATAGCGAGGAAATGATCCCACCATGTCCGCGCGGGTCCGCGAAGTTGCTGGGTGGCGAAGCGGACCTTGGTCACATCTGAACAATCTCCATTAAGTAGTGGGAATTTGGATTCCACCACCCTGAGCCAAACATCTCCGTCAAGTGGGTCTTCCGCTCGAGTGAACAACGACGGCTGAGTACTGAGAAACTCCTGATAGGTGGCTGCTGCTGGGGACACTAATGATGATCACCACCACCATAATGTTGGGGTGGTGGCTGACGCTGAGCGAGCTGCCGCAGAATCTCATTCTGCTGAGCCATCAGCTCCTGCATGGTAGGAGGCTGTGGCGGGGTGGAGGAATGCGCTCATTCTGTCCACGGCACGCCCTTCCTGCCATCTGAAATTTAGGATTTCCTTAATATCATACTTTGAAATCCGTGAGTGCACATGATAAGAGATCTTAAATAACAGGTTTGTAAGATTCCAAATATTTCCTTGCCTTTCACAATTGGTACCAATAGAATATAATTCCATTCATACTTAAAAGTAGAAGCCATCCATCATTCAACATGCCAAAAGAGTTTTTCCAACAGTTACAGCAGTGCCCAAAATACTCGACTCTCTCTAGCCTAGTACCTCCAGGGTGCAAAAGCTAAGCTAGTTTCGAGGAGTTCTACTGCCACACACTTCTATCCTAACTCTGAAATCTAATGGGCAAACGAGGCAACGCTAGACTCGGGGGAAGGTGGTCTTCCTGAGCCAGCGGTGTCCAAGCTGGATGCAGGCTCCAGCACCTCTCCTCCCTCGATGTCGACATCCTCATTGCCCCCTTCTGTCTCCATGTCTTGAATTTCCTAATGGTGTAGATCCAAATGCTGATTGGCTTCCTCAAGCTGTTGCTGCGTGGTCTGGAGCTGATCTTCCAGAACCTCGATGGTGTTCTCCCTGGCCTCCACCTGATCCTCAAGCTCTTGGATTTGGGTGGCCATCTGCTCCACCTGGAGGTCCTTTTCCACCAGCTCAGTGGACAAGTCTACCATAAGGTCCTCCCTGTTATCCAGGGTGATCTTAGTAGACTCTATTAGTCCCATCAGCTAGGACATTGCCTCACCTCGCACTGCCTGCAGACGATACAGGGCATTCATGCACCGAACCGTTAGGTGAGCGGTCTGCCCCGGGTAGAAAGCCCACACGTCCTTGGCGTGCTCCACTCGATCCTTCCACATTGGGTCGTCCTCCTTCTCAGCGGGGAATAAGCCAATGGGATGAGTTTATAGTTCCAAGGGGTGAAAGCCGCAGAAGGTCGTCAGCAGGTGGAGAGCGGTGGACTCGATAGTATCCTCAGCCCTAAAACCGAAGGACTCGGAGTCCAGCGAACGCCAGCCAGGCTACAAAGGATGAGGCTCCAAGGTCATCCTCACCCTACAGCGGGGTACCCGGTTCTCCTCGAACAACTGCACCGCGTACTGGTGGGGGCATAGCATAACCGGCTCCCTGCAGTACCTCCCACAAAATACGAGGAAAACCCTCTCGTGCAAGCCTGTCTGTGTGGGAATGTGCGTTCCCTCCTTCCGAGGATTCGTGAGAAGTCATCTGTGTAAGGGTAAGCGTAAGCGAAAAAGAAAAACAATTACCAAAATAAAAGGAAACTAGTGCTTGGCTTTCCCATGGTTAAGTTGAGATCTTCGATGTAGACTTAATTCTTATTACGGTGCCTCTTTGATTACATAGCTTTTAAAATTCTTGACCATTTACTAAGTAGCTAGAAAAAATGATGCATGCATGCTCGTCCTAATCGACCTCACATCAAGTATATAGGGATAGAGAAATCCTCCATCTATATCATAGCAGCTTGTAGGGCATATTCAAATAGCCACCTAGCTACCCATCTAGTATCCTAAGGCTTCACGTCCTAGGGTTATCCTTATCGTCTTAACGATCTATCCAACATTGGTTTCTAAGCAAGTTTTACTTTTGAAAAGGTTGGTAATTACGATTTATTGATTCCTCTGTGGTGGTACAAGCTTCGATACCAGCTGTGGCGGAACCACCCGAATTATTCCAACTTAAGTGCCTAAGTCCCACCTTAGAGGCTAGACCACACTTAAATCGGAATAAAACGTCAGTCCCTCGGATCTAGTCCGACAAGGCCAATAACAGGATCAAGTACCACGTACTCACTCGAAGGTGAGGCACAGAGCAAATACAATAAAGCATAAAACCATACATTAAGGAGTGCTTAAGGTTATTACAACATCATCAGAGTTTTGTAAAAGTAATGATCATTGTTCAGAATGCAGCGGAAATTAACTAACGATAAATAAACGGAGGGATGGGGAAGCCTGGCCCATCACTCCTCATGCTTCTCTCCTGCTGAGGTAGGGTCCCACTCGACTGTCCAACCTGGTGGCAAGGTAGACGGCCAAGTCACTCCAGCAACCATATCCTCTAGAGAACCTATAAAAATTATGGCACAAGCAAGGCTGAGTATACTAATACTCAGCTAGACTTACCGGTGTGAGGAGTCTACTCCTCTACCTCTAGACATGCAGCTGTTTGGCTGAGGGGTTTGGTTTACCAAAAGCACTAGCTGAGTTTAAAAATCAAGTTTTAGCTTTTCAAAATTTTAGTGTGATTCTCTTAAGACTAGATGTGTACCTAGCTAATCATACATGGTATCAAGCATTTTAGCAATCAACATCTTTTGCTAATCACCTCATTTCCACTTATTACTCAATGTAGCAGCATGGATCAAGCAGTCTCATTAGCTGCGAGTTTTTAAACCTTGCAAGGTAAACCTAAACACACGACGTGGCGAGGCACTCTGTCCCCACACACATCAACCGTCCCCATCGATTCCCCGTCAACAGAACAGGGTTCACCGCCTTGGCGTACAATGCCTCACTGAACCCGACTGCCGTCGTGCAGTGACCGCACTTGTACCCACCATAACAAGAATGGGAGACCACGTCTCAGGTCGCGTGAGGGGCAAAGTCTGCGGGCAGGTTCACTCAGGTACTAGGCTTACCGATTTACCATATTTCTCGGCATGTGCTTAGTACGTTCAAACGCTTGACACACGGTACCACACCTTAATCCTTATTCCAATTTCCGTCTTGTAGACAACACATCCCCATGGATCGTTGTCCACAGACCATCATCACTATGATATACAAATGGATACAACCAATTCCTGACCTTGCGCGAGTGCTAGAAAAATCACTCGACTTCTACCGAGATCCCTAATTAGTAAAGTAGCTACTCGACCTAGCATACTAGTATCCATCTCAAAAGGAATCTTGAGTTCATGCAACTAAGGTTCTAGTCAACTCCTACACTTAAGTGCACAGTACAAGCCTACAAACATTAAGTGTAGTAAAATAGTATATATAAACGGTTATGCATAAAACTGGGGCTTGCCTTCCAAAGCTAGGGCAGGCAGATCCTCGATGGCAGGCTCTGGTGTTGGCTCCTGGACTACCTCTTGAGCGGCTCCTTGCTCCGGAACGAGGATGTACTCTCCGTCAGCGAGATTACAATCTATCGAATGCAATGAATAAGGTACATGTATATTAATGATATGGCAATTTGTAAGTACTATGCATGGTGAACAATTATGAAAACAGTGGGTACACTAGGGTTTTCTTTGTCGAAGGGTGTGTTAAGGGTTCCATGCACTCATCCTAGGGTCTTGAGTGAACTTAAAACTTTTAATCATCTCCTCTTTGTTTTATTGGACTTTTAGGGGGATTTAGTTGTATAATATTAATTTCTTCCACAATTTCCCTTTTACTTTCTATTTATGCTTATTATTGAGTGCTTTTGAACTACCATGGTAATTTAGAATTTTCCAAAAATGTTGCAAAAATTACAGTGGGTAGACATTGGTCTTTGTAGTTTATTCTACAATTTTGAAGTTAGAATTAATTCAGATAAACTTTGGGCAAAATGACAAAAGTAAGGGGTAGATAGCCACTTTATACTATAGCTCTGATTTAGGTTTCCTGGACTAAAATTTATTTTTACCAAGATTCATGGGTGATAGTAGGTCTCTGTGCCAAAAATCACAGATGGTGACCTAAAGGTTATTTAGTTGTGATTTTCTAAAGTTTAATGTCAAAATGTACTTATAACTACCTTGTTATTTGAAAAATGTCAAACAACAAAACTTATATTTTTCCTAGATTCAAACTAGCATATTATTAGTTATCCCAAGGATTGGGGTGGTTTCTCCTTAGGGTTATTTTTCTAGGATTTTTCTAAGTTTTCATTGTTTTCATGAAATGAATTGTGGGGCATTTCTTTTGTACTAACAGAGGGTTCAACAAAATTTTCTTGTGAACTATGCTATTTAAGTAAGCTAGGAAAAATGTGGTTGCCCTCTGGTTTATATTTTTAATCCCCTTTTCCATTTTTTAATGTTTGGACTAAAACAAGTTTTTGTGGTTAATTTCTCCTTAATCTAGTATACTGGTGAGTTCAATATTTTTAAACAGGGTAGTTAGTAGTTGGGCATGCCTCTGATTTTTCTTACCCTTAGTCCAAAAGTATTTCTATTTTTCCTCTATTTATTTAGTTTTGAGCAGTATACTTATTTAAATCAAAACCTTAAAAATTCTTGCAGTACTTAGGGTGTTTGGTATTTTTCCTAAGTAGTTCACATTATTTAGAACCTAGCAAAATTAGTTTGACCAAATTCGGCTGAATAGAATTGGAGTTATGAATTTTGCAAGTTCGGTATACATTTAAAAGAATAAAGTTTAAAAGGTTTAAAGAAAACCAGTTTGCACCAAGGCCCCTGGGGTTTCCCTTAACTAATCCTTTAAACCGTACCCATGCGGAACTATTCCTCTGAGTCACTGACTACGCAAAAACCCCCCTGGCTTTTCGGTCTTTCAAACCGAGCTCCTTCCCCCTTGCAACAGTAACCGCGGAGAGGAAAAAGGGTGGCGTGGCTTACCGGTGGCGAGGGAGGTTCGGTGAAGGGTTGGGTGAGGTCTGGGAGGTCCTGGCGGTCACGTCGAGGTGTGGGTCGTCGACGGTGATGGCCGGAATAGGTCTGACCGCATGCGCAAGCGGTTGTGCTCATCGGCGGCGTGTGCTCCGGCCTACTCACGGCGGTAGGGCTCAATCAAATGGCACAAGGAGCTTCACGGGATGCTAAGGATGCTACAGGTGCAAGGAATCGACGAATGGCTTACCGTGGAGCTCAGTCTACGTGCGACGGCAGCCGGTTGAAGTCCGGCGACGTCGATCCGGCGTCTCCGGTGAGGTAGAGTTCAAACCCCGGCCCAGGGAGCTTCACTGAGGTCCGTAGAAGCTAAACCGAGGGTCAGACGGGACGGGGAGTGGCTGGTTTGGTCGGTCTACAGTGGCCGTGGCTTGCGCGACCGCTAGCACTTAGCTCTCTGCGCAAACGCCGGCGAACTCGAGCTCAGGTTGGGTCAGGGACACGCGGAGACTTACGGTCGAGGCCGGGGTGGCTTTTATAGCCGTGGGCATGGGCGTGGGCGCGGGGTTGGCACGGCGCGGGGCTACGGGCGTGGGTGGAGTGCCGAGGGCGTGCTCTGGCGTCGCTAGGGCGCGTCAAACACGTGGCCGTGTTCATCTGCCCGAGTTCTTGCGCCTGCAGAGCTCCAAAGCATGCGAATCATGCCAAATGTCTTGTGCAAGATCTCTTCCTGGCACCTAGGGCTAGCTAGTTTGTGTAAGTTCCAATGGAATATTTGCCCTAGCTTGAAAGATATGTAGGCGCCAAGACTTGTCTGTCTGCATTGTTCACCAACGACAAAACTGATGTCAAACCATGTCAAACGACCTTGGTTTGATTTCAAATTTTTCAGGAATGTGCCTTGGGTAATTTGGCCACTTTTTGCTATTTGGTCCAAGTGGTTTTGGCCCCAGCACAAAGGTGAACGCATTTGATCTTTGGGCTAGGGTTGGTTTGGGGACTTAGAAAAATTTTGAATGGCTCAAGTGTGCTTCCCACTTGGTGAATTGTTTTGGGTTTTTGTTGGGCCTTTTTGTAATACCTCTCTTAATACATTTTGTAGATTTACTACTATACTTCATCTTTGGTAAAGGTTCCCTTTTATGATTTGGCCATTTACCCATTCTTTCCCCTTTAATCCCATGCTAAGGGTTTAATGGCTTAAGTGGGGAATTAGGGTTTTAGAATCTTTTTCATGAGTGAGAATGGATGAAGGCTAGGGTTCCTTTCTTTTGATGATCAACACTTGGCTTAACCATGCTTCTATGCTTTTAGTGCCTTTACTTTCCAATCTAACATATAGGGTGAGTAGGACACAAGTGTGCTCCTTTAGCCAGGGCTTTGGGTAACACCTAGGGTGTTATAGTTTCGACGATTCTGAACGACTTGGATGGAATTTTGAGGTGGGACTAGTGCCATTGGAAGCTCTATGAAATTCTGGTTCCACCCATATAAAGAATGTCCGAAACCGACTCCGTATGCGACCTGATTGTCCGTTTTATGACGGGCTATTCCTGGAGTCCGAAACTGAAACGAAGTCGAATCGGTTTGGACCTCCACCTTGATCCGAACGTCCTTGCTGGCCTTCCATGCCTCCAAGTCCTTCACCATGTCCTTGCTGGTCCTTTCCTTCATTCCTGAGTACAATTAATTCATTAGGTAGCACACTATTCTCAAATGCACAAGAATAGGAACGAGCTCACCTCCAAATTCAATTGTCTTGTGCGTGAGCGAGTAATCGGACCTTGAACATCAACTAGGGGAGTGTTGTTTGTATCCATGGGAGTGATGTCCTCATCATTTTTGTAATACTTTTCTTATTACATTTTGTAGATACATTTATGTACTCCAACCTTAGTAAAGGGTTCAATTCATGAATTGGTCATTTGCTTAATTTTCCCTTTAATCCAATGTTTGGGGTTTAATGACTCAAGAGGGGAAATTAGGGTTTTAGAACCTTTTTCCATAGGTGAAGATACATGAAGGCTAGGGTATCTCTCCCATCATGATCACTACTTAGCTTAGCCATGATTCTAGAGCTTTTAGGTGCCTTTACTTTCCACTTAACACATGTGATGATAGGCCATAGGTGTGTGCATTGAGCTAGGGCCTTGGGGAACACTTGGGGTGTCACAGCTAACTGATCGGTGGACCGACAAGCGCTGTGAATTTTATATTTGTTTTTTAATAACAAACTCAGGGAAGGTGTTTTTCGGACCTTCGGCATTTCGAAGCCTTCGTACTTTTCGCGGATCGAGCTCGTTATGAAAAAAACAATCTAGCACCGTGAAGGGGCTACTGTTGGGGGTCTTCTTCTCTGTCGAAGGTCCTCAAGACGAAGATACTATCTGAGAACCATAATGATGAATACTGAAGCTTCTAACTGAAGGACGACAACTTCGATTTAAGGTGGTGATGAAGGTCAAGCATGGCACTAAGCCGAAGAGGAAAAGACTAACAAGTCCCTAATGATTTATGTTATAGTTACGAATAAATGTTAAGGTCATAAATGTACTTTTACCCAGGCTACATCCCATGCCAATAAATAGGTGAGTAGTACCCCCATAGTGTTCACGCTGAATTGTAATCGTTGTCGCATCAGCACCTTCGAGCAAGCCAAAGGTATTAATGTAATGTGAATTCTGTTAATGTTCATATATACATTGTGAAATACATATGTGAATGAACTGAGAAGCCACATTCATTATCTCTTTATATTCTTATTATGAATGTTGAAGGCATGTGCTTCATGACCTTCGTCTGAAGATCATTATATCTGAGAGGAGATAATGCTTCGGAGAATGAAGGTCCTTGACCTTTAACAATTGTGTTGCCTTGTTCTTGACTCACAATATTTGAGAACAAGCGAACAATAGGATTCTCATGCCTTGGTTGCAAATGAACAAGAATCTTCCAAAAAGAGTTTGATGAGCAAAGATCACAAGTCCAAGAAAATAGTTGAAAGTTCAAGTAATGATGAAAGTTCAAGCGATGAAGACACGACAATGTTCATCAAGACTTTCAAGAAATTTTTAAGAAAGAATGATAAATATCAAAGGAAAGAAAAGAAGAGGGCATGTTATGAGTGTGGCCAAACCAGTTGTAACACCCCCACTGGTCACACACATTGGATGTTACCAAAAACTCCTCCCACTAAACATATGCAACACAAGAAATGTAATAAAGAGAGAAAATATTGCAAAATCCGGCAGCACCTCCCTTGAAAATAGCATAACAAGGGGGGAAAACATGGAGTTCATACAAGATATAAAAGACAGATAATTCATGTAGTAGAATCTAAATGCAAAAGTGGTAAAACACCTTCATGACCAAATAGAAAAAAGAGATAAATAACTCAGCCCACCCCAAAACCGCTCAACCACCATGAAAAGCTAGAACATAGTAATTCCCTAGACTTGACCCTCCCTGATTAACAACATTATTAAGTAGTGGTTCCTTTATTAAAGGTGTAGTGGCCGTGCTGCTACATCCCTCTTTTCCAAAAGCAGAAATTAGGTGCCTCCATCAAACAATGCAAGAGTGAGATGATACATCTCAGCAAGTAAACAGAGCAAACGACAAATTGGACATTGTAAACCAATTGTGCTTAAACAACCTCGTAGTTCAAAACTTTCTTCTTGAATATTAAATTGCAGCAAGTAAACAAGTAACTAATTACTTAACGCCAAGAAGAATCACAATGTAAAAATCCACATTATCCACATCCACATAATAGATTCCACACCTCTCCTATGAATGCACATGGCTACAGATGCAATAATGACTTCTGCCTTCATATCTCTAAGGATATGAAGCTGCATCATACTCCTTCTCGGGCAACATATGATGCTCAATGTACCGGTACGGTCGGACCATAAGATCACGACGAACTTCCATGCAATGAATAATGAATGCATTATACATGACAACAACATGAGTTCATCCCAAGTAAAATGTGCTAGACATATACTTCCACCCATTCCACATAATAACCACTTGAGTAACATGGTCAACCACAGACTCCACATATGTAATCAATAAAACATGAATATCTTCAAACGATGGTACTCAATTAAAAGTATGAATACGAACACAACAGCACAACATAATCAAGTATAAGACTCTTCATTCGACAGACAGAATAATCATCACTGTTTTACTTGCCTTCACCGGAAGTTTGGGCAAATCCTTAAGTACGGTCCGAAAGTCCACCACCTGTTTTTGACACCCAACTTAGTGCACCAATATCACATAATAAGCCCAAAAACAACGCCGCACCTACGCGCAGTCTCAAACCCCGCCGCGGGTAACAATTCTCCCCACACCCACCAAACAGCAGCGGCGCTGCTTAACAATTCCATAACTTTAAAATTAAGGCAGCAGTGGTGACAAACAAAAACTCCAGAGACAACTACATAAAATTCCCCACAAGTTTTGTATACAATTTATGATTAAATTCTAACATCTAATTACCCCTAAACGGTCCACAAGATAAACCCTGCAATCTGTTTTTTTCTCTTTTGGGCAGCGAAATACCCGGATTCAAACAGCGATAACTTTTAAAATATAATTCCGAATCGATCGCATAAGTACTTGTTGGAAAGGTAAGACAAAGTCCTACATGATTCTCATACTGATTAACACTAATTACTCACGAAACATCCCCAGAAACTGCTAATACTGCTGCTGTTTGTCCACCTGAAAAATCTGTTTTTTTGGACAGCCACATACCCGGATTCAAACGGCGATATCTTTTAATTTATAACTCCGAATTAAGCGCATAAATACTCGTTGGAAAGGTATGCCAATATTCTACATGATTCCCAAATTGATTCCCATTAATTCCCCACGAAAAATGCCCGGAAACTGCTAGAACTACTGGTGTTCGTCCACCACCTAAAATTCTGGACAGCCCCTCTACCCAATCGCATACGTAACATCTAATCAATTGGATTGCAGCACAAATGAACAAGAGATAAACACAAAAATCACCTTGGGTTCTCCCCCTTTCCTTCCTCCCTTCTTCCCTCCACCGAAAACAATTGAAGATTTGCACCACGCGACGTAGATCCGAGCGGCAAGGAATGGCACCTTGGGAGGAGGAGATGGGGGGGCTAGGGTTAGGTGTGTGGCTGCAAGGGTTTGAGAGAGGAGGAGATGGGAAGGGGGGGCGGCAGCCAAAGGGTAGGGGGAATGGGGGGCGGCTGCACAAAGGGGGGGCGTTAGGGGGAAAAGGGCGGCTAGGGTTAGGGAAGGTTAGTGGGCCGAATCACGAATCACGGCCCAACTCGCCCACACGATAGCTCCCGACCCCGTCGCACGCGCCTAACCAAACAAATTCTACTACCCTACTGGTGAATGATTTTCCACAAATTCCAAATCCCCAAAACGCAACAACCGAATGAGAAAAAAACAAAAAGAATAACCTCCAACTTCTCTTCTTTGCAAACCGGGTATCACACTCTACCCCCTTTAAAAAGAATTCGACCTCGAATTCTGACGCTTCTATCGAAACGACAAAAGTAAAGATTAATGAATCAACAACTCTTACCCACAACAAAAAGTTCCGGATACTTCTGCCGCATCAGCTCCTCAAGTTCCCACGTAGCCTCGCACTCAGACTGATTAGTCCGTAAGACCTTGACATACTTAATTGATCTCTTCCTCAATACATGCTCCGAGAATTCAAATATACGCACCAGACGACACTCCAAAGCCAGATCCTGCTGCACAGCAATTGGTTCCATCTCAATCTGATGGTCCGGATCCGGCAAGAACTTCCTCAACATAGAGACATGAAAAACCGGGTGTACCCCTGCCATGGAATCCGGCAGTAGCAAGCAATAAGCCAGGCTGCCCACTCGGGCCAAGATAGTGAACGGTCCAATGTATCTTGGGCTGAGCTTTACAGAGATACCGAACCGAACAACTCCTTTAGTAGGTGATACCCTGAGAAGGACTTGGTCACCCACAGCAAATTCTAGATCCCGCCTCCTCACATCAGCATAACTCTTTTGACGACTCTGAGCTGCCAAAATATTCTGACGAATTTCCCAAACCTTTTCAGAAGTCTGCTGAACCCAATCAGGACCAACCAGGGATCTCTCTCCCAAAGTCTCCCAACACAGAGGGGAGATACACCGCCTACCATACAAAGCCTCAAATGGTGCCATCTTGATGCTAGCCTGGTAGATGTTGTTATAAGCAAACTCTGCCAATGCAAGATGATCGTCCCAGCTACCCTTCCATGATAGAACACAAGCACGCAACATATCTTCCAAGGTTTGGATCGTTCGCTCTGACTGACCATCAGTCTGAAGGTGAAAAGCGACACTAAGTGAAAGCTTGGTGCCCAATGCACTGTGAAGACTCTCCCAGAATTTGGATACAAATTTGGAGTCTCGATCAGAAACAATAGACTTAGGTACCCCGTGAAGCCTGACTACTTCCTTCATATACAAGGGAACCAAATCTGAAGCTAAATTTGTGGTCTTCATGGGAATAAAATGTGCAGACTTAGTCAAGCGATCCACTACCACCCATATAGCATCCCTGCCACGAGGGGAACGAGGTAGACCCACCACAAAATCCATGGTGATATGCTCCCATTTCCACTATGGAATTTCCAATGGCTTCAGTAAACCTGCAGGCCGCTTATGCTCGGCCTTCACGCGCTGACATACTTCACAGGCGGCCACATACTTAGAAACGTCAACCTTCATCCGCTTCCACCAGAAGTTTTGCTTCAAGTCTCGGTACATTTTGGTTTTGCCAGGGTGAACGGTGTAAGGCGTTTTATGAGCTTCTCTCAAGATATCCATCTTCACCTCTGATTTCTGAGGCACACAAAGACGGCCCCTGAAACGAACCAAATCATTCTCATCAATGGTGAACTCTCGTGGTTTACCATCACCAACCCTCTTTCGAGCTTCCTGCAATAGACGATCCTGCTGCTGAGCCGCACACACTCTCTCCATGAGAGAGGATTGAATAAGCATCCGAGTCTCCTCGCTAGCGGTGCCGACATAACACAAAGCGATCCCCAAACGGTCCAGATCGGCGATCAACGGGAAGGCCACCTTTGGAACCCCGGACCTACTAAGGGCATCAGCGACTACATTAGCCTTCCCTGGGTGATAGTGAATGGACAAATCATAATCCTTAATCAATTCAAGCCACGGACGCTGCCTCAAATTCAGCTCCTTCTGAGTAAAAATATACTTGAGACTTTTATGATCGGTGTAAATGTCACAAGCCTCGCCATAAAGATAATGCCTCCATGACTTTAGAGCAAAAACCACCGCGGCCAATTCAAGATCATGAGTTGGGTAATTCCCCTCATGCTTCCTCAACTGCCTTGAGCCATAAGCAATCACTCTGCCTTCCTGCATCAACACACAGCCAAGACCAATACGCGAAGCATCCGTATAAACTGTGAAATGTTTACCGCTCTCAGCCAAAGCTAGGATAGGGGCGTCCACCAACTTGCTCTTCAATGTCTGATAACTGACCTCGCAATCGCCGGACCAGTCGAAGAGAACACCCTTCTCCAAGCGTCTAGTCAAAGGCTTAGCAATGCTGGAAAAATTTGGTACGAAGCGCCGATAATATCCAGCGAGCCCCAAGAAACTTCGGATTTCAGAGACACTAGAGGGTCTCTTCCACTCCACCATAGCCGCAACATTCTTGGGATCAACGGCAGTGCCCTGTTGATTAATCACGTGCCCCAGGAAAGCCACTTCGGACAGCCAAAAGGCACACTTCTTCAACTTGCCATAGAACTGATTCTTCCTTAGAGCACCCAGAACGAGACAGAGATGCTGCTCATGCTCGGCCTCGGACTTGGAATAAATCAGAATATCATCCAGGAACACGACCACGAAGTCGTCCAGGAATTCATGCAACATCTTATTCATTGCTTCCATAAAAGCAGCAGGGGCATTAGTTAAGCCAAAAGACATGACTATGAACTCATAATGCCCATACCTGGTGCAAAAAGCGGTCTTCTCAATATCCTCCTCACGAATCCACAATTGATGATAACCCGAGTTCAAATCAATTTTGGAGAACACCTGGGCACCCCTCAACTATTCAAAGAGGACCTCAATACGGGGGAGCGGATATTTATTCTTGATTGTCACTTGATTCAAAGCGCGATAATCCACACACAGCCGCTTGCTTTTATCCTTCTTCTCAACAAACAATACTGGGGAAGCCCATGGAGACCTGCTAGGCCTAATGAAACCCTTAGCCAGCAGATCATCCAATTGTCGCTTCAATCCAACCTGCTCCTTTGGGGCCATTCGATACGGGGCCTTATGAATAGGCTGCGTACCCAGAATCAGCTTATCTCAAAAGTTGCATCACGCTCCGGAGGAATGCCTGGAAGCTCTGCCAAAAACACGTCAGCAAAGTCACACACCACCCGGATGTCCTGCACCCGCAAGGCAGCCTCACCCTCCACCACCATGGAGAAAAAGATCCCCGACTTCCTTGATCGGCGATCTGGAAGCAATTGCGCCAACATGGATAACGTGAACTTTGGGGAACTTCCCAAGAATACCACCTCCTTACCCGACGGCGCCTGCAATAACACTGTCTTCCAAAAACAGGATATAACTGCGCGATACTGGGATAACCAATCCATACCCAAGATAACATCGAATGCCCCCAAGGAAATCACCACCAGATTGGCCGAAAAGACCTCATCAGCAAGAATGACGGAACACCCCTGACAAACTGAATAGCTACTAATGGAGCCATTAGCAGAACTAACCAAAATTTGGTGACCCAAAATCTGCACCGAAAGACCAGCCCGCGACACAAAATCCTCCGAAATGAACGAATAGCTAGCGCTAGAGTCAAAAAGAGCATGGGCCGCAAATGAATCAACTGAAATCGTACCTGTCACCACGTCTCCTTGCTCTCTGCCATTCGCAGCGGGTAGCACATAAGCTCCAGAAATACCCACAGAAGAGGAAGCTCCCGGAGTGAAATTAACAGAAGAACCCCACTGAGCCACCGGGTGAGGTAGACGCGGAGCTCCAAACTAAGACGGCATAGGAGTAGACAGTGCAGGAGTAGGCGCGGCCTGATACTGAGGAAAACCCTGCATCGGCACGAACTGAGAAGCCCCAGGCACATAAAGCTGCTACGGAGGAAGAGGAACTGAAAACTGCTGCTCAGCACTTGACATCATGTTGATAGTGCCATGAGAAGAGGAGGAAGTCACCGGCTCCCATCTGAGCTTCCCATTAGGATTCCTCCTACACACCACATCCTTGTGGTCCTGACTGCAGATAGAACACCTGCCACTCCACTGGCACTCTGCACGGCTATGCGCATCACCACAGCGGAAACACACTAGCCCCAGCCCGGGCTTAGGAACAACCCGAAACCTCTGAGTACTTCCTCCCGAAGTACCCGAATCAGAAGATTTGCCACGGTAAGGATGGTGGCGCTGATGCTGAGACTTGCCCTTCTTGTGGGCTGGACCTCCCGTGTTGCCCCTCCTCGCGTCTTGGCCACGAGGCTGATCAACACCTGAAGACTTCTGCGACTCCATAGTATACTGGTGTTGCATCTCCACACCCAGTGCCTGCTCCACCATAGTACGGAAGTCCACCAACGGAAAGGCTCCCAGTGCATGCCTGATAGAAGGTTTCAGACCCTGACGGAACTGGCTCGCCTTTTCCATCTCATTATAAGCCACATGAGGAACAAAGCGGACCATCTTGTTGAAGCCCACTTCATACTCGATGACAGACTTCTTCTCCTGCTTGTAGGACTGCAAATCAATCTTCATTTTCTCCAGGAAGGTGACCGGGTAGAATCTCCTTTCAAACTGCCTAATGAAGACATCCCAAGACAGGACTCCTGGTGAGGAGGAGTGTGCTGCCTGCATGCCTCTCCACCAAATTTGAGCCTCTCCCTTCAGCAGTTGTGTGCCAAAGCGAACCCGATCTCCATACACAATCTCGAAGACATTCATCTTATCCTCCACGTAAGTCAACCAATCTGCCGCCTCGACCGGAGTACCACTGCCATCAAAAGAATCCAACTTCATGCCCCTCCACTGCATCAGAGAAAGACCACTGACTGGAAGAAGCACCTCGGCCCCGCCACCTGGAACAGCACCCGCAGGGACAGCGCCCCCGGGCACTTCTCCACCACTAGCACCCTGAGCAGTACCGCAGGGGCAACAGGAATGGCTTGCCTCAGAAGGGCCAACTCCTGCTGCATGGCCTAAATCGCGGCTAACATTGCCGCCGGACTCATCGAGTCCCCACTAGGAACTTGCGGACTACCCCGAGCCCTACGAGGCGGCATAGCTGCAGCCACAGGGATGAGAATAATAAGTAAATAAGATTGGCATAGCATCTCTTCAGATAATGTCAAACTAGCACAGACAATAACATAACATATCAATAGCAAGGCAGAAATCCCATCCTACATGTGCAGTGTGTCAATTTATTATTACTCCACTTGCTAGGACCTACAGCCTATTGCTTTGATACCAACTTTAACACCCCCACTGGTCACACACATTGGATGTTACCAAAAACTCCTCGCACTAAACTTATGCAACACAAGAAATGTAATAAAGAGAGAAAATATTGCAAAATCCGGCAGCACCTCCCTTGAAAATAGCATAACAAGGGGGAAAAACATGGAGTTCATACAGGATATAAAAGACAGATAATTCATGTAGTAGAATCTAAATGCAAAAGTGGTAAAACACCTTCATGACCAAATAGAAAAAAGAGATAAATAACTCAGCCCACCCCAAAACCGCTCAACCACCATGAAAAGCTAGAACATAGTAATTCCCTAGACTTGACCCTCCCTGATTAACAACATTATTAAGTAGTGGTTCCTTTATTAAAGATGTAGTGGCCATGCTGCTACATCCCTCTTTTCCCGAAGCAGAAATTAGGTGCCTGCATCAAACAATGCAAGAGTGAGATGACACATCTCAGCAAGTAAACAGAGCAAACGACAAATTGGACATTGTAAACCAACTGTGCTTAAACAACCTCGTAGTTCAAAACTTTCTTCTTGAATATTAAATTGCAGCAAGTAAACAAGTAACTAATTACTTAATGCCAAGAAGAATCACAATGTAAAAATCCATATTATCCACATAATAGATTCCACACCTCTCCCATGAATGCACATGGCTACAGATGCAATAATGACTTCTGCCTTCATATCTCTAAGGATATGAAGCTACATCATACCCCTTCTCGGGCAACATATGATGCTCAATGTACCAGTACGGTCGGACCATAAGATCACGACGAACTTCCATGCAATGAATAATGAATGCATTATGCATGACAACAACATGAGTTCATCCCAAGTAAAATGTGCTAGACATATACCTCCACCCATTCCACATAATAACCACTTGAGTAACATGGTCAACCACAGACTCACATATGTAATCAATAAAACATGAATATCTTCGAACGATGGTACTCAATTAAAAGTATGAATACGAACACAACAGCACAATATAATCAAGTATAGGACTCTTCATTCGACAGACAGAATAACCATCACTGTTTTACTTGCCTTCACCGGAAGATTGGGCAAATCCTTAAGTACGGTCCCGAAGTCCACCACCTGTTTTTGACACCCAACTTAGTGCACCAATATCACATAGTAAGCTCAAAAACAACGCCGCACCTACGCGCAGTCTCAAACCCCGCCGCGGGTAACAATTCTCCCCACACCCACCAAACAGCAGCGGCGCTGCTTAACAATTCCATAACTTTAAAATTATTAAGGCAGCAGTGGTGACAAACAAAAACTCCAGAGACAACTACATAAAATTACCCACATGTTTTGTATACAATTTATGATTAAATTCTAACATCTAATTACCCCTAAACTGTCCACAAGATAAACCCTGCAATATTGTTTTTTCCTCTTTTGGGCAGCGACATACCCGGATTCAAACAGCGATAAATTTTAAAATATAATTCCGAATCGAGCGCATAAGTACTTGTTGGAAAGGTAAGACAAAGTCCTACATGATTCTCATACTGATTAACACTAATTACTCACGAAACATCCCCATAAACTGCTAATACTGCTGCTGTTCGTCCACCTGAAAAATCTGTTTTTTGGACAGCCACATACCCGGATTCAAACGGCGATATCTTTTAATTTATAACTCCTAATTGATCGCATAAATACTCGTTGGAAAGGTATACTAAAGTTCTACATGATTCCCAAATTGATTCCCATTAATTCCCCACGAAAAATGCCCAGAAACTGCTAGAACTACTGTTGTTCGTCCACCACCTAAAATTCTGGACAGCCCCTCTACCCAATCGCATACGTAACATCTAATCCATTGGATTGCAGCACAAATGAACAAGATATAAACACAAAAATCACCTTGGGTTCTCCCCCTTTCCTTCCTCTCTTCTTCCCTCCACCGAAAACAATTGAAGATTTGCACCACGCGACATAGATCCGAGCGGCAAGGAATGGCACCTTGGGAGGAGGAGATGGGGGGGCTAGGGTTAGGTGTGTGGCTGCAAGGGTTTGAGAGAGGAGGAGATGGGAGGGGGGCGGCGGCCAAAGGGTAGGGGGAACGGGGGGCGGCTGTACAAAGGGGGGGGTTAGGGGGAAAAGGGCGGCTAGGGTTAGGGAAGGTTAGTGGGCCGAATCACGAATCGCGGCCCAACTCGCCCACGCGATAGCTCCCGACCTCGTCGCACGCGCCTAACCAAACAAATTCTACTGCCCTACTGGTGAATGATTTTCCACAAATTCCAAATCCGCAAAACGCAACAACCGAATGAGAAAAAAACAAAAAGAATAACCTCCAACTTCTCTTCTTTGCAAGCCGGGTATCACACCAGTCATTTCATTGCGGATTGTCCAAATAAGAAGGAACAAGAAGCAAAGAATGACTTCAAAAAGGACAAGTTCAAGAAAGGAGGGAAGAGCAAGGGATACATCAAGAAGAAGTATGGTCAAGCTCATATTGGTGAAGGATGGAACTCCGATGAGGAGAGTTCTAGCTCGGATGAAGAGGAAGGGGTGGCAAATATTGTTGTCTAATCCACGTCATCGTCACGGTTATTCACCAACCTCACCAATGATTCCTTCACTCCCACATGTCTCATGGCAAAAGGGGACAAGGTACATTTGTTTGATGCAAATTTTATAGATGATGATGTTGATGATGAACTTAGCATGAAAAATAAAATGATTAAAGAATTTGGTTTAAATGGATATAATGTAATCACTAAACTAATGGAGAAGCTAGAGAAAAGAAAAGCAACCCTTGATGAAATGTTGGAAGTATTGACTAAGGAAACCTAGAACTTCAAGGATTGATATCGAATAAGGATGAAATGTTGGAAGTATTGACTAAGGAAATGTCTTTAGTCAAAATAACTATAAAGGATAAAGAAGATGAAATATCTTGTGTTAAATCCTCTATAGTTAATCTTGCAAATGCAAAAGAAGCACTTGAGTCGAGCATATCAAGCTTAATGGTTCAAAATCAAGAACTTCAAGTGCAACTTGAAAAATGCAAGAACTTCACCACTTCACCTTTAGTGGTAGATTCTAAAGCTAGCTCCTCCAACTATAGTACATGTAAACATTGTTCAAAATATCATGCTTCTTGTTGTTTGACTAACCATGCAAGGAAGAACATCTCAAAGGTAAAGGTCAAGCAAATATTGAAGAAATGCTCTATCAATGATGCGTTAAAAAAGGTGGAACCCAAGTACAAACCTATAAGGAACAACAATGGAAAAGGGGGCTTGGGTACAACATATACAAGGTGAACCCTTGCATAAAGCATAAGGGGTGGAGATCCCCTAAGTTCATAGAAGGAACTACCTTATATGATGCCTTTGGGAGGATCCACTCCTCCAATGACAAGTCAACTCAAGTAAAGGTGGACTTGAGTAACACAAAGGATAATATGAAGAATATTGCTTCCACAAATGGAGAGAAGTCTAGAATTCCTATCTCTCACTCCTACCTTTGTGACTATATGTTAACATGGGATTTGGGAAAATTAGTAGTGAAATATGTGGGTGCCTACACTAAGAGAAAGGTTATGAAAAGGAGTGTGTGGGTACCTAAGGCTATTACTAACACTCAAGGTCCCAGTTCAATTTGGGTACCTAAAAGCATAGCATAAATTTTTTTGTAGGTCTAACCCTCTGGTGGGTCAAACTGGGTGCTTGACAGTGGGTGCACTAATCACATGACCGGGGAGAAAGACATGTTTCACTCCTTGCAACTAACTCAAGAAGCATAAGAAATCGTGTTTGGAGATAGTGGTAAGAGTGAAGTGGTTGGTATTGGTAACATCTCCATCACTGACCACCAGTCGCTTTCAAATGTTTTGTTAGTTGATTCATTAAGTTACAACTTGTTGTTCGTTTCACAGCTTTGTGGAATGGGGTATGATTGCCTGTTTACTAATGTTGATGTGAAAATCCTTAGAAGGGAGGATTCCTTTGTTGCTTTTACGGGTCGCTTGAATGGCAAACTCTATCTTGTTGATTTCACAACGAGTAAAGTGATGCCTAAGACTTGTTTAGTGGCAAAATCCGGTAAGGGTTGGCTTTGGCATCGTCGGCTAGCTCATGTTGGCATGAGGAATTTGGCCAAACTTCAAAAGGATAATCACATCATTGGACTAACAAATGTTGTGTTTGAGAAAGACAGGGTATGTGGCGCTTGTCAGGTAGGAAAGCAACATGGCGTTCCACGTCATCCAAAGAATGTGGTCACAACATTGGAGCTTCTTCATATGGACCTCTTCGGACCAGTGTTCTACATAAGTATTGGTGGTAGTAAGTATGGACTGGTTATTGTTGATGACTTTTCTCGTTTTACTTGGGTTTTCTTTTTGATTGATAAAGGTGAAACCCAAGAAGTATTGAAAAAAGTTCATGAGAAGAGCTCAAAATGAGTTTGAATTAAAGATCAAGAAAGTAAGAAGTGACAATGGAACATAGTTCAAGAACACAGGTGTTGAAGAGTTCTTGAGCGAAGAAGGGATCAAACATGAGTTTTCGGTTCCCTACACCCCACAACAAAATGGTGTTGTGAAGAGAAAGAACCGAACACTTATTGAGGCCGCAAGAACTATGTTAGATGAATATAAGACACTAGACAACTTTTAGGAAGAGGCGGTCAACACCGCCTGTCATGCAATCAACTGCCTCTACCTTCACAGGATATATAATAAGACTGCTTATGAACTTCTCACTGGTAACAAACCTAAAGTTGATTACTTTAGAGTTTTTGGTTGTAGATGTTTTATTCTTAACAAGAAAGCCAAGAGCTCAAAGTTTGCTCCTAGAGTGGACGAGGGTTTCTTGCTTCGCTATGCATCAAATGCGCACAGATATCGTGTTTTCAACAATACCACTGGTCTTGTTGAAATAGCGATAGATGTGACGTTTGATGAATCTAATGGCTCGCAAGGGTATATTTCTAGTGATATTGCAGGAAATGAAAAATCACCTTGTGAGGCCATAAAGAAGCTTGCAATAGGTGAAGTAAGGCCACAAGAAATGGACGATGACAAAGGAAGAATTTGGATGACAAATGAGGTCATTACTATGGGTGCAAAGGTGGTGGGTGATAAATCTTCCACCCAAGCAAACACACCAACCTCAAGTCATCCAATTATTGAAGAAGTTGTCCAACCACAAGAGGTGCCAAGCATTGAGGAAGATGAGCAAGATGTGGTTGTTAGTGAAGTTCCTCTTGAACAAGAGGATGATGATGGGCAAATTCAAAGACAACCATTGGTGCCCCATCCTCGAGTTCACCAGTCATCTAGTGGATAATATTCTTGGTAGCATCAAGAGAGGGGTAACAACTAGTTCCCATTTAGCAATTTTTTGTGAATTTTACTCGTTTGTTTCCTCTCTTGAACCACTTAAGGTAGAAGAAGCACTAGGTGATCCCGATTGGATAATTGCAATGCAAGAGGAGCTCAATAACTTTACTAGGAATGAAGTCTGGTCCTTAGTGGAAAGACCCAAGCAAAATGTGATTGGAACCAAGTGGGTATTCCGAAATAAGCAAGATGACCATGATGTAGTCACAAGGAACAAGGCGTGGTTGGTTGCTCAAGGTTTCACTCAAGTGGAGGGACTCGACTTTGGGGAAACCTATGCACCGGTAGCAAGGTTAGAGTCAATAAGAATACTAATTGCATATGCTATTAACCATGATTTCAAGCTTTATCAAATGGACGTCAAGAGTGCATTTATAAATGGACCACTACAAGGGTTGGTCTATGTGGAGTAACCGTCGGGCTTTGAAGATCCAAAGAAGCCAAATCATGTGTTCCTTCTCCACAAAGTGCTCTATGGGCTTAAATAAGCCCATAGAGCTTGGTATAAATGTCTTAAAGATTTCTTACTTAAAATGGATTTGAGATAAGAAATGTAGACTCTACTTTATTTACTCGCAAAGTCGATAATGAATTGTTGGTGTGCCAAATATATGTCGATGACATTATATTTGGTAGTACTAATGAGGAATTTTGTGAGGAATTTAGTAGGGTGATGACAAATAGGTTAGAGATGTCTATGATGGGTGGGCTCAAGTTCTTTTTGGGATTTCAAGTGAAGCAGCTAAGGGAAGGAACCTTTCTATGCCAAACTAAATATACTCAAGATATGTTGCAGAAGTTTGGTATGGCGAAGGCAAAGCCCAACAAGACCCTAATGGCATCAAATGGGCATCTCAACCTCAATGACGAAGGTAAACCTGTAGATCAAAAGCTCTATAGATCCATGATATAGGTTCATTACTCTACTTGTGTGCATCTAGGCCCGATATTATGCTAAGTTTGTGCATGTGTGCTTGTTTTCAAGCTAACCCAAAAGTGTGCCATCTTGTAGTCGTTAAGAGAATCTTGAGATACTTAGTTCACACCGAAAACCTAAGACTTTGGTATCCTAAAGGCTCCTTTTTCGATTTACTTGGCTACTATGACCCAGATTATGCCAGTTGCAAAGTAGACCGAAAAAGCACTACAGGGACTTGCCAATATCTTGGGCGGTCCTTGGTGTCTTGGAGTTCCAATAAACAAAATTGTGTTGCACTTTCAACTGTAGAAGCTGAGTACATAGCAGCTGGATAATGTTGTGCTCAGTTTCTATGGATGAAGCAAACTCGGAGAGACTTTGGTTGTGAGTTTAACAAAATCCTGCTGTCGTGTGACAATGAGATCCATTAAACATGCAAATAATCCTGTGCAACACTCTAGAACTAAACACATTGATATTAGACATCATTTTTGAGAAACCATGAAGCCAAAGGAGATATCGAATTATTCCATGTGACTATGTGAGCACCGAAAATCAACTAGCCGATATCTTCACTAAACCTCTTGATGAGACTAGGTTTTGTTTTCTTATGAGTGAGCTAAATATCTTGGATTCTCAAAACATGTCTTGAAAACTAGCACATAAATATTTAGTGATATGCATGCATGCTTGTGATGCTAAACTGATGGCCTAAAACCTTGCCTTTTATATTTAAAATCTTTCTTCTCTAGTTTAAGATATTTGAAATAGAAATCATGTTTGTGAACTTAGGCAAAAATAGTTTGTTTTGGAACCTGGTCGAGCAAACCAGCTCAGGTGGTTTCTCAACCGGTTTCTCCCTGCTGAAAACCAGCTCAGCCTCTTTTCTGTCTCTGTCGCCTGACTGCTCTGTTGTGTCAGTCTGCACAGTAGGTTTTTCTACAGGCAGTCTGCAGCCTTTTTGCACGCTGCTGCAGCAAAACTGGCTGAGCCGGTATTCGAACCGGCTGAACCGGTTTCTGTGCAGAGTGGTCAGCTAGCAGGATTCTTTTACTCTCTTCCCCAATCTTCTTCTCTCACTTCTTAGTCCTTCTCTCAGCCGAGCGCCCCCTCATCTTCTATCTTGGTTTTTCTCACTCTCCTCTCAAATCCACTCAAAATACTCTCAAGTCTTGCCAAATTTTTGGGAGAAAATTTGTGGGGCTGTTCCCCTTGAGCTCCTTCACACTTCCCCCCATCTTTTTGAGATTTGACTGCAAGAATCTCCAGATCGAGGTAACTCCATTGTTATTCATTCTTGTGACTCGATCTGTAACACCCCAGAATCCACAAACACCCTAGAATGCTACTGAACTACACATCTGACATTCATATATAAAATTTCGGCAGCATCTCCTTTGAAAAATTGCATAAACGAGGGGCAACAGTGTATAAACATATATCATGACAAAAAAGGGAAGTTAAATATAACGACATGAACTGAATTAACCAGTGCCCATGACTAAACATCATTTGACATCGAGTTTCTAATTAAATCATGGCTGCAACTGGGCAGCGTTATTATAATAGTGAAGATGGACGTACTGCTACTTCCCTCATTCCCAACATGAATCAAGTACCTTCATCGAAGAAGAAAAATGTACTAGGCATGATCCGAAGTGTAGCCACCTTGGACTCCTTTTCTTTCTTTCTTCGTCCTCCCACCAATCCACCAATGGAGAATGCAGCACACCAAAGGAGGAACCAGGGGGTGGCTAGGGTTTAGAGGGAGGTGGGTGCAGCACCTTGGGGAGGAGAGAAGTAGCTGCAATCGGGAAGAAGGGGGCGGCTGCTGCAAAAACGAGGGAAGGGGGAGGGGGCGGCTGCTGTTATGAGGGAAGGGGAGGGGCGGCTAGGGTTTTTGAGAAGAGGAGGGAGTGATGCCCCCGATGCCCTTGATGTGAAACCGACGGCTCACAACCAAATCCCCCACCCATGCCCCAATTCAGACAAATGAATACTCAAATGATATCGTTTAGATGAGATCTTCACATCTGCGGACTCCGAACTTCCAATGGCCCACAACCATTTTCCCACATCCACGCACCAAAGATCAACTTTTGGTCAACATTTTTTGGGATATTACACGATCTATGTACTTAGTGTATTTATTGTGATTCCCTTCGAGGAGTAGTAAGGGTTGGATGTTTGAATCAATCCTCAAATGATTCTTTTTATCATGGACATTTTTGTGAAGAAGAATCAGTGTGTATTGCTCATGGTAGTTGAACTATTCACATGAATGGTTGAACTATGTGCTTAAAATCACTCTTGGTTATCTTCACATGTGTTCTTTAAATTCCTTGAAAATCATTACTTCTCTCACCTCATGTCTCTCGTTTGGGCTCAAGGATGGTTCATCGCCGAAATCCTTTAGTCATTGAATCTAACTCTGATGAGGACTTCCTAGAGATTCATGAGGAGGTACCAACTAGGTCCAGGTCCAAGCGAGGAAGAGGCTCTGAAAATGTTGTGATGGAAGCTGTGGCCTCTAAGTCTCAGAGTGGTCGTGGGTGTACGGCTCGAACTCCTTCTAGTCGCTCTTGCCCTGCTGCGAATCCTTAAGCCTGGGAGCCTTCAAGCGATGATGATGGTGGTAAAGACGATGTAACTGATCTTCCTCCTTCAGATGCTCCCATTGTCAGGGGTCTAGTTCTGCATAAGGCCCAAGCCAGAAGAATTGCGAGTGAGGAGATCACTGATTTTAGTGCCAGTGGAGGCTCGACACTTCTTCAAGACACACGCTTCCTAAATCTAGCTCTTTGTAGAAGAGACATTCGCAACGAAGGCAATCGCTTCTGGATTTTGCTACATGTGGACTTCTACAACATTGTTATTCTTTCCAAGAAAAATCAACCCATCTTGCATCAACATCATATAAACTGGAGTGGTTGTGAAAATATTGGTGATAGGGAAATGTCCATGGCCTTGAGGGCTTGTGAGGACAAAATATGAAAGACATCATGACTTTCACTTTTGATTGGAATGATGAGATCATTGCATAGTTTTACTCCACTCTCTGGATAAAAAGGGTTGATGAAGAAAGTCCCTACAACTACCCCTACATGAATTTATTTCTTGAAGGGAGTTGGTACAAAGTCAGTTATAGGAGGTTTGCCCACATCTTAGGATTCTCCGATAATGACATTGCTGGGGATAGGGTAAAGATTCATGATTATCATCTTCCTACCAGAGATGAAGCGAAGGATCTTCATATTTCTTAGCATGATGAATATTGAAAATCTACAAATATGCACAAATATTATAGATATCTCAATGCTCTTTTCAGGATGACTCTTATCCCAAGAGGTGAAAATCAGATGAACATTTTGGGTGAAAGTAAAGTTCTTCTCTCTTTCATGAAACCAAATAGCAGTGTCAGACTGAATGTCTTCGATATGATCTGGCAGGAGGTCATCCATGCCTCATGCTCTCCTCTCAAAGGTTGTCTTCATGCTCCTTTCATTATGAAAATGATTGAGGCTATTACTCAAATTAGATATGAGAAGGGCACCAGGCATCTTCCTTATACTCCTTTCTGGATAGATCTAAATAATCCCACAGGTAGAAAAAAGGCTCCTACTAATTCTCGTGAGTAGACTTCTGCTGATCCCACCCATCCTTCCTCCTCTCGTGGTGCTTCCACTCCACGTCCTATGGGCCATGGTGGCTAAGGTCGTGGTCGTGGTCGAGGTCGTGGTCGTGGTCTGGGAGCTCGGCTGGCACATGGGATCACAACTCTTTTTTCTATGTGCCTGGACATCTCTGCTGATGTGCATGAGCTGGCTAGGCGCCAGCGGGAGACTAATGACAATCTGCACCGCTAGTCAGTCTCTTTGGGTCACCCATTTGCTCATCGCTCCCCTGATGTGCCCCTTCATGCACCCCATCCTGATGTAAATGAATAGCACCAACAAGCCTATGATGTCCCATTTATGTCTGGTGATGATGATGAAGTTGAGGAAGATTTTCTAGCTGATGATGTGGATCAGTTTGCCCCTCCTCCTTACTAAGGTGATCTGGGCTCCTCTTCTTCTTATCCTCCTCCATAGGATCCATCTGGTAACACTCCTCATTCTAACCCTAGGGAGGAAAACTTCGTTGTGAATCTGGCTGCTCGTTTCTTTGATCCCTCTCCACCGCGGTAATTTGTGGTCATTCCTTCTCCTATTTTTGGTGCTCGCTGCCAAAAAGGGGGAGAAGTTTGCTGTTTGGTTGCTTGGAAAGTAGCCATAGGGGATGAACTATCTTTTATGTAATGAACTATTTGGTCTGTAATAACTATGTGATGTATGTGATGATGTCCTAGGGTCATGAACATTTTTATGATATGATGATCATTATTGTAATAGATAGTTAAGAACTTTTTATGATCTTCTATGCTATGAGCTATGTTCATCATGTTTCTCCCATGATATGTGATATGCCATGATGAGATTGAGTAAGTTTGTCATATGCATCATGGTCTCCTATATGACACTATGATTATTGCACACCTCGAATGGTTGTGAAATGTGTTGGTTATTCACTCTCTCCAAATGTGTTTCAATATTGACATATCAAGTCAATACTAAGTTTCAAAACATATGCACATATCTAGGGGGAGTCGCACATACACAAGTATTCAAAATCTTGCTAGTTAAAATTCTTATCTGTATTTACTCTAGTTTGTTTTGGCATCAATCACCAAAAAGGGGGAGATTGTAAGTGCAATCAACCCCGACTGAGGGTTTTGGTGATTAAATGACAAAACAAACAGAGTTTCTAACAAGTTTGCTCCTAGTATATATTCAGTTATCTTAAAGACAGGATAAGCATAGATTCTATATTTATACAAGGGGTAAAGCGCTGAGGATTAAATATATACATCATATGGCGTGATTCAAGTGTATATGAACGACGACCGTTTAAATTTTTACAATTTTTGAGTCATAGGATTCACCGTTCAATTAAGAGGGATCCGCAAAGATGAGTAAGTTGTTGTGATGAGCTCAGTCTAATTCTCTTCAAAATCGTCTAAGAAAACCTTGAATTTTGATCATGAATGCTCTTGGAAAAGCTGATCGAATTCTCCACTCAACCTTCCCCAAGGTTGTGTACAGTTTTTTTGAAAACAAGCTCAGCCAGTTTTTGAACTAGCTCAGCCAGTTTTTGAAAACCAGCTCAGCCGGTTTTGGACCAGCTTAGCCGGTTTTGGCCCTGGTCCACCTTTCTACTCAGCCAGCCAAAAAGTTGTGTTCAGCCTTTTGAAAACCAGCTCAGCCGGTTTTGGCTCCAGTACTCCCACCTACTCAGTCGGCCACTGAACCGAAAAACATACTGGTGGAAACTGGTTCAGCCGGTTTTTGATCGGAAAAGTCCAATGGCCACTAGCTTTTGGGGGCTCCTTTATATACCCGTTTGCCCCCATTCTCTTCATTCACTTCTACCCATCCATGAATTCTTGGCTGACCTACACTCAAACAAGAGCATTCACTTCACCTCTCACACCCCAAATCACATCCCCTTCAATCATTTGGAGGACCCTTGGTGTGAGGTGAAGTTTGTTGAACTCGTTGGTGATTTCGTCTCTATTATCCCTCTCTCTTCATCTCTTGAGCTCATTGCAAACTTGAATCTTGTGCGGATTTGTTACTCTTGGAACCTTGTATTCCTTGACGGATAGAGGTTGCTTGGGTGTCTCCAAATTTGTGGACGACCCCAAGAAGTTTGTATTACCCGCTCGTTGAGCTAAGTTAAGAAGAGATTGCCTTGACCTTGGTGGTCAGCTTGTGGAGGATTAGGGTTTAAAAAGACCCAGCCCTTTATGGGCTCCTCAACGAGGAGTAGGACACATCTGTGGTGGAAGCCAAACCTTGGGTTAAATCGTGTGTTCTTGTGTTCTTGTTGTGTTCTTGAGAAGTGCTTTAAATTGCCGGTTAGTCCATCTTTGTTTTTATCTTGTGTGTGAATCTTGTGGACTCGGTTCACATCGATTTGACACCCATTCAAGTGGATCTTCTTTAGGGAAAGATATAAGAAAGAATCTCTCATTACTCTGTGCTATTCATGTGACTATTTATCTAATCTAAGTTGAGAAGGTTCAAACCAGTTCAGCCAGGAATAATACCAGCTGAACCAGTTTGCACTAGTTCAACTTGAAATTTGACTCTATCTCGAAGTTTTTGTGAGAAATTTTAGGTGTAGCCTATTCACACCCCCTAGGCTACTTTCACAAATACAAGAAAGTAGGAAACGTTGAGTTTGTTACCAGTTAGGAGTTTGTATGCTGTCTTCTTGAGGAGGCGAAGAAGATAGAGCCGGTTTATGGCATGACAAGCTGTATTTACAGCTTCCGACCAAAACTGCTCAGGCATCTTGTATTCTCCAAGCATAGTTCTCGCCATGTCGATGAGCGTCCTGTTATTCCTCTCTACAACACTATTTTGTTGTGGTGTGTAGGGAGCGGAGAACTCATGCTTGATGCCTTCCTCCTCAAGATATTCTTCTACTTAAAGGTTCTTGAACTCAGATCTATTATCGCTCCTTATTTTCTTCACCTTGAGCTCAAACTCATTTTGAGCTCTCCTTAGGAAGTGCTTTAAAGTTCCTTGGGTTTCAGATTTATCCTGCAAAAAGAACACCCAAGTGAAGTAGGAAAAATCATCAACAATTACAAGATCATAATTACTTCCCCCGATGCTAAGATAAGCAACAGGCCCGAAGAGATCCATATGTAGGAGTTCCAGTGGTCTTGATGTCGTCATCATGTTCTTGTTTTAATGAGTAGTTCCCACCTGCTTTCCTGCCTGGCACACTGCACAAGGTTTGTCTTTCTCAAAACAGACATTAGTTGGTCCTAACACATGTTCTCCCTTTAGAAGTTTATGAAGATTCTTCATCCCAATATGTGCTAGAAGGCGGTACCAGAGCCAGCCCATATTAGTCTTAGCTATTAAACATGCATCTAGATCAGCATTCTCCTTTGAAAAATCAACTAAATAGAGCTTGTCGTCTAATACACCTTTAAAAGCTAATGAACCATCACTTCTTCTAAAGACAAATACATCAATATTTGTAAATAAACAATTATAGCCCATATGACATAATTGACTTATAGACAATAAATTGTAGCTGAGTGGTTCTACTAGGAATACATTAGAAATTGAATGCTCGACAGTGATGGCTATTTTACCCAAACCCTTGACCTTGCCTTGATTCCCATCTCCAAAGATGATAGTATCTTGGGAATCCTTGTTCTTGACGTAGGAGGTGAACATTTTCTTCTCCCCCATCATGTGGTTTGTGCATCCGCTATCAATGATCCAGCTTGTGCCGCTGGATGCATAAACCTGCAAGGTAATTTAAGCTTGGGTTTAGGTACCCAACTCTTGTTGGGTCCTACAAGGTTAGTCACAAAAGACTTTGGAACCCAGATGCAAGTTTTGTCTCTCCTGCACATAGGTCCCAAACTTCTAGCAACTACTTTATCATTTTTGCATAAAAGAATAAATGAAGCATCATATGTTTGATAAAGCATTGTTGGTCCATTTGATGCCTTCCTAGGCGCATGAGAAGCAACATGATGGCGCCTAGGTCTATTCCTACGATGAGCATATCAAGAACTAGATGCAAACATGGCATGAGAATTAAATGCAGCATCATGACGTACAGGTAAAACAACATGATTATAACACCTCTCATGATGAGCAACACCAGAAACATTCTTAACATGAGCATAAAGCTAGGCATGGTTCTGTTAGTCATGTGAAGAATAAGAGCTACTAGCCATAACAGCCTTCCCTTTCTCCTTATTGAGATTGGAGGTCCTTTGGCTTGTTAAGTTCTTGGTTCCCTTTTGGAAACCAAGTCCATCCTTAATAGAGGAGTGTCTACCAATGGTGTAGGCATCCCTGGCAAATTTTAATTTCTCATAATCATTCCTGCAAGTTTTAAGTTGAGTACTAAGATTAGCAACATCATTATTCAACTTAAGAATGGTACAAGCATGTTCATTGCAAGCATCAATATCAAAATTCTTACACCTATTGCAAATAACAACATGCTCTACAGATGAACTAGCCACATTTACTTTTTCTAGCTTAGCATTTAAATCAACATTTAAATTCTTAAGACTAGAAATAGAATCATTACAAGAAGATAATTCTAAAGAAAGAAGTTCATTTCTCTTATTCTAAAGCAAGATATTTTTCGGCATTAACAAGTTTATCATGTTCCTCATAAAGAATATCTTCTTGTTTTTCTAACAATCTATCTTTTTCATTAATGGCATCAAATAGTTCATTGATTTTATCTACTTTAGATCTATCTAATCCCTTAAAAAGATCACTATAATCTACATCCTCATCAGAATCCTCATCACTATAAGAAGTATACTTGGGGGTATCTCGTGTATGTACCTTCTTCTCCTTAGCCATGAGGCACGTGTGATGTTCATTGGGGAAGAGGGAGGACTTGTCGAAGGCGGAGGCAACTAGTCCTTCATCATCAGAGTCGGATGAAGAACAGTCGGAGTCCCATTCTTTGCTATGTGTGCCTCGCCCTTTGCCTTCCTATAGTTCTTCTTTTTCTCCTTATTCCATTTCTTTTCTTGTCCCTGGTCATTTTCATTATTGTGACATTGTTCAATAAAATGACCAGACTTACTGCACTTGAAGCAGGAGCGCTTTCCCTTTGACTTGTTCTTGTTGGGATACTCCTTGCGTCTCTTCAAGGTGGTCTTGAAACGTTTGATTACAAACGCCATTTCATCCTCATTTAGCCCGACATCCTCCACTTGTGCTACCTTGTTAGGTAGCACCTCCTTGCTGCTTGTAGCCTTGAGGGAAACGAGCTGCGGTTCGTAGACTGGAAGTGGACCATTTGCAATATCGTCCACATACCTTGCTTCCTTTACCATCATGCACCCGCTCACAAATTTTCCGAGAATTTCCTTGGGCGTCATCTTGGTGTACCTGGGGTTTTCACAGATAAGGTTCACAAGATGAGGATCAATAATAGTAAATGACCTTAGCATGAGTCGAACGACATCATGATCCATCCATCTTGTGCTCACATAACTCCAAATCTTGTTCACCAGGATCTTGAACCTATTGTATGTTTCGGTTGGCTCCTCTCCCTTTTTCATGGCGAATCTCCCAAGCTCACCTTCCACCAATTCCATTTTGGTAATCAAAGTGACATCATTTCCCTCATGGGAGATCTTGAGGGTGTCCTAAATTTGTTTGGCATTGTCCAAGCTGCTGACCTTGTCATACTCATCCCTACATAGAGATGCTAGGAAAATAGTAGTAGCTTGGGCATTTTTATGAATTTGTTCATTAATTAATACAGGATTGTCACTACTACCAAATTGCATTCCATTTTCCAAAATTTCCCAAATACTATGATGGAGAGAAAATAAATGACTACGCATTTTATGACTCCAAAAAGAATAGTCTTCTCCATCAAAGTGAGGGGTTTATCGAGAGGAATAGATAATAAATGAGCATTCGAATTATAAGGGATGCGAGCATAATCAAAAGAGTAGTTCTGATTAACCGTTTCCTTTTCGATGAAGAATCTTCGTCGTTGTCATCCCTTGGTGAAGAGGAGGCATCGCTGTCGTAGTAGATGATCTTCTTAATGCGCCTCTTCTTCTTTCCATCCTTTTTCTTGTGACTCCAGCCTGAGTCAGTGGGCTTGTCACCTTTTGGCTCATCAATATAGAGGGTCTCCTTCTCCTTGTCGTTGATCACCATCCCCTTACCTTCAGGATCCATCTCTTCAGGTGGTTAGTCCCTAAATGAAGAGTATGGCTCTGATACCAATTAAGAGCACCTAGAGGGGGGTGATTAGGTGATCCTATAAAAATCAAGACTAAACAACACAAACTTGGTTTATAAAATGTTAGTGAAGTCAAAACCAAGGTGCTATGAATAGAGCGGGAGAGAACTATTCACTTGATTGTTCCTTTAGAATGTGTATTGAACTTAGGAACAATAGCGCAAGTGATTAAGTGAGAACTCTAAGGAAGAAAGCAATCATAACAGAAAGTCGCACAAGTGACACGGTGATTTTATCCCGTGGTTCGGCCAATGCCTACTCCATGTTGTGGTGACCTCCTTCGATCAAGGATTGCACTCAATCCCTCTCAACTGATCCAAAGATCGAACTTGAGTACCACGGTTTTCTTCCTTTTCTCAAGTATTACCTTTGTGAGGAATCTCCACAAGTTTGAGCCTCTAACCCTTACAAGATTGATCACAATTAAACCACAAAGAGTAAGGGAGGGAATAGAAACACATGCAAGAACTAGAGTCATAGCAACGACATGCACACAAGTCAAGAAACGAGCACAAAACAAAACTGGAAGTCGCCTAGAGGGGGGTGGATAGGCGAAACTTGAAAATTATAACTTTACACCCTAGCTAGACCCCTTGATTAGTGGTTAGAACAAGATACACAATTATCGAAGTATAAAAACTAAGACCTTTGCTTGTAAAGAGTATTGCTAAATAATGCGGAATTGATAAATCAATACTACTAATAAGTCTATGAGAATAAAGCAAGAGGGCTTAGATAAGAAGAGCAATAACACAAATTCTTTCTTGCAAGGTGTTGCTTCACTAAATGAGAATTTAACTTAAAGCAACACCAAATAGTATTAGCAAAGAATAGTGCAAGAAAAACTTAGAAAGGGAAAGAACAAACAAATCACAAGCAATAAGCACACGAGACATGGGTGATTTGTTTTACCGAGGTTCAGCCCTCAAAGGCCTAGTCCCCGTTGAGGAGTCCACTAAGGACGGGTCTCTTTCAACCCTTTCCCTCTCTCCACCAATCACACAAGACCGGCGAGCTTTTCTTCTTCTCAAGGATCACTTAAGACCCCGCAAGGACCACCACACTCTTTGGTGTCTCTTGCTAGCTTTACAAGCCTCCAAAACTTTGGAGGAAGTTCAATGGGAGTCAAAACTCCACGCACAAATGAACGCAAGATGTAGCACACACTTTCTCTCAATGAATCTCACAAGGCACTAGAGCTAAACTCACACGAGAGGCTTTCTTTTGTTTGCTCTATCTTTTGTGGCACTTGTGTTGGTTGTAGTGGTCTAAATCTTGTGTATAGGATGGATCAATGAATATGTGTGGTTGGGAGGGCTTGAGTATGTCAACAATATGACTTGGAATGTTGCTTGGGCTCCCTCACCTTGAAGTGGCTGGTTGGGGTGGTATTTATAGCCACCAACCAATTTGTAGCCATTGGAGAAGGCTGCTGGCAATGGGAGCACCGGACAGTCCGGTGTGCCACCAGACAGTGTCCGGTGTGCCGCCACGTCATCCTCTTCGTTAGGGTTGGAGCTGGTCGACCGTTGGAGGCTTTGTCCTTATGTGGCACCGGACAGTCCGGTGCCCCTCTGACTAACTGCTCTGACTTCTGCCGCGTGTACTGTTCTGCACTGTTCACTGTCAGAGTCGACCGTTGCGCGTAGATGATCGTTGCTCCGCTGACGCACCAGACAGTCCGGTGGTACACCGGACAGTCCGGTGAATTATAGTGGAGCTGCGCCTGGTAAACCCGAAGCTGAGGAGTTTGAGCTGATTCACCCTGGTGCACCGGACACTGTCCTGTGGTGCACCGGACATTGTCTGGTGGCACACCGGACTGTCCGGTGCGTCAGACCAGGGCACACTTCGGTTTCCTTTTTGCTCCTTTCTTTTGAAGCCTAACTTGTTCTTTTTACTGGTTTGTGTTGAACCTTTGGCACCTGTAGAATGTATAATCTAGAGCAAGCTAGTTAGTCCAATTGTTTGTGTTGGGCAATTCAACCACCAAAATTAATTAGGAAAAGGTTTGACCCATTTCCCTTTCAATCTCCCCCTTTTTGGTGATTGATGCCAACACAAACCAAAGCAAACATATAAGTGCAGAATTGAACTAGTTTGCATAAGGTAAGTGTAAAGGTTACTTGGAGTTAAACCAATATTTTTCTTTTACTAGATATGCATGGTTTGCTTTTCTTCTTATTTAATATTTTGGACCACGCTTGCACCACAAGTTTTGTTTTTTCAAATCCTTTGTAAAATTCTTTTCAAAACATTTTGCAGATAGTCAAAGATACATGAATAAGATTGAAAGAAGCATTTTCAAGATTTGAAATTTTCTCCCCCTGTCCTAAATGCTTTTCCTTTGACTTAAACAAAACTCCCCCTTAATGAAATTCTCCTCTTAGTGTTCAAGAGGGTTTTACAAATTTTTGAAGATACTAGTACTTTCTCCCCCTTTTAAACACAATAAGATATACCAATTTGAAAACTTCATTTTTAAAATTCATAGGTGGTGGTGCGGTCCTTTTGCTTTGGGCTAATACTTTCTCCCCCTTTGGCATAAATCACCAAAAACAGATACTTGTGAGTGAAATATAAGCCCTTTTCACTTTCTCCCCAATGGTAAACAAATAAATATGAGTGAAGATTATACCAATGTGGAGAACAATGCGGAATACCGGCAAAGAGTGGATAATACTGATGGAGTTGAGTGGAAGCGTCGTATTTGCCAAATACTCCATTTCCCTTTGAATTCTATGACTAAGCATAAGAATACACTTGAAGACACATTAGTCATAGATATAAAGAGATGTGATCAAGAGATATATCAATTTAAGCATAATCATAGTTCCATATAACATAGATTGCTCCCCCTAAATATGTGCATGGAGAGGAATACATACTTTGGCCTTAAATGCCAATTGCACATAATTAGGTTAATGAGAACATAGCTATATCGTACAGAATGTGAAGTGCATTGTGTCATAGTATAAGTGTGATGCTCACGACAGTTTATGCACTTACGAAAGCATGTTATAAACATCTTAAGCATTTTCCCTTAAGGATTTCAAAGAGGCTTAAGGACCATCCTTCTTTGGAACAAAGGTAGCTTATCCTCGTTACAAGGCTAAGCTTTAAGCTCTTTGACAATAAAATTACTTCACCTAGTTTCAACAAAGATGCATAAATGCATGAATGAAATTTTGAGAGGTAAAACTAGGTATGAAGCAGGGATAATGCATGGACATGCTTTCTCTTCCTTTTATACAAGATATGCACAAAAAGTAGATGTTGGGGGCATGCTTCGTCGCCGAAGATCCTGTAAGAAGAAACACCTTCGGCAGATTCCCCTAAAAGCAACGCCGAAGCTACCACTCTTGAAGCTTTGGCATTATGAAATGTCTCAAGACGAAGGGTGAAACTGACTTAAAGATGAAATGATTGTTTTGTCCATGAGGGTCTATGTCATAATTGTAATCTTTTGTGAAGGGCATGATTGTAATATCTCATAGGTTGCGCCCTGTGCCTATAAATAGATGAACAGTACCCCTGTACTGTTCACGCTGACTTGGCATTTGCTTTTGCGTCACGTTTGTATTATCACTTTCTGTCAAGCCGAAGGTATAAATGTAATTCAATATTGTTCATATTCATTCATGATTATATAATAAAAATTATATATATATTATGATATCATACAATTATTCATGTTATTCCTCATGTTTCATATGCTTCGTCTTTTATACAAATATGTTATGATTATGAAGGTATGTCCTTCATAACCTTCGTCTGAAGATCATTATATCCTAAGGGAAATAATGTTTCGAAGGACGGAGGGCTTTAACATTTAATATTTTGTGTTGCCTTGTTCTTAATTCATAGCATTTGAGAACAAGTCCCCAACATTGGCGCCCACCTCCGGTGAACTCACTTCCACTATTGAGCTGATGGCTTTGTCCAACATCCAAGCTGAAGCTGCTTCGGCTACAAAGCTGGTGCTCCCAATAACAGGCGGTTCATGCTCAGAACCAGCCAACAAGAAGCAGAAGAAGGAGGCTCAGAGAAGGGTGCAGCATGTTGGGGTGCAGGGACCCTTCATCAAGTCAAAATGGTCTCACATCCCAATTACCTTCTCCCAGGAGGACCTTCAGCTCAAGGATTATCCTCATAATGATGTTATGGTCATATCTTGCGTCATCAAAGGATTTCTCGTCCACAATGTTTTGGTTGATACAGGCAGCGCGGCCGACATCATATTTGCTAAGGCCTTCAGACAGATGCAAGAGCCAGAGGACAAGATTCATGATGCTACACACCCTCTTTGTGGCTTCGGAGGAAGGCAGATTGTAGCACTTGGCAAAATCACAATGCCAGTGACCTTTGGATTTGTCCACAATACAAGGACTGAACAGGTTGTGTTTGATATTGTTGACATGGAATACCCCTACAATGCAATCATTGGTCGTGGGACACTCAACGCTTTCGAAGCAATACTTCATCTAGCATATCTATGCATGAAGATACCTTCGGAACAAAGACCTATTGCTATTCATGGCAGTCAGGAAGCTGCTAGAAAAGCTGAAGGAAACTGGACAGATTCAAAACAATCCACAACATAGATGGAAATGAGGCTTGTGAACAGTATAAGTACAGAAGAGAGAAGGCTGCCTCGGCTGATCAGCCAAAGCCTATGCTTATGTGTGAAGATATAGCAGAGCAGAAGGTATTGCTGGGTTCTCAGTTATCCGAAGTGTAGGAGAAAACCTTGATAAGGTTTTTATTTAACAACAAGGATGTGTTTGCTTGGTCAGCTAATGATCTTTGCGGTGTCAATAGAGATGTCATTGAGCATTCACTCAATGTGGATCCATCTTTCAGGCCAAGAAAACAAAGGCTTCGGAAAATGTCCAATGACAAAGCTGAAGGTGCTCGAAACGAAGTGAAGAGACTTCTTAGTGCTGGTGTTATCAGAGAGGTCAAATACCCAGAGTGGCTAGCTAACACTGTTATGGTAAAGAAGGCAAATGGTAAATGGAAAATGTGCATCGATTTTATAGATCTTAACAAGGCTTGTCCAAAGGCTGAGTTCCCATTGCCAAGAATAGATTCTCTAGTAGATGCAGCAGCTTCATCAGAGCTTATGAGTTTACTAGACTGTTACTCAGGCTACCACCAAATCTGGATGAAGAAGGAAGATGAGCCGAAGACCAGCTTCATAACCCCCAGTGGTACATATTGTTATCTTCGGATGCCTGAGGGGCTCAAGAATGCTAGAGGAAGCTTTAGTAGAATGACAGCCAAAGTCCTTCACTCTCAGATAGGCAGAAATGTGCTAACATATGTTGATGATATCATAGTAAAGAGCACGAAGCAGGAAAATCACATTGCTGATCTGCAGGAAACATTTGCTAACTTTAGGCAAGCTGGCCTGAAATTAAATCCAGAAAAATGTGTCTTCGGAGTGAAGAAGGGCAAGTTCCTTGGTTGTCTGGTTTCAACGAAGGGGATGGAAGCTAACCCAAACAAGATCGAAGCTATCCTTCGGATGGAACCGCCAAGCACAAAGAAGGGGGCTCAGCGGCTGACAGGAAGATTGGCATCTTTGAATCGATTCATATCTAGATCAGCAGAAAGAAATTTACCATTCTTTGAAGTGCTGAAGTCAGCCGAAGTCTTTCAGTGGGGTTCAGCTCAGCAGAAAGCCTCCGAAGAGCTGAAGCAATATCTGATTGATCTAACAACACTAACCCCACCTACGCCAGGGGCTCCTTTGCTGTTGTATGTGGCAGCTTTTCGCACTCTGCAGTGAGTGTGGCACTAGTACAGGAGAAGCTTGAAGGACAAATTAAAAAGCAAGTCCTAGTATACTTTATTTCCGAAGTATTAACTTTATCAAAGAAAAATTACATAGAATTGGAGAAGGTGTTGTATGCTATATTAATGGCCTCCAGGAAGCTTCAACACTATTTTCAAGCTTACCATATAATTGTTCCCTCATCACAGCCTCTGAAGGATATTATAAGGAACAGAGAAGCCACTGGAAGGGTTGGAAAGTGGGCTGTGGAGCTCAATGAATTCACCATTGACTATGTACACAGATCTTCAATTCAATCCCAGGCGCTAGCAGACTTCATCGCTGACTGGACGCCAGGGGCTCACGAAGAAGGGACAAGCAAGGATACCGAAGCTTGGACGGTGTTCTGCGATGGTTCTTGGGGAACCTTTGGTGCAGGAGCAGCTGCGGTATTAGTGGCACCGTCAAAAGTTAAAACATGTTATGCGGTCAAATTGAATTTCAGTTGTACAAATAATATTGTTGAGTACGAAGCACTTTTGTTGGGGCTTTGGAGACTAAGGGCCATGGGAATAAGAAGGGCTATTCTAAAGACCGATTCTCAAGTTATTGCTGGCCACGTGGACAAAAGCAACAAGGCACGAGATCCGAAGCTTGAAAAATATCTGGATGCAGTTCGAAGGTTGGAAGCCTCTTTCGAAGATTTTTCTGTCAAGAATATTCCAAGAGGTGAAAATGAGCATGTAGATTTGTTAGCCAAATCAACGGCCCAGGGGCTCCCTATACCTTCGGAGGTATTCTTCGAAACAATAAAGGCACCTTTGGTTGAACTTATGGAAAGAGCTATACTTAACATTTCTCCAGTACACAGTGAGGACTGGAGAACTGAAATCATATCCTTCCTCCAAGGCAACTGTCTCTCCGATGACGAAGTTTATAACAAGAGAATGGAGGCAAGGACAAGACCATATGTGATAATAGAAGGGGAATTGTATAAATATGGGGTTTGTTCCCCACTTCTCAAGTGTTTATCAAGAACCGAAGGTATTGAATTAATGAAGGAGATACATATAGGTCTGTGTGGATCTCACATTGGGTCTAGACCTCTGTTGGGAAAAGTTTTTCGACAAGGATTCTACTGGCCGAAGGCAGCTTCGGATGGAGCAGAATTAGTTCAAAAATGCGAAGGCTGCCAAAAATGTGCGAGAGACCAGAAACAACCTTCATCTCTCACTCAATTAATACAACCCATTTGGCCGTTGCAAAGGTGGGGTCTTGATTTGCTAGGTCCACTTCCACCAGCACAAGGAAATCTAAAATATGTTGTGGTGGCGGTAGAGTATTTTTCTAAGTGGATTGAGGCGAAGCCTTTGGCCTCAATAACTTCGGTTACCGTCCAGAAATTCTTCTGGCAAAACATTGTTTGTCGCTTCAGAGTGCCGAAGGCTATTACTGTAGACAACAGAACACAGTTTGATGCTGAAGCTTTCAAGGAATTCTGTGAACAGATTGGCACGAAGATTCATTTTGCATCGGTCAGGCATCCGGAGTCAAATGGACTTGTTGAAAGAGCTAATGGCATTATAATGACGGGAATAATGAAGTTAATCTTCAATTAGCCTAGAGTAAAATGGCCAGATGAATTGATCAAAGTGGTGTGGAGCCACAACACAACAATATCAAGGTCAACAGGTTTTACACCATTCGAACTATTATTTGGCGACGAAGCAATAACCCCAGAAGAAGCTAGGGCAGGGTCAATAAGAACAGTGGCTTCGGCAGAGCACGAAGCTGATTTTTCCGTGGCAAAAGATGCTATAGAAGAGATCAGTCTTGAGGCTGTGGAGAATATCAATAAATACCAAGCTGAAACAATAAAATGGCGGGATAGAAAAGTTCGGCTAAAGAACATCAAGCCAGGGCATTTGGTACTTCGGAGAGTGGCCAACCCAGACACAGTAGGCAAGCTACAACTAAAGTGGGAAGGACCTTTTCTGGTAGTATCTTCGTCAAGACCCGGTTCTTACAGATTGAAGGACATGGACGGCAACGACATTCCTAGATCTTGGAATGCGGATGAGCTTCAGCGATATTATGTCTAACTTGATGTAATCTTTTTTATATTTTTTCCTATGGCACCCTTTTCCTTTCCAAAGGGGGAGAAAGGTTTTTAATGGGGCCATAGCATGTAATTTTCCTTTTCTTATTCAGCTCTACGAGAGCAAAATCCCCCAAAAATGTAAATGTAAAAACTGAGCATGCACCATCGAGTGCAGGGAAAAAGGAAAAAACAGGGAGAAGCTCAAAAGTCGTCCCTAAGGGGATGTAGAGCACGACGAAGCTACAAAAAGCCGTTCCTAAGGGAGCGCAGCGTAAGTTTTCTGCTCCAAAGTCGTTCCCAAGGGAATGCAGAGCTTACAGCGAAAAGTCAACGCTGATACCGCCGAAATATAAGGTGAAGCGTGAAAAGTCAACGCGATACCGCCGATATAGAAGGCGAAGAAGTTCAAAAGACGTTCCTAAGGGGATGCAGAACTTACAGCGAAAAGTCAGCGCTGATACAGCGACAAATAAGCGGTGAAGCTGAAAAATAAACGGCAAAGAGACTTCGGTCATTCCTAAGGGAATGAAGGCTATGGTTGTGGCTTCAGACGTGTGTGTTTGGGCATTCATTTGCACGACACATTACATCATACATTTGCATTCATAAACATTCACATAGACATACATAGGATCATCATCATAACATACACAGGCAGATGCTTCGGCTATAAAGATAAGGCTTCGGCAAAAAGAAAAAGAAGCAGTTTCATGTTTCGTTGTGTACGAAAAGAAGGGAAGGTGTTTTTCGCCTTCGGCTCAAAAAAATATAAGTCTCGTCCACATCAAAGCAGTTCATGTTGGGGGCCTTCGTCCTCCGAAGGTCCTCAAAAACATGATTTTACAATGTTTTCCAAGTGGATTATGTGAACAGGTATTTTTGGACTCAGAACTATGAATATGAAGCACGGCCAGGACGAAGCCTGAACCAGACGAAGGACGAGCGCAGCCGAAGCTGTGCGCAGGGAAGCTTCGTCGCGACAGCAGAGGGGGGAACCGACTTAAAGATGAAAAGACTGTGTGGGCCTTGACAAATTTCCATAAGCCATTAACAAATGTAATGGACATGGATGTAATTTTACGTGGGCTGCGTCCCGCGCCTATAAATAGATGAACAGTACTCCCGTACTGTTCACGCTGACTTGGCATTGGCTTTTTCGTCACACTTGTACTTTTTACCTTCTCTCAGGACCGAAGGTACATTTGTAATTTAAAATCATTTCTATTTCTCCATGTCCATAAAATAGAAATGATTCTATGTTGATGTTTATGTTTCACGCTTTATATGAATCCTTCGGCATTGTTTATTATATTTACGAAGGTATGTATCTTATGACCTTCGTCCTAAAATCATTATTTCCCGAAGGGGCATAATGTTTCGAAGGACGAAGGACCTTAGTGTTTAACACTTTTTATGTTGCCTTGTTCTTAACTCTTAGCATTTGAGAACAAGTCCCCAACATTGGCGCCCACCTCCGGTGAACTCACTTCCACTTCGAGCTTTTTTGGACACCTTCGGAAGCTATAGACCTTCGCTATGGCGCCGAAGAAAGCTTCAGCGACTGGGGCTTCAGCACTGCAACCGCTGGACCACAACCAGGAGACCGTCTCTCTTCGGGAGGCCCGAAGCCAGAAGAGAAAGGCTGTCAGCCCGACGCTTCAGGAGGAAGAGCTAGACCAAGAAATCAGGGATATGGAGATCCTACATCAACAGGTGCAAAGGAAGAAGGAGAAGATGGCCCGGCTAGCTGAGTTGCAACGGCAGATAGACGAAGCCTCTGAGGAAGTCCGCCACCTCACCCATGATGAGCAAAACAGAAGGCCTCAGCAGAAAGACCTTCATCAGGAGGGCTTCGTCAACGAAGATGACTGGTATGACAATTTCCATCAGGGAAATTTTGTTTTCGATGATGCTTCTCCTTTGTCCGCTGAGCTGCAGGCTACACCTTGGCCTCCATCCTATAAGCCACCTCAACTTCCCATGTTCGACGGCCACTCAGACCCGAAGCAGTTCCTGATGAGCTACGAAGCAACAGTGTCTTCGTATGGGGGCAATGCTGCAGTCATGGCGAAGTCTTTCGTCATGGCCGTCAGGAATGTTGCTCAGACCTGGTATTCCTCCCTTCGACCAGGGACAATCACCTCTTGGCAGAAGCTGAAGGATATGTTGTTAACCAGCTTTCAAGGATTTCAGACGAAGCCGGTCACTGCACAAGCTTTGTTTCAGTGCACTCAGGATCATGAAGAATACCTTCAGGCATATGTCAGAAGGTTCTTGCGTTTGAGGGCACAGGCACCAACGGTGCCCAATGAAATTGTTATCGAAGCTATGATCAAGGGGCTTCGTCCTGGACCTGCAGCCCAATACTTTGCTAGGAAGCCTCCTCAGACTCTGGAGAAGCTACTCCAGAAGATGGACGAGTACATTCGTGCAGATAACGACTTTCGCCAAAGAAGGGAGGAGGCTTTCAGATTCTCTGAGATGACCAGGGGCTTCGGGGGACGATTCTATCCGAGGCATGTCAGGTCCATCCACAACGCTCAAAATGATGATAAGGGGAGTCAACAGAACAGGCCGCAGTGCTCCTCACAAGCTTCGGGGCAGCAGCAAACTTTCTTTCGGCCACCAGCTCCAAGAGGCAGAGGCGCCAGGGGCTTCGGCGGGAGATTTGGGGATCAACCAAGGAGGACATTTTGCTTATTCTGCGGTGAGAACAAGGGCCATACCACCAGGATGTGCCATGTTACCATCCAGAAACAAAAGGAGCTAGCAGAAGCTGCAGCGCGACAGGGACAGCCGAAGCAGGTCATGCATACCGCTTCGTACCATCAGCCTTACATCCCGGAGTACGTGGGCAACCACCCTGCAGCCTCCGTAGCTTCGGCAAGTCAACCTCAAGCTTCATGGCAACAGCCCCCGCCTCCACCTCCGCTGCAACAAGGCCAGCAGCCAGAGGGGAGCCAATATGTTCTGCATCAAAGGGATCTTAGAGAGCAATCCGAAGCTCGCACAGTCAACAGCACTGTGCCAGAGTCGAAGCACATTTATTGACATATCCTACCTTTGATAGCAGTCTTTTCCATTCAGTTCTATTCTCTGTAGCAAAAAACATTGATAGTTTCCATGTAATAATTTCGCTGTTTCCCATGAGGAAAATCTATTTTCTCCACAGGCTTAAGTTGATGAAGTTTTTGTGTTAATAAGGAGGACCTTCGAAGTATTAAAAATCCTTCGGAGTAACAGAAAGTCGTTCTAAGGAACGCAGAGTAAGTTCATGAAGTCACAAAAAGCCGTTCCAAAGGGAGCGCAGTGTAAGTTTTCTGCTCAAAAGTCGTTCCTAAAGGAATGCAGAGCATACAGCGAAAAGTCAACGCTGATACCGCCTAAGTAAAAGGCGAAGAAGCTCCAAAGACGTTCCTAAGGGAATGCAGAGCTTATACCGTCTAAGTAAAAGGCGAAGAAGCTCCAAAGACGTTCCTAAGGGAATGCAGAGCTTATACCGTCTAAGTAAAAGGCGAAGAAGCTCCAAAGACGTTCCTAAGGGAATGCAGAGCTTACGAATGTGTTTTGTGTGTATCTTCGGAACAGACGTCATTTGCATAACATAACATCATCACATCATTTCGCATAGCATAAGCATCATACATCATGTTGCATACGGCAAAAGAAGGGCACACAGTATTAACCTTCGAAAGAATGATTTGAGAAAGTGCAAATTGTGCAAAGTCACGAGGGAATATAATGATAATCTTCGGAAAATAGCTTCGGAGGCTGTTTTTACGAAGCATGGATGAGCTTCATCAGAGCAATATCAGAATTGTTTAGCTTCGGAGAATGCTTTCACAAAGCATGGATGTGTCTTATCAGAACAGTTTTAACGGAGAATGTTTTCTTCACGAAGCATGAAAAGAAGGGAAGGTGTTTTTTCGCCGAAGGCTCAAAAATGGTATGTATGTAGAGTTTCATGCATCGTAAAGAATTGAATAATGGAAAGAAACTTGTATATTACATTCAAATGTACAAAATGTTACATAGATCACAATTTAACTGTTTTTCTGAATAGCATCTAGTCTTCTCTCAATACCGCTTCGGCGACTTCATTTAGAAGTTGATCAACAACTTTGTCCATGATAGCTTCGGCCATTTGTTTAATTTCATCATCCCCTTTTGTGTGGGGATCGACAGTCGATTCAGCAGCTTCTGAGGCAAGAGAACATTTCTTCATTATTATTACAAATCGTGAACAAAGTCTGAAATAAAAATTACAACACAATAAGAACGGCTAATTAATACCTAATTGCCTTTCGGGCTCTGTACTTCTTTCGGCAGCCTCTGCCACTTTCCTAGCATCATGGATGCCTTTTTCGCTCCTTTGGATGATTTCTTGCGCCATTCCTCGGCCGCCGTCGTTCCAGATATCAGTAAAAAATTTGCCACCAACAACGCTTGCTTCGGCCGAGGGGTCCTTGATGTCTTCGGAAGATAAGGCAGCTTCGGACTGAGCTAAAAATTTTACATGACCGCAACCTTTCTTCTCTAAGACAGAGGCAATTCCTCTGGCGCCCGAAAAAGCGCAGATGTCGCCACGACTGCTCAGGATCTCCTCGAAGGCCTCTGCTTCGTGACTAATCCATTCCAGTGGACCTTCGGGATTACCTCGAGAGAAATTCTCTTCGCTGGAAAAGGCGCCCACGCTAGCGAAGCTGCTTTTAATTTTATTTACGCATTCTACAGATTTAACATAGCATTTTCTTTGAGAGGCACGAAGCTCCTTAACCCTTAACTCCAACTTATCCACCATATGATCACTAAGTTCTCGTTTTGTTTCCTCAAGCACACGTTCTTCTTTCGCCCGGGCTAGTTGTTTCTGAAGATCTTTGATCTCGTGTTTCTGAGCTTCGGCCTGAATCTTTGCAGCAGCTTCGTCCTTTTTTATCTTGTCTACTAGAGTAACCAGAATTTTGTCTTTTTCTAGAGCTTCGTTCCTCAGCTTTATAACTTCGGAGCGTAAATTGTTGAACGCAATCTCATAGCTTTCATCTTCGGCGCTTTTTTGGGCTCTTAATGCGTTGCTTAGAATTAAGCCCTGTACGAAAAAGAATCCATATAAGAATATAGGAATGAATTACGTATTAAAAAAGTTTTTTCAAACGCTTAATTCCCAAACCTTTAGGCTATTGTATGCAAGACTGTCTGCGAGATCCTCTTTCGTCATGGCGCTTAATCCAGCTTTGAGCTTCGGGAAGCCTATACTCCTGACCATCTCTCGGCAGACAGATAGTTCTTTATTGTCTGGGAGGCAATACAGGAAATCATCTTCGTTTGTCCCATTAAATATTACTGCCCCCTTCGGATACTTCAACTCTTTCGCATAGTGATTCGCTTCATAGATCTCTTCTTCAGACAGTTTCTTCCCCGAAGCATGTCGCACGGTGTAATCGTATACGCTGGAGGGAGTTTCGGGGATGGCAGTGTCAATTTCTTCAACTAAAACTGGTTCTGATATTTTTATTGCTTCGGCTTCCAAAGGTTGCTCCTTGTAGGGCTCTGAACGCCCAGCTTCAGCTTCGGCCTGTTGCGTCGAAGCTTCAGTAGAAGCTTCAGCAACTTCAGCACTCTTTTTTGGAGTTGTGCTTGAAGACTTAATTGTCTCCAAGACATCTAGTACGTTTACCATTCTTTTCCTTTTTGGGGTCACCGATGGCCCCTTTTGGTTTTTTATTACTTCGACATTTACCGAAGGACTTAAGATTTCAGACATTTTTGGCTCGTCAATCTTCGGCTTTTCTACTACTGAAGGCGCTTCAGTCTTCTCTTCCTTCTTCGGCACTGGAGCTGGTTCTGTAGCTTCAGAGGCCAAAGAAGCTTCGCCAATGAATTCTGGCACTGTGGCCGGCTCAATAAAGCGTGTCCGATGGGTGAGCACCTTCATCTTTTTTCTTTGAGGCGCTGGCTCACTAGGGGCACTTGTAGTAGCTTCTGTCGCAGGAGAAGTATTTTTCCTTTTGCGACCCAATATTGGATAATGATAGTCAGGGTAGATGAACCCGACCGCGTCAAACACACGGTTGAGCCTTTTCTTCTTTCGGCCTCCGAAGGCTGCTGATAATGCGGTGTTTTCAGCCTTCGAATATGTGCCAAGCAGTTCGTCACTTAATGTCTCAATACTTCTCAACCAGTCATCATCAGGTTCAACAAATTTATCTGCATACTTGAATGTGTATTTTAGTCTAACTAGTCCGCCTTCGTCGGACTCTTTAATGGTTTCCTTCGGCATTTCCCACTTTTCTGCAAGTGGCCATATCCTGAAGGCAATGTGCTCTTGGACCAAGTCCCTTGTTCCAATGAAGGAGCAGACTACGCCGAAGGCTCTTTGGCACTCCTCGGCTGCTTCGTCCATTTCAACCTTCGGCCTTCGTAGTCCGAAGCGTTGCCAGATGGGGCACATAATAATACTTTTAACATTTTCTTGCGCTGTTAAGTCATTCTTCACATAAAACCACTCTGTCATCCAGGCTCCGGGCCACCTCTTCCGAAAGGTCGGCACAGGGCAGCTTGACCCGGAGCGGGCACCGAAGCTGTAACACCCAAAATTATTGTGATATTGTTCTTTTCCCCACGGCTTCGTCTCATATAACAGTTCATGAATGTTGCAAAAACTTTTAGCATTTGGTTTTAAACCTTGACTTTTTGCAGCCCAGACAAATATCCCCATTCTTATGATAGCTTCGGGAATAAGTTGATGAATGTAGACTTGAAATGTTTTCAGTACCTCGACAACAAAGTTGCTCAGGGGGAATCGAAGCCCAGCCTTGAGAAAGCTTCGGAAAATCACAACTTCATCTTCTTCGGGGGTGGGAGAAGTCTTTTCTCCAGCGTCAGCCCTCACAATAGATATATCTCGAAAATACCGCCCCCTCATATTATCAATATGGCTCTGCTTGATAGTGGTTTTCCCGAAAACCGTGTGACTTGGCCGCCATGGACGATCTTCGGCCTCTTCTCCACCACTCTCTACATCATAGCTGTCGCTGTCACCAGTATCTTCGGACAGACCTTCGAGAATCTCCTTGGTGATTTTCTCTGTATTGGTCTCTGCCATCGCTATCAGGAACCCCAGATTCTTCTCCTCCTCGAGACTCAGCTTCGTCTCAGCAGGGATCTTCTTGCCTTCAGACATCTTCGGAAACGCTAAAAAATTGTTCCCGAGGCCGAAGCTCCAAAATCAAAAAGACCAGCAAATCTTAGTGCACAAGAGCTAAAAATTTTAGTGGGCCGAAGCAGAAGGCAAGTGTGCGTACCAAATGAGTTTGCGGTGCGATCTTATTTATACGCCCAGGGCGTTAAAAATTTAAAGGCCCGCCTGTCAGTGAATGTTGCTATTCTAGCAAAGGGAAGGTGTTTTTTCGGACCTTCGGCTCAAGGCCTTCGTCCATATCGCAATCTGAATTTATTATTAACAAATTAATATTGCGAGGGGCTACTGTTGGGGGCCTTCGTCCTCCGAAGGTCCTCAAAAACATGATTTGACAATGTTTTCCAAGTGGATTATGTGAACAGGTATTTTTGGACTCAGAACTATGAATATGAAGCACGGCCAGGACGAAGCCTGAACCAGACGAAGGACGAGCGCAGCCGAAGCTGTGCGCAGGGAAGCTTCGTCGCGACAGCAGAGGGGGGAACCGACTTAAAGATGAAAAGACTGTGTGGGCCTTGACAAATTTCCATAAGCCATTAACAAATGTAATGGACATGGATGTAATTTTACGTGGGCTGCGTCCCGCGCCTATAAATAGATGAACAGTACTCCCGTACTGTTCACGCTGACTTGGCATTGGCTTTTTCGTCACACTTGTACTTTTTACCTTCTCTCAGGACCGAAGGTACATTTGTAATTTAAAATCATTTCTATTTCTCCATGTCCATAAAATAGAAATGATTCTATGTTGATGTTTATGTTTCACGCTTTATATGAATCCTTCGGCATTGTTTATTATATTTACGACGGTATGTATCTTATGACCTTCGTCCTAAAATCATTATATCCCGAAGGGGCATAATGTTTCGAAGGACGAAGGACCTTAGTGTTTAACACTTTTTATGTTGCCTTGTTCTTAACTCTTAGCATTTGAGAACAAGTCCCCAACAGTTCATACATGAACGAAGAGGTAAAGTTATATTACAAGGTATGCACAAATTCATAGAGTATCTGATTCCTAAAATTACAATACTTTTTTACAACAATATTACTAGATTTTCTATAGAATTTTTTCAGCAAATTCTTCAATTTTGATATCATTAAGCTTCGGATCATCTAAGCTTCAGATCATCGGTCAAGCTTCGGCTCTTTGTTCCTCAGCCTCATCATCCTGTACATATTAAGACGATATGAGGCAAGTGCAAGGTTCAAGGCGAAGGTAAGGTAACAGACTAGTTTTTTACCGGTTTAATATGGCTTCAAGCTTCGTCGCCAGCCATTTTTCGCCCGCCATCTATCCAAATTTGAGTTATGAACCTGTTTCCTATACTTCGAGCTAGGCTAGGGATATCAATTAAATCCACCGGTGACAAGCTAAAATTGGGTCTGTTGACAATTTTCCGTGTGTATAGCCAGATTTCATGAAGGCGACAATTGTGCCTCGAGAAGCTAGCAGAGCGCATAAATCAGCGTGTCCACCTATAACTTCGTCGAGAGCATCAACTTCACCCTCAATGTGTTCCAAAGTTTCTGGCATTTTTTCAACCGAAGGACTAAATTTCTCAGTGCTTGCTCCAACCGAGTTGAACACCTGCTTCAGCCGCTGTAGGCATCGGTTGCCGAAGTTTAAGCATTTTTCCTGAAGATCCTTCAGTGATTTTTGCAAATTTGAACTCTTCTCAACTTCAACTTTGAGTCTGGCTTCAAAATTTTTCTTTTCTAAGGAAAGTTCATTCTTCAATTTAGCAATTTCAGCCTGGGCTTCTGCCAGTGAACCTTCCATAGCTTGGAGTACGAAGTCTTTTTTCACTAAAACAGCTTCGTAATCTTTAATTTTCTTTTCTAGATCTGCAATTATAGCTTCGTTCTTCTTTTCCTCGAGGTCTTGTTGCATCCTCAGGACTTTGCTTAGTAGTAAACTCTGCAAAAAACAACCTTCATCAGAAAACATCTTTATATATTAAAAAAAATAATTTTTTTAGAATTTTACCTTAAAGTTAGCATAAAACAGACTACCGGCGATATGCTGTCGCTGGTACCTGCAAAGGTCTGCCTCGATCTTCGGAAGGCCAACACTCTTTGATAGAGTGCTGACGACCTTCGCCCCGGTCCGGTCCCAAAGACATCCTAACCTCCCTTCGTTAACTCCGCCAAAAAGCAGAGCCCCCGGTTTGTATCCACAAGATATAGCATATTCCTTCAGTTCTCCTTTTTCAGCTTCTGATAATTCTTGCCCAAGTATATCTTGAAAATTGAATTATTCTTCTTTCGATGTATCTTCGGCTTTACCCTTTCCTTTTCCAGCGACTATGGTATCTTCTTCTGCGGCCGCTTCCAGAAGCATGGCATCAATTTCACCAAGTGCGGCTTCTAGATCCATATTTTCAATGGTTTCAGCTTCGGCACCTTCAGCTTTGGTGGCGGCAGCTTCGGCAGCACCAATGCTCTCAATAGGTGGTATCTTTGACGCCGATGCCCACGGCAGTGTCTGCTGGATGATTTCGGCCACTTGAATAATCCTACGTTTCTTCGGCTCAGCAGGCTTCTCCGCTGCCAAAGGATCTTTCTCTTTCTGAAAAAGCTTTGTCAGATGCGGCCCTAGTGGACTTAGCTTGATAGGCAAGGATTCAGTCATTACCTTTAAAATTTCTTCCACATCGGCCGCAGGAGGTGTCGCAGGAGCTTCTTCCCCTATATCAGCTATTTTTTGTTTCGGAGCCGTAGCTTTCCTTTTCTTTGGAGCAGCTATCTTCGGCTCAGGGCTTAATTTTCTTTTCTTCAAAATTTCTTCGTCCTTTTTCACCAATTTAGCAGTTTCCCTATCAAGGACGCTAGCAACTCTTTTTCTTTTTTGCCCTTCGGCACCTCTGTCCAGTCGTTCATAGTCAGGATAATCAAAATTTAAGGCATCCATCACTTGGTTCAATCTTCGCTTCAGACGAGTGCCGAAGGCCACAATCATTAACTGATCTTCTTTTTTAGAGTAGTTGCCTAGGATCTCGTTGCACATAACTTCGATCGTGTCCAACCACTCCTGGCAAGGTTCTTTATAATGTTTCTTGAATTTATAATAATAAGGAAGCCGAACAAGCTCTTTCTTCTTTTTTTCCTCTTTTAGCTTTGGTATGTCCCATTCCTTCAAAGTTGGAAATACTCTAAAGGCTAAGAATTCTTGCACCAGATCTCTAGTGCCAATATGCTCTGCAATAACCCGAAATTCGCCCAGTGCAATTTGGCATGGACTATCTGGTTTCATGTCGCATTGGGGCCTAGTTTCTCCGAAGATTAAACTCAAAGGGCTTTGAACCGGCTTCTCCTTCTTCTCATCCACTTTAATATAAAACCATTCAGTCTTCCAGCCAGCTGGCCATTTGGTACGATAGCTAATAACTGGATATTTCACATCTTTGCGATAAGCAAAATTATAGCAGCCGAAGTTATCATGCAGCCCATCTTCTCTAGCTTTGGTCTGATAATGAAGCTCGTGTGCCCGGCAAAAGCCTTCGGCAAGCGGTTCTGCCCCCTGGCTCCGGAGAGCCCAAATGTAGATACTAAGCGTAACAATGGCGTTAGGAGTTAGCTGGTGAAGATAAATCCCAAATCTCTCCAAAACATCTGCAATCATATCATGTAAAGGAAATCTCAATCCTGCTTTAAAAAAGCTTCTAAATACCACCACCTCATCTTTTTCCGGCTTCGGGGTAATTTCCTCTCCGCCGAAACGAATCAGCTTCTTTTTGGCTTCACTAAAATAGCCAAGCTTCAACATCTTAGGCACATCACCTTCAGTAATAGTAGACTTCCCAAACTCTAGGTGACTCAGTTTAGATAGCGTGGCACCGTACTCATCTTCATATTCTTCCTCTCCAGCATCAACCTGCTCAGCTTCGGCAGCAGGTACACCTTCAACGGAAGTTTCCTCCGGTACCACCAGCCCTGACCGCTTCATCACTTTAGAAATGGGAGCGGTCTCAGCAGCTTCGGCTTCATCTCCCTCGCGACCAACCCTAGCAGTGGAGCGTACTCTCGCCATTTGATGATGAATTCCTTACAATTTTTGGAAGTTGGTGACTTTTTTGGTTTCCTCGAAGCTCTTCCTCTTGTGACGAAGCAGGAGCAAAAGCGATGCTTCGTTTGCGTGCGATGAACAAGCTTCGGCTATGTTTAATTTTTTGGCAGCAAAACAGTGCAATAGCAATGAATGTTGTGGTAACTTCACACCTACCTGTCTGTTTATATAATGCCGTAGGTGGGAAGGTGAATCGACAAGTCTTTCGCACCGAACGAACAGTCGCCCGCACCCACTGAATGGTGGGCCACAGAACCTGAGAAGGTGAATTGCCAGGACGCGTGAACCCGTTGCATGGTGGGATTGTTTCGCGCTTGGAGAATTTTTATCGTTTCTCATCAACGAGCTCAGGGAAGGTGTTTTTCGGACCTTCGGCTTCCCGAAGCCTAAGAGACTTTTTCACGGATCAAGCTCGTTATGAAAAATGATCTAGCACAGCGAAGGGGCTACTGTTGGGGGCATGCTTCGTCGCCGAAGATCCTGTAAGAAGAAACACCTTCGGCAGATTTCCCTAAAAGCAACGCCGAAGCTACCACTCATGAAGCTTCGGCATTATGAAATGTCTCAAGACGAAGGGTGAAACTGACTTAAAGATGAAATGACTGTTTTGTCCATGAGGGTCTATGTCATAATTGTAATCTTTTGTGAAGGGCATGATTGTAATATCTCACAGGTTGCGCCCTGTGCCTATAAATAGATGAACAGTACCCCTATACTGTTCATGCTGACTTGGCATTTGCTTTTGCGTCACACTTGTATCATCACTTTCTGTCAAGCCGAAGGTATAAATGTATTTCAATATTGTTCATATTCATTCATGATTATATAATAAAAATTATATATATATATATATATATTATGATATCATACAATTATTCATGTTATTCCTCATGTTTCATATGCTTCGTCTTTTATACAAATATGTTATGATTATGAAGGTATGTCCTTCATAACCTTCGTCTGAAGATCATTATATCCTAAGGGAAATAATGTTTCGAAGGACGGAGGGCTTTAACGTTTAATATTTTGTGTTGCCTTGTTCTTAATTCATAGCATTTGAGAACAAGTCCCCAACAATAGAGAAAGGAAGATTTAGGTACATGTGTGAATGGAAGTAGTTTTACCGTTTTGTACCTTCTCATAGAGACGCTCTCTTCATTGTGCTTTGTCCTTAGTCTTAGTTGCTTAAGACCTATATTCAAGACAATGTATGGAAATATTTTGCACAATAGAGAGTTCTACAACTAGTGATCCTTCTCCAGGTCATTGTTAGCATGTATCAAATGGATCACAATTGCATAAATGTATCATGAATTCTCCTTTTAACTTAGTGCATATCAAGAGAGATAACGATTGATAGTATATGCGGCACTAAGAAACATAAGTGTTAATTGAAGTTATTCAATGATCAAACAAATAACTGACGTGACCAAAAGAACAACATATGCATTAGATAAGCTTAAAAATAGGAGAATCCAGTAAATATGCTACTTTAGCAATGAAAGCAACAATCCTTGATATGTAGTAGCATACTTCATGAGAAACTTATTCTCATGCAAGAGACTATATGAGATTACTAAGATAAACCGATAGTCTCAACATAATCAAGATATAGAAAGAGGCTCCCCCTCAAGATATGCATCAAGTGTTTGTATGAATTGAATGTATGTATTTACTTTAAAGACAGATAGGGAGAAGCATTATACATCTTTGATCAAGGCTCATAAAATTTGCAATAAACAACTTAAGCCTGGTATTCTTCACTATGAAAGGATTTAGAATACTCACAACCTCACCATTGATTGTTTTGAAGATCTTATTGTCCAAGTAGGTGTTGTTGTACTTGATGTCTTCTCTTTCATGTGAGTGTCCTCCCTTTGTAGTTGTTTCTTTTTTCTTTCAAACTTATTGAAAATACTCAAGAAAGATGTTAATAGCACAAGGGAGTATATGATGAAGGATGATTTCTTTAGTTAAGAAATATAAACAATTCAGCATTCATAAGTTACATAGACATGAAGTAATATCCTTAACATTAGTGCATTTCATTGACAAAGAGGAATATGCACCTTTTAAACATTTTGATCAATCATTGGAATTTTACTTCTTCATATTAAATTTAGTAATCATTACTTAGAAGCAAATCAATATGAGAACATATATATAGCAAAGGCATGAATTGGATTCTAATGGACAAGTGCATTTTTGAAAATGAGATTGAATGCACATCTAGTTAATTTAAGTCCAATAAAGAATCTATTCCTCACATGGATAGAATATGATAATTTAGAGTAGATAACCAATGATGGGAAAAAGAGTTCCCATACCTTTGCTTTTACCTTTCTTCCTTTGGGTGAAGAGCAACCCTTGAGGCTCATGCACTTTCTCTTTTGTAGATTTCCATAAGTAAGCTCAAGAGATACGTTGTTAGTAACACAAGCACTAGTTTCCATTTTTGTAATCATTTTTGATAAGGAATGAAGAGATAGATTACTAAAACATGGAAACTTCATAGCGTGAACTAAATTATCCATAGATGATGTTATGCTCAATTTTAACTCATAAAACAAGCATAAATAATCTCTTAAGATTATAGGAATAAATCTAATTCATGATATGGAGAGCGATAAATGTGAAAGAATCATATCCAATTTAAGCAAGTAGAAACACATCATAAATCATTGGATTGATTCTTCTTTTCATGTTAGATTACGCATTTCCAAAAAGAAACTTATTCTCTACAAGTGAGACTACTTGGGTTACTTGGATAAAATCATTAGTCTCACTATTTTAGTTATAGAGAGAGTTTTCCTTTCATAAGTGTCCTAAGGATTTGAATTCCTTACATGACACCTTATTCTTTTAAGAACATGAAATATCTCTCTATATCTAGAAGCATGGCAATAATAGAATGACTAGCAAAAGACATGCCATGAGGAACTTACAATAACTAAAAGCATGTAGATTGCCAAAGTATAGAAATGATGAATATGCAATCTACCATATGAGAGGAATTTCTTCAAAGAATGGTGACATAATTTAAAGATATTTGAAGTGCCTCATTTTCTATGCGACTACACAAGACACATGAGAAATAGTAATTTAAGATACTTGCACTTAAAAGCATAAATGTTACCATCCTTCGGCTTTCGTCCATGTTGTAGGCCTTGATTTTTCCGCACAAGATAATTCTTTATTTCCTACAACATCAATATCTTCCCCGAGATGATATGAGTTTTAGACATAATAATTCAAAAACAACTTTGGGTCAATCTTGGATATATAGATCATTGAAGATTGATAGCTTGAGTTAATAAGAAATGAATTGATTTTCTCAAGCACCCCAAAGCTTCATATCATCTCCTTCTCCTGCAAAGCTTGTCAAGCATATTTTGGTACCCATATGTTGATGGGTCCATCAAGGTTAGTCAACAAAGATCTAGGAACCTAAACGTCCTTTGTGCTAGCACTAGGTAAACTCAATACCTTTCTAGCACAAGTTGCAATTTTGGGTTGCCTAGTTACAAGAGAATTAATTGACAAGATAGGAGTGGAAGTGTTACCAATGGGACAATCTTTGCATTGATGTTCCTTCTTTCGTCATATGTAGCATAGGCGATCTTCAAGTCTTGAAGATTTCTTCTTTCCTTGTTTCTTGCTTGCTACATGGTTAGTGAATATTTTCTTTTCTAACATTATGCCTTTTTGTTTTAAATGGGGACAAGATCTAAATAAGTGTCCCTTCTTTGAGCATTTAAAACAAGTTTTATCATCCTTATTAATAATCAAGTCATTTTTAATATAGGGACATGACCTAATAGAGTGCCCCTTTTCAAAGCATTCACTACACTTCTTACTTCTCTTAGTGTGAAGTGTGACTTGATTATTATCTTGGATGTTACCTTTTATGGAGGCGTGGTTGAGGCTTTTGTAGGAGGTATTGATTTTCTTCTTTTATTCCTTCCTCTTGACACTCCTCAAGTCCTTGACATTTTCTTCAAGGGATTTAGTGCATGCCACGGTTGTTCCCGTCTCAAGCTTCTTCACCATGTGATCACGGTTATCTTGAGAAGGTTGAGCAATGCACTTCCCTTTTAGTTGTGTCAAGCTCATTTTTAGCCTCTCATTTTCTTCTTTGAGCTTTTGATATGTATCATCGTTTGTTCCTGTAAATTCTAGCTCAAAGGAAGATTTGCTTGTTGACGGACAACAAGCATTAGCACATGGTAATGTAGTCTCAATTTGAATACATCTGCATGAGTGAGGTTGTTGGGATTTTAAGTTTTCTATCACAACCTCATGAGCAATATTTATTATGATATGATCATCTATAAGATTTTCATGAGAACATTGAAGCATATCATATTTTTCTTGAAAAGCTAGATTTTCATCTTTTAGCTTTTCTACTTGGTCCTTAAGCAAGGCATTCCTATTTACTAATTGAGCGATACAATGTAAAGTGTTATCTTGCTCAATTGAAATAGTTTTATACCTTTGGACCAAATCAACATGAGAGCACTTTAGCTCCTCATGTTCTTTAGTCAACTCGTCAAAGTGTAGCATTTTCATGGAGAGAACATTTTCTAGCCTTTGACGAGCTTCGCTTTGCTCTCTCGCTCTTTCTAGAAGTTTGAGCATGACTGCTTTATCTTCTTGGCTTAGGCGAGCGTAGAGTTGCATGAAGCTTCTTTCTTCCTCCTCATCCTCATTTGTGCCTCCGCTATCATTTTCATTAGCCACACAACATATGTGGGAATCGAAATGGGAAGACAAACCTTTTGGAGAGGTGGATTCATCGTTTGGTCTCCATCGTTCATTTTCTTCTTCTTCCTTCAAAGGGTTAGTTTCACAAGAACTAAAGGAAGTAGAAGCACAAAATGAACTATCATGTTTGGACTCATCAAATTTGATTTTAATTCTAGTCCAAATATCATGCGCATCAAGAATATTTTCATAATAATTCTTTATGAAGGCATGATAATCTTCCTTGCTAAGAGAATTAACTAAGATGTCAAAAGATAGGTAGTTTAAGCGTATACATACTTGATCCTCTTCGGAAGTATTTTTCTTATCATAATTAGGAGGTATAATACTCTTGTATAAGATTTGTTCTAATCGAGAATCTACGGTTCTAAAAGCCGTTATCACACTAGTAGACCATGACACATAGTTAGAACAATCCGAAAGCAATATTTCAAGAGTTACCTCCTTCCAAGTTGACTTCTTGTTCTTTTGGGATCTTCCTCAAGCCATCACTTCGAGTTGTTAGACTCAATATGAAGTGCCTAGTTCTGAAACCAATTGAAAGTCGCCTAGAGGGGGTGGATAGGTGAAACCTGAAAATTATAACTTTACACCCCAGCTAGACCCCTTGATTAGTGGTTAGAACAAGATACACAATTATCGGAGTATAAAAACTAAGACCTTTGCTTGTAAAGAGTATTGCTAAATAATGCGGAATTGATAAATCAATACTACTAATAAATCTATGAGAATAAAGCAAGAGGGCTTAGATAAGAAGAGCAATAACACAAATTCTTTCTTACAAGGTGTTGCTTCACTAAATGAGAATTTAACTTAAAGCAACACCAAATAGTATTAGCAAAGAATAGTGCAAAAAAAACTTAGAAAGGGAAAGAACAAACAAATCAAAAGCAATAAGCACACGAGACATGGGTGATTTGTTTTACCGAGGTTCGGCCCTCGAAGGCCTAGTCCCCGTTGAGGAGTCCACTAAGGACGGGTCTCTTTCAACCCTTTCCCTCTCTCCACCGATCACACAAGACCGGCGAGTTTTTCTTCTTCTCAAGGATCACTTAAGGCCCCGCAAGGACCACCACACTCTTTGGTGTCTCTTGCTAGCTTTACAAGCCTCCAAAACTTTGGAGGAAGTTCAATGGGAGTCAAAACTCCACGCACAAATGAACGCAAGATTTAGCACACACTTTCTCTCAATGAATCTCACAAGGCACTAGAGCTAAACTCACACGAGAGGCTTTCTTTTGTTTGCTCTCTCTTTTGTGGCACTTGTGTTGGTTGTAGTGGTCTAAATCTTGTGTATAGGATGGATCAATGAATATGTGTGGTTGGAAGGGCTTAAGTATGTCAACAATATGACTTGGAATGTTGCTTGGGCTCCCTCACCTTGAAGTGGCCGGTTGGGGTGGTATTTATAGCCACCAACCAATTTGTAGCCGTTGGAGAAGGCTGCTGGCGATGGGCGCAACGGACAGTCCGGTGCGCCACCGGACAGTGTCCGGTGTGCCGCCACGTCATCCTCTTCGTTAGGGTTGGAGCTAGTCGACCGTTGGAGGCTTTGTCCTTATGTGGCACCGGATAGTCCGGTGCGACACCGGACACTCCGGTGCCCCTCTGACCAACTGCTCTGACTTCTGCCGCGTGTACTGTTCTGCACTGTTCACTGTCAGAATCGACCGTTGTGCGCAGATGACCGTTGCTCCACTAACGCACCGGACAGTCCGGTGGTACACCGGACAGTCCGATGAATTATTGTGGAGCTGCGCCTGGGAAACCCAAAGTTGAGGAGTTTGAGCTGATTCACCCTGGTGCACCGGACACTGTCCTGTGGTGCACCGGACACTGTCCGGTGCGTCAGACCAGGGCACACTTCGGTTTCCTTTTTGCTCCTTTCTTTTGAAGCCTAACTTGTTCTTTTTACTGGTTTGTGTTGAACCTCTGTAGAATGTATAATCTAGAGCAAACTAGTTAGTCCAATTGTTTGTGTTGGGCAATTCAACCACCAAAATTAATTAGGAAAATGTTTGACCCTATTTCCCTTTCAACAACGCATCAAGTTCACAACTCAAACAAGTGCTCAAATCTCAAACACAATGAATCGAATGTGTGCTTGCGGAGTCTAGGTGTCTTAGGATGTTCAATGAAGATTTGGTGTACTGTTCTATGCGCCAAGGGGTCCCTTTTATAGCCCCAAGGCAGCTAGGAGCCATTGGAGCTCCATTTGGAAGGCCATTGTTGCCTTCTGTCCGTGGGCGCACCGGACAGTCCGGTGCACCACCGAACAGTGAACAATGCGCGATTTCCTTCCCTTTTTAGCAAAGCTGACCGTTGCAACCATGACCCCCTTGGCACATCGGGCAGTCCGGTGGCACACCAGACAGTCTGGTGTGGCTTGGTGACCATTGGCGAAGTCCATGCGTCGCCCTCTGATTTCGCTGTCGACCATTGGCGGGGGCCTGGTTGCCACCCCAGACAGTCCGGTGCATAACAGATAGTCTGGTGAATTATAGTCGTGACTCCCCCAACTTTTCCCGAGAGTAGCGAGTTCGTCGAGCACGCCAGCCTGGGCACCGGACACTGTCCACCGGACAGTCCGTTGCAATCGCAGGCTGGTGCAAGTTTGGCTGGGTGAAGCCAAACTTCTCCAATCCAATTTTATTTGATTTGACAAGGTTCCTAGCACTTAGAGGAATATGTTAGTATCAAAAATAATTCAATAAGGCTAGAGTCATACCTTGATTCTTGATTTGCATCTGTTTAGCACTTAGCGCAAATCAACCAAAACAATATGTGTTGGGCATCTAATCACAAAAACATTTATAGAAATGGCCCAACGGCACATTTCCCTTTCAGTTAGCCTTAAATTTCTGGAGTAGAGGAGCATGAGTTCGAGTGCTCACGCACCATGTGCCCACATTAGGTTTTTAATAGAATAACCCTAAACCATAAAACCCTATATATATATATATTGTTTATTACGAGCCCTATGCTTCCAATAACTAGCCCAGGTCAGACGGTGTAATCCGGTCGAGCTGGATCAGGTCTGGACGTCTATAAAAGAAGACACAGAGTGCTACGGTTTAGTTTTTCATGCCCCATCCCGATTCAATAATGACGACATCCACCTAGGCGCGTCCGACGGTGGTGGTTGCCCAAGAGCGCACGCAGTGGCGGACCCCCGACCGGTGGCTGCGGTGGCCTCGGCTCCCCGACCTGGACGCGCGGTGGCGGCAGTTCCTCGATCCGTAGTAGTGGCGGTGGTTCCTAGGTCATTGGCCACGGCTGCTTGATCTAGAGGGCGAGCGATGGCGGGCCCCTGTGCGGGCAAGCGGTGGCGTCCCTGGGGCCCCGAGGCGGTGGCACTCTCAAGGCGGGCGAGCAAGCGATGCCTCCCGACGTGGGAGTAGCGACAGCGCCGAACGAGGCGTGAGGTTCAAGCGGCGTCATGGAAGGCGCGAGGTGCGCGCAGCAATGATCACGCATGACATCCTCCGATCCGACGTAGTTCAGGTGGCCCGAGTGACAACCTCCATCTGTGCTTGTGTCATCGACGACGTCCTCCAGCGACTACCTCCTATAATTTATGTTATCTTTCGATTATTTTTTTATGCCTACCACATGCACTATTTACACTAAAAACTGTACAATTTTATGCTTGAACACAAAGTTCGTATATCAGTTTATTACATGCATATTTTTTGCATGCACATTGTAAAGACAATTCCTTGATTTATGTTGTTCGTAATTACCATAAAAATTCAAATCATTTATGTTCGTAAATACCAGACTTTTACGTCCGCCATAAAACTGTCCCTAATTCCCGCCTGTTCGTAATTACCATAAAAAATAAAATCAAATCACTTATGTTTGTAACTGCCAGATTTTTACGTCTGTCATAAAATTGTCCCTATTTTCCGCTAACGTTCTTAATTGGACCGATATTTGGTTTTTTATCAATTATGCTACACGGTGTAAGTATTTATGCGACGTTGTATAAGAATTTATGCTCTGTGTGACTCATGCATCCAATTTTTTGCGCGCGTGCAGTGGAAAAATATAATCCAAAATTTATGGATATGTACAAAAAAGAAACCGCATGCATGTGACTCCCATGTTTTTCGAATATCCCATAAAAATAGGATCGTAAATACAACTCACTAGAGCTATCAACCTCTCATATTGACTCAGTATTTTATGCGGGCACGGATATAACATTTTCATACATGCGAGAAAAAAATCCGTCAGATTGAGAATCAAACCAGCACCCATACCCACATGTACAAACTCATACCCAAACTCGGACCCTATAGGATTTTTACCCGCGGGGCACGTGTGGCAGAACCTCCCAAGTTATTGAGTCCACATGCACCTGCCCTTGTCTCAAAGACCTCAGACAGCTATGCATGTGCACCAGATAACTTAACAGGATCCGTCCGAGTGTCCCAAGGACCCCGGATAAACCACTTACAACCAGGACCGCAAGATTAAGTAAACACAAATCACACACTAACATTTTTGCAATGGAAATCTTATTACCAAATTCTACAAGTTATATCAAGTTTACCAAGTACATGATCGGAGTGATTACAAAAGTGATTCAAAGAAATAACATTGAACTGTTATAAATTATTTATAGTTTTGAAATATATGCTAGCTCAATGACAATCCTCAATAAGAAGTATAGAAGGGTTACTTTAACCTATAAGAAGGTCGTGCCCACCAGCGCTTAACACCATCCATAGCAGCACAAACCTAGTACCTACAACAACATGGGTTCGAAAACCCCGAGTACGAAGTGTACTTTCGCAAGTCTTACCCGTCTAAGGAAAAAGACTCTCAAGGATATGGTGGCTTTTGGGAATCAAGGTAAAGCTTGTTAAGATTCAAAGACTCTTTTGCAGAAAATCTTACTATGAGTGGATCCTTAAATATTCATTTTACTTGTCAAGTTAAGTAAATTTACCTGCATCTAGAGTTCTTTCTATCCTAGTTCAAGCACTTGGCCTACACTAGCCATCTTTTATCATCCCTTCAGTTCACTAGATTGCTATGTGTAAGTCAGTGACAAAGTCTTCATGTCCAAGTAATGGCTATCCGAATCGATTAGTACCTAGCTGGGGATCTCCAATCACACGACATATGTAGCACTTAACCCTTGCATATGCCAACTCGCCACCGAGTTTCTCAAGACCAGACCGGGTTCACGCCAACCGAGAGCATAGATACACCACCGTCCAGCCTCTTGTCATGGAGGGTACACGCTACTCTCGCCATCTCTCCACTCCCATTACGTATTGGCTTTTCTGGTATTGGTCTGCCCGAGGCAAAGCTTACATATGACGAGGCATGTGGCTAGTTAAAAGGTCCTCGATCATCAGGCCTACATCGGTACAGTCCTAAATCGACTCAGACGGAGACACTACACCGAGACTTCCTTCTCGTGCAAGTCACCCGCCCGGTCTCAGCTTTATTATTTAAAACCCCAAAGTTTGGTACCTGGCAGAGGTATATCTTTTCAGATGTCGAACCCATCAAGGCCTTTGATGGATTCACCATCATAAGTATTTTCTTTATAAAAATTCCCAACCAATATGAAGCATCACTTTTGTTTCAAAACAACACATTTTGTTTTTCTAGAGCAAGGCTAAGCATCATAAAAATCCTTCTCATAAAAGGGTATCAAGGAAGGGTAATCAATTTTCCAAGGAAGGAAATGCATCAATTGTTTATCACACAACACCTATCACCTAATGCATCAAACAAGGTGATAAAGATTTTAAAATACAAGGAAAGGGATAATGCATTGGGGCTTGCCTGGGATAAACACTACGTTAGTGTTTGTTAGATGACGTCCACTTGACGATCATCCTTGTCCTAGCACTCGATCAGGTCATCCATCTTTAGGTTCGTCCATCAGCATCATCATGCAGAGTAGCCCGCGCTTGGGGTCGACTTGGCTCGTCTTTCACATCACGTGATCAACTAGCGTACCTAATGAGATGTATAATGCACATGAATGAATATAACAGGAATAGCACACAACTGATTATTTCTATACCAAAGAGGATTAAATATTTAATCGCAAGGCATCACAAATTTCATAAGTAAACTCTATATACCTATGACTCGCTAGCACAATAATCACGTTCGTCCGGTTTAACCGGACTAGCTCAAACCTCAAGAAAACAATAACCATAGACACGACCTATAAATGCCTAAGCTAGGTAATCATCAACAGACTAACGAAACATAGGCTTATCCCTTTTAGACACCTAAATTCAGAATGCGAATAGCAGCAACCTAACTACCTCCCTTTTCTAGGTTAACCCGCGTTACATACTACCAGAATAAAACATCAAGAAAATGCTAAACTATATGCACACTCTAAAGTCTAAACTCTACTATGTTAGGGCACATCACGGGGAGATCACACCACCTAGGTTCATCAGCCTAGGACATTAAAAACTAAGAAGAACAAGACAATTCAACTAATTTTCCAAACTATTTTCTCATACTACTATGCATCGCACACCAACTAAATAGGACAGCACATTCCTTGATTAAGTAGGCAGAGTGCCGTCAAACATTACATATTCAAATAGCCATCAACATCTATTTACGACCGCTCTCTGACCACTAGACATAGCATATAATGACCACTAGCAAAGCATTAATTTCCTTAGAACCTATAAGCTAGCTGGATAAAATACTCAATCTATATTTTATATTATTAATCCACTTAGACACTCCTCACCTAAATTATATTACCATCAACCTAAACACCGGAAGTATTTACACATCTTCTATCACGAGTTTTTTTGGATTTTAGCTGACTTCGACTTGCCGAACACAAATTACTCCATACATCAAACAAAACTCATACACATACACGCATACTGAATAACAGAACACAAATGATGGTTAATAAAATGATAGAGCTGGAACGAGACCTCACCAGCACGAAAACAAGGCATAGACGATGCACCGGCACGAGTGTCGTGGCATAGCAGCACCACAACAACAGGCGAGCAGCGAAGCGAAGTTAACAGCGGGGGCAAGATCGGCCACCGGGTTTCACATTTCACCGAGTAGGTAGCGTGCGAGCTACCAGGAGGGCGCGGGGAGGTGTTGTAGAAGCTGACGCTAATGTAGTGGACCAGCAACAAGGTGAGGCTAATGGCGAGGACATGGCATGATGTCTTGCAGGGGAAGACGAGCAGGGAACGATGGCTAACTGAGCGGCAGGGACGCGACGGCACGCAGGGACTGACAGGGTCGACGACAAACTGATGCGTGTGGAGGTGAGGAGCAGAGGGTCGAGCGCTGATGAAGAGTAGAGGAGTCATGTGTTTTCTAGATAGGAGGCGGTGGTTTTTTAGTTTGTATCTCTGGCATAATCTCTACAGGAAGGGGCTTCTAGGAGCTGAATACGTGGCTTCTAGGACTTGAATACGTGAACCTGTGAGAGGATAAGGAGTACACGATGGTTTCTGGAGTTTGCACACGTTAGAATAAGAATAGAGGGAGATGACATGTGGAGGATAAAAATACTCAGCTCTCTTTTCTAAACAATTCGCACGGATAAATATAGTTTTAGGATTGAGTGTTTAAAAGACGTAGAAACTGTTCAAACCAAGACAAGATCGATGACAATACTTGGATAGTGTTCAACTTGATGAGCACTCCAAATCAGATAATTTTTTGCTCGTTATCTATATCCAAAAATTTGGATCTATGCGAGGAACACACGGACCGAACCCAACAAAAATCAGGTCTGATATTTTAAACTGTATTTGATATGGCTTAAAATCAGATAACTTCATTTGTCACTCGAACACCTGATCGCTCTGTCATAGATGATTTATTGGAGAATTAAATCTCAATTATAAAACCTCGGACGTGACGTATTCTCGGTTGGCGAGCAGGGACTAAATTATTTTACACCTAAAATTTTAGTCATCGACTTCTCATAAATTTTGTTTGGGACGAATTCAAAGGGCTGAACTAAATTTCCAAATTCGTATGTGCGTGATCAATGATTTTTAATAATCACCAGACTCGCTGATTTTCGGAACAATTATGTTCCGAACATCACGAAAATTTTAGAAAAAGCCCGGATAGATAAAGATAAAAACGATGTCGAACTCGCGACAGACGAAGCAGATTAAGACAGAGACAGATACGATATTAAAAATCGTGATAGGCAAAGACGACTAGAATTCAGTGACCATTTTATTTACTGATATCCCGCGCTTAAGTCCATACTCGTGGTTTATGTACAGTAACACATGGGGTGTTACAACCCTCCCCCCTTAAAAGAATCTCGTCCCGAGATTTGGAGCGAAAGACTTTTAAGAGTAGAGAAGCATGTAACCCTTGTCCATATCAACGATAATCATAAGATAGTTCCAAGCATATGCGAGTATCTCACGATGTTGTTTCTCCAGTAGACATAACATGTATCGCCTCAAGTTAATTTAAGGAAGTCCATCTGTAGAGGCGATGATTGCCAGAAGAACACATAAGATTCCATGTGTGCAGTTTGCTTTTTCTGATAACATTGTACTATCTGAGTCTGTTGAGCGAGCGGTAGATATGCGACTTTATCCAATTAGAACTAGTTGCAACCTCTTGGGTAAAACACACAGAAAGAGGTTTACCAACAAGTGGTCACTTGAGGACTTCAAGTTCCAGGAAGATGATAAAAATTCGAGGAACGCATTAGTGAAGATGATCAACAAATGTTGACTTCACAATCAATCCACCTTATCGAGCACTAAGCATGACTCGATCTGATCACTCATGCTGGAAAAGCACACGTGGGGAGATCAAGGCATGACTAGAGCTGTGGTCACGCTGTTACCAGTTAGCTGAGGATGGCAAAGTACCTCAGCCAACAATGTAGAGTTAAGATGCATATGCTCATAACCTAAACCAATATGGCACAAAATCTGTGCATATGTTCATAACCTTCAATTGATCTTGATAAGGGTTTCTTCAGGATAGACTGACTAAGGTGAGTTTAGACCACTCGATAAAATGATCTCTAAACTAAACCTTTGTTTATTGGGCAGTTACAAGTTAGTAAAACCAACTTATTGAACTACTTTTGACATTGAGTAGGTCCTCTTATTATCCATCGGCAATCCAAGGTTGAGAGTTTACATTTGTTACAAGAGATCATGCATTTGGGTAGAAATCCATTTGGTCAGGTTGTTCATCCGTTTCTGCATGCGAGATGAACTGACTTGGTCCGAGAATACATGGATTAAATAAGAGAGCGAATGAACAAACTCCTACATCTCAGCAGCAGGAAAAGTAAATCTCCATTTTGAGAGCTAATTAGTTGTTTTCCAACACTAAAAAGCTTCAAGGTTTCACCTTTACATAAAGGACATAAAGGGAACTTGTATGCGTGAAGTCACCATCAAAGTCAAGAGATAAGAAACCACCCATGAAAGAGGTGATTCTTATCACACGATTTAACATAGATGGGTTCTGATTTTTTTAAGACTTCTGAACTGGTGAGGACTTTACTTAAGGAACACATCAGAGTTATATACTCTTTTGATCCAACAGTGATGGCATAAGTTGTTTGATTGTTTCAGCAAACAACACAAAAATTGTTTCAAGGGAGGAGTCCACGGAAGATAACATATCAGTGTAATTCCATAATGGATCATGACTAGAGACCTCGATACCAACATGCGCCAAGCAGCATAACCTTGCGTGTACATTCACAAGGGGCTCTCAATTTCGCCGCGGTACCATAAGTCCTTAACCCTGATACCATTACAAAACTGGCAACAATAATGAATTTCATGTGGTAAGAACAATTTGTGCAGAGATAACATATTGATATAATCTCATAATGGATTATGATTACTATTGGGAGCCTTCGTCCTTCGAAGGTCCTCAAAAACGTAATTTAACAATGTCTTCCAAGCATGGTTTATAGACAGGTACCTTCGGATTCAGGATTAAAAGCATATACGATGAGAAGGGCATGATCGTGACGAAGGTTGCTGTTGCTCCGAAGCTATGCGAAAGGGAGCTTTGGCTCAATCGCGGGAAGAGGAACCGACTTAAAGGGGAAAAGGCTATCTAGTCCTCATAGATTTTTCTATAAGTCAATAGTGAATGCAAAGGGCATAACTGTAATTTCTCACAGGTTGTGTCCTGTGCCTATAAATAGATGAACAGTACCACCGTACTGTTCATGTTGACTTGTATTTGCTCGTGCATCACACTTGTACTTTTATCTTTTGTCAAGTCGAAGGTACATTTGTAATTCAGTACTGTTTTTATTTCTCCATAATAATAAAATGAGAATGAATTGATAAAGCTATGCGATTGTTTATGTTGTCCCTTATATTTCATAAACTTCATTCTCTGTTTATATATGTCTTATTTATGAAGGTATGTCTCTTGTAACCTTCGCCTGAAAATCATTATATCCTAAGGGAAATAATGCTTCGAAGGACGAAGGACATTAACATTTAACATTTTGTGTTGCCTTGTTCTTAATTCATAGCATTTGAGAACAAGTCCCCAACATTGGCGCCCACCTCCGGTGAACCCTTTTCGACCACCTTTGGCAAGCACTAACCTTCGTCATGCCGTCGAAGAAAGCTTCAGCACCAGGGACCGCTGCACTACAACCACTGGACCCAAACCAAGAAACTCTTTCTCTTCGAGAGGCTCGAAGCCTGAAGAGGAAAGCCACCAGTCCAACACTCCAGGAGGAGGAGTTGGACCAAGAGATCAGGGATATGGAGATCATCCATCAGCAAGTACAAAGGAAGAAGGAGAAGATGGCGTGATTAGCTGACCTTCAAAGGCAGATCGATGAAGCTACTGAAGAAGTGCGCCATCTCGCTCAAGACGAACAAAACCAAAGGCCCCAGCACAGGGAGCTTCGTCAGGAAGGTCTATTCAACGAAGATGGATGGTATGATGATTTTAATCATGATACCTTTACCTTTGATGATGCTTCTCCCTTGGCAGCAGAACTGCAGGCTACTCCATGGCCCCCATCGTACAAGCCACCTTAGCTTCCCATGTATGATGGCCATTCAGATCCAAAGCAGTTTCTCATGAGCTACGAAGCAACTATATCTTCGTATGGAGGCAATACCGCAGTTATGGTGAAGTCTTTCGTCATGGCAGTCCGGAATGTAGCTCAAACATGGTATTCTTCTCTTCGACCAGGGACAATCACATCGTGGCAGAAGCTTAAGGACATGTTGGTCACTAGTTTCCAAGGCTTTCAAACGAAGCCGGTCACAGCTCAGGCCCTATTCCAATGCACACAAGACCATGAAGAGTACCTTCAGGCATATGTACGAAGGTTCTTACGATTGAGGGCACAAGCGCCTACAGTGCCCAATGAGATTGTCATTGAGGCCATGATCAAAGGTCTTTGCCCAGGACCTACTGCCCAATATTTCGCTAGGAAGCCCCCACAAACTCTAGAAAAGCTGCTTCAAAAGATGGACGAATACATTTGAGCTGACAATGACTTCCACCAAAGGGAGGAAGCTTACAGATTCTCTGAAATGACCAGGGGCTTCGGAGGAAGAATCCACCCGAGGCATGTCAGGTCAATTCACAACTCCACTCAGAATGATGACAAAGGAGGTCAGCTGCAGAGGCCACAGTATACCTCATAATCTTCGGGGCAGCAACAAAGCTCTTTCCGGCCGCCAGCTCCAAGAGGCAGAGGTGCCAGGGGCTTCGGAGGAAGATATGGGGATCATCCTAGGAAGATCTACTACTTATTTTATGGTGAAGACAAGGGCCATACTACAAGAATGTGCCAAATCACTATCCAAAAGCAGAGGGAGATTGCAGAAGCCGAAGCTCAGCAGAATCAACCGAAGCAGGTCTTGCACACTGCTTCGTGCCATTCACCCAACATACCAGAATATGTGGGTAATCACTCAGAAGCTTCTGTTGCTTCGGCTAGTTAGCCACAGGCTTCTTGGCCATAGCTTCCACCTCTGCCACCACTACAACCTACTTATTCACGGGGTCAGCAGCCAGAAGGGAGCCAGCACACCCAGCAACAGAGGGATTTCAGGGAGGAATCCGAAGCTCGCATAGTCAATAGTACTGTGCCGGAGTCAAAGCACATCTATTGAGAGATATCCTACCCTCTTAAGCACTTTTTTACTCTATGCCATTTTGTTTTTTAATAAAGGACAAGTAATGCAAATCTAGTTTTAATTCTTTGTAATAGTTTCGCTTCTGTTAAAATGAAATATATCTTCTTCACAGATTTATGAAGCTCTAAAATTGCCGAAGTTTCAAAAGTCGTTCCTAAGGGAGCGCAGCAAAAGTCTTGCCGAAGCTTAAAAAGTCGTTCCCAAGGGAGCACAGAGTAAGTTTTTTGCTCAAAAGTTGTTCCTAAGGGAATGCAAAGCCAAATACCGCGGAAATACAAGGCAAAGCGCGAAAACTCAATGCGAAAAATACCGCCAAAATATAAGGCGAAGCACGAAAAGTCAACGTGAAAAATACCACCGAAATAGAAGGCGAAGAAGTTCAAAAGACGTTCCTAAGGGGATGCAGAACTTACACCAAAAAATAAGCGGTGAAGCCGAAAAATAAACGGCAAAGAGATTCTGATCGTTCCTAAGGGGACGCAGAGATTGTGTGTTTCAGCGAGGGCGTGTGTCTTCGGCATTAGCATCATTCTTTGCATCATATCATCGCATCATATCGCATAGCATCACATCATACATCATATCACACCAATGACACGAATTGGAAACAAAGCCGACCTTCGGAGAATGCTTCACAAAAATGAAAAGGTGCTAAGGCATAGAGTAAACTGAGAATTACAGTTTCATCAGCTTTGATGAGGAAGAAGAGATCTATTGTTCACAAAGGATTGATATTTTTACGAAGCTTGGATGCTCTTTACGAAGTATGGATATTCTCACAAAGCATAAGTATTCTTCTTTACGAAGCATGAAAAGAAGAGAAGGTGTTTTTTCGCCGAAGGCTCAAAAACGGTATGTATATAAAAAGTTTCATGCATCGCCAAGAAGTGAATTGCAAAATAGTTTACATATTAGATTCAAAACTATACGCATCAAATATTACAGACTTAGTCCAACAAATGTTACATTAATCACCTAAGAACATTTTTACAATAACTACTACTCTTCCTACAGAACTTTTTCCGCAACTTCGTTAAGCAACTTGTTGACGACTTCGTCAACAATAGATTCGGCTATGTTGACAATTTCTATTGCTTTCTTCATCTCCGGGTCAGCCAGGGGGTCGAACGGCTCCGGTGGAGGAGGTAATTCAGCTGCGATAGAAAAAATCAATCAGTTCGAAGCCACGAAAACAAATGACGATGCTAAAACCAATTAAATGATACCTATCCGTCCCTCGAGTTTTGCAGCTTTCTCAGCTTCTTTCGCTGCTTCTCGAGCGTCATGAATATCTTTTTTGCTCTTCTTCATTATCTCGTGGGCCATTTCTCGGCCACCATTCTCCCAGATGTCAGTGAAAAATTTTTCGCCAAGAAAACTTGCTTCGGCCGAGGGATCCTTTGTGTCATCCACGGAGAGGGCAGCTTCGGCCTGGGCCAAGGTTTTAACATGATTACAACCCGCCTTCTCCAAGATAGCTGAAACTCCTCTTGCACCAGAGAACGCACAGACATCCCCACGATCACCTAAGATTTCTTCAAAAGCTTCGGCTTCTCCGTTGATCCACTCGATAACACCCTCAGGGTCGCCTCGTATGAAGTTATCTTCGTTTGAATAGGCGCCCACGTTGGTGAAGCTAGCCTTTATCTTCTTCACACAGCCCAAAGATTTTTCAAAACATCTTTCCTTGGATGCACGAAGTTCTTCAACTGTCTTTTCAAAATAATTTTTCCAATATTCACTGGCCTCTCGATTAGCTTCTGCAACAGCGCATTTTTCCTTGGCATCTGCTAGTTGTTTCCGAAGCTCTTCGATCTCATTCTTTTGGACCTCAGCTTGAGCCTTGGAATTAGCGTCGTCTTCTTTTATTTTGTTTATCAATGAAATTAATATCTTGTCTTTTTCAAGGCCTTCGTTCCTTAGTTCAATCACCTCTGACCAAAGGTTGTTCAGAGCCATTGTATACCCTTCATCTTCAATGTTTTTCTGTGCTCTAAGGGCATTGCTAAGGATTAGGCCCTGCAAGAGGAGGATAAGATCAGGTATAAGCAAATGAAACAATTCGTTTTCAAATACAAAATTAGCTTTTATACCTTTATGCTATTATATGCTAAACTGTCAGCCAATTCATCCTTTGATAACACTGAAAGGCCTTCTTCTAGCTTCAGAAATCTGAAGCTTCTACGCATCTCCCGACAGACGGATATTTCTTTACTATCCAGGAGACAGTACAAAAAATCTTCATCCCCGCTGCCATTGAACACTAATGCCCCCTTCGGGTATTTCAGTTTTTGGGCATAATGTTCAGCCTCTCGTTCTTCTTCCTTAGAGAGTCCCTTTCCCGAAGCATGGTGGATGATGTAATCAATGGTCTCTTTTAAAGCTTCGGGAGCAGGAGTGGTAACCTTTTTAGGCGAAATTCGCTCTATGGCCCTTTCTTCTGTTGCCCTTTCTTCAATTTCCGAAGGCTTTTTCTCAGCGAGCTCTGAAGGCCCAGCTTCGGTATCAGCTTGGATTACTGCAGCTTCAATTTCGGCCGGTTTTGTTTCATCTTCGGTTTGCACTTTTGAAGCCTCGGCAACTTTCCTTGAAGGAGTAGAGCTCAAAGTCTTTACTGTTTCTAACACATCTAGTACATTTGCCATCCTTCTCCTCTTGGGAGTTGCGGCAGAACCTTTTTGTGCCCTCGGTACTGTTACTTCTGATGAAGGACTTAAAATTTCTAGCACTTTTGTTTCTTCAACATTTGGCTTTTTAGCTTTATCTTTATCAGTCTTTAACTCAGCCAGCTCGGCTGAGCGTATCTTCGACATTATAACCAGCTCTTCAGTCTTTTGTGTGTGAGGAACAGGTTTTCTTGGTTTAGCAGCTGAAGAAGCCTCCCACCAAACTCAGGCACCATGGCTGGTTCAATATAGCGTGGCCGATGGGTAAGTACCTTCATCTTTTTGCTTGTAGCCTTCGGCACAGGTTCGGCCGAGGCGACCACAGCAGTAGCTTTCCTCTTTTTCCCTTGCCCCCGCAGCGGATAGCGGTAGTCGGGATAGACAAAGCCAATAGCGTCAAAAACTCTGTTCAATCTCTTCTTTCCCCGACTTCCGAAGGCTGTGGACAATGCATTATCTTCTGCCTTGGAATATGATCCAAGCAGTTCATCACTTGTTACTTCGATGCATTTTAACCAGTCATCGTTTGGCTCATCGAATTTATCCCCATATTTGAAAGTATACTTCAGCCGGACCAGCTCACCTTCGCTTGATTCGGCGACAGTTTCCTTCGGCATTTTCCAGTTTTCTACAAGCGACCATACTCTGAAGGCTATATGCTCTTGGATTAAGTCTCTTGTACCAATGAAAAAACAGACAGTACCAAACGCCTTCTGGCATGCTTCGGCGGCTTCGTCAAATTCAACATTCGGCCTTCGGAGGCCGAAGCGGGACCAAATGGGGCGCATAATAACTTTCTTAATATCTTTTCTTGCCTTTAAGTCATTCTTCACGTAAAACCATTCCTCCATCCAGGCTCCGGGCCACCTTTTCCGAAATGTTGGCATCGGGTAGCTTGCGTTGGGGCGGGCAATAAATCCATAGCAGCCAAAGTTGTTATGATATTGTTCCTTGCCCATGGCCTTCGTCTCATATACAAGTTCATGCATGCTGCAAAAGCATTTCGCGCTTGGCTCCAGCCCCTGGCTCTTCATAGCCCAAACAAAAATCCCCATTCTAATAATAGCTTTGGGGGTTATCTGATGAAGATAAATCTGATAAATTTTCAACACTTCGACCACAAACCTGCTTAATGGAAACCGAAGCCCAGCTTTGAAGAAACTTTGGTAAATCACTACTTTGTCTTCCTCAGGGGCAGGGACTTTGTTGTCTCCACCAACTCTCACAATAGAAATATCTCGAAAGTACCTTCCTCTCATATTCTCAAGATGACTCTGCTTAATTGTCGATTTCCCAAAAATTGTATGACTTGGCCTCCACGGCCGATCCTCAGAATCTTCTCCCTCGCTTTTAGCATCATAATCATCACTGTCATCGGTATCTTCAGACAGGCCTTCTAGGATCTCCTTAGTAATCTTCTCTGTATTTGATTTTGCCATTAACTCGATAAATCCAGCTATGTAAGGATTTGTAGCCTTCTTCTCTTCAAAGAGCTTCTCCTCTTCAGTCAGCTTCGTCTCCGCAACAACCTTCTTGCCTTAAGACATTACTCTTCGAAAATGACAAAAATGTGTCTTTCAAACCGAAGCTGAGGAAGCTTGAGAAACTAGCAAGCATTAATAAGCAGGAGCTATAAAATTGAGAAAACAAAGCAAATAGCACAAGCAGCATACCAAATGTGGTTGCTGCGAGTTCTTATTTATACGCTCGGAACACCCCAAATTGGAGGGTCCTGCCTATCATTGACTGTTGCTATTCTAGCAAAGGGAAGGTGTTTTTTCGGACCTTCGGCTTAAGGCCTTCATCCATGTCGCAGTCTTAATTTGTTATCTTAAACAAATTAATACTGCGAGGGGCTACTGTTGGGGGCCTTTGTCCTCCAAAGGTCCTCAAAAACGTAATTTAACAATGTCTTCCAAGCATGGTTTATAGATAGGTACCTTCGGATTCAGGATTAAAAGCATATACGATGAGAAGGGCATGATCGTGACGAAGGTTGTTGTTGCTCCGAAGCTATGTGAAAGGGAGCTTTGGCTCAATCGCGGTAAGAGGAACCGACTTAAAGGGGAAAAGGCTATCCAGTCCTCATAGATTTTTCTATAAGTCAATAGTGAATGCAAAGGGCATAACTGTAATTTCTCATAGGCTGTGTCCTGTGCCTATAAATAGATGAATAGTACCCCCATACTGTTCACGTTGACTTGTATTTGCTCGTGCGTCACACTTGTACTTTTATCTTTTGTCAAGTCGAAGGTACATTTGTAATTTAGTACTGTTTTTATTTCTCCATAATAATAAAATGAGAATGAATTGATAAAGCTATGCGATTATTTATGTTGTCCCTTATATTTCATAAACTTCATTCTCTGTTTATATATGTCTTATTTATGAAGGTATTGTAACACCCTAAATCCATCAAATGAAAACAACCTAGTTTGAATTATTAATTTCCAGTAGAAAGGAAAATATTTACGTTTTCAAATGGATTTGGTGATAAAAATAAATAGAAAATTTTCTTTAATAGATAAAATTTACCAAGTGCTTAATGTATTCTTGTCGAAGCATATGTTTTGTTTGATTTGAATTTCTAATCGAGCTGTAGAATTTAATTTTGTGTGAAAAATCTCATTTTATAAAATAATAAGTGAATGCTTACATTTATTTTTAGATATATGTAGTTTTATATGTTAATAATTTTACTTTAGGTATTTGCAAGAATTGTATTTTATTTGAATTTTATTTTCTTATGTGAAGATCCTTTTATTTAAATAATTGTCTTTTTCTGAAAATAATATATTTTTTAAAATAATTATTTATTTGAGTTAGTAATATTTGTAGAATTATTCTATTTGTTTTGCTAAAATAATAAGAAATGAATTTAAAAAAAACAAAGTTGAACCGTCGGTCATCTCTTGGTCCAAACTCACATTGCCTTCTCTCTCCTCCCTTCTCTATGATGTGTGGGGCTCACTTGTAAGCTCTCTTCTTGTCTAAACAAATGGATTTGAATGCGGTTGCTTCTCTGCAGTCACGTCGCGCTGCATCAGTCACTGCCGTTTTAACTTGCGCAACGCCGACGCTTGCACTGCTCGCCACGGACGTGCCGCGCCCGCACTAGCCCCGCTCACGCCTGTCTCTTCTCCTCCCCCGCTTCAGCGCGTCCAGTCGCTTCTCCTTCTCTCGCCCGCCACAGCTGTTGCCGGCATTCTCCATCAAACCTCCATTAATGGTGGTCGTTTATCAGCTTCAATGGCCATTGAACACGCTAGCAATTCCCTCTCCTCGCCTATAAAACCTTGCGTCCAAGCTTCGCCGAGCCGATATCCTACTCCCTTTCTCCTCCCGACACCACCAAGCCGCTGCCTGCGTGAGCCGAGCGCCGCCGCCCCTATGTCCTTTGCCGCCTGAGCTCCCCGGTTTCCCCCACCTCAACCGCCGTTGGTGCCTTCTCGGAACTCCTCGAAGCCCCCAGCTTCCATGCATGCCCTCCTCAGCCGGATCCCTTGCTCAGCATTCTAGCACGCTCGCACACAACGCCATGTCTTGTTCGCTGCTTGCTGCTCGCCGCCGTGCTACGTAGTACCTCGTTGAAACTCCTGCTACATACGTCGAGAAGTCAGCCACCTGGTTTGTTGTCGCTTGACACTATTGTAACCGGTCGTCCGACGTCGTCGCCATTCGTCGTTCAACGGATTTCATCCCTGCGCAACGACCACACCCTTCGTGCTGCTGTTTATGCTGTGACTTGACCACATCGTCGACTTCCCTGTTGATGCCCTCCTTATTGCCGATATAAATCCATCCCCGTCGCCGAACCAAGGTAGAATAAGACGAACATTTTACCAGCTACCCTCTTCATATGTATGTTTAATTGCATGTAGACACATGCGATAGGTTCCCTATTTTAAATACGTATTTAAAACCCAAATAAAGTAAATATTGATTTGTTAGCTTCATAAATTTGTGATACATATTTAAAATTAGTGTTTGCAACATTTTACATGTTTCGTTAATATTTGAATTATGATTGTTATATTTTTCAAACAAGAAATAATAAGAATTATAGCTTTATATTTTCAACCAAAAATAAGAGATAATTATTTATAATGACATTTGTATAAAAAATATAAATTTACTAGCTACCCCTTCTAGTCTACCTTTAATTATGTTTTAGTCCTTGTTCCAGTTTTTGTTAATAACATGTATATTTGGAACCTAAATAGAAATAGTGTCGTTAGTTTCACAATTATATGATAAGCACTTTTAGTTAGTGTTTCCAACTGTTCATAATTTAAATATGATTTGTGATGGTTATAATTAATGTATACATAGTTTTCTAATTATGAAATTAAAAAGAATTGTTGATCATATTTTTTTAATCAATTGTACTAAATAAACAACTATATAATTACTTTTTATGATTTAGATTAAATATGTATATGTCAAATTGGGATTTCCAATAATATTAATATAGCTTAATGCACCCACATAACTAAAATGATAGATTAAATACTGATGAATGCAGTTTCCTTTTTAATGAATTAGATCATTTGTTCCTACAATAGAATTAAAGATAATTAATAGATTAATTATCCTTTATCATAATTTATTAGTCACACCTATTGTCAACTTGTTCATAATTAGTTATATGGGCTTGATTAATTATTTTATCACAATTAGTCCATGTTATATAAATCATTTAGTTTTTCCTAAAGGATAAAATAAAGTAATAACTAAAATGTACTTTATATATTGACTTCGAATATAATAATATAGGCTATGTGTTTTCAAATGAAATTAAAAGATAGTTGTTTGTTCATTGTCTTTTACATAAAAGTTCATTTAAGGCATATACCATAACTTTCCATAAATAGGTGTTTAATAATAATAATAATGAACTTTTCACATAAAACCTATTTAGACTTATATCTTAATTTATCATAAGTGATAGGTTTAACAATGAATTATATGTTCCATAATGCTTCATAAATTAACAATGTATTTCATAACGCATTAATCCTAAATATATAACTTATATCTTTTCTAAAAAGGTTAAAAAGGTTTAATATCGTTATAACGTGTTTATCATCTTATAAACCCTTAATATTAGACATATCACGTATGACGTGTTATAAAAAGATTAATTTGGTGAACCTAATATTTGTATTTTAATTAAGATATTTTTTTAAGCTCATGTCATGTTTTATAAAGTATAGATCACACATTTTTGAAAAGAATACCTTCTTATTATAACCATTACTTGTAATGTTTTTGAAAAGCGAACGATCTTTTCGTTAGGCTTTCTTTTAGCTTTACGTATGGTGAATGTGGTATGTTATTGAGTGGTGTTTGTTCTTCTTGTTTGTTTGTGTGATATTCTGTGGTTGATCTAGTTGTTAAGAATCAAGATCTATTCCTGTTGGGGACTTGTTCTCAAATGCTATGAATTAAGAACAAGGCAACATAAAGTGTTAAGTATTAATGCCCTCGTCCGCCGGAGCATTATTTTCATAAGGATTTAATGAACTTCGGACGAAGGTCACGAGCATAATATTACGAAGGTTTCACCTTTGCAATTAAACTTGTAAAGATGATACGCATTAAAATAAAACATTAAAGATAAATACATTAAAAATAAATGACATCATTCACATATCTTATTATATGAACGTAAGATATTCGAATACAATGTTTTTTGGTACAATTATACCTTTGCCTTGACAAACAATGATTCCCGAATGATGCGTTAGCAATTACAGGAATGCGTGAACAGTAAAGGAATACTGTTCACTATTTATAGGCACAGGACACAGCCTGTGAGGAATTACAATCATGCCCCTCATAAAAGTTTACAACAATGACTCAGACCCCTATGGACTAAAAGGTCATTCTATCTTTAAGTCGGTTCGACCCTTCATCTTCGGATATGTTATACTACCGAAGCTTCATGAATGATGCCTTCGGCATCACATACGAACAGCTTCAGCCGAAGCTGTTTCTTTCTGCAGGACCTTCGGCGACGAAGCATGGTCCCAACAGTAGCCCCTTCGCGGTGCTAGATCGTTTTTCGTAACGAGCTTGATCCGTGAAAAAAGTCTCTTAGGCTTCAGGAAGCCGAAGGTCTGAAAAACACCTTCCCTGAGCTCGTTGTCGAGAAACGATACAGTTTTCGAGCGCGTAGCGGTTCCACCATGCAGGTTCACTATTCTGGTTTTTGCGGCCCACCGTTCAGCGAGTGCGAGCAACTGTTTGCTTGGTGTAAAAATCCTGACGATTCACCTTCTTTCCTGCAGCACTATATAAACAGACGGGTAGGTGTGAAGTTACCACAACATTCATTGCTATTGCACTGTTTTGCTGCCAAAATTTTTAACCATAGCCGAAGCTTGACTTTCGCATTCAAACGAAGCTCTAGTTTAGCGTCTGCTTCGTCAGAAGAAGGGCTTCGGGAGAAAGGTTATTAATTTCCGAGCAATTTTCAAGATATTCAAAATCAAATGGCCAGAGTGCGCTCTACTGCTAGAGCTGAGTGCGAAGGAGACGAAGCCGAAGCTGCGGAGACTGTCCCTATCTCGGAAGCAATGAGGCGATCTGGGTTGATGACATCGGAGAACACCCCTGCTGCCGAAGGAGAACAAGCAGATATTGAAGAGACTGATTCTGAAGATGATCACAATATCGCAATACCAAGCAAGCCTAGCCACCTGGATTTCGGAAAGTCAACCATCTCCAAGGCTGATTTCCCGAAGATGGTAAAGTCGGGCTACTTTAGTGAAGATGAGAAAAAGGTGATTCGCTTCGGTGGAGAAGAAACTACCCCGAAGCCACAGAAAGATGAAATAGTGATTTTCAAGAGTTTCCTCAAAGCTGGTTTGAGATTTCCTTTGAATAGGATGATTGCCGATGTGCTAAAGAAGTTTGGTATCTATTTTCATCAACTAACCCCTAATGCTATTGTTAGGCTTAGTGTTTATATTTGGGCTCTCCGAAGCCAGGGGGCGGAGCCGTTTGCCGAAGGTTTCTGCTGGGTACACGAGTTACATTATCAAACTAAGGCCAGAAAGGATGGGTTACATGAAAATTTTGGTTGTTATAATTTTGCCTATCGGAAGACTACAAAATTTCATGTGATCAGCTATCGAAGCAAGTGGCCGGCAGGCTAGAAATCGGAATGGTTCTACGTCAAAGTTGACGATGACAAGGAGAAGCTAGTACAGAGTCCGCTTGAATTGATCTTCGGAGAGACCAGACCCCACTGCAGTATGACACCAGAGGGTCCAACTCAAATCGCGTTGGCTAAATTCAGGATTATTTCTGAGCACATTGGCACTAGAGATCTTGTGCAGGAATTTCTGTCGTTCAAAATATTTCCAACTATGAAGGAATGGGCTATGCCGAAGCTCGAAAGAGAGAAGAAAGAGGGGGAACTTGTCCGCCTGCCCTACCACTATAAGTTCAAGAAGTATTTTAAAGCACCCTGCCAAGAATGGCTCGAAACAATCGAAGTAATGAGTACTGAAATTCTTGGGAATTATTCTAAAAAAGAAGATCAATTGATGACAGCAGCCTTCGGCACCCGGCCGAAATGAAGGCTAAATAGAGTGCTTGATGCTATAGGCTTTGAATACCCTAACTACGAGCGGCTAGACAAGGGTGCCGAAGGGCAGAAAAGAAAACGAGTGGCTAGCACTTTAATTAAAGACGACGAAGATCAACCAAAAAAGAAGAAAGAAAAGCTTGAACCGAAAGTAGTTGCTCCAAGAAAGAGAAAAGCTGCATCTCCGAAGCCTGCATCTCCAGAACCAGAGAGATTGGTCCGAGATGAGGAAGTGTCTGTGACACCTTCTGCTGCCGAAGTAGAAGAAATTTTGAAGGTAATGACTGAATCTTTGCCTGTCAAGCTAAGTCCGCTGGCACCGGAACTGACAAAGTTTTTTCAGAAGGACAAACAAACTTCGGCAGCAGAAAGTCCTGCGAAGCCGAAAAAACGGAGAATCATTCAAGTGACAGATGTGATCCATCAGACACCGCCACCGGTGATGGTGTCAAAAATTGCCTTTGCCGAGACTGCCGAAGCCGAAGGCGCCGCAGCCGAAGGTACCGGAGTGGAAACCACTGAAGCTGAAACCGGCGAAGCCGAAGCTACCGGGGCCGAAGCCGAAGCTACCGGGGCCGAAGCCGAGGCCACCGAAGAGTCGAACCTGGAAACCACACTTGAGGTTATTGACAATATACTCCTGAAAATGGCTGAAGAAGAAGCTGTTATGGCTGCGGTGAACACGACAACTGAAAAGGGGAAAGAGCAGATTGATGAAATTTCGGAGGAAAGAGATTTTAACTTTCAAGATTTGCTTGGACAAGAGTTAACAGACGCCGAAAAAGAAGAGTTGAAAAAATATGCCATATCTTGCGGATATAAATCAGGGGCTATGCTATTTGGTGGGGTCAACGAAGGGAAGCTAAGATGCCTTCGGAACCGCACCGAGGCCAAAATTGTTAGAACCCTCTCCAAAAGCGTTGGCTTGCCGAAGATAGAAGCAGACCTCTGCAGGTACCAGCGACATCATGTCGCTGGCAGCCTGCTCTACGCGAATTTTAAGGTAAAAATATTATTATTATTTTATTATTATTATTTTTTATGTCTTTCTCTGACGAAGGTTGTTTTGGCAGAGTATATTATTAAGTAAAGTGCTGAAAATGCAACAAGATCTTGAAGAGGAGAAGAACAAAGCTATTATCAAAGATTTAGAAGAAAAAGTTGAAAACTACGAAGCCGTTCTGAAGAAGAAGGACTTCGCCGTTCAAGATCTTGAAATTATGGCTAAAGAACACGAAGGTGCTTTAGAAAAGAAAGACTTTATTATTCAGTCTATGGAAGGCTCCTTGGCCGAGGTCCAAGCCGAAAATGACAGTTTAAAGAATGAATTACTCAAAAAGTCAGAAAAATATGAGCAAGAAAAGGAGAAGCTTGAAGCAAGTCTCAAGACTGAGGTCGAGAAAAATTCAAATTTGCAAAAATCATTGAAGGATCTCCAAGAGAAATGTCTAAATTTCGGCAGCCGATGCGTGCAGCGGCTGAAGGACGTATTTCACTCTATCGGAGCCAGTTCTGAAAAATTTTCACCTTCAGCTGAAAACCTGCCCAGCACCTTGGAACATATTGAAGGCGAGGTTGATGCTCTTGACGAAGTTATTGGTGGGCATGCCGATTTCTGCGCCCTTGTAGCTTCTCGAGGCACAGCTGCCGCTTTTCTGAAGGCTGGCTGTACTCATGGGAAAATTGTGAATAGACCAAACTTTAGCTTGTCAGCAGCAGACTTGATTGATATCCCGAGCCTAGTCCGAAGCATCGGAAATAGATTTATGACCCAGATTTGAGTAAATGGCGGGCGAAGGATGGCTGGTGACGAAGCTCGAAGTCACCTTAAGCCGGTAAGAAACTTATATTTGTTACTTTTACCTTCTCCTTGAAATTCGCACCTTTCTTATTCTGCTCCTTAATATGCGCAGGATGACGAAGCTGAAGTATGACGAAGCTGAAGCTTGATGGTTGCTATAATAGACTTTCCTACAAAAAATTCTGAAGGGATTTTTGTAATATCATTATGGAAAAAACTTATGTAAATTTGTACATACCTTGTAATATATTTTGTCCCCTCTATCCGTGTACAATCTGCTTTGCTGTGGATGAAACTTCTCTTTTTGAGCCGAAGGCGAAAAACACCTTCCCTTCTTTTCGTACACAACGAAGCACGAAAAATTTTCACTTTCTTCAAAATTTTTGCTCATTGCCGAAGCGTCTGTCTTTTTTGTGTGGTATGATGATGATTCTATATATGTCTAAATGAATGTTTATGAATGCAAATGACATGATGTAATGTATCGTGCAAATGAATATCAAAACACATATTTAAAAACCATAATCATAGCCCTTCATCCCCTTGGGAATGATTCAAATCTTTTGGCCATTTAGTTTTCGGCTTCACCGTTTACTTTTCGGTGTATCAGCGTTGACTTTTAGCTGTAAGCCTCCCTTAGGAGCTTCTTCGCCTTTTACTTTCAGCGGAATTAGCGTTTATTTTTCGCTGTAAGCCTCCCTTAGGAGCTTCTTCGCCTTTTACTTTCAGCGGAATCAGCGTTTATTTTTCGCTGTAAGCCTCCCTTAGGAGCTTCTTCGCCTTTTACTTTCAGCGGAATCAGCGTTTATTTTTCGCTGTAAGCTCTGCATTCCCTTAGGAACGACTTTTGAGCTTCTCCCTGTTTTCTTTTCTTTTTCCTTTGCATTTACATTTACATTTCTGGGGGATATCACTCTTATAGAATTGAAATAAGAAAAATTACATGTTGTGGCCCCATTAAAAACCTTTCTCCCCCTTTGGAAAGGAAAAGGGTGCCACAAAAAAGAATAGAAAAAAGGAAATTACATCAAACTAAACATAATATCGCCGAAGCTCATCCCCATTCCATGATCTAGGAATGTCGTTGTCGTCCATATCCTTCAATCTGTAGGAACCGGGTCTCGACGAAGATGCTACCAAAAAAGGCCCTTCCCACTTCAGCTATAATTTGCCTATTGTCTCAGGGTTGGCTATTCTTCGAAGCACCAAGTGTCCTGGCTCAATGTTCTTCAGCCTAACTTTTCTATCACGCCATTTTATTGTTTCAGCTTGATATTTGTTGATGTTTTCCACAGCTTGAAGCCTGATCCCTTCTATAGCATCTTTTTCCACAGAGTGATCAACTGCATCTTCGCCTTCTGCCGAAGCTACTGTACTTATTGATCCTGCTTTGGCTTCTTCCGGGGTTATTGCTTCGTCACCGAACAATAGTTTGAATGGCGTAAAACCTGTTGATCTTGACACTGTTGTGTTATGGCTCCACACCACTTTGATTAATTCTTCTGGCCACTTTCCCCTGGGCTGATTGAAGATTAGCTTCATTATCCCTGTCATTATGATCCCATTAACTCTTTCAACAAGTCCGTTTGACTCCGGATGTCGAACTGATGCAAAATGGATCTTCGTGCCAATTTGATCACAAAATTCTCTAAAAGCTTCAGAATCAAACTGTGTCCCATTATCCACAGTAATGGCCTTCGGTACTCCGAAGCGACAAACAATATTTTGCCAGAAAAATTTTTGAATGGTAACTGAAGTGATTGTGGCTAAAGGCTTTGCCTCAATCCACTTAGAAAAATATTCCACTGCCACTACAACATATCTTAAGTTCCCCTGTGCTGGTGGTAATGGGCCTAGCAAATCAAGGCCCCACCTTTGCAACGGCCAAGTGGGTTGTATTAATTGAGTTAAAGACGAAGGTTGTTTTTGATCTCTTTCACATTTCTGACAACCTTCGCATTTTTGAACTAAATCCGCTGCATCCGAAGCTGCTTTTGGCCAATAAAATCCTTGACGAAAGACTTTTACGAGCAGAAGCCTAGACCCAATGTGAGATCCACACAGGCCTGCGTGTATTTCCTTCATCAATTCTATGCCTTCGGTTCTGGATAAACACTTGAGTAACGGGGAACATACCCCCCCCCCCCGCTTGTATAATTCCTCTTCTATTATGACATATGGTCGAGCTCTTGCTTCTATCCTCCTGTTATAAGCTTCGTCATCTGAAAGAAAATTGCCCTGAAGAGAAGAGATGATCTCAGTTCTCCAATCTTCACTATAAACAGGGGATATGTTGAGGACTGCTCTTTCAAGAAGTTCAACCGAAGGTGCTTTTATTGTTTCGAAAAATACTTCTAAAGGTAAGGGCAGCCCCTGTGCTGCTGACTTGGCTAGTAGATCAGCATATTCATTTTCTCCACGAGGAATATTTTTAACAGAAAATCCTTCGAAGGAAGCCTCAATCCTTCGGACTGTATCTAAATATTTTTCAAGCTTCGGATCTCTTGCTTTGTAGCTTTTGTCAATATGACCAGAAATAACTTGGGAATCAGTTTTAAGAATGGCCCTTCTGATTCCCATTGCCTTTAACTTCCGAAGACCCAAAAGCAGAGCTTCGTACTCAGCAATATTGTTTGTGCAACTGAAATCAAGTCTTATCGCATAACAAGTTTTAACTTTGGAAGGTGAAACCAACACAGCAGCTGCTCCTGCTCCGAAGGTTCCCCAAGACCCATCGCAAAACACTGTCCATACTTCGGCATCTTTATTCGTTTCTTCCTCTTGATCCCCTGGCGTCCAGTCAGCAATGAAGTCTGCCAACGCTTGGGATTGAATCAAAGACCTATGCACATAATCAATGCAAAATTCATTGAGCTCTGCAGCCCATTTTCCAACCCTTCCAGTAGCTTCTCGATTTCTCATGATGTCCTTCAATGGTTGTGAAGAAGGAACAATTATATTGTAAGCTTGAAAATAATGCCGAAGCTTCCTGGAGGCCATCAAAACAGCATACAGTACTTTCTCCAATTCCGTATAATTTTTCTTTGATAGACTCAGAACTTCTGATACGAAGTATATTGGGGCTTGCTTTTTGACTTGGCCTTCAAGCTTCTCCTGGATGAGTGCTGCACTTACCGCTAAGTGCGAAGCTGCCACATATAATAACAGAGGAGCCCCTGGCGTAGGTGGAGTTAGTGTTGTTAGGTCTATTAAATATTGCTTCACCTCTTGGAAGGCTTTCTGCTGAACTGGTCCCCATTGAAAAACTTCAGCTGATTTTAGTACTTCGAAAAATGGTAAGTTTCTCTCTGCTGATCTAGATATGAATCTGTTGAGAGATGCCAGTCTTCCTGTCAGTCTTTGAGCCCCCTTCTTTGTACTTGGTGGCTCCATTCGAAGGATAGCTTCGATTTTGTTTGGATTAGCTTCAATCCCTTTTGTTGAGACTAGACAGCCAAGAAATTTTCCTTTCTTTACTCCGAAGACACATTTTTCTAGGTTCAACTTTAAACCAGCCTGCCTAAAATTAGCGAAGGTTTCCTGCAGATCAGCAATGTGATTATCTTGCTTCATGCTTTTCACAATGATATCATCAACATAAGTTAGCACATTTCTGCCTATCTGGGAATGAAGAACCTTCGCTGTCATTCTGCTGAAGCTTCCTCCAGCATTCTTAAGCCCCTCAGGCATCCGAAGATAACAATACGTTCCACTAGGGGTTATGAAGCTGGTTTTCGGTTCGTCCTCCTTCTTCATCCAAATTTGGTGATAGCTTGAATAGCAATCCAGCACAGCAGACTCATAAGCTCTGATGAAGCTGCTGCATCGACTAGGGAATCTATCCTTGGCAATGGAAACTCGTCCTTCGGACAGGCCTTATTGAGATCAGTAAAATCGATACACATTCTCCATTTACCATTGGCCTTCTTCACCATAACAGTGTTAGCCAACCATTCTGGGTATTTTACCTCTCTGATAACTCCGGCACTGAGGAGTCTTTTCACTTCATTCCGAGCACCTTCGGCTTTGTCATCAGACATCTTCCGAAGCCTCTGCTTTCTGGGTCTGAAAGATGGATCAATATTGAGCGAGTGCTCAATAACATCCCTGTTAACTCCGCAGAGATCATTAGCTGACCAAGCAAAAACATCTTTATTGTTGAACAAAAACCTTATCAAGGTTTTTTCCTGTTCCTCAGACAGTTGAGATCCCAATAGCACCTTCTGCTCTGCTATATCCTCACATAAGAGCATGGGCTTCGGCTAATCAGCCGAAGCAGCTTTTTCTCTTCGGAACTTGTATTGCTCACAAGCTTCGGCTCCATCTATATTATGGATTGCTTTTGAGTCTGTCCAATTTCCTTCGGCCCTTCTGGCAGCTTCCTGACTTCCATGAATAGCAATGGGCCCTTGGTCTGAAGGTATCTTCATGCAAAGATAAGCTGGATGAAGAATTGCTTCAAAGGCATTGAGAGTACCACGACCAATGATTGCATTGTAAGGGTATTCCATGTCAACAATATCAAACACAACCTGTTCCGTCCTTGTGTTGTTGATAAATCCGAAGGTCACTGTAACGCCCCGAATTTTGCAATTGAATTTTTTCTTTTCTTTACTCGCCAAATTCGGGCGTTACCTTTTCTTTTTCTTTTTCCCCTCGCTAGACCTTGACTTTTTCCAAAGCTAGCGGGACTCGGTTTGGAATTCCCGTGTAAAGAAAAACCCTAAATTGCTTTATGTTGTTTGATGCACCATGCCGAACTATGCATTCTTTGATTGCTTGAAAGTGCAAATGCATTCATCTAGGAAGATCGGATTTCGAAAATGAGAGAAAACCTTCTCTTTCTTTTCTTTTTCTTTCTCTCTCTCCTCCCTTTTCTCTCTCCCGCGCCGTGGGCTGCTCCTGGCCGGCCCAGCCGCCCCCCCCCCCCCCCGCGCCCCCCTTTGGGCCCAATTGGCCCAACCGCCCCCTCCCTCCCCTTTTCCCCCCAACCCCTCTCTCTCTCCCTCCCCCTCCCCCATTCCCCCTAGCCGCCGCCGCCCCCTGGCCCTAGCTCGGCCGCCCCCTGCCGCCGGCCCAACCGCCGCCGCCGTCGCTCGCCCGTCCCCGTCCCCCGGTGAGCCCTCCCCTCTCCCCTCCCCTCTCCCCTCCTCTTTCCCCCTCCCCGGCCCAGCCGCCCCTGCCGGTTCGGCCGCCCCCTTGCGCGCCCCTGCCCTCGGCCACCCTGGCCAGCCCGGCCGCCCCAGCCCAGCTCGGCCGCCCCCCTGCGCGCCCCTGCTCGGCCGGCCCAGCCGCCCAGCTCAGCCGCCCCCTGCGCGCCCGCGCCCAGCCCGGCCGCCCCTGCCCCAGGCCGGTTCAACCGCCCCCCCCCCCCTTTTTTATTTTTTCATTTTATTTTATTTTACCTTCTGTTATCATTGTTATTTAGGTAGGCTAATCATTGTTAATGTCATTGAAATAGGAAACTTGATTTAGAATTTCGTTACGCTAGTTATTTCATATATAGTTAATTGTTTACCTCGTTCAATGTTGATCAACTAAAAATGACTAGGTTTCCATTAGTGCATATAACTAATTTCTTTTGTTAGAACCAATTGTAACTAATCATTAGTGCATAAGATTTAACCCCCCCCCCCCGCGAGACCCTTTCCCGTTTCTTTCTAACCATAATGAATGCGATATCGAACGTCATACTTGATGCATGTTCACTTTATTTGTTCCCTTGTATGGTGTACTGTTCTTTTGTATTAAATATGTGGATGTATGTATGTTTGCGCTCGCATAGAGAACGATCCGGTCGAAGAGCCCGAGGAATTCGCAGGAGAAGCCCCTGAGCAGCAGTCGATTGGTGGAGGCAAGTGTCCTTTGACCTATTGCTGTCCTATTCATTCTTTAATTCACCTCCCGCATTACACATTTATACCTAAGGATTGACTAGCTTTGTTATCCATGTCCTTGTTTACCTATTTGGGTCGGATTATTACTGCTTAGTCTGATGCTATTGCTCAACTCTAATCAATGAACATGATGTGATTATCTATGATACGCTGTTTTCCCTTCTTATTTATGATTATATTTGTGACCTTCAAGGGGACTCGAGCGGTTTCTCGAGTGCCTCTCCGTAAGGACCTATTCAATGGATGACCGCCCGGGAAAACAGTGCAACCATGAGGGTGGAATGGGACACCCTTAGCTGAGTAATTAGAGGAACCGGGGTGTAGTTCGCTTAGCCGTCGTGCCGTCAATGGGGCTCGGTGTATGCGGCTCGCTCTGCCAAGGTTGATTTGTCCCTTGGGGAGGAGTGCGGTACATTTAGGAAACCTAACGGGCGGCTACAGCCTCGGGGAATCTTTGTAAAGGCTACGTAGTGATGCCCTGCTGGACCACCTAGGTAGTGGTCAATGGGGAGTAGCTCTCTCCGGGCAGAAAGGGAATCACGGCTTGTGGGTAAAGTGCACAACCTCTGCAGAGTGTTATGAAACTGATATATCAGCCGTGCTCACGGTTATGAGCGGCCAAGGGAGCTCCAGAGATTAGTGATACTTGATCAGAGATACTTTGGTACAGGTGGCAATGAGATTGATGGTTCTGATTATGATTATGGTGCTGGTAAGTGGTATTCTTTCCGTTTGGAAAGGATACATTGGGCTAATAACTTGGGTTAATGTTAAAACCTGGCTTTCTACTAGTAAGTAATAACCTGACCAACTAAAAGCAACTGCTTGACTTATCCCCACATAAAGCTAGTCCACTACAGCCAAACAGGATACTTGCTGAGTATGTTGATGTGTACTCACCCTTGCTCTACACACCAAACCCCCCCCCCAGGTTGTCAGCATTGCAACCACTGCTTAGGAGAAGATGAAGCTGTGGAAGGAGACTTCCAGGAGTTCCAAGACTACGACGAGTTCTAGGTGTGGGTTAGCGGCAACCCCCAGTCGGCTGCCTGTGAAGGCCGCGGTTATCTACGTTTCTTTTCCGCACTTTGATTTATTGTAAGAACTATATGGACGTCTCAGACGTATGATGTAATCGACTCTTATTTCCCCTTTTAATACTATTTGAGCACTGTGTGATGATGTCCATGTTATGTAGCTGCTGTGTACGTGAATAACTGATCCTGGCACGTACATGGTTCGCATTCGGTTTACCTTCTAAAAACCGGGTGTGACATAAGTGGTATCGGAGCCGTGCTGACTGTAGGACCGCTAACCTAGAGTAGAATGGTCGTTCTAAGGATTATAGACCTCTGTCACTGCCTTGACTTTGATATCCCTTCAAAAGTTGGTCATACCGACCAAACCTATGTTCTACTATATATTATACCTTGCTGAAAATTATGTTTTATTCTAATCCTTCATTTATTTATGATTCATTATTTGCTGGTCATATTAATTCTGTTCTCACTCTTTTGCTTGCGGTGTCTTTTGTAGATGGCTCGTCTTAGACACACTGCACGAAAGTCCGTCATCCCCTTCTTACCCTCCCGCCTTGCTGAGCGTCCGCTTCGCCGTCCCGTGGCCGGACAGTCCAGCCACTTGGAGAGACTGCACCACCGCCTGCATGAGGAGCAGGAACGTCGACGACAGGAGCAGCAGGGCTCTTCCTTCTCGCTCCAGCAGGAGATAGAGTCTGTGAGGAGCTGCTCTCCTGTGCTTCCTCTGGAGGCACCCCCTGCACCACCATTGGGCGCCCCAGCTTCTAGAGTAGCTGCTGGAGGAGACCCAGACGACGGAGATGGCGACGACAGCTTGAGCCACGACACTGACTTCCCTGCTGACCATGAGCCGGAAGGATGGGTTGCTCGACCCATCACTCGCGACGCTGCTCGCGGGTGTCACTTCCACGACGCGCTCGACACCCTGCTACGTCGGGCACTTGACCGGCGTACTTGGTCCATCGAGTATCGCTGTGTGGTCTACCAGCATAGTCGCGGGGTCTACCCGGACCGCTGGGAGGCGACCTGCTTGGTGCGCCGTCCGGAGAACAGTCTCCAGGGCGCGGAGGCCTGCTCAGAGCACTATTCTATCTCTGAGCGGGACTCAGTTGAGGCAGCCATGCAGGATGCTGCACGGCGTGCGCTTTCGCACTACTGCTCGGTTCTCGGTGGGGTAGCTGACGGTCTCGACCTGAAGTATTACCCCCGTCGTCCATTTGGCAGCACAGGAGGCGTGATTGTTTCACCTGCTGGTGAGGACAATCCTAGGTTGAGCAGCACAGTCAACCTAGCCGCTGTGCTAAACACGGAGCTGGACCATGCATTAGACGAGCTGAGTAGGGCTCGTGCTGAGATCGCCCTGCTGCGGGCTGAGCGCACGGAACGTCGTCACTTGGATGATGGTTCCCCCGCCCCCGTCGGGACTCAGCACCCGTACCGCTCACCTCGGCGTGGACTCCAGTCTTATGGCAATCCCGACTGCAAGACCAAGATAAATCTAGAACCATAGCTCGTTAGAGTTGGATCTTGTAATTAATACGAAATATATATACATAGAAGCTTCAGTCTTAGCGTTAGTCTCGGTTTTAGTTAGTCTTAGTTAGACAGGGTAGTTTGCTATATCCTGTGCATTTATGTTTGTCATGATGAACTATGTTTGGTTTGGATCTTTGTAATGACTGTCACCAGAGTGTGGGTATCCCCTGCATTTTGGTTTACCCATTGTGTTAATGGAGTTAGTTATATAGTTGGGAAAACCTTTATTCTACTTTCCTCTTTATCTGAGAAGTTGTGTGGTCTGTGTGGGAGATCAGTGAAGATGCTCATCTGTTCAGTGCTGTTGAAGAATTCTATACTCTTTTCTTACGCTACAAGATTTGCCAGATCATTTCTGATGTGTGGTTGCGTTCTGCAGATGTCAGAGAACAGGCGCAGAGGAGGAAGGCGTGCTCAGCAGGAGCAAGCCGCTCCGCAGGATGAGGTGCCTCAGCAGCAGCACCTGCCACCCCCGCCCCCGATGTCGATCGAGCAGATGTTTCTGATGCAGACTCAGGCAGTTCAGGCCATCGGTCAGACTCTGGCCGCCATTCAGCAGCAGCAGCAACAGCACCAAGCACCACCCCAGCCTCAGATGCCTCAGATGCCCAGAGACAAGCGTGCTGAATTCATGAGAGGTCATCCACCAACGTTCGCTCACTCTTCTGACCCCATGGATGCTGAAGATTGGCTGCGCACTGTGGAGCGGGAGTTGCATACCGCTCAGTGTGATGACAGGGAGAAAGTCTTGTATGGTCCCCGTCTGTTGAGAGGAGCAGCCCAATCATGGTGGGAGTCTTACCTCGCCACCCATGCCAACCCCGATGCCATCACCTGGGAAGAGTTCAGAGGTAGCTTTCGTCAGTACCATGTGCCTGCAGGTCTGATGACAGTGAAGAAGGAGGAGTTCCTGGCCCTTAAGCAAGGGTCATCATCTGTCAGTGAGTATCGAGACAGGTTTCTGCAGTTGTCTCGCTATGCTCCTGAAGATGTCAACACCGACGCCAAGCGACAGTACCGTTTCTTGAGAGGCTTGGTTGACCCTCTACAGTACCAACTGATGAATCATACCTTCCCGACATTCCAGCACCTGATTGACAGAGCAATCATGACAGAAAGGAAGCGTAAGGAGATGGAGGATCGTAAGCGCAAGATCAGTGGACCCCAGCCTGGAAGCAGCAGTCGTCCCCATTTTTCAGGCAATCAACCTCAGCAGTTCAGGCAGAACCAGCGTTCACCTCAGCAGCATCAGCAGCGTCAGCAGTATCAGCAGTTCCAAAGGCAGTACCCTCAGCACCAGTACCAGAACCGTCAGAGCAATCAGTCAGGAGGTCAGTTTCAGAGGCAGAATCAGCAGACACCTCGTCTTCCTGCCCCCGCAACTCAGCAGAGCAGTCAGGCAGCACCAGCTCAGGTTGGAAACAGAGCATGTTTCCACTGCGGAGAGCAAGGCCATTGGGTAATGCAATGTCCGAAGAAAGCAGCCCAGCAGCAGTCAGGCCCCAATGCCCCAGCAAAGCAGAATGTGTCTCAGCCTGGATCAGGCAACCGCTCTCAACCACGCCATAATCATGGGAGACTGAATCACTTGGAGGCTGAAGCAGTTCAGGAGACCCCCAACATGATAGTAGGTATGTTCCCAGTCGACTCCCATATTGCAGAAGTGTTATTTGATACTGGAGCAACACATTCTTTCATTACTGCATCATGGGTAGAAGCACATAATCTTCCAATTACTACCATGTCAACCCCCATTCAAATTGACTCAGCCGGTGGTAGAATTCGAGCCGATAGCATTTGTTTGAATGTAAGTGTGGAAATAAGGGGGATAGCGTTTCCCGCCAACTTTATAGTAATGGGTACTCAGGGAATAGATGTCATCCTAGGGATGAATTGGCTAGATAAGTATCAGGCAGTTATCAGTTGTGATAAAAGGACAATCAAGTTGGTGTCCCCACTAGGAGAGGAAGTGGTGACCGAGTTAGTCCCGCCCGAGCCAAAGAAAGGAAGTTGTTATCAGATGGCTGTCGATAGCAGTGAAGCAGACCCAATTGAGAGTATCAAGGTTGTGTCTGAATTCCCAGATGTGTTTCCAAAGGATTTACCGGGTATGCCACCAGAGCGGAAAGTTGAGTTTGCCATAGAGCTTCTTCCTGGAACCGCCCCTATCTATAAGAGAGCTTACAGAATATCTGGACCAGAGTTGGTTGAGCTTAAGAAGCAGATTGATGAGCTGTCAGAGAAAGGTTACATCCGGCCAAGCACCTCGCCTTGGGCCGCCCCTGTCCTATTTGTGGAAAAGAAAGATGGCACCAAGAGGATGTGTATCGATTATCGAGCTTTGAATGAAGTCACGATCAAGAACAAGTATCCCTTGCCCAGAATAGAAGATCTGTTTGACCAGTTGAGAGGAGCCAGTGTGTTCTCCAAGATTGATCTGAGGTCAGGTTATCATCAGCTCAGGATCCGACCTTCGGACATTCCGAAGACGGCATTCATTACCAAGTATGGTTTGTATGAGTTCACAGTGATGTCTTTTGGTTTGACCAATGCACCAGCGTTCTTTATGAACTTGATGAACAGTGTATTCATGGATTACCTTGATAAGTTTGTGGTGGTATTCATTGATGACATTCTGGTTTATTCTCAAAGCGAAGAAGAACATGCAGATCATTTGAGGATGGTATTGCAGAGATTGCGAGAGCACCAGTTGTATGCAAAGTTGAGCAAGTGTGAGTTCTGGATCAGTGAAGTCCTGTTCTTGGGTCACATAATCAACAAAGAAGGATTGGTTGTGGATCTGAAGAAAGTGGCAGACATTCTGAACTGGAAAGCGCCAACGGATGCTCGAGGAATCAAGAGCTTCATTGGAATGGCCGGATATTATCGGCGATTCATTGAAGGGTTTTCGAAGATTGCGAAACCAATGACAGCGTTGCTAGGCAACAAAGTTGAGTTCAAGTGGACCTAGAAATGCCAAGAGGCCTTTGAAGCGCTGAAAGAGAAGTTGACTACAGCGCCTGTCCTAGTCTTGCCTGATGTGCACAGGCCCTTCTCGGTGTATTGTGATGCTTGTTACACAGGCTTGGGATGCGTGTTGATGCAAGAGGGAAGAGTTGTGGCTTACTCGTCCCGACAGCTGAAGGTTCATGAGAAGAATTACCCAATCCATGACCTAGAGTTGGCAGCAGTGGTTCACGCACTGAAGACATGGAGGCACTATCTGTATGGACAGAAATGCGATGTTTACACAGACCACAAGAGTCTGAAGTACATATTCACTCAGTCAGAATTGAACATGAGGCAACGAAGATGGTTAGAGCTGATCAAAGACTATGAGTTGGAGATCCATTACCATCCAGGCAAAGCAAACGTAGTGGCAGATGCTTTGAGCAGGAAGAGTCAAGTCAATCTGATGGTCGCTCGTCCGATGCCTTATGAGTTGGCCAAGGAGTTCGACAGGTTGAGTCTCGGATTTCTGAACAATTCGCGAGGAGTCACAGTTGAATTGGAACCTACCTTGGAGCGAGAAATCAAAGAAGCGCAGAAGAATGATGAAAAGATCAGTGAGATCCGGCGACTGATTCTAGATGGCAGAGGCAAAGATTTTCGAGAAGACGCAGAAGGCGTGATATGGTTCAAAGACCGCTTGTGTGTTCCCAATGTCCAGTCCATTCGGGAGTTGATTCTCAAGGAAGCTCATGGGACAGCCTATTCGATTCACCCTGGCAGTGAGAAGATGTATCAGGATCTGAAGAAGAAATTCTGGTGGTACGGAATGAAGAGGGAAATCGCAGAGCATGTGGCTATGTGTGATAGTTGTCGGCGGATTAAGGCAGAGCACCAGAGACCTGCTGGATTGTTGCAACCGTTGCAGATCCCTCAGTGGAAATGGGATGAAATCGGTATGGATTTCATAGTCGGATTGCCTCGCACTCGAGCCGGCTACGATTCTATTTGGGTAGTAGTGGACCGTTTGACCAAGTCAGCCCACTTCATACCTGTCAAGACCAGCTACAACAGTGCAGTATTGGCAGAGTTGTATATGTCTCGGATCGTTTGTCTTCATGGTGTGCCAAAGAAGATAGTGTCAGACAGAGGAACGCAGTTCACCTCTCATTTCTGGCAGCAGTTGCATGAAGCCTTGGGCACACATCTGAATTTCAGTTCAGCTTATCACCCGCAGACAGATGGCCAGACCGAAAGAACCAATCAAATTCTTGAAGACATGTTGAGAGCCTGTGCGTTGCAAGATCAGTCCGGATGGGACAAGCGATTGCCCTATGCAGAGTTTTCCTATAACAACAGTTACCAGGCCAGTTTGAAGATGTCACCATTTCAAGCGCTCTATGGAAGGAGTTGTAGAACTCCGTTGCAATGGGATCAGCCTGGAGAAAAGCAGGTGTTTGGGCCAGACATTCTGCTTGAAGCTGAAGAGAACATCAAGATGGTCCGAGAGAATCTGAAGATAGCGCAATCAAGGCAGCGAAGCTATGCAGACACAAGAAGAAGAGAGCTGAGTTTTGAAGTCGGAGACTTTGTCTATCTGAAAGTGTCACCGATCAGAGGAGTCAGAAGGTTCGGAGTGAAAGGCAAGCTAGCACCCCGCTACATTGGTCCGTACCAAATCCTCTCAAAGCGTGGAGAAGTGGCCTATCAGCTCAGTCTGCCAGAGAATTTGTCAGCTGTGCATGATGTCTTTCATGTGTCTCAGTTGAAGAAGAGCTTGCGTGTGCCAGAAGAGCAGTTGCCAGTGGAAGGTCTTGAAGTCCAAGAGGACTTGACCTACGTTGAGAAGCCAGCGCAGATCCTTGAGGTTGCAGACAGAGTCACCCGAAGGAAGACCGTCAGAATGTGCAAAGTCAGATGGAGTCACCACTCTGAGGAAGAAGCAACCTGGGAGCGTGAAGATGATTTGATGGCCAAGTACCCAGAGCTCTTTGCTAGCCAACCCTGAATCTCGAGGGCGAGATTCTTTTAAGGGGGATAGGTTTGTAACGCCCCGAATTTTGCAGTTGAATTTTTTCTTTTCTTTACTCGCCAAATTCGGGCGTTACCTTTTCTTTTTCTTTTTCCCCTCGCTAGACCTTGACTTTTTCCAAAGCTAGCGGGACTCGGTTTGGAATTCCCGTGTAAAGAAAAACCCTAAATTGCTTTATGTTGTTTGATGCACCATGCCGAACTATGCATTCTTTGATTGCTTGAAAGTGCAAATGCATTCATCTAGGAAGATCGGATTTCGAAAATGAGAGAAAACCTTCTCTTTCTTTTTCTTTTTCTTTCTCTCTCTCCTCCCTTTTCTCTCTACGCGCCGTGGGCTGCTCCTGGCCGGCCCAACCGCCCCCAGCCGGCCCAGCCGCCCCCCCCCCCCCCCCCCCCCCGTGCCCCCCTTTGGGCCCAATTGGCCCAACCGCCCCCTCCCTCCCCTTTTCCCCCCAACCCCTCTCTCTCTCTCCCTCCCCCTCCCCCATTCCCCCTAGCCGCCGCCGCCCCCTGGCCCTAGCTCGGCCGCCCCCTGCCACCGGCCCAACCGCCGCCGCCGTCGCTCGCCCGTCCCCGTCCCCCGGTGAGCCCTCCCCTCTCCCCTCCCCTCTCCCCTCCTCTTTCCCCCTCCCCGACCCAGCCGCCCCTGCCAAGCTCGGCCGCCCCCTTGCGCGCCCCTGCCCTCGGCCGCCCTGGCCAGCCCGGCCGCCCCAGCCCAGCTCAGCCGCCCCCCTGCGCGCCCCTGCTCGGCCGGCCCAGCCACCCAGCTCGGCCGCCCCCTGTGCGCCCGCGCCCAGCCCGGCCGCCCCTGCCCCAGGCCGGTTCAACCGCCCCCTGGCCGGTTCAACCCCCCCCTTTTTTTATTTTTTCATTTTATTTTATTTTACCTTCTGTTATCATTGTTATTTAGGCAGGCTAATCATTGTTAATGTCATTGAAATAGGAAACTTGATTTAGAATTTCGTTACGCTAGTTATTTCATATATAGTTAATTGTTTACCTCGTTCAATGTTGATCAACTAAAAATGACTAGGTTTCCATTAGTGCATATAACTAATTTCTTTTGTTAGAACCAATTGTAACTAATCATTAGTGCATAAGATTTAACCCCCCCCCCCCATGAGACCCTTTCCCGTTTCTTTCTAACCATAATGAATGCGATATCGAACGTCATACTTGATGCATGTTCACTTTATTTGTTCCCTTGTATGGTGTACTGTTCTTTTGTATTAAATATGTGGATGTATGTATGTTTGCGCTCGCATAGAGAACGATCCGGTCGAAGAGCCCGAGGAATTCGCAGGAGAAGCCCCTGAGCAGCAGTCGATTGGTGGAGGCAAGTGCCCTTTGACCTATTGCTGTCCTATTCATTCTTTAATTCACCTCCCGCATTACACATTTATACCTAAGGATTGACTAGCTTTGTTATCCATGTCCTTGTTTACCTATTTGGGTCGGATTATTACTGCTTAGTCTGATGCTATTGCTCAACTCTAATCAATGAACATGATGTGATTATCTATGATACGCTGTTTTCCCTTCTTATTTATGATTATATTTGTGACCTTCAAGGGGACTCGAGCGGTTTCTCGAGTGCCTCTCCGTAAGGACCTGTTCAATGGATGACCGCCCGGGAAAACAGTGCAACCATGAGGGTGGAATGGGACGCCCTTAGCTGAGTAATTAGAGGAACCGGGGTGTAGTTCGCTTAGCCGTCGTGCCGTCAATGGGGCTCGGTGTATGCGGCTCGCTCTGCCAAGGTTGATTTGTCCCTTGGGGAGGAGTGCGGTACATTTAGGAAACCTAACGGGCGGCTACAGCCTCGGGGAATCTTTGTAAAGGCTACGTAGTGATGCCCTGCTGGACCACCTAGGTAGTGGTCAATGGGGAGTAGCTCTCTCCGGGCAGAAAGGGAATCACGGCTTGTGGGTAAAGTGCACAACCTCTGCAGAGTGTTATGAAACTGATATATCAGCCGTGCTCACGGTTATGAGCGGCCAAGGGAGCTCCAGAGATTAGTGATACTTGATCAGAGATACTTTGGTACAGGTGGCAATGAGATTGATGGTTCTGATTATGATTATGGTGCTGGTAAGTGGTATTCTTTCCGTTTGGAAAGGATACATTGGGCTAATAACTTGGGTTAATGTTAAAACCTGGCTTTCTACTAGTAAGTAATAACCTGACCAACTAAAAGCAACTGCTTGACTTATCCCCACATAAAGCTAGTCCACTACAGCCAAACAGGATACTTGCTGAGTATGTTGATGTGTACTCACCCTTGCTCTACACACCAACCCCCCCCCCCAGGTTGTCAGCATTGCAACCACTGCTCAGGAGAAGATGAAGCTGTGGAAGGAGACTTCCAGGAGTTCCAAGACTACGACGAGTTCTAGGTGTGGGTTAGCGGCAACCCCCAGTCGGCTGCCTGTGAAGGCTGCGGTTATCTACGTTTCTTTTCCGCACTTTGATTTATTGTAAGAACTATATGGACGTCTCAGACGTATGATGTAATCGACTCTTATTTCCCCTTTTAATACTATTTGAGCACTGTGTGATGATGTCCATGTTATGTAGCTGCTGTGTACGTGAATAACTGATCCTGGCACGTACATGGTTTGCATTCGGTTTACCTTCTAAAAACTGGGTGTGACAGTCACTGGCATTGTGATTTTGCCAAGTGCTACAATCTGCCTTCCTCCGAAGCCGCAAAGGGGATGTGTGGCATCATGAATTTTGTCTTCGGGCTCTTGCATCTGTCTAAAGGCCTTAGCAAATATGATATCAGCTGCGCTGCCTGTGTCAACCAAAACATTATGGACCAGAAATCCTTTGATCACACAAGAGATAACCATAGCATCATTGTGTGGGTAATCCTTGAGTTGAAGATCCTCTTGGGAGAAGGTAATTGGAATGTGAGACCATCTTGACTTGATGAAGGGTCCTTGCACCCCGACATGTTGTACCCTTCTCTGTGCCTCCTTCTTCTGCTTCTTGTTGGCTGGCCCTGAGCATGAACCGCCAGTTATCGGGAGTACCAGCTTCAGAGCCGAAGCAGCTCCAGATTGATTGTTGAACGAAGCCATCAGCTCAAAAAAGTGGAAGTGAGTTGACCGGAGGTGGGCGCCAATGTTGGGGACTTGTTCTCAAATGCTATGAATTAAGAACAAGGCAACATAAAGTGTTAAGTATTAATGCCCTTCGTCCGCCGGAGCATTATTTCCATAAGGATTTAATGAACTTCGGACGAAGGTCACGAGCATAATATTACGAAGGTTTCACCTTTGCAATTAAACTTGTAAAGATGATACGCATTAAAGTAAAACATTAAAGATAAATACATTAAAAATAAATGACATCATTCACATATCTTATTATATGAACGTAAGATATTCGAATACAATGTTTTTAGGTACATTTATACCTTTGCCTTGACAAACAATGATTCCCGAATGATGCGTTAGCAATTACAGGAATGCGTGAACAGTAATGGAATACTGTTCACTATTTATAGGCACAGGACACAGCCTGTGAGGAATTACAATCATGCCCCTCATAAAAGTTTACAACAATGACTCAGACCCCTATGGACTAAAAGGTCATTCTATCTTTAAGTCGGTTTGACGCTTCATCTTCGGATATGTTATACTACCGAAGCTTCATGAATGATGCCTTCGGCGTCACGTACGAACAGCTTCAGCCGAAGCTGTTTCTTTCTGCAGGACCTTCGGCGACGAAGCATGGTCCCAACAATTCCGATCCGTGGAAGAATCTCAAGTTTTCTATAAGCAAGGCAAGTGGACTTCTCCCTCTACATACTCTGTTTGATCCCAAACAATACATTTAATAAAGTTTATTCTTTTGGATATATATGCATAATTTGATGGGTTACCTATTCAGACACACCTAACCTTTCCAACCTTATTCCTTGATTAACCTGGGTTATGATCTAATCAAGTAGCTATGCTATTGCTACAACTTAACTTTATGCAGTCACTCCCGCTTATGATATTAATGTTCCAAATGATAAGTTTACATTATTGTTGTCAACCCGATGGTTAAACAAGATTATTGCATATTAATTGGAACATGGAGTGACCACCCGGGAAAACAGTGCTACCATGAGGACTATCATGGCTCTGGTCTTGGCTATATAACTAGGGAAGTCTTATGTTGGGTGTTGATCGTGGTCGACCAGGAACGGGGGCATCTGGCAAGCGCTTATAGTACCGGCTCAGGCAGATTGGATACGGGCATAGTTCCCAAAGCTTTACCCTGTGGTCCGGACTATAAGTTGGTTACGGTAGGTGTGCCTTATGCAGTTTGACCATTTCCAGCATCTGTGTAATGAGGACTCTAGGGAGAAGCCTCGTAGTGAGACCCTGGCCATTCACCTCGGAAGTGAATACGGGTCTAGCTATCCCGGGCAAAAAGGGAATCGCGACTCATGGGTAAAGATGCGCCACCTCTGCAGAGTGTAAAACTGATATATCAATCGTGCACACGGTTATGAGCAGCCTGGACTCCTCACATGATAATTGAACTTGAAGATGGAAATAAATCGAGATCCGATGATCTGCCAATGGTTTTGCTTAAGTGGTTTCACTTAAGTGTTTTTGATATACTCTCATACTTTTGTTTAATGGGAGTACTTGGGATTCACACTTATTAGTAAGACAGGTGTTGTTAATAAAATGTTGACCAACTAAAATGCTTACTGCTCAACCTTAGCCTGACCTTGTTACCTTGCATTAGTTTTTCCCCCACTTGCTAAGCCCCGACCATAAGTGAGCTCACCCTTGCTTAATTTTGATCAGAAGTTGCAGATGAAGATATGATGCTAAACTCCATGGATGCTAGTCTAGCGATACCCCCGGTCATCTTCCTATGGATGGATGTCCTTGTTTCGCTGTACTTTGATGAATAAAGGTTAAGACATTTTGTCTGTTCGAAGTGTAATATGTTTATATAATCGTTATTTACGCTTTTATGCATTGTCCTTTTGATATATTACACTTGTGACGTCAACATATGTGTGGAAATAGATCCTGGCGCACATATGCGATGCACCCGGCTCTACCCTTAGAAACGGGTGTGACAGGTATGTCTCTTGTAACCTTCGTCTGAAAATCATTATATCCTAAGGAAAATAATGCTTCGAAGGACGAAGGACATTAACATTTAACATTTTGTGTTGCCTTGTTCTTAATTCATAGCATTTGAGAACAAGTCCCCAAATTGGAGGGTCCCGCCTGTCATTGACTGTTGCTATTCTAGCAAAGGGAAGGTGTTTTTTCGGACCTTCGGCTTAAGGCCTTCGTACATGTCACAGTCTGAATTTGTTATCTTAAACAAATTAATACTGCGAGGGGATACTGTTGGGAGCCTTCGTCCTCTGAAGGTCCTCAAAAACGTAATTTAACAATGTCTTCCAAGCATGGTTTATAGACAGGTACCTTCGGATTCAGGATTAAAAGCATATACAATGAGAAGGGCATGATCGTGACGAAGGTTGCTATTGCTCCGAAGCTATGCGAAAGGGAGCTTCGGCTCAATCGCGGGAAGAGGAACTGACTTAAAGGGGAAAAGGCTATCCAGTTCTCATAGATTTTTCTATAAGTCAATAGTGAATGCAAAGGGTATAACTGTAATTTCTCACAGGCTATGTCCTGTGCCTATAAATAGATGAACAGTACCCCGTACTGTTCACGTTACACTTGTATTTGCTCGTGCATCACACTTGTACTTTTATCTTTTGTCAAGTCGAAGGTACATTTGTAATTCAGTACTGTTTTTATTTCTCCATAATAATAAAATGAGAATGAATTGATAAAGCTATGTGATTATTTATGTTGTCCCTTATATTTCATAAACTTCATTCTATGTTTATATATGTCTTATTTATGAAGGTATGTCTCTTGTAACCTTCGTCTGAAAATCATTATATCCTAAGGGAAATAATGCTTCGAAGGACGAAGGACATTAATATTTAACATTATATGTTGCCTTGTTCTTAATTCATAGCATTTGAAAACAAGTCCCCAAAAATTACTAATTGTGATACCAGTGCGTGCCAAGTAGCGCATCCATGTGTGTACATTCATAGGAGGCCTTTGGTTTCGTCATGGCACCATCGGTTTTAGTCATAACACCATTACCAGACGTAACCAATAGGAAATCTTGCACCACACAACTGGATTGATCAAGGGTGACAATATACAAAGAGATACTGCACCTGTAAAAATGGTTACAAGTAGAGAGCCAAATAGATCATGGTCCGATGAAACGAACAGGGCATGGCCATAACCTAAACTTGTTGATGAATGAGCATGATAGGAGACTGTTAATTCAGCACCAGACGTAACCGATATAGAACGCTATTGCCACATTAGGTTGGTAAAACTTGTGAGGACGAATAGGACGAGCATGCATCCTAATTGTTGTATCATGTTTGTCACCTATACATCCAAAATACTCCACATCGCAGCCTTCATATATACATATGTGGAACATGTATATAATCAAGTGCTTTTATACTCTTCCCTAGACTGACGTTTGTTCGGTCATGCTCTCACATCTCACCTTACCTGAGCGTCGATCCATTCAAAACTGAATGGCCTCTAAAATAACAATACACATGTATGCAATACCCCTGGTTGTGGGTTAGTGATTTTTAAATAAGCCACCTGGTAGTCCTTAATTTAGGGCTTAACAGAGGATGTCGCTAGCATTATAATTTTTCAAATCTGTTTTTCAAAACCAAACAATGTGTTTAGTTGAAAATAGGTTTTCTAAAACCAAAACTTTGTTTTTAAAATACGTATGTGACCGTATTATACTTAATCTTGCTCCGATACCAGCTGTGGCAGAACCTCCCAAGTTATTGGACCCACATGCACCTGCCCTTGTCTCAAAGACCTCAGACGGCTATGCATGTGCACCAGATAACTTAACAGGATTCGTTCGAGTGTCCCAAGGACCCGAATAAACCACTTACAACCAGGACCGCAAGATTAAGTAAACACAAATCACACACCAACATTTTTGCAGCGGAAATCTTATTACCAAATTCTACAAGTTACATCAAGTTTACCATGTACATGATCGGAGTGATTACGAAAGTGATTCAAAGAAATAACTTTGAACTGTTATAAATTATTTATAGTTTTGAAATATATGCTAGCTCAATGACAATCCTCAATAAGAAGTATAGAAGGGTTACTTTAACCTATAAGAAAGTCGTGCCCATCGGCGCTTAACACCATCCACAGCAGCACAAACCTAGTACCTGCAACAACATGGGTTCGAAAACCCTGAGTACGAAAGTGTACTTTCGCAAGTCTTACCCGTCTAAGGAAAAAGACTCTTAAGGATATGCTAGCTTTTGGGAATCAAGGTAAAGCTTGTCAAGATTCAAAGACTCTTTTGCAGAAAAGCTTACTATGAGTGGATCCTTAAAAATTCATTTTACTTGTCAGGTTAAGTAAAGTTACCTGCATCTAGAGTTCTTTCTATCCTAGTTCAAGCACTTGGCCTACACTAGCCGTCTTTTATCATCCCTTCAGTTCACTGGATTGCTACGTGTAAGTCAGTGACCAAGTCTTCATGTCCGAGAAGTAACGACGATCCGAATCGATTAGTGCCCAGCTGGGGATCTCCAACCACACGACATATGTAGCACTTAACCCTTGCATATGTTAACTCGCCACCGGGTTTCTCAAGATTAGACCGGGTTCACGCCAACCGAGAGCACAGATACACCACCATCCAGCCTCTTGCCACGAAGGGTACACGCTACTCTCGCCATCTCTCCACTCCCATTGCGTGTTGGCCTTTCTGGTATTGGTCTGCCCGAGGCAAAGCTTACCCATGACGAGGCATGTGGCCAGTTTAAAGGTCCTCGATCATCAGGCCTACATCGGTATGGTCCTTAATCGACTCAGACGGAGACACTACACTGAGACTTTCTTCTCGTGCAAGTCACATGCCGGTCTCAGCTTTATTTTTTAAAACCCCAAAGTTTGGTACCTGGCAGAGGTACATCTTTTCAGATGTTGAACCCATCAAGGCCTTTGATGGATTCACCATCACAAGTATTTTCTTTGTAAAAATTCCCAACCAATATGAAGCATCACTTTTGTTTTAAAACAACACATTTTGTTTTTCTAGAGCAAGGCTAAGCATCATAAAAATCCTTTTCATAAAAGAGTATCAAGGAAGGGTAATCAATTTTCCAAGGAAGGAAATGCATCAATTGTTTAGCACACAACTCCTATCACATAATGCATCAAATAAGGTGGTAAAGATTTTAAAATACAAGGAAAGGGATAATGCACCGGGGCTTGCCTGGGATAAACACTACATTAGTGTTTGTTAGATGACGTCCACTTGACGATCATCCTTGTCCTAGCACTTGATTAGGTCATCCATCTTCAGGTTCGTCCATCAGCATCATCATGCGGAGTAGCCCACGCTTGGGGTCGACTTGGCTCGTCTTTCGCATCACGTGATCAACTAGCGCACCTAATGAGATGTATAATGCACATGAATGAATATAACAGGAATAACACACAACTAATTATAGCTATACCAAAGAGGATTAAATATTTAATCGCAAGGCATCACAAATTTCATAAGTAAACTCTATATACCTATGACTCGCTAGCACAATAATCACGTTCGTTCGGTTTAACCGGACTAGCTCAAACCTCAAGAAAACAATAACCATATACACGACCTATAAATGCCTAATCTAGGTAATCATCAACAGACTAACGAAACATAGGCTTATCCCTTTTAGACACCTAAATTCAGAATGCGGATAGCAGCAACCTAACTAGCTCCCTTTTCCAGGTTAACAAGCGTAACATACTAATAGAATAAAACATCAAGAAAATAAACTATATGCACGCTCTAAACTCTACTAAGTTAGGGCACATCACGGGGATATCACAACACCTAGGTTCATCAGCCTACGACATTAAAAACTCAGAAGAACAAGACAATTCAACTAATTTTCCAAACTATTTTCTCATACTACTATGCATCGCACACCAACTAAATAGGACAACACATTCCTTGATTAAGTAGGCAGAGTTCCGTCAAACATTATATATTCAAATAGCCATCAACATCTATTTACGACCGCTATCCGACCACTAGACATACCATATAATGACTACTAGCAATGCATTAATTTCCTCAAATAAACTAAATCAGCACAACAACATCGTTAGAACCTATAAGCTAGCCGGATAAAATACTCAATCTATCTTTTATATTATTAATCCACTTAGACACTACTCACCTAAATTATATTACCATCAACCTAAACACCAAAAGTATTTACACATCTTCTATCACGGGTTTTTTTTTGGATTTTAGCTGACTTCGACTTGCTGAACACAAATGACTCCATACATCAAACAAAACTCATAGACATACACGCATACTGAATAACAGAACACAAATGATGGTTAATAAAATGATAGAGCTGGAACAAGACCTCACCAACACGAACACAAGGCATAGACGATGCACTGGCACGAGTGTCGTGGCATAGCAGCACCACAACAACAGGCGAGCAACGAAGCGAAGTTAACGGCGGGGGTGAGATCGGCAACCGGGTTTCACATTTCACCGAGTAGCGTGCGAGCTACCAGGAGGGCGCGAGGAGGTGTTGTAGAAGCTGATGCTAATGTAGTGGACCAGCAGCAAGGTGAGGCTGATGGCGAGGACATGGCACGATGTCTTGCTAGGGAAGACGAGCAGGGAACGATGGCTGACTGAGCGGTAGGGACGCGGCGGCACGCAGGGACTGACGGGGTCGACGGCAAACTGATGCGTGTGGAGGCGAGGAGCAGAGAGTCGAGCGCTGATGAAGAGTAGAGGAGTCATGTGTTTTCTAGATAGGAGGCAGAGGTTTTTTTTAGTTTGTATCTCTGGCATAATCTCTACGAGAAGGGTCTTCTAGGAGCTGAATACGTGGCTTCTAGGACTTGAATACGTGAACCTGTGAGAGGATAAGGAGTACACAATGCTTTCAGGAGTTTGCACACGTTAGAATAAGAATAGAGGGAGATGACATGTGGATGATAAAAATACTTAGCTCTCTTTTCTAAACAATTCACACGGATAAATATAGTTTTAGGATTGAGTGTTTAAAAGACGTAGAAACTGTTCAAACCAAGACAATATCGATGACAATACTTGGACAGTGTTCGACTTGATGAGCACTCCAAATTAGATAATTTTTTGCTGGTTATCTATATCCGAAAATTTGGATCTATGCGAGGAACACACGGACCAAACCCAACAAAAATCAAGTCCGATATTTTAAGCTGTATTTGATATGGCTTAAAATCAGATAACTTCATCTGTCACTCGAACACCTGATCGCTCTGTCATAGATGATTTTTTGGAGAATTAAATCTCAATTATAAAACCTCGGACGTGACGTATTCTCGGTTGGCGAGCAGGGACTAAATATTTTACACCTAAAATTTTAGTCGTCGACTTCTCATAAATTTTGTTTGGGATGAATTCGAAGGGCTGAACTAAATTTTCAAATTTGTATGTGTGCGATCAATGAATTTTTAATAATCACCAGACTCGCCGATTTTCGGAACAATTATGTTCTGAACATCACGAAAATTTTGAAAAAGCCTGGAAAGATAAAGATAAAAATGATGTCGAACTCGCGATAGACGAAGCAGATTAAGACAGAGACAAATACGATATTAAAAATCGGGATAGGCAAAGATGACTAGAATTCAGTGTCCATTTTATTTACTGATATCCCGCGCATAAGTCCATACTCGTGGTTTACGTACAATAACACCTAGGGTGTTACAGCACGCGGGTAAAATGTGATTGTTGCCATCCCTACTCCTCGAAACCATAGCATTAGTAAGGGCAAATGCAGGTAGTCTAAAATGGGTATCGAGTATAGGTTACCTGTTGGAGATGCTACAATATTATTTACCTATCTATAATAGGTATAATGTGGCCTAATAGGTACTCAGTTGGAGTCAGCCTCGGGCTGACTCTAATGAATTATCTATTAGAGCACTAAACCATTATAGACATCTAAATAATAGTGTAGCATCTCCAATCTTTAACATGTAACCTATTGCCGCAAAAAAGATTCCTGGCCCCTAAGGCCCACGAGTCAGCAGGAGGACGATGGTTGAGTATGCCCTAGAAGGACCTACCCCTGGATAGTCCCGAGGCACCGAGCCTTGGATTGGGTGAGGTGGAGCCAAAAGAGGGGTCGGTCGAATCAAGAGTAAGCCACTTGAGTGGATTCCACGCCTAGCCCAGGACTAAGCTGACATAAATGACTGACCCCATTAACTGCGCCCAGCGCCGAGCCACAGCAAGAGAGTCGATCCTCCTTCCATTTATGACCTACAAGTCCCTAGGCTTGCAGCCCACTCATGACCTATCAAGCCTAGACTTGAGTGCACTGGTCATCTACAGGACCCACAACACGATGAGCCATGCCGAGACCCAGGATACGAAGGCCAAGGGTCGACATGGTGGAGAAAAGTAATGATGACGCTGGAGCACCTCACTGCCCATGCGCAGCCAGTCTTAAAGACCATGGCTTGAGAAGCTCACTGTAACACCCTGAATTTTGGGTATAAAATTTTTTTGCTCTGTACTCAAAATTTAGGTGTTACCCTTTCCTTTCTTCACTTTTCTTTTCCCTTAATTAAAACAATAGAGAGTTATTTTGTTCTATGTTGGCATGAGCCCTAGAAGTATCGTGATTGTAGCATTCATGCTGCTGCATAGTGTTTCTAAATGCAAAAAGTGTTTGGATCATGTTAATATGTCTTGTAGAAGTTTCCTGTAAACTTTCATATTTTTCCGAATATTTTTCTATTTTCCAAAATTCAAAATCTATTTATTTGAGTTACTTAAAAACTTTTTCGAAAGTTCTAAATATGTTTTTTGAGTTCATTGGGTGCCAAATCATGTCTAGAAATTTTCCTAGAATTTTTGGAGCCTTCAAGATATTTTTTGGATATTAAAAATGATTTTAGTCTTTTTCTGAAATTACTTTTAATTTTAAAAATGGGATCATTATGAAAATAAAATATCTTCAAACCCTAGCAATATATATATGGCTAGAATCCTCTCGTCGAGCCATTTTTGAATTTCGAAACCCCATCCCAGTCTAGATCCAAAACTCTCAGAATTGCTCGCCGAAGTTCGGGACGGTTCCAACTCTAGCAACAACTCCAGCAAGCAATTACTTTCGATCCATGCGTCGTTGGCTGAATCCGAGGGTACTGCTGCGTTCGTCTCACCGAGAGCTTCGTCCTGGTGCCTTCGATTTGTCGATCTGATCGGCGATTCATCCTCAATCAGCGAATTTGTGCTCAGCTCCGCTGAGGTAGTCTTCTTTAGTGAGGCTCCCCTCCATTGTTGCCATGGTGTTCTTTGTTTTCATCCTCCCTGCACAGCCCCTCTCTCCCCCTTCTCCCTCTCTCTCTGCCCGGTGGCGGTGCCCCTTATTGGTCACTTGTTCTCAAATTCTATGAATCAAGAATAAGGCAACACAATTCTTAAGTATTAAGAACCTTCGTCTTCCGAAACATTATCTCCCCATGGACATAATGATCATCAGACGAAGGTCATGAAGGGCATGCCTTCATCATCTTATAGATAAACAAGAATGCAAAGAGATGAAAATAGCAAGTATAACCCATTGATTCATTTGTATTTGCATTCCATAAAACATGTATGAATATCAACAGGATTTATATTACATTGATACATTTGGCTTGCTCGAAGGTGTTGATGCGAAAGAGATTACAAATCAGCATGAACAGTATGGTGCTACTGTTCATCTATTTATAGGCATGGGACACGGCCTAGGTAAAAGTACATTTATGTCCCTAACATTTACTTATGATCGTAACATAAATCACTAAGGACTAAGTAGTCTTTTTCCCTTTCGGTCAGCATCATCATCAGTCTTCATCATCATTATGAGCTGAAGCTGTTACTTTAGCAATAGCTTTGGCGTTTATTCTTATCATCCTTAGATCATATCTTCATCTTGTATACCTTCATTGCAAGGAAAATACTTTCATCCTGAAGACGAAGCTCCCTGTTATAGCTTATACTGAAAGCAAATGGTTAATTGTGTTTTTGAGGACCTTCGGAAGAGGAAGGCCCCAATAGTAGCCCCTCATAGTATTAATTTGTTCCTTTGTAACAAATTTAGACTACAACGTGAACGAAGGCCTTTAGTCGAAGGTCCGAAAAAACACCTTCCCTTTGCTAGAATAGCAAATCTTTCTGAGCTGTGGGACCCACCGAATTGTGGGGCTCTGAGTATATATAGAAGGCTATGTTGCAGATATTTTTCGTGCCATCTAGCTTTCGTGCATCGGTTGTCATTTTAGATTTCCTGTTCTATGAGTGCAATTGTTTTTGAGCTTCGGCTTTCTGCAGTGATCATCACCGAAATGGCTGAGGACAAGAAAAGCGTGGATCCCGCACTCGCTGGCTTCTACAAAGCCATGGAAAGGACAAACATAGAAAAAATCACCAATGAAATGTTAGCTAGACTATCTGGTGATTCAAGCGACAACGAGAGCTTTGATGTTGAGAGTGAGAACGAAGATGCTGAAGATCAGCCGTGGAGGCCAAGCCACGTTGTTTTTGGGAAATCAAATATCAGACAATGGCAAATTGAAGCGATGAAAGACAAATATTTTCATGATGTGTCCATAGTGAGGGCTGGGGGAGAAGACACGTTCCCCTTCCTGAAGGTGATGAAGTGGTGGTCTTCAAGATCTTCATGAAAGCTGGGCTTCGCTTCCGCTCCACAAAATGTTGTTCGAAGTTTTGAAGACATTCGAGATATACCTTCATTAGCTTACCCCTGTAGCTCTTATCAGAGTGGGGGTTTTATATGGGCCATGAGGAGTTAGGGACTAGAGCCAGATGTGAGATGCTTCTGCAACATTCATGAGCTATCTTACCAGACGAAGGTGACCGGAAAAGAACAATATCATAACAACTTCGGCTGCTACGGCTCCGTGCCTCGCTCTAAGGTGAATTACCCTATTCCTACATTTCAGAAGAAGTGGCCAGGTTCTTGGATGAAGGAATGGTTTTACGTGAAGAATGACCTGAATCAGAGGGAGGATGTGAGAGGCGTTATCCAATGTCGTATATGGTCACGCTTCGGCATTAGAAGGCCATCCATTGCACTTGGGAATGAAGTGCAGGCATGTCAAATTGCTTTCAACACCATATGCACCTACATTGGCACATGGGATTTAGTTCAAAAGCACATTGCTTATAAAGTATGGCCACTTGCAAACGAATGGGAAATGCCGAAGGAAGCTGTCGTTGGCTCCAACCAGAGTGGCTTGGTTTATCTTAAGTATACCTTTCGGTTCAGAAGCCAATTTGATGAGCCATGCCTTTGATTGCAGATTTGGACCGTATGGGAGTTGCTTTGTGCTATGTTGGCACCGCTAGAGAGGAGACTCGGATGCTCATTCAATCCTCCCTTCTGGAGAGAGTGTGCGTGGCAAAACAGCAGGATCGTTTGTTGCAAGAAGCTCGGAAGAGGGTCGGTTATGGTAAACCTCGTGAGTTCACCATTGATGAGAATGATTTGGTTTGTTTCAGGGGCCACCTTTGTGTGCCACGGAAATCAGAGGTGAAGACAGATATCTTGAGAGAAGCTCATAAAACGCCTTACACCATTCACCCTAGCAAAACCAAAATGTACAGGGACTTGAAGCAAAACTTCTGGTGGAAGAGAATGAAGGTCGATGTTTCTAAATATGTGACAGCCTGTGAGGTGTGCCAGCGCGTGAAGGTCGAGCATAAGAGGCCTGCAGGTTTATTGAAGCCATTGGAAATTCCAGAGTGGAAGTGGGAGCATATAACTATGGATTTCGTGGTTGGCTTACCTCGTTCTCCTAGAGGCAGGGATGCTATATGGGTTGTAGTGGATCGCTTAACTAAGTCTGCGCACTTTATTCCTATGAAGACCACAAATTCAGCTTCAGAGTTGGTTCCCTTGTATATGAAAGAAGTAATCAGGCTTCACGGTGTGCCTATGTCCATTATTTCAGATCGGGACTCCAAATTTGTATCCAAATTCTAGAAGAGTCTTCACAGTGCTTTTGGGTACCAAGCTTTCTCTTAATGTTGCTTTTCACCCTCAGACTGATGGTCAGTCGGAGCAAACTACCCAAACCTAGGAAGACATGTTGCGTGCTTGTGTTCTATCTTGGAATGGTAGCTGGGAGGATCACCTCGCCTTGGCTGAGTTCGCTTATAACAATAGCTTTCAGGCTAGCATCAAGATGGCACTGTATGGGGCCTTATATGGCAGGTGGTGTATCTCCCCTTTGTGCTGGGAGACTTTCGGCGAGAGATCTTTGGTCGGTCCTGATTGGGTTCAGCAGACATCTGAGAAAGTTCGGGAGATTCGTCAGAATATTTTGGCCGCTCAGAGCCGTCAGAAGAGTTATGCTGATGTGAGGAGGCGGGACCTAGAATTTGCAGTGGGTGATCAAGTCCTTCTCAGGGTATCACCTACTAGAGGAGTCATTCGGTTCGGCGTCTCCAGGAAGCTTAGCCCAAGGTACATTGGACCGTTCTCTATCTTGGCCCGGGTTGGCAGCTTGGCTTATCGCTTGCAATTGCTGGAATCCATGGCAGGGGTACACCCGATATTCCATGTCTCTATGTTGAGGAAGTTTTTGCGAGATCCAGACCATCAAATCGAGTTGGAACCAATTGCGGTGCAGCAAGATCTGACTCTGGAGTGTCACCCGGTGCGTATATTGGAGTCCTCGAAGCGTGTCATGAGAAGGAGAACAATTAAATATGTTAAGGTCTTGTGGACTAATTAGTCTGAGCACGAGGCTACTTGGGAACTTGAGGAGCTGATGCGGCAGAAGTACCCCGAACTTTTCGTTATGGGTGAGTTTTTGTCTTCGCTGATCTCTCTTTTATCGTTCCGATAGAAGCGTTGGAATTCGAGGTTGAATTCTTTTTAAGGGGGGTAGAGTGTGATACCCAATTTTCTAAAAGAAGTTAAATTTATTTTTTTCTCTTTTTTTCGTGCTCTGTGCCATTGGGGTTTGGAGTTTTAGGAGGCCATACCTAAGAGAAACAGTAGATCTTTTTTTGGCATTCTTTCGTTGGGGCCAGGAGCTCAGATGAGAGAGTGAGTTTTGGGTCATTGATTCGCATCCGTTGGATGGGAGGCCTCTCTCCTCTTCAACCCTAGCCACCCCCCCTCACCCTCCCCACCCCTTGCAGCCCCCCCATCTCCTTGCAGCCTCCACCCCATCTCCTTGCAGTCGACCCCCCTCTCTTTCTCCCCCATCCTCTCCCCACTCTCATTGCAGTCGCCGCCCCCTTCTCCCCATCCAACCCTAGCCGCCCCCCCTCCATCCCCTTCCAAGGTGCAGCCATTCCTCCTCCCTTGGATCTCCATCGAGTTGGTGCAAGCCTCTAATTGGAGAATTGGTGGGATGAAAAAGAAAGGGGTGAAGGAAGAACTCAAGGCGATATTGTGTTTATTTTGTATTTGTGCTGCAATTACATTTGATTATCCGTTCACCTAGGCGAATTGGTAGTAGTGCTGTCCTGATTTTGGTGGCGGGCGGACAGCAGTAGTGTTGGTAGTTTCTGGGATTTTTGCAGGGGCAATTAGCTGTAATCAATGTGAAAATCATGTAGAGCTTTGTCATATCTTTCCATATAGTACTTATGCGTTCGATTCGGTGGAATATTCTAGGAGATACCGTATTTTGAACTCAGGTAGGTTGTTGTCCAAAAACTGAACGCAGGGTGTACTTTGTCGGCTATTGGAGCCATCGAGATGTTGGAATTTAATTATCTTTTGAATACAAAACTTGTAGGGAATTTTATGTAGATATTTCTGGAGTTTTTATTTGATATCACTGTTGTTATAATTTTAAAGTTATGAAACTATCAAGCAGTGCTGCTACAGTTTGGTGGGTGATGGAAAGAGTTGTTGCTCGCGATAGGTTGGAATTGTGCGTAGGTGCAGTGTTGATTATTAGCATTTGTTATGTGAATATGTGCACTAAGTTGTGTGTCAAAACAGGTGGTGGACCTCCGGATCGTACTTAGTACCATTCCAAATTCCCGGTGAAGGCAAGAAAAAACAGTGATGCTTTATAGCATTCACTATAGGAATCCTAACGATTCCCGTCGGCCAGGTTAATTCTCGTTGGCCAGAGAAAAGACCGACGGGGATAATGTAACTCCCATCAGCTAACCCTCAGCCGACGTGGATAAATTAACTCCTGTCGGCCAGAGCGTAGGCTGACGGGGATTACCTTAACTCCCGTCGGCCAGAGCGCAGGCCGACGGGGATTACCTTAAGTCCCGTCGGCCATAGCGTAGGCCGACGGGGATTAGCGTTTTATGAGCAGGGATGAGCCCGCACGGGCTCATTCCTCTCTGTCGATACCCTGAAACTAGGGTACCCCTTACTGCTGTATAAAAACGCAGTACCCACGTGGCTATTTTTAGTCGCGTGGTAAAAGAGCTGTATGTGGGACCAAGCCATGACTCACCCAAGCCTCGGGCGAATAGTCTGGGCCAGCAATAGCACCTGACCCCACCACATGGACGGGTCCGGTGCCACCACGTGTCTAGAGAAAGTGACATACTCTGAGGCATCACCAGTGAGTCCGGACCACCATGGGAAGGTGCCGGATCCCTATATATACGGTCCGGGCCTCCAAGTTTGGTCCAGGACCTCCACGTGTGTGAACCGGACCCCTGGAATGGGATCCGGACCCCCTGTATGGGGTCCGGGTCACCCAAAGTGGGGTCCCAGGGTTCCAAGAGAGAACATACCCGGGCCTAAATGAGGAGCCAGGCAGGGGTCCGAGGCCGACACATGTCCAGACCTGATCTGGTGGGATCCAGACCTTATCACATACACTCCTGCTCCCCGCCCAGGCGAAGACCCGATGCTGCCACGTGGCCTACTGCGCGCGGAGTAAGCGAATGGGTAGAACCTGGCATGAAGCCTCCGGGCTACACGCGTCTTTGCATTCATTACGGATAAGACGTCCGCCTGTCTGTTCCAGTGACAAGCGGTGTGCCCAGTCCACGCTACATGGGCCGTGCTGTTACTCACACGTTACCAAAGCAAGGACAATGACTCACCATTACTCGCGCGTTTCCAAGAAAAGGGTTACTGCCTATCAATGCTGCATGGACTGCAGTCATCATGACTCCCGCTGATTACTCATGCGCTAGTAAAGCGGAGGGAATCTGAACGGCTCCCTTGTTTAGGGTTTAGTCAGCATTAATTATTCACATAATGTATTCCTTCCATTATACTCCTGGGCCTGCATGTCGGAGCTCAGCATCCTTGTATGTACCTCCCTTAAACTATAAAATGGAGGGGACACAGCGTTACAAGGGACAGGCTCAATACAACTAACAGACAGTGGATGTAGGGTATTACGCTCCAGCGGCCTGAACCACTATAAACCCTCGAGTGTTCTTGTGTTCATCCTAAATTCACCAAATAGGCAAGCGCTTAGGCCCCCTCCTCATCTTAGGATTAGGGCGGGTGCATTCTGCCACCCGGCCGGAGGATTTTCCCTCCGACATTTGCCGCGCCAGGTAGGGGGTCTAGCCTTGGGTTTTTCGCCTATTTTCTTGCTCGACATGATGGTTTAGATCGTCGAGCACCGCGACTTGTCTCCCGAGGACTTCCCGATGGAGGAAGGGGCAGCATCTTCCGCACCATGAGGCTCTAACCACCCTGCCACTGGTGCTGCTGCTATGCATGTTGCGTAGCAGCACACGCTCACGCAGACATCTAGGGCTCCGTCGAGGGCTGCTCCTGGTGGGGCGTTATCTGCAACCAGGGAGTTGCTACGTAACCCTCTAAGTTCCACGGCCTCGATCATTCCGGCGTCAACGCGAGGCGTCGGCATCTGTGTGCTCACCCTTAGTGAGGGGTGTGCGGTGGAACAGCCCGAATTATTCCAACTTAAGTGCCTAAGTCCCACCTTAGAGGCTAGACCACACTTAAATAGGAATAAAACGTCAGTCCCTCAGATCTAGTCCGATAAGGCCACTAACAGGATCAAGTACCACATACTCACTCGAAGCTGAGGCATAGAGCAAATACAATAAAGCATAAAACCATACATTAAGGACGTACTTAAGATTATTACATCATCATCAGAGTTTATCAAAAGTAGTGATCATTGTTTAGAATGCAGCGGAATATAACTAACGGTGAAATAATGGAGGGATGGGGAAGCTTGGCCCATCACTCCTCATGCTCCTCCCCTGTAGAAGTAGGGTCCCACTCGACTATCCAACCTAGTGGCAATATGGACGGCCAAGTCACTCCAGCAACCATATCCTCCAGAGAACCTGTAAAAATTATGCCACAAGCAAGGCTGAGTATACTAATACTCAGCTAGACTTACCCGGTGTGAGGAGTCTACTCCTCTACCTCTAGACATGCAACTGTTTGGCTAAGGGGTTTGGTTTGCCAAAAGCACTAACTGAGTCTAAAATCAAGTTTTAGCTTTTCAAGTTTTAGTGTGACTCTCTTAAGACTAAATGTGTACCTAGTTAATCATACATGGTATCAAGCATTTAGCAATCAACATCTTTTGCGAAAACAACACATTTCCACTTGTTACTCAATGTAGCAGCATGGATCAAGTAGTCTCATTAGCTGCGAGAAGCAAACAATTCGAATCGAGTTTTTATCCTTGCAAGGTAAACCTAAACACACGACGTGGTGAGGCACTCCGTCCCCACACATATCAACCGTCCCCATCGATTCCCCATCAACAGATCAGGGCTCACCGCCTTGGCGTACAATGCCTCACTGACCCCGACTGCCGTCATGCAGTGACCGCACTTATACTCACCATAACCGGAATCGGAGACCACATCTCAGGTTGCGTGAGGGATAAAGTCTGTGGGCAGGTTCACTCAGGTACTAGGATTACCGATTTACCATATTTCTCTGCATGTGCTTAGTACATTCAAACGCTTGACACACGGTACCACACCTTAATCCTTATTCCAATTTTCGTCTCGTAGACAAGGCATCCCCATGGATCGTTGTCCACAGACCATCATCATTTTGATATAAAATTGAATACAACCAATTCCTGACCTCGCGCGAGTGCTAGAAAAATCACTCGACTTCTACCGAGATACTTAATTAGTAAAGCAGCTACTCGACCTAGCATACTAGTATCCATCTCAAAAGGAATTCTGAGTTCATGCAACTAGGGTTTCAGTCAACTCCTACACTTAAGTGCACAATACAAGCCTACAATCATTAAGTGTAGTAAAGTAGCATATGGAATTGGTTATGCATAAAACCGGGGCTTGCCTTCCAAAGCTGGGGCAGGCAGATCCTCGCTGGCAGGCTCTGGTGCTGGCTCCTAGACTACCTCCTGAGCAACTCCTTGCTCCAAAACGAGGATGTACTCTCCATCAGCGAGATTACAATCTATAGAATGCAATGAATAGGATATATGCATATTAATAATATGGCAAGTTGTAAATGCTTCGCAAGGTGAACAATATTAGAATAGTGGGTACACTAGGGTTTCTTTGTCGGCCTTAAGGGTTTCATACATTCATTTTAGGGTCTTGAATGAACTTAAAATTTCAGTCATCCCTTAGATGTTTACCTTGGGCCCTTGGAGGATTTACTTTGCACACCACTAATTTCTCCCAAAATTTTTATTTTACTTTCTATTTTGCTTATTATTGAGTGCTTCTGAACTATCATGGCAATTTAGAATTTTCTAAAAAAATATTACAAAAATTACAGTGGGTAAGCATTGACCTCTGTGGTTTATTCTAAAAATTTGAGGTTGAAATTAATTCAGATACTCCTTGTGCAAAAATAACAAAAGTAAGGTAAAAGGGCACTTTACACTATAGCTTTAATTTAGGTGAGGTTTCTGGACTAAAATTTATTTTTGCTAAGATCCATAGGTGATAATAGTTCTCTATGTTAAAAATCACAGAAAAAGACCCACTAGGTATTTAGTTGTGATTTTCTAAAGTTCAATGCCAGAAAGGTACTTATAACTAACTTGTTATTTGAAAAATGTCAAACAACAGAACTTATATTTTTCCTAGATTTATATCAGCATATTATTAGTTATCCCAAGGATTCGGGTGGGTTCTCCTTGGGTTAATTTTCTAGGATTTTTCTAAGTTTTCATGGGTTTTATAAAATAAAATGTGGTGCATTTCTTTTGTACTAACAGAGGGCTCAACAAAATTTTCTAGTGAACTATGTTACTAAAGTAAGCTAGCAAAAATGTGGTTGGCCTCTGGTCCTTATTTTAAACTCCCCTTTTCATTTTATTTAAGTTTGAATCAAAACAAGTTTTAATGGTAAACCTCTCCTTAATCTAGTGTATTGAGGGGTTTATTATTTTTAAACAAGATAGTTAGTGGTTAAGTATCTCTCTAATTTTTCTTGACCTCAGTCTAATAGTGTAGCTATTTTTCCCTTATTTATTTAGCTTTTGGCCAATTTACTATTTAAATCAAAACTTTAAAATTTTCTGCAGTACTTAGGGTGCTTGGTATTTTTCCTAAGTAGTTCATATTATTTAGAACTTAGCAAAATTGGTTTGACCAAATTTGGTTGGATAAAACTGGAGTTATGAATTTTGCAAGCTCTGTCTGCATTTAAAACAATAAGGTTTAAAAGGTTTTATGAAAAACCAGTATACACCGAGACCCCTGGGCTTTCCCTTAACTAAGTCTTTAAACCATACCCCTGTGGGACTATTCATTTGAGTCACTGACTATTCAAACCCCCCCCCCGGCTTCTTCTTTTCCACTGAGCTCCCTCCCCTCTTGAAACAGTAACCACGGGGAATAAACAGGGCGGCGCGGCTTATCGGCGGCGAGGAAGGTCCGGTGAAGGGCAGGGTTAGACCCGGGAGGTCCTGGCGGTCACGTCGAGGTGCGACTCGTCGACGGTGATGGCCGGAATCGGTCGGGCCACGTGCACAGGCGGTCGGGCTCATCGGCGGCATACGCTCCAGCCTGCTCATGGCGGTATTGCTCAATCCAATGGCACAGGAAGCTTCTCGGGGTGCAAAGGATGCTACTAGTGCAAGGAATCGATGGAAGGCTTACAGTGGAGCTCGGTCTATGTGCGCCAGCGGTCGGTTGAAGTCCGGTGATGTTGATCCGGTGTCTCCGGTGAGGTAGAGTTCAATCCCCGGCTCTGGAAGCTTCACCGAGGTCCATAGAGGCTATCCCGAGGGTCGGATGGGGCGGGGAGTGGCTAGGTTGGCCGGTCTACGGTGGTCGTGGCTCGCGCGGCCGCTGGCACCTTGCTCACGGGGCAAACTCCGGCGAACTTGAGCTTGGGTTGGGTTAGCGATGCGCGGGGGTGTACGGTCGGGGCCGGGATGGCTTTTATAGGCGCGGGCGTGGAAGTGAGGTTGGCGCGACGCAGGGCTGCGCGCGTGGGTGGAGCACCGAGGGCGTGCTCTGGCGCGCCAGAACGCGTCGAACACGTGGGCGTTTGTTTCTGCCTTTGTTCAAGCGCCTGTAGGGATCACAAACGTGCGAATCTCGCCAAGGGTCTTGTGCAGATCTCTTCCTGGCACCTAGGGCTAGCTAGTTTGAGTAATTTCCAATGGGAGATATGCCCTAGCTTGTGTGATATGCGGGCGCCAAGTCAAGTCTGTCGGCACTGTTCACTAGTGACAAAACCGATGTCAAACCATGTCAAACGACCTTAGTTTGAATTCAAATTTTTCAGGGAGGTGCCTTGGGTGATTTGGGTACTTTTTGCTATTTGGTCCAAGTGGTTTTAGCACCAGCACAAAGTTGAACACCTTTGATCTTTGGGCTAGGGTGGTTTTGGGGACTTAGAGAAATTTTGATGGCTCTAGTGTGCTTTCCACTTGATGCACTAATTTGTGGTTTTTGTTGGGTCTTTTTGCAATATTCCTCTTACTAAATTCTGTAGCTTTACTAATACACTTCATCTTTAGTCAAGGTTCCTTTTTATGTTTTGATCATTTCCCCACTCTTTCCCCTTTAATCCCATGGTTAAGGTTTAAGGGCTTAAGAAGGAATTAGGGTTTTAGAATCTTGTTTGTAGGTGAACATTGTATGAAGGATAGAATTTCTTTCTTGTTGTGGTAAATGCTTATCTTAACCACGCCTCTAAACTTTGAGTTCCTTCACTTCTCATTTTAGCATATAGTTTAAGTAGGACACAAATGTGCTTGCTTTGGGCAAGGCTTTGGGTAACACCAGGGGTGTTACAGCCCTCCCCCTTAAAGGAATCTCGCCCTGAGATTGGGTAGGGATCCTTTAGTGGGGTACCAAGAAGGTGTGTGTTGGTGTGTTGCAGTTTCCTTTAACCAAGTTTCTCTAGTTAACTGCTCTTCGAATGTCATTCTCTTTGCAACTTCAGAAGGAAGTCCTTCTAGATTTATTTTCACAACTTACTCTACTCTTATTAACTAGGTTTCTCTTATATTTAGATTCAAAGGGCAGGTGGGGGTGGGTGTTTTGGGTTACGTACCGATTCCTTTAGGCAGAAAATCGGGGAAGCGAGAACGTAGAAAATCCTTAGTTTCCCACGTAGCCTCTTCTTCTGAATGGTTGCTCCACTGAATCTTATACATTTGGATTGACCTCGCTTGACGTGATCTTTCTTTTTGGTCCAATACCTTGACGGGGTGCTCTTGATAAGATAAGTCTGGTTCTATCTCCAATTCTGGTTTAGGTAGCACTTCTGTGGGTAAGCGAACAAACTTCCGTAGCTGAGATACATGGAACACATCATGAATTGCTGACATATGAGGTGGCAACTTCAACTGGTAGGCTACGGGTCCACAAGTCTCTTTGATCTCATAGGGCCCAATATAGCGAGGAGCTAACTTGCCGTTGATTCCAAACCTCTGAACACCTTTGGTGGGGTGACACCTTAAGATATACATGATCCCCCACTTCGAATTGTAGAGGCTTCCTTCGCTTATCATGATAGCTCTTCTGTCTGGCCTGAGCAGCTTCCAAGTTCTTCTTAATGACTCTGACTTTCTCTTCGGCTTCCAGTACTAAGTCAGGTCCAAATATTTCCCTCTCTCCAGCTTGTGACCAATTCAGCGGTGTTCTACACCTTCTCTCGTACAAGGCTTCGAAAGGTGCCATCTTTAGGCTGGACTGGTAGCTGTTGTTATAAGAGAACTCTGCCAACGAGAGGCACTTATCCCAATTCTTACCATAGTGCAACACACATGCTCGCAACATGTCCTCAAGAATCTGATTTACTCTTTCTGTCTGGCCGTCAGTTTGAGGATGGTATGCTGAGCTTCTTATCACATGAGTTCCAAGTGACTCTTGCAGCTGCTCCCAGAAATGTGCTACGAACGGTGCTCCTCTCTCTGACACGATAGTCCTTGGTATTCCATGCAAATGCACTATTTGGCCAATATAGATTTTTGCATACTTTTCTGCCCTATGGGTGGTATGTACTGGCAAGAAATGAGCTGTCTTGGTTAGCCTATCCGCAATGACCCAAATCGAATCATGGTGCCGAGATGTGTTGGGTAAACCCACAATAAAATCCATGATGAGGTCCTCCCATTTCCAAGATGGTATGGGAAGGGGTTGTAAGGTACCTACTACCTTCAAATGACTAGCCTTGATTCTTTGGCAAGTGTCGCATTCAGATACATACTTAGCAATTTTCCTCTTCATTCGGGTCCACCAATACAAGGATCTGAGATCATGATACATCTTGTTACTGTCGGGGTGCATAGAGAATTTGGAAAGATGAGCTTCATCCAATATTTTCTGCCTGAGTTCTGGATTCTTAGGAACAACCAATCGGTCTTCAAACCATAGAACTCCCTTACTGTCCTGACGAAAGCATTTGTACTTATCCACCTTTTGTTTGAGCATCTCCTTAATGACTTGAACACCCTTGTCACCAATCTGTGCCAAGACTATCTGCTCATGTAGAGCAGGCTCTACTGAGATATAATTCAAGGTACCTGGGGAAATAACTTCCATGTTCAGCTTGCGCAACTCATCACACAGAGTGGCGATCTTAGAGTCAATAGTTACACAGTTACACTGGGCTTTTCGACTTAGGGCATCTGCCACAACATTGGCCTTGCCCGGATGGTAATGCACCTCCAAATCATAGTCCTTGATCAATTCCAACCATCTTCTCTGCCTCATATTAAGATCAGCTTGAGTGAAAATATACTTGAGACTCTTGTGATCAGTATAAATATTACAATGAGCTCCCATTAAATAATGTCTCCATATCTTCAGAGCATGAACTACGGCTGCAAACTCCAGATCATGTGTGGGGTAGTTCTGCTCATGAGGCCTGAGTGCTCGGGATGCATAGGCAATAACTCTGTTGTTTTGCATCAAGACACATCCCAATCCAGTGCCTGAAGCATCGCAATAAACATCGAAAGATTTGGTGTTGTTAGGCTGTGCTAGCACGGGTGCTGTTGTCAGATGCTGCCTTAGTGCATGAAAGGCATCTTCACATTTCTGACTCCATTCGTACTTTACTCCTTTCTTCAACAATTCCATCATTGGCTTAGCAATCCTGGAGAAATCCGGAATGAATCACCGATAATATCCTGCCAATCCTAGAAAACTCTGAATTTGTCGCACGGTGGTAGGAGTCTCCCAATTCATCACTTCTTGCACTTTCTCAGGATCAACTGATATCCCATCCTGAGAAATGGTGTGACCCAAAAATTTAATTTCCCTCAGCCAGAATTCACATTTGGACAACTTAGCATATAAGCGATGATCGCGCAGTCTCTGAAGTACTGTATGCAAGTGCATAGTATGCTCCTGTTCATTTCTTGAATATACCAGAATGTCATCAATGAAAACCACCACAAACTTGTCCAGTTCTGGCATAAATACTGAGTTCATCAAATACATGAAATATGCCGGGGCATTGGTCAGCCCGAATGACATCACCAAGTATTCATAAAGTCCATATCTGGTAGAGAAAGTCGTCTTCGAAATATCGCTGGCTCTGATCTTGATTTGATGATAGCCAGAGCGAAGGTCTATCTTGGAAAATACCTTGGATCCCACCAACTGATCAAACAATACATCAATGCGGGGCAACGGATACTTATTTTTGATTGTTACCGCATTGAGTGGGCGGTAATCAACACATAATCTCAGACTCTCATCCTTCTTTTTCACGAACAAGGTCGGACATCCCCATGGTGAAGTACTTGGGCGAATGAATCCCTTGTCCAACAACTCTTGTAACTGCTTTTTCAATTCTGCCAACTCTGCTAGAGGCATCTGATAGGGTCTCTTGGATATAGGTGCAGTTCCGGGTTGTAGTTCAATTGCAAACTCTATGTCCCTATCAGGTGGCATCCCTGGCAATTCATCTGGGAAAACATCGGGGTACTCATAGACCACTGGAATCCTTTCTATGGGTGACTCTACCATGGTGAGGGCACAAGAATGGGTGCAACCCTAGTTAGATAAGTACAATGTGATCTCTCCACAAAAAGGTGAGTGTATTTCAATGGCTTTTGCTGCGACATCAATCAAAGCATGGTGTCGTGATAACCAGTCAGTTCCTAAGATGATATCCATGCTCTCCAATCCCATGATCAGGAGAGTGGTTTTAAATATAAGACTACCCAATTTTATTGGCACGCGCCGGTTGAGTTGATAGGTGGCAACCCTGCCTCCTGGTGTTGCATTCGTAATGCCCCCATTTGTGTTGTAAAAAAGTTAGTTGACATTTGGCACTAAATTTTGTGCTGATGAAGCTGTGTGATGCACCAGAATCAAAAAGAATGACTGCAGGATAATTCAAAACAGAAAAGATACCGGTCATGATGGGTGCTCCTTCTGGAATATCAGCCAAGGTGGTGAAGTTCAGCTTGCCTTGCCTCACTTGCAGCTTCTGCCTCTTGCCTTGGTTCTGATTGGAATTCTGCCCCTGTCTTTGCTGGTTCTTGGGGCAATTTTTTGGCGTAGTGCCCAGTGCTGCCACAAGTGAAACATCTGTTGTCATTGGCCTGATGGTACTGCTACTGTGGCTAGTTGTTGTTCCTCTGAACTGGAGGTTGAGAGCGGTTGGGTGCCTGCTGCTGTTGTTGTGGTCGGATCACCCATCGTCCTTGCTGCTGAGGTCCCCTATTCTGAGTGCCGGACACAATCTAGAAGCGCTGAGGCTGAGCTGAAGGTCCTGCCATAGGGGTCTTCCTCTTCTTTTCTGCCTGGCAGGCTGTGATGCAGTCTTCTTGAGAAATGGCCATGTTGACTAACTCATTGTAGCTGTTGGCCCTGACTGTGTTGAGACGGTCGCGGAGCTTAGTACTGAGGCCCCTCCTGAACCTGTCCCTCTTCTTCTCATCAATGTCAGCATGATAGCCTGCATACTAGCGCAGGTCGTTGAAGGCTTGGGCGTACTGTAACACTGTATGACTCCCCTGAGTGAGTGCCAGAAACTCATTGAGCTTGCAGTCCATAATGCCTGCCGGTATGTGATGTCCTCTGAACGCTGCCTTGAACTCTCCCCATTCAACCACGTGGTCAACCGGCTGCATAGCAAGGAAGTGATCCCACCATGTCCGTGCGGGTCCGCGAAGCTGCTGGGTAGCGAAACAGACCTTGGCCACATCTGAACAAACTCCATTAAGCAGTGGGAATTTGGATTCCACCACCCTGAGCCACACATCAGCATCAAGTGGGTCCTCTGCTCGAGTGAACAATGGCGGCTGAGTGCTATGGAACTCCTGATAGGTGGCCGCTGCTAGGGGACGCTGATGGTGATCACCACCATCGTAGTGCTGGGGTGGTGGCTGAAGCTGAGCTAACTGTCACAGAATCTCATTCTGCTGAGCCATCAGCTCTTGCATGGTAGGAGGCGGTGGCGGTGGTGGAGGAATGCGCTCATTCTGTCCACGGCACGCTCTTCCTGCCATCTGAAATTTAGGATGCTCTTAATATCATACTTTGGAATTCAGGGATTGCACATGGTAAAATATTTTTTTAAATGACAATGCTTGTAAAATTTCAAACATTTCTTTGCAATTTCACAAGAGCTACCACATGACATAAATTTCCTTCATAACTTAAAATAGAAATCCTCCACCATTCATCAAGCCAAAAGGGTTTTCTGTCAGTTACAGCAGTGTTCAAAATACTCAACTCTCCCTAGCCTAGTACCTCCAAGGTGCAAATGCTAAGCTAGTTTCGAGGAGTTCTACTGTCGCACACTTCTACCCTAATCTCTGAAACCTAATGGAAAAACGAGGCAACGCTAGACTCGGGGGAAGGTGGTCTCCTTGAGCCAGCAGTGTCCAAACTAGATGCAGGCTCCGGCTCCTCTCCTCCCTCGATGTCAACATCCTCATCGGCCCCTTTTGCCTCCATGTCTTGAATTTCCTGATGGTGCATATCCAAATGCTGGTTGGCCTCCTCAAGCTGTTGCTGCGTGGTCAGGAGCTGATCCTCGAGAACCTCAATGGTGTTCTCCCTGGCCCCTATCTGATCCTCAAGCTCTTGAATTTGAGTGGCCATCTGCTCCACCTGGAGGTCCTTTTCCACTAGCTCAGTGGACAGGTCTACCACAAGGTCCTCCCTGGTATCCAGGGTGATCTTGGTAGACTCCACTAATCCCATCAGCTGGGACATTGCCTCACCTCGCACTGCTTGTAGACGATACAGGGCATTCATGCATCGCACCGTCAGGTGAGCAGTCTGCCCCGGGTAAAGAGCCCACACATCCTTGGCATGCTCCAGTCGATCCTTCCACATTGGGTCGTCCTCCTTCTCAGCGGGGAACAAGCCAATGGGATGAGTTGACAACTCCAAGGGGTGAAAACCACAAAAGGTCGTCAGTACGTGGAGAGCGATGGACTCGATAGTATCTTTAGCCCTGAATCCGAAAGACTCGGAGTCCAACAAACGCCAGCCCGGCTGCAAGGGATGAGGCTCCAAGGTCATCCTCACCCTACAGCGGGGTACCCGGTGCTCCTCGAACAACTGTACCGCGTACTGGGGAGGCGTAGCATAACTGGCTCCCTGCAGCACCTCCCACAAAATGCGGGGAAAACCCTCTCGTGCAAGTCCGTCCATGTGGGAATGTTGTTCCTCCTTCCGAGGATTCGTGAGAAGTCATCTGTGTAAGGGTAAGCGTAAGCGAAAAAGAAAAAGAATTACAAAAACAAAAGGGAATTAGTGCTTGGCTTTCCCAGGGTTACGTTGAGATCTTTGAGGTATACTTAATCTTTATTACGGCGCCTCTTGGATTACATAGCTTTTAAATTCTTGACCACTTACTAAGTAGTTAGAACAAAATGATGCATGCATGCTCGTCCTAAGCGACCTCACATCAAACATATAGGAATAGAGAAACCTCCACCCATTATTATATTAGCCTGTAGGGCATATTCAAATAGCCACCTAGCTACCCATCTAGTATCCTAAGGCTTCACGTTCTATGTCCATCCTTATCATCTTACCGATCTATCCAACATTGGTTGCTACAAGTTTTACTTTTTGAAAAGGTTGGTAATTACGATTTATTGATTCCTCTATGGTGGTACAAGCTCCGATACCAGCTGTGGCGGAACCGCCTGAATTATTCCAACTTAAGTGCCTAAGTCCCACCTTAGAGGCTAGACCACACTTAAATAGGAATAAAACATCAGTCCCTCGGATCTAGTCCGACAAGGCCACTAACAGGATCAAGTACCACGTACTCACTCGAAGGTGAGGCACAGAGCAAATACAATAAAGCATAAAACCATACATTAAGGAAGTACTTAAGATTATTACATCATCATCAGAGTTTATCAAAAGTAGTGATCATTGATCGAAATGCAGCGGAATATAACTAACGGTGAAATAACAGAGGGATGGGGAAGCCTGGCCCATCAATCCTCATGCTCCTCCCCTGCAGAAGTAGGGTCCCACTCGACTGTCCAACCCGGTGGCAAGACGGATGGCCAAGTCACTCCAGCAACCATATCCTCTAGAGAACCTGTAAAAATTATGCCACAAGAAAGCCTGAGTATACTAATACTTAGCTAGACTTACCCGGTGTGAGGAGTCTACTCTTCTACCTCTAGACATGTAGTTGTTTGGCTGAGGGGTTTGGTTTGCCAAAAGCACTAGCTGAGTCTAAAATCAAGTTTTAGCTTTTCAAGTTTTAGTGTGACTCTCTTAAGACTAAATGTGTACCTAGTTAATCATATATGGTATCAAGCATTTAGCAATCAACATCTTTTGCCAAAACAACACATTTCCACTTGTTACTCAATGTAGCAGCATGGATCAAGCAGTCTCATTAGCTGCGAGAAGCAGACGATTCGAATCGAGTTTTTATCCTTGCAAGGTAAACCTAAACACACGACGTGGCGAGGCACTCCGTCCCCACACATATCAACCGTCCCCATAGATTGCCCGTACAGATTAGGGCTCACCGCCTTGGCGTACAATGCCTCACTGACCCTGACTGCTGTCGTGCAGTGACCGCACTTGTACCCACCATAACCAGAATGGGAGACCACGTCTCTGGTCGCGTGAGGGATAAAGTCTGTGGGCAGGTTCACTCAGGTACAAGGCTTACCGATTTACCATATTTCTCGGCATGTGCTTAGTACGTTCAAACGCTTGACACATGGTACCACACCTCAATCCTTATTCCAATTTTCGTCTCGTAGACAACGCATCCCCATGGATCGTTGTCCACAGACCATCATCATTCTGATATAAAATTGAATACAACCAATTCCTGACCTCGCGTGAGTGCTAGAATCACTCGACTTCTACCGAGATCCTTAATTAGTAAAGCAGCTACTCGACCTAGCATACTAGTATCCATCTCAAAAGGAATCCTGAGTTCATGCAACTAGGGTTTCAGTCAACTCCTACACTTAAGTGCACAATACAAGCCTACAATCATTAATTGTAGTAAAGTAGCATATAGAATTGGTTATGCATAAAATCGGGGCTTACCTTCCAAAGCTGGGGCAGGCAGATCCTCGCTGGCAGGCTCTGGTGCTGGCTCCTGGACTACCTCCTGAGCAACTCCTTGCTCCGGAACGAGGATGTACTCTCCGTCGGTAAGATTACAATCTATCGAATGCAATGAATAAGATATATGCATATTAATGATATGGCAAGTTGTAAATGCTTCGCAAGGTGAACAATATTAGAATAGTGGGTACACTAGGGTTTCTTTGTCGGCCTTAAGGGTTTCATACATTCATTTTAGGGTCTTGAATGAACTTAAAATTTCAGTCATCCCTTGGATGTTTGCCTTGGGCCCTTGGAGGATTTACTTTGCACACCACTAATTTCTCCCAAATTTTTCATTTTACTTTCTATTTTGCTTATTATTGAGTGCTTTTGAACTATCATGGCAATTTAGAATTTTCCAAAAAATATTACAAAAATTACAGTGGGTAAGCATTGACCTCTGTGGTTTATTCTAAAAATTTGAGGCTGAAATTAATTCAGATACTCCTTGTGCAAAAATAACAAAAGTAAGGTAAAAGAGCACTTCATAGCTTTGATTTAGGTGAGGTTCTGGACTAAAATTTATTTTTGCTAAGATCCATAGATGATAATAGTTCTCTGTGTTAAAAATCATAGAAAAAGACCCACTGGGTATTTAGTTGTGATTTTCTAAAGTTTAATGTCAGAAAGGTACTTATAACTAACTTGTTATTTGAAAAAATGTCAAACAACAAAACTTATATTTTTCCTAGATTCATATCAGCATATTATTAGTTATCCCAAGGATTGGGGTGGGTTCTCCTTGGGGTTAATTTTCTAGGATTTTTCTAAGTTTTCATGGGTTTCATAAAATAAAATGTGGTGCATTTCTTTTGTACTAACAGAGGGCTCAACAAAATTTTCTAGTAAACTATGTTACTAAAGTAAGCTAGCAAAAATGTGGTTGGCCTCAGGTCCTTATTTTAAACTCCCCTTTTCATTTTATTTAAATTTGAATCAAAACAAGTTTTAATGGTAAACCTCTCCTTAATCTAGTGTACTGAGGGGTTTATTATTTTTAAACAAGATAGTAAGTGGTTAAGTATCTCTCTAATTTTTCTTGACCTCAGTCTAGCAGTGTAGCTTTTTTCCCTTATTTATTTAGCTTTTGTCCAATTTACTATTTAAATCAAAACTTTAAAATTTTCTACAGTACTTAGGGTGTTTGGTATTTTTCCTAAGTAGTTCATATTATTTAGAACTTAGCAAAATTGGTTTGACCAAATTTGGTTGGATAAAACTGGAGTTATGAATTTTGCAAGCTCTGTCTGCATTTAAAAGAATAAGGTTTAAAAGGTTTTATGAAAAACCAGTATACACCGAGACCCCTCCTGGGCTTTCCCTTAACTAAGTCTTTAAACCATACCCCTGTGGGACTATTCATCTGAGTCACTGACTATTCAAAAAAATCCCCGGCTTCTTCTTCTTTTTCACTGAGCTCCCTCCCCTCTTGAAATAGTAACCGTGGGGAATAAACAGGGTGGCGCGGCTTACCGGCGGCGAGGAAGGTCCGGTGAAGGGCGGGGTTAGACCCGGGAGGTTCTAGCGGTCACGTCGAGGTGCGACTCGTCGACGGAGATGGCTGGAATCGGTCGGGCCACGTGCGCAGGCGGTCGGGCTCGTCGGTGGAGTACGCTCCGGCCTGCTCACGGTGGTATTGCACAATCTAATGGCATAGGAAGTTTCACGGGGTGCTAAGGACGCTACCAGTGCAAGGAATCGACAGAAGGCTTACCGTGGAGCTCGGTCTACGTGCGCCGGCGGTCGGTCGAAGTCCGGCGATGTCGATCCGGTGTCTCCGATGAGGTAGAGTTCAATACCCGGCTCTGAAAGCTTCACCGAGGTCCGTAGAGGCCATCCCGAGGGTCAGACGGGGCGGGGAGTGGTTAGGTTGGCCGATCTACGGTGGTCGTGGCTCGCGCGGCCGCTGGCACCTTGCTCACAGGGCAAACTCCGGCGAACTTGAGCTCGGGTTGGGTTAGCGACGCGCGGGGTGTACGGTCAAGGCCAGGATGGCTTTTATAGGCGCGGGCGTGGGCGTGGACGTGAGGTTGGCTCGGCGCGGGGCTGCGCGCATGGGCGGAGCGCCGAGGGCGTGCTCTGGCGCGCCAGAACGCGTCGAACATGTGGGCGTTTGTTTCTGCCTTTGTTCAAGCGTCTGCAGGGATCACAAATGTGCGAATCTTGCCAAGGGTCTTGTGCAGATCTCTTCCTGGCACCTAGGGCTAGCTAGTTTGTGTAAGTTCCAATGGGAGATATGCCCTAGCTTGTGTGATATGCGGGCGCCAAGTCAAGTCTGTCGGCATTGTTCACTAGTGACAAAACCGATGTCAAACCATGTCAAACGACCTCGGTTTGAATTCAAATTTTTTAGGGAGGTGCCTTGGGTGATTTGGGTACTTTTTGCTATTTGGTCCAAGTGGTTTTGGTGCCAGCACAAAGGTGAACACCTTTGATCTTTGGGCTAGGGTGGTTTTGCGGACTTAGAGAAATTTTGATGGCTCTAGTGTGCTTTCCACTTGATGCACTAATTTGTGGTTTTTGTTGGGTATTTTTGCAATATTCCTCTTACTAAATTTTGTAGCTTTACTAATACACTTCTTCTTTAGTCAAGGTTCCTTTTTATATTTTGATCATTTGCCCACTCTTTCCCCTTTAATCCCATGGTTAGGGTTTAAGGGCTTAAGAAGGAATTAGGGTTTTAGAATCTTGTTTGTGGGTGAACATTGTATGAAGGATAGAATTTCTTTCTTGTTGTGGTAAATGCTTATATTAACCATGCCTCTAAACTTTGAGTTCCTTCACTTCCCATTTTAGCATATAGTTTAAGTAGGACACAAATGTGCTTGCTCTGGGCAGGGCTTTGGGTAATACCAGGGGTGTTACAGGGTGCACGGACTGACGACCTGCGGGCAGAGCTCAACCATAGGCGTGCGGGTGAGGACGCTCGAGTCTCTCTGGAGAGGGCGCGTGAGCGTCGGCAAAACTTCGAGGGTCGCAACCCCGACCAAGGCTTCGCTGCAGTTGCACCACAAACTCCAAGGGGTGCCCGAATCCAGGCGGGTGTCCCATTGGTCGGCGTGGGTTGTGCTACATTAGTGGATCATCTCCGCGCGATGACTTGGCCACCTAAGTTCCGGCCACACCTGCTAGAGAAGTACGACGGTACGTCAAACCCGTCGGAATTCTTGCAGGTCTAGGTCATCGCCATTACAGCAGCTGGTGGAAACACTACCGTACTGGCAAGCTACTTCCATGTAGCCTTGACCGGGCCGGCCCGAACCTGGCTCATGAACCTCACCCCAGGGTCGATCTACTCCTAGGAAGAGCTCTGTGCACGGTTCACAGCGAACTTCGCCAGTGCTTATTAGCAGTATGGTGTGGAGGCTCATCTGCATGCCGTAAGGAAGGAACCCGGGGAGACTCTCTAGGCTTTCATCTCCCGCTTCACCAAGGTACGAGGGACTATACCTCGCATCTCTAATGCCTCCATTATCACTGCTTTCCGATAGGGGGTGCGTGATGAGAAGATGTTGGAGAAATTAGCAACGCATGACATAGAAACCGTCACTACGCTCTTTGCTCTAGCCGACAAATGTGCCAGAGCTGCCGAGGGCCGTGCATGGCACTCGACACCCAGATGGCTGGCTCAGGTGCCGCCACCTAGGGCGGTGGCAAGAAGAAGAAGAACCACGGTCATGATAGGCCGCAGTCTGGTGCTCTGTCGCCGCAGCTGCGGCTGGGGGCCGGGACGGGCGCGGGAAGCGCCCACGGCAACAGGGAAGTAACAGTGGGTCATGCCATGTACATCCCAACAGTCGCCACAGCGCCTCGGAATGCCTATAGATCCTCAAGCTCGCGAAGCGCATCAGCGAGCGGCGTGAGCAGGCCTCCAAGGATGGCTCGCAGTCCACTGCCTCCAGGCGGGCACCGAGGATCTGATCCAGGCGCCGGAGGCGATCGGCGGCAGAGTCCAGTACCGGGAGGGCATCGGAGATCGACACTGGCGGCTCCGACACTGGGATGGGGCTCATCCCTAGTGGCACCAATTCCGTGCTTGCCTCGCCGGCCCACACGGTAATGTGCCGGAACCCGGCGCGATGTTCTGCTTGGAGATCTTCGAGGGCCTTTCTGGTGGCCTCCATTGCCTGGGGACCCGGCGCCGCCTGTGTCGTATCGAACTGGCGGATCTGCTCCTCCAGCTTCCTCTCCTTTTCCTCAGCTTCGAGCTCATGCTCGGCCAGCAACTCACTTCACCGGACGAGCATTTCTTCCCTGAAGGTGAGATCTGTCTCTTGCCTGGCGAGATCTGTCTCCCGCCTGTCCAAGGACAGCTCCTTCTCCTTAAGGTTTTCCTCGGCGAGGGCAACGTCGCTGGCCTTGCCCTCGAGCTCTTGCTGCCATTTCTGTAGCCTTTCCATGGCCTTTACCTGCTGGGCCCGCTGGGCTTCTAGAGTCTTGTCTAGAGCACTCAGTTTGGCCTGGTACTCAATCGTGAGGGCCTCCCTCTGGGTCACGGCTTCCTCCCTCCTAGCCACTTTCTTCTCCCTCCAGGTCGCCTGCAGCTCCCTGTCACACACCCTCTGGAGGTCTTACTTGTACTCCTTGCGGTCCCGCTCGAGTTGGGACCGCTCGGAGGTGAACTATCAGGACGCCGTCTTGGTGCGCTCCTCCAGTTGGGTGCGCCAGTCATTGAGGCGCTGGTGCTCAGCTTCAAGTGCCTCCCACTCCCGCAATATTGCTGCTTCAGTTTCACTAAGAACCTGGTGGGCGCGAGACAGCATGTGGGGGAGGGGGACTGGCGCCGCTTCTCGCTCGGCACCCGACCGGAGTCGCCGCCCAAATACCACCTCTATCTCCTCCGGAGCAGGTGGGGGGATGGAGCTGGACATGCCCCCTGTGTCACCCCTAGTGTTGGGAGTGGGCGCAGACCCCCCAGCTGGGACCTTCTCTGCCGCTGCGATGCCACCTGACGCTAGCGCCACTGCCGCCGGATGGGGCATGGGAGGCTGGTGGCGCTGTCCTGGTAGTAGCTGGGAGCGAACCGCCGGCACCACCCTCAGTGGATCCCTGCTACTGAGAGCAAGACCCGTCGGTGGGCCTGGTATCTGGCGGAGGAGACGTGGCCTTGGGAGCAGTGGAGGAAGAAGCCCTGGCAAACAGATGATAGGTTAAGACTTGTCGGCCTGATGATTAGGCACATGGAAAAAGGGACTACATTTACTCGGGGCCCTGAACTTTCTAGTGACCCTAGAAGCGAGGCAATCGCCGCTCCTGCTACTGCTGCTGAGGTCGCTGCTGGTGCCCCTCAGCTGCTGCTGGTGCTCTTGGGGGTGATCACCCCCGGATGGTGGTGGTGGCGGCGGGATCGGGGGACTGACGCGCCTCTGCGCGTCGTGGGCCTGGGAGCTGGCCTCCTCGGTCCCATCTGCAGCCTTCTGGCGCTTCTGGGCGGGCTCCGAAACGAGTGACCCATCAGCGCGACACAACCTGCGTCGCCTCTCCTCCTCCGACCCTTCGGAGCGACCTGGGGCGGAGGCACTGCTTGCAGCCCCTTTTCCCTTGTCCAAGGGGCTGGGGGCCATGGCAGGATTGGCACTAGGAGCCACACCAACGGGCTGGGGACCCCCAGCCGGTGCACCAGAGATCCGGATCCCACGGAGGGGGTCTCGGCCGCCGGTCTGGCGAACCGCCATGCCGCTGTCATCAAGGGTCGGCAACGTGGCCAAGATCACCATCCTCAGGCCTGGGTCATCACAGAGCGCCGTGATGTCCTAGGAGAGTATCAGGGATTCAGGGACAAAAGTCTCCCCTGTAATCCCCCCACCAGGAGTTCCAGCTCGTCCTAGGATAGATCGGTACCCGGCCCGCGCTGGATCCTACAGATGTTGTTCAGGCTGGTGAACCAGCAGGACAGGCGTGGCCTCCTCTGCAGCGGCATGATCCAGTGCTTTAGGAGATCGCCGACCACGTGCATTGATGTAAGGCCGCCCGTGGCCAAGACCTTGATGTGGCAGAACCTCCCAAGTTATTGGGCCCACATGCACCTGCCCTTGTCTCAAACACCTCAGACGGCTATGCATGTGCACCAGATAACTTAACAGGATCTGTCCGAGTGCCCCAAGGACCTCGGATAAACCACTTACAACCAGGACCATAGAAAAAAGTAAACACAAATCACATACCAACATTTTGCAGCGGAAATCTTATTACCAAATTTTACAAGTTACATCAAGTTTACATTATGTTTATCGGAGTGATTACAAAGTGATTCAAAGAAATAAACTTTCAAATGTTATAAACTACTTGTAAGTTTGAAATATATGCTAGCTTAAGTGACCATCCTCAATAAGAAGTATAGAAGAGGTACTTAGACTTATAAGAAGGCCGAGCCCACCGACACATAACACCATCAACAACAGCACAAAACTATAACCTGAAAAACAACGGGGAATAAAACCCTGAGTACGGAATTACTCAGTAAGATTTACCCGACTAAAGAAAAGACTCTCAAAGATATGCTGGCTTGTTGGGAATCAAGGTAAGGCTTATCAAGGTTCAATGACTCTTTTTGCAGAAAAGCTTACTAGTAGTGGATCCTTATGCCAAAATTTTACTCACAAAATAAGTACTTTTCCTGAATCAAGATTTGCCTAATCTAGAGCATTCACTTGTCCTGGTCTAACTTTCTTTGACCAAATTCTTATTTCACTTATTAACTACGATGAGTGGTCAGTGAGTTGAGTCTCCACAACCGAGGAACAACGACGATTCGAACCGATTATACCCAGCTGGGGATCCCTAACCACACGACATATGTAGCACTTAACCCTTGCATATGTCAACCGTTCCCACAGATCCTCCACAACGTGAACCGGTCTGCGCTACCCGGGAGCACAGTACTCCTCCATCCAGCCTCTAGCCAGGAGGGTACACGCTACTCCCACCATCTCCCACGCCCAGTGCGCGATTGTCTTTTCACATATGGAATAGCCAGGTTCAGGCTTACCGAAGCATGTGGCTAGTTGCAAAGTCTCACCTCATCAGGCCTACATCGAACGGTCCTTAATCGACACAGACGGGCGAACTTTTTTGCTCAACGTCTGGTCTACATTACATATTATTTCCCAAAACTTGGTACCTGAGAGAGGTACCCTACTTAAATGATGAAATCATCGCGACCGCAATGGCTTCATCATCACAAGTCATTTTATTTCACAAACTCCCATATCCCGGGTTACACAGCATCTTTTAAAAACCATCCTAAAGTAATAAGCAAGGCTAAGCATCACTAAATTTTTATAAAACGGGTATTAGGGTTGTTTAATCAAGGAAGAAAATGCATCAACTGTTTGATCACACAACTCCTATCACCTAATGCATCATTCAAGGTGATAAAACTTTTTAAAATCGAAGGAGTTGGCAAATGCACCGGGGCTTGCCTGGGATAAACACTACGTTAGTGTTTGTTAGACGTCGATCACTTGACGATCGGCTTTTGTTCTGATACTTGCTCAGTCTATTTGTCTTCAGGTTGATCCGACTGACGACATCGTCTTGTGGAGCCGTCCAATCTCTACATTATCCTGGGGTCGACTTCGATCGTCTTCCGCATCACGTGATTAATTATCGTACCTAAATGAAATGCATGGTGCATATAAATGGATATAAGAAGGAATATCACAAACCTAAATAATGCTACACGATAGCGAATTAAACACCTATAGCAAGACATCGCAAATCTAGTACGAAAATACTAGATATCGATATCACATTAAAACTATAGCTATGGCATTCTAACTTAATCGGACTCAATTCTAACAGCAAACAACAATAAACTATGTATAAGTATTTTATTCTCCTAAAACCTACCCCTCGACATTCAAACTTGGAACAAGCATAGAAATTGTTTACTTAACTTTTTAAACTAATTCCTAGGGTAACTTGTTTAGCACAATAATTAACATGGCATCACATCATTCGCTTTAGCAAGTAGAACCTCATCAGACATTAAAGACTACCACCAGACCATAATCTTTAAATCTAAAGACCTAAAGCATTTCTTTTGCACTAAATTTTTAGATTACAATTGAATTAACCTGTTGGTCTTATTTACTTCCAGTCCAATTTGGGCAATAACCTATTTTAAAATAAAAGAACATATAAACACTATAGTTATGACCAGTGATTTATTTCAACACATCCAATTATTAAACTAGCTAGGAGGATTAGTGAATCGACTCACTAATATTAAATCGACTCGGACGTCACAGCAATGATCCTAGGTTCACACAATTCATCGAATACCTGGCGTACATGATTAAACAGCCAGGATTAAACGAGCATAGTGCAATATGCAACCTTGATTGGAACGAACATACACATATACACACTAGGCATAATATAGCACACAAGTAAATACAGGTTATCATCATAAATATTCAGATGGCAACGTTACCCTTGAACGACGACGCAACGAGGGCTTCTCAGTTTAGACGTTTTATCGAGCGTTTGACAGGCGCTGCATGGACTTCACCCTGGGCGAACGACAACGGCGAGTTCGCGACAAAGCAGGGAGGTAAACACGGTGGAGCTGAAAGTCAACGGGTCAAGGATCTTCATGGAACAACACCAAGGAGGACAAGCCAACATTATCAAGTAGTACTGCTGTGCCATGGGGGCCAGCCGGACAAAATCCGAGCTATTAGGCACACCATGGGACAGCGACCAACACGACGGCCACCAGAGCACATGCGGCCAGGGGAGGTGTTTGGTACGGCCACCGGTGATGGAGATCGACATCGGGGATGAAGGTCGGGCGAGCTCAAGCATTTGACTTCGTCCAGACGAAGTGGAGCAGAAGGACACGTTCGACATCGAGGCAAGCAGGGAGTGAGGTCCAGCAAGAGAGAGTGACACGGCGAGATCCGGAACACGAGCGCCCTGCGCGCACGGTGCTGCAGTGGAGAGAGCTTCCTGGTGGTCGGCGAGCAGAGAGATGCGCACGCTTCCATGGGCGAGCAAGGGAGGGACAAGTCCGACGACTCGACGCCGACCGCGACCAGGGAAGGAGCAGTGGCCATGGGTGGACAGAGGAGCAGGTGCGCGCGCACTGACAACAGCGAAGAGCTCGGCGCGGTGGCCACGGGGAGCAGCTGGAGAGAGAAGCGCCAAGGGGAAGAAGAGTCCGAGCAGAGGAAGGAGCGGCTGGGCTAGGCGAGCTCGAAGCCACGCACAGGGACGAGCTCGGCGCGCAGAGAGCAGCGCGGTTGGCCGAGCAGAGGAGCTGTCGCATCTTCATAGGCGAGCAGGGAACAGGAGGAAGAAGCTGGGGAAGAGCCACCGCGCAGGAAGCTGGAGCAGGAACTCGGCGAGCTGGAGGTTGAAGATGAGGAGGAGAAAAGGAGTCCGCGCACAGCAGCCGTAGAACCGAGCTGGAGAAGCGACGGAATGGAGAACTCCATGGCGCGCGGCGCGGCAACAGAGCTGGAGCTGAGCGCGCGCAGGGAAGAAGGAGCCCGGCTGCTGGAGATAACGATGGCAGGGCGGCGGAAAAAAAATCTGTGTACGACGGCTGGTGGAAAATATCAGAGCGCAGCCATACGGTGTGCGTGAGAAAAATCAGAAGGAGAGAGGAAGAGCGGTGAGGATATTTGGGGATTTTTTGTTTTTTTCTTTTTTTTACAGGAAAATCGCAGATAGTTTGGATCACGATTTTTAGCGATGTATACTAGGTCGACACGCTATACAGCTACACATTTCATTCTCCGAATCTTGAAACATAAAATCTGAGGACTAACGATTCTGGCTAAATTTTGTGTAGATAGCTTTCGTGACTATTGTAGGCAAAATATAAACGAACCAAATTAAAATGAGTTCGGCTTCGGTATTTAGTCTGCGCTTAACTCGTCTAACCTGATAAATCTCATCCACTAATCAAGCACCCGATTTCTCTGTCGAAGACAACGCACTGGAAAAAATAGGCCCAATTATTACTCTTGCGCTCGCCAAAACAGCGTGCTGAGAGATAAATTAAATCATAATCTCACGCACGATTTCTCTCAGACAACGCGCGATTCAGATTATATTGCCCCGAACATTTTAGTCGTCGAGTTCAAAGTAATTTGCCCGGGATAAAAATCGTAAGAGTAGGTCAAGCTTCCGAATTCATATTTGCGCAAGCGATGAATTTTAAATAATCACCGGACGCACCGATTTTCGGAACGACTATGTTCTGAATATCACGAAAATTTAGGAAGAGCCCGGGTAAATAAAAACAAGGTCGAACTCGCGACAGACGAAACAGATTAAGACAGAGAGACTGTTATTCATCGTTATCACGTGTTAAAGTCCGCACTCGTGGTCGAGCAGACGATAAACACCTGGGGTGTTACAGCCCTCCCCCTTAAAAGAATCTCGTCCCGAGATTCGGAGCGAAAGACTTTTAAGAGTAGAGAAGCATGTAACCCATGTCCATATCAGCGATAATCATGAGACAGTTCCAAGCAAAGCCGAGTGTCTCAGGATGTTGTTTCTCTAGTGGACATAACATGCATCGCCTTAGGCTAATTTAGAGATGTCCAACAATAGAGACGATGTCTGCCAGAAGAACACATAAGGTTCCATGTGTGTAGTATGCTTTTTGTGATGACACTTTGCTATCTGAGTCCGTTGAGCGAGCGGTAGATATACGACTTTACCCAAACAGAGTCAGATGCAACCTCTTGGGTAAAACACAGAAAGAGGTTTACCAACAAGTGGTCGCGGTAAGTTCATAGCACACGAGACGGGCGTGAATGTCGAATAACATCACAGTTAACTCGTGTTAATCTAGAAAATCCAAGTCCAAGAAAAATGATAGACTTGAAAAATCACCAGCGAAAGGATCTGTAAATGCTGACTTCGTGTCTAATCCATTTTATCAAGCATTAGACATGGCTCGACTTGATCACACATGCTGGAAAAGCACATGTGAGGTGATCGAGACACGACTAGAACTACGGTCAGGCTGTTACCAGTTAGCTGAGGGTGGCAAGGTACCTCGGCCAATAATGTAGGGTTAGGATACATATGCTCATAATCTAAACCAATATGGCACAAGATCTGCGCATATGTTCATATCCTTCACTTGATCTTGATACGGGTTTCTTCAGGATAGACTAAACTAAAGTGAGTTTAGACAACTCGATAAAACTATCTCTAAACTCAACCTTCATTCATTGGGCAGTTACAAGTTAGTCAAAACCAACTTGTTGAACTACTTTTGACATTGAGCAGGTCCTCTCAGTACCATTGGTAAGCCAAGGGTTGAGAGTTCACATTTGTTAGCAAAAGGTCATGCACTTGGGTAGAAATCCATTTGGTCAGGTTGTTCATCTATTTCTTCCATGCGAGACAAACTGACTTGGTTCAAGAATACATGGATTAAATAGGAGAACGAGTGAACAAACTCCTGCACTTCAGCAGTAGGGGAAAAGCCAATCTCCATTTTGAGAGCTAATTAGTTGTCTCTCAATACTAAAAAGCTCCAAGGCTTCACCCTTACACAAAGGACGTAAAGGGAGCTTGTATGAGTAGTCACTACCAAGATCAAAAGAAAAGAGACCACACATGAAAGTGGTATGCCCTTTTGATCCAGCAAAAATGATAGATGTTGCTTGATCACTTCGACAAACAACACCGAAATCGTTTCAAGGAAGAGATCTATGGAAGATAACATGTCAGTGTGGTTTCATAATGGATCATAGCCAAGAACTTCGATACCAGCGTACCGAACAGTACTACCATGTGTCGGCCGCCACATGAGACTTTCGGATTTACGCGGCACCCTAAGTTATTGACTAGGACACCATCATCGAACCAGCACAAATAATGAATCTTACGTAGCAGAAACAGATTGTGTCAAGATAACCCATTGATATAGTCTCATAATGGATCACAACTACTAACTGTGATACCAGCGCGTGCCGAGCAGCACAACCATGTGTCGATCGTCCACAGGAGGCCCTCGGTTTCGTCGCAGCACCATCGGTTTTAGTCACAACATCATTACCAGACGTAACCAATAAGAAATCTCGCACGACACCAATAGATTGAGCAAGGGTGATAATATACAAAGAGACTCTACCTGTCAAAACGGTTACAAGTAGAGAGCCAAATAGATTATGGCCCGATGAAATGAACAAGGCATGGCCATAACCTAAACTTGTTAATGAAGGGAGTACGATGGGAGACTGTTAATTCAGCCCCAGACATATTTCTATGCCCATCATAGAGATTGCAAGGTCAAGGATTAGTATCTGATTAGATACGGAGGGAAAATAATCATAAGATTAAGTTGGTATGCCTTTGATAGATATGAAGAAACCAAAGGCATCAAATTACGGAAAATAATCGAACATGCCTTTCCTAGGTTAGGTTGATAAAGCAACATTGCGATCTTCAAGAACAGACAAATTGTAATAGAGACATCAGTTTGCGCCAATCGAATAGGGCATGATCTAGGTTGGAAACATGACAACTAAAACGTCACAGATTAAATAGCAAGAACACGGACCCAAAATTCTAGCTTGAAGCCCATGCACATCTTGCGGTGGATAAAGAAATTATCCAAACATCCATTTCATGAGTTTAGTCATGGGGGGATAATGAAAAATTCAAATTTTGGGTCATGGTTCACTAAATAAGAATATAGCCTAGTTTTCGGTTTAGTCAAACAAGTCAGTGACCTTGTATCGGCACATCAAGTATCAAAGCAAACACATATAACACCTAAATAGATTACCTAAAGAACGAAGGAAAGCTATTTCATCGAAGTTCATAATACAACATTACACCACATTATTTACAATCACTGGTTACTAGAATAAAGATGAAAAAAGCATTTTGAATGTATAGGTGATAAACATGATGCAACAATCAGGATGCATGCTCGTCCTATTCGTCCTCACAAGTTTTTGCCAACATAATGTGGCAATAACGTTCTATATCGGTGGCATACTTATGGCTCTCTCGATATTTTGCTAGTCGTCAGCTACATGTAAGTTTTCGAGGTTAGTGTACCTGCAGAAAAATTCATCACAGCCCCATTCCCATGATGCAAAATCCACACATGACAGTTTATCACAGTTTATACTCCATATATTTCTATATGGAGGCCAGCTCATCATTAAGCACCGAGCCACGCATCGGCGCCGTTGCCACACTTTAACCATAGGGCAACTATTATGATAACTCACCTTCTTACCTGAGTGTAGGTGCGTCATTACAAGTACATTACATTTCTCAGTATTCTCATGTCTGTATACCCGTACACATCCATGGGGTACTGAATTCCCAGAAAAGTAAATACTCCACATCGCAGCCTTCATATATACATATGTGTAACATGTATATAATCAAGCGCCACAATTAAGCACTTCCCTAGACCGACGGTTGTTTGGTCATGCTCTCACATCTCACCTTACCTGAGCGTCGATCCATTCAAAACCGAATGGCTTTCAAAATAACAATACACATGTATGCAATACCCCCGGTTGTGGGTTAGTGGTTTTTAAATAAGCCACCTAATAGTCCTTAATTTAGGGCTTAACAGAGGATGTCGCTAGCATTATAGTTTTTTCAAAACTGTTTTTTAAAGCTAAACAATGTGTTTAGTTGAAAATAGGTTTTCTAAAACCAAAACTTTGTTTTTAAAATACGTATGTGACCGTATTATACTTAATCCTGCTCCGATACCAGCTATGACAGAACCTCCCAAGTTATTGGGCCCACATGCACCTGCCTTGTCTCAAAGACCTCAAACGGCTATGCATGTGCACCAGATAACTTAACAGGACTATCCAAGTGCCCCAAGAACTTTGGATAAACCACTTACAACCAGGACCGCAAAAAAAAGTAAACACAAATCACATACCAACATTTTGCAGCGAAAATCTTATTACCAAATTTTACAAGTTACATCAAGTTTACATTATGTTTATCGGAGTGATTACAAAGTGATTCAAAGAAATAAACTTTGAAATGTTATAAAGTACTTGTAAGTTTAAAATATATGCTAGCTTAAGTGACCATCCTCAATAAGAAGTATAGAAGAGGTACTTAGACTTATAAGAAGGCCGAGCCCACCGGCACTTAACACCATCAACAGCAGCACAAAACTATAACCTGAAAAACAACAGGGAATAAAAGCCTGAGTACGGAATTACTCAGCAAGACTTACCCGACTAAAGAAAAGACTCTCAAGGATATGTTGGCTTGTTGGGAATCAAGGTAAGCCTTATCAAGGTTCAATGACTCTTTTTGCAGAAAAGCTTACTAGTAGTGGATCCTTATGCTAAAATTTTACTCACAAAATAAGTACTTTTCCTGAATCTAAATTTGCCTAATCTAGAGCATTCACTTGTCCTGGTCTAACTTTCTTTTACCAAATTCTTATTTCACTTATTAACTACGATGAGTGGTCAGTGAGTTGAGTCTCCATAACCGAGGAGCAACGACGATTCGAACCGATTATACCCAGCTAGGGATCCCTAACCACACGACATATGTAGCACTTAACCCTTGCATATGTCAACCGTTCCCACAGATCCTCCACAACGTGAACCGGTCCGCGCTACCCGGGAGCACAGTACTCCTCCGTCCAGCCTCTAGCCAGGAGGGTACACGCTACTCCCATCGTCTCCCACGCCCAGTGCGCGATTGTCTTTTCACGTATGGAATAGCCAGGTTCAGGCTTACCAAAGCATGTGGCTAGTTGCAAAGTCTCACCTCATCAGGCCTACATCGAACGGTCCTTAATCGACACAGACGGGCGAACTTTCTTGCTCAACGTCTGGTCTACATTACATATTATTTCCCAAAACTTGGTACCTGAGAGAGGTACCCTACTTGAATGATGAAATCATCGTGGCTGCAATGGCTTCATCATCACAAGTCATTTTATTTCACAAACTCCCATATCTCGTGTTACACATCATCTTTTAAAAACCATCCTAAAGTAATAAGCAAGGCTAAGCATCACTAAATTTTTATAAAATGGGTATTAGGGTTGTTTAATCAAGGAAGGAAATGCATCAACTATTTGATCACACAACTCCTATCACCTAATGCATCATTCAAGGTGATAAAACTTTTTAAAATCGAAGGAGGTGGCAAATGCACCGAGGCTTGCCTTGGATAAACACTACGTTAGTGTTTGTTTGACGTCGATCACTTGACGATCGGCTTTTGTTCTGATACTTGCTCAGTCTATTTGTCTTCAGGTTGATCCGATTGACGACATCGTCGTGCGGAGACGTCCAATCTCAGCATTATCCTGGGGTCGACTTGGGTCGTCTTCCGCATCACGTGATTAATTATCGTACCTAAATGAATGCATGGTGCATATGAATGGATATAAGAAGGAATATCACAAACCTAAATAATGCTACACGATAGCGAATTAAACACCTATAGCAAGACATCGCAAATCTAGTACGAAAATACTAGATATCGATATCACATTAAAACTATAGCTATGGCATTCTAACTTAATCGGACTCAATTCTAACAGCACACAACAATAAACTATGTATAAGTATTTTATTCTCCTAAAACCTACCCCTCGACATTCAAACTTGGAACAAGCATAGAAATTGTTTACTTAACTTTTTAAACTAATTCTCTAGGGTAACTTGTTTAGCACAATAATTAACATGGCATCACATCATTCGCTTTAGCAAGTAGAACCTCATCAGACATCAAAGACTACCACCAGACCATAATCTTTAAATCTAAAGACCTAAAGCATTTCTTTTGCACTGAATTTTTAGATTACAATTGAATTAACCTGTTGGTCTTATTTACTTCCAGTCCAATTTGGGCAATAACCTATTTTAAAATAAAAGAACATATAAACACTATAGTTATGACCAGTGATTAATTTCAACACATCCAATTATTAAACTAGCTAGGAGGATTAGCGAATCGACTCACTAATATTAAATCGACTCGGACGTCACGGAAATGATCCTAGGTTCACACAATTCATTGAATACCTGACGTACATGATTAAATAGCCAGGATTAAACGAGCATAGTGCAATATGCAACCTTGATTGGAACAAACCTACACATATACAGACTAGGCATAATATAGCACACAAGTAAATACAGGTTATCATCATAAATATTCAGATGGCAACGTTACCGTTGAATGACGACGCAACGATGGCTTCTCAGTTTAGACGTTTTATCGAGCGTTTGACGGGCGATGCATGGACTTCACCCTGGGCGAACGACAACGGCGAGTTCGCGACAAAGCAGGGAGGTGAACACGGTGGAGCTGAAAGTGAACGGGTCAAGGATCTTCATGGAACAACACCAAGGAGGACCAGCCATATCAAGCAGTACTGCTGTGCCATGGGGGCAAGCCGGGTAGAATCCGAGCTACTAGGCACAGCATGGGACAGCGACGGCCACCAGAGCACACGCGGCCAGGGGAACGGTGTTTGGTACGGCCACCGGTGATGGAGATCGGCATCGGGGATGAAGGTCGGGCGAGCTCAAGCATTTGACTTCGTCCAGGCGAAGTGGAGCGGAGGGACACGTCCGACATCGAGGCAAGCAGGGAGTGAGGTCCAGCAAGAGAGAGTGACACGGCGAGATCCGGAACACGAGCGCCCTGCGCGCACGGTGCTGCAGTGGAGAGAGCTTCCTGGTGGTCGGCGAGCAGAGAGATGGCCATGCTTCCATGGGCGAGCAAGGGAGGGACAAGTCCGATGACTCGACGGCGGCCGCGACCAGGGAAGGAGCAGCGGCCATGGGTGGACAGAGGAGCAGGTGCGCGCGCACGGACAACAGGGAAGAGCTCGGCGCGGTGGCCGCGGGGAGCAGCTGGAGAGAGAAGCGCCAAGGGGAAGAAGAGTCCGAGCAGAGGAAGGAGCGGCTGGGCTGGGCGAGCTCGAAGCCGCGCACAGGGACGAGCTCGGCGCGCAGAGAGCAGCGCGGTCGGCCGAACAGAGGAGTTGTCGCATCTTCCATAGGCGAGCAGGGAACAGGAGGAAGAAGCTGGGGAAGAGCCGCCGCGCAGGAAGCTGGAGCAGGAACTCGGCGAGCTGGAGGTTGAAGATGAGGAGGAGAAAAGGAGTCCACGCACAGCAGCCATAGAACCGAGCTGGAGAAGCGACGGAATGGAGAACTCTAGGGCGCACGGCGCGGCAACAGAGCTAGAGCTGAGCGTGCGCAGGGAAGAAGGAGCCCGGCTGCTGGAGATAACGATGGCTGGGCGGCGGAAAAAATCTGTGTACGGCGGCTGGTGGAAAATATCAGAGCGCGGCTATACGGTGTGCGTGAGAAAAATCAGAAGGAGAGAGGAAGAGCGGTGAGGATATTTGGGGATTTTTTTGTTTTTTTTCTTTTTTTAAGGAAAATGGCAGATAGTTTGGATCACGATTTTTAGCGATGTATACTGTGTCGACACGCTATACAGCTACACATTTCAGTCTTCGAATCTTGAAACATAAAATCTGAGGACTAACGATTCTGACTATATTTTGTGTAGATAGCTTTCGTGACTATTCTGGGCAAAATGTAAATGAACCAAATTAAAATGAGTTCGGCTTCGGTATTTAGTCTGCGCTTAACTCGTCTAACCTGATAAATCTCATCCACTAATCAAGCACCTGATTTCTCTGCTGAAGACAACGCACTGGAAAAACAGGCCCAATTATTACTCTTGCGCTCGCCAAAACAGTGTGCTGAGGGATAAATTGGATCATAATCTCGCGCACGATTTCTCTCAGACAACGCACAATTCAGATTATATTGCCCCGAACATTTTAGTCGTCGAGTTCAAATTAATTTGCCCAGGATAAAAATCGTAAGAGTAGGTCGAGCTTCCGAATTCGTATTCGTGCGAGCGATGAATTTTAAATAATCACTGGACGCACTGATTTTCGGAACGACTATGTTCCGAATATCACGAAAATTTAGGAAGAGCCCGGATAAATAAAAACGAGGTCGAACTCGCGACAGACGAAACAGATTAAGACAGAGAGACTGTTATTCATCGCTATCATGTGTTAAAGTCCGCACTCGTGGTCGAGCAGACGATAAACACCTGGGGTGTTACACTTGATCCTGTCCAATACGGGCAGGAGCTCTGGCGAGAGGGATGGCTTGGCCCTCCATTGCTTGCGGTCGAGTGCTGGCCCATTGGTCGGCAGGATGAGGCGGTCGTTGGCCTCGGTGCTGGCGATCACCAAGTCGCTGCGCCAGTTTTCCGACCTCGCACCACCAAAGGTGGGGATGTAGACTATGGCCATCAACTACAAATAATAAATTTGGTTATTATGTTAAATATGGTAATAATTTTTTTAAGTGTTTAATTATTTATTTGCACTTTGAATCATTTTCTTTGTATGCGCATCGGATGTTTCATAGCAATTCTTTTTAAACGAAAATTCTAGTAATTAATTTAATAATATAATAATTATTAGTCTAAAAATAAATATTTTAGTTATAAATAATTTTGGTGAATTTATATGAATTTTTGAGCTCTTTAAAAATTCATTTCGCAATTTAAAAAAAAACTAAACCTAATCAAACCGGCCCACTAGGGGCCTAGCCACCCCAAACCCTAGTCGCGCATGCGTGCCCTGGCATTTCCCAAGCTGCCGCTGCCCCTGCAGTCTCTCCCTCTCTCCCCTATCTCTCTCCTCTCTCTCACCTCTCTCTCTAGCGCGCAGGTGAGCCCCAGCACCTCGCGCACAGCCGCGCTGCCGCACGCGCCCAGTGCACACCGGCGCCCAGACACGACCCCGGCCGAGCCTTGCCCCGCGATGAGCAGTCGACCAAGAGCCGCCGAGCGAGCCCAAGCCGACCGACCCCGCGCGTTCACTTTGCCGCGTGACCCCGAAGCCCAAGTGTCGCCGTCCGTTCGTCTCGCGATTTATTGGAGCATCACTGCATCCGTTTCTTCCTCCCCTCATTCCTCCTCTCCCCATTACGAGCAGGAAACGGCAGCACCATTGAAGTCTTCCATGAAGGCCCGCCGGCGCCCCCATGACCTCCCTGGCCGACCCTCCATCTCCCCTCCCTCTCTCTATAAATGTGTCGAGCTCTCTCTCTCTCTCCCTTCCTCCCCTACCCTAGCTCACTCTCATTTCCTCGCACTCTCTCGCTCGCTGTTGTGGCCGGAGTTCGCCATCATCGTCAGAGTTCGCCGTGGTCGCCGGAGCTCGCCGTTCGTCGCCGGAGTTTGTCGTTCGTCGCCGGAGCCACGCACTCGCCATCCGAAGCCGAATCCCTGCTCTTCTCCATCCGGTCGAAACCCGTCGAGCCGTCCCTGTCACACGCACGAACCCAAGGTTGAAGACGACCCAAATTAATGTATTTTATAAAATACTTTTGATTCGATTCATGAATTGTATATTTATGTTGTTGTAATATGAACATGTGTGATCCGAAATTCATACGAGCGCGTTATGGAATTTTTGGTAGATACGTAGTGCACCGTGATTGTTCATGTTAGTCGATGCGTTGATTTTTGGAGTAGACAGAAAGATGACGAAAATTTAGTAGTCACACGTTGGTGATAAAAACACTAGATAGGAAATTTTGTAGTTAAAATTTGGTCACAATGAATTTTAGAAACTATTTGGAAAATAAGAGTCATAGGTTCATTTTAATGGATTTAGAAAATAGTATAGAACTCCTGTCATATAAACAATATAGGATTTTTAGATGATTTATCACTGATTATTTTATGAATATTTTCTTTTAGAAAGAAAGGAGAAAATACCACCGCTAGTATGGAAAGTAGATTTTTACTAGCCAAATAAACATGTTCACAAATATAGCACTTAAATTTTTAGAGTAAGCAAAATACTTGTTTATATCAAAATAACCTCGCTTGTGTTATAAAAAGTTCAATTAGTAATTTATAGGATTTTTAGAATATTAAATTCATTTTAGCTATACTCAATAATTCGAGTTAGAAATAAAAAGGATAGAATCTATTAATTTATTTATTAGTATTAAAGATGATAACTATCATTTATTTTCATTGATGATGTTAAAACATATTAATACTAGTTAAAACTGTATTTATAGCACCCACTCATAAATTCACCATTTATGACTCAAAATAATAGCTATAATTGAATTAATAAGTATTTACGTGTTTAGTACGTATTTAAGGTGTGATAAGTGTGATGTATGTGTTAATGTATATGTAATGGTGTATGTTTATGTAATGGTGCATGTTTATTTATCGGTGTATGTTTTCTTTTTATATGGCAACGTACGACGTTATTAGAAGCTGATTTTGTGGTAGAGGATCCGAATTCGTTCGAGGACGATCCGCAGGATACTTTTGAGCAAGGCAAGTGGATTCTCCCTCTGCATATTCTGTTTGTACCCAATCATTGCATATAATAATGTTTACTTTTGATATACTGCATAATTTGATGGGTTTTACCGAATTAAGGATTTCCTAGATTTACCAACTGTATTCCTTGTTTACCCTGGGAAATTATTAAGCTTTGCAAATTTGTGCTACCGCTCAACTTAATGATTTTAATGTCACTCATTAATTGGTATTAATGTTTTAAAATTGAAATTGGCAATTATGACATTAACCCCATGGTTAAAACAACATTATTTCATATTAATTGGAACATGGAGTGACCACCCAGGATAACAGTGCAACCACGAGTGCTATCATGGCTCTGGCTTTGGTAATTAGCTTTATATGCTTAGTGCCTGGCAACCTTACCTGAAATATGGGCAAGAGGGGGAGCGGTGGTGTTGGCAGCCCACGTTATCATGGGGACGTATTCTTGGCTAAGGTACCTCACCCAGGGGGTCACCACCATCGGCTTTAGAAACCTTAGCGGGTTGCTTCGTATTAAGTGTATTTTGTGAAAGCCTCATAATGGATCCCTAGTCATTCACCTCGGCAGTGTTTAAGGGTCCAATCAACCCAGGCTAGATGGGATACATGGCTTGTGGGTAAAGTTGTACCACCTCTGCAGAGTGTAAAACTAATATATCAGTCGTGCTCCCGGTTATGAGCGACCTGGACTCCTCATATGATAATTGAACTTGAAGATGGAATTAAATTGAGATCCGATGATCTGCCAATGGTTTGCTTAAGTGGTTTCACTTAAGTGTTTTTGTTATATTCATATTCCTTTGTTTAAATGGGATATTTGGGATTCACACTTATTAGTAAGACAGGTGTTGTTAATAAAATGTTGACCAACTAAAATGCTTACTGCTCAACCTTAGCCTCACCTTGTTATACCTGCATTAATTTTTTCCCCCACTTGCTGAGCCCCGACCATAAGTGAGCTCACCCTTACTAATATTTTGATCAGAGGGTGATGCTGGAGACTTTGATGGAGATTTTGACGACGAGGAATTCTAAGGCTAACGATACGCCGGTCATCTTCTTGTGGAAGATTGCCCATGTCATTTAGTTCCGCCTTTACTTTGATGTGATACTTGTTAAAGATACAATGTTTTAGATGATGTAATAAAGTATTCTACTCTCTTTACGCCTTTATTGCATTGTCTTTTGATATATTACACTTGTGACGTCAACATATGTGTGGAAATGGATCCTGGCACACATATGCTATGCGCTTGGTTCTGCCCCTGGAACCGGGTGTGACAGAAGTGGTATCAAAGGTATGTTGACCCTAGGTCGTTAGACTAGTTAGAAATGGAAAGCCTAGTTTGTTCAAAACTTGCTAATTTCATTCTTATAAATTATTTTATCAGCCTTACCTCTTTAAAATTTCAACTGAGTTAACATTTCTCTTGTAGATAGTTCGTACTCTCCAAACTACCCTTGTCAACACCAGCTACGCCCCCTCTGCCCCGGCAAATCCCGGTCTACCTAGTGGTAGTCGAGGAAGTTCCGGTGGATCTCCCTCACATCCGAGTGGAGATTGGAGTCATCCTGGAGGATAGCTCGGAGGATCAGCTGCCGATGCCCACCACATTGGCAAAGTCCCTGGCCTTCGCAGCTAGGTCATCGACATCGGCATCGCCTGCACCAGCCGTCCAAGCACCTGCACCCGGAGGCGATGACCCCGACGACTCTGGAGACGAGGATGACAAGGATGACAATGACGAAGAAGGAGAAGATGAACAAGTCAACGAAGAAGCCAACTACGCCTAGCAAGACTACTTCATGGGGTTTGGGCCTGTTGTCGAACATTACACATCAATGTTCGAGACGAGGCACTTCCCCAACCTGTTGCAAGACGTGCTGCACACGCTAGGCACCTACATCCGCCCCCTATACGAAACAAGGCAAGTGAGCGAGCCTCCCCGGGCTTGCTACTACATCACTCGCATCCATGTCAAGGTGATGGATGTAGGGAATAGGGGATTTAGGACTCTGTCTGCTCACGAGTCCCTGACACCACTATCCACCTATGCTGCCTCGGTCAGCGACGCTGCCAGACGGACCCTGTGGTCTCTTAGCCACATCTACCGGCAGCGGCTGTAGGACACGAGGTTCAGGCATCTTCCTCTGCGTATCAGTGGAGGAAGACAGACCAGCATCGTCCCAGGTGAAGCTAGTGAGGATCGCCTCAACACCCTAGCTGGTGTAGTGGCTAGTCTCAACACCGACCTGGACAGTGCCACCCTGGATCTCTCTAGGGTGCACTTGGAGCTGGAGAGTGCCCATGCCAGGACTACAGCCCTGGAAGCCCAACTTCAAGGACTAGATCCGCCCGAAGCCCAGGTCCCCACCATGGCGTTGTCTCCTCCCCGCAAGAATCTATGCTATGGGGAGCCCAGATCCGTCACTAGGCTGCTTTAAGTATTTTAAGTTATGATGTAATAAGTTAGTTTCTGCGTCAGACGATGATACTCTTTTTAAGTTATCCTATTAATAAATAACAACCATGTGATGGTGTTGATTGACATGTTTGAGTTGGATTTTTGTTTGAGTGCAATGGTCTTATGGAATGACGGCCATAAGAGCATATAAAATAATAATAAACTTAGGATACTCCCCTCTAAAATCTTTTCTACTCCTCACTTTTCTAAGGATTTCACTTCCTAACCAATCAGATGGTGAACGCACGTCAAGGACCCAACAACAACTGGAACCAGCGTGGTCAACAGATACCACCACCACCATAGAATCCCAACATGGAGCAGTTTATCACCGCCCAGATGCAGTTCCTGCAGGGTCTTACTGCAACTGTTCAACAGATTCAACAGAACCAGCTGAATCAACAGCATCAGCAACAACAGCAGAATGCACCCTCGGCCAGAGATAAGCACCGGGATTTTATGAGTCATCATCCGCCAACATTTTCCCATGCGATTGATCCTCTGGATGCCGATGACTGGCTCAAGGTCATTGGAAAGAAGCTGGACATCACCCAGTGCAACGACCGGGAGAAGGTCTTGTACGCCTCAGGAAGACTCGAGGGTTCCGCGTCTGACTGGTGGGATGCCTTCACAGCTGTAATACTCCAAATTGTATACCAGGAATAATAGAGAGTATTCTCAATTTTGTATGTCTCATTCGCATCATGAAAAGAGCCTACACAAAATTTAAGAGTTTAATTCCAACAAATGATAAAAAAATTTGCAACATGTTGGAGTTTTATTGTTTGTGCATTAAATAAAATAATAATGTTAATAATAATGATAAAAACACATTAATAATGAAAAGGAGGTTTTGCCCTAATTTATAAACTTGGAAATTTGGAAAAGAAAGTGTACAAAACATAAATAAACCTTATATTTCCCAAACAAATACTTCTTAAATTCACAATATAATCTGAGCACAAAATCTGCATAGAAGTTTGAATTTAAGTTTGAATTCAAATTTAACTTGGAAATGGAGAAAAGAAAATAGAAAATAAAATGGAAAAGGTTAAAACCCTGCCTGGGCTCCCTCCCTCAGTATTCGGCCCACTAAGCAAACTACCACGCGCGGCCCAAGTTCGATTCCGCTCCCGCGCGCGCGCCCTCATCTATTGCGCCGACAGGTGGGCCCGCAACGTCAATGCCCAATCATGCGCGCGCTCCCGTTATCTTTCGCTGACGCGTGGGACCCATCTGCCAGTCGCGGGCTGCTTGCGCTCGGTTGCTTCCCGCTGTCTATGACCGGTGGGGCCTACCCGGGTCGTCAACAACCTTCCGCTCGGGGCGCAGCTCGTGCGGATCCGCTCGGGCTCTCCCCGCGAATTTCGCCGATGACCGAAACCCACCGTGGGGATTAAAACCCCAATCGGCCCCGCCTCCTCCTCAATTACTCCGCGTGCACCTCCTTCCCCCTCTCGCCCTGCTAAACCGCTCGTCGCCGTTAGAAGCCACCGAGAGCGCTTCGCCACCACAAATTCACACCGCCGCCGTGACGGAAATACGCGCCTGCTGCCGTTGAAGTCTCGGTTGGGGGCCGTGTGGCTTCCCTGCGACACCGGGAAGACGACCCCGACAAAGCCCGGCCGTATTGTTCCGCGGGGTGGCGCCGATTTCTCGCCGTAGTTGAGGCTTCGCCGCGGATCCGCTCTGTGCCGTGGACGGGTGTACTCCCCGACCTAATTCCTGGTATGAAGCCCTCCATCGAGTTCGCCTTGATTTCCTTTACGCATAGCACCTGTCGGAATAGAGTTTAGGGCACTGGTGCGCTGGATTTGGACCTCACCGGCGATGCTCCGCCGTGTTGGGGCGGCGGCGCGGCCGTGGTTGGTGACGGGGAGAGAAGACGTGTTCGCGCCGTTGGATTCTCTTTGGACGGCGCAGATTAGAATAAGTAGCGTACCGCTTCGGGTGGGAGCGTGCGCCGTCCGATCTAGATCGGTCGGTGGCAAATCAATACGGGATATTTAAATCTGAGCCGTAGATCGCGAATCGGACGTCCGTGATAGCGTACCGGTTCATTTATGGGCCGATCTAATCTCAGCCGTCCGCGCTTGATCGGACGGCTCTCGATGGCCGATACCCCTTCGGCCGGGTTGTTTTGCATAAGAGCCCTCCGGTTTTTAGGAAATCAACCCGCCGTCCACCTTGGGGCGCTCTGTGTCTTAGGAATTTTTACGCGCCAGCCCCTGCGGTTTCCTGTATTTGAGGCCCAATCCAGAGAACCTGGAAAATCAGAAATTAATATTAGAAATTAATTTTTAGTGCATAAATAAATGTTAAAACTTGTTTAATTCATAGTAAATGCATATGAACTCCAAATTAGACCATTCCAGTTCCTAAATTTTCATAATATTATTGTCTGTCTATTTGTGCCACTGTTTTGGCATGAAAAGCACATTGGAATTATTTTAGTACTTAATCTTGTATTAAATGCATAAAACCTTAGAAAATCCATAACTTAAAATATATAACTCCAAATTTGATGATTCCAGTTCCTGTGATCTTATTTTAATGTCTAGTTTATTACTGTATATTCTATTTGCATGTTTGATGTGATGTTAATTTATGCTATGCCATGTATGTATTGTATTGATGCGAGTAGACGAGCAACCCACTGTGGAACCTGAGCTTCAACAAGTTGAAGTAGCTGAGCAGGAGCTCGTTGAAGGCAAGTTGTGCCCTTGATCACTTCTTTTACCATTCATGTTCTTATTATTCATAATGATCTGCATAGGATAATTTTGCTGGGACCCAATAGGATACCCTAGATTTTGACTATCTTTATACCTTGCTTCACCACTGGTTTTACTACTAAAGTTTTGGGTAGTACATGCTATTGCTTTATGTGGATTCGGGTATAGAGATATTCATCACTCTTTGTTATACTATTTATTGTTATCTGTTTTATTATTCCTTGTTCATGTTAAGATCATTATGTTAATGGGAACATGGAGAACCACCCGGGAAAACAGTGCTACCACAAGGGTTTAATGGGACGCCCTTGGCTGATTAACTAGGAAAGCTAGGGGAGGGCTACCTTACCCGAAAGGGGCAAGGGCAGTAGGGGAGAGGTCAGTGCAGGGAGGTCCCTGGTTGATTTTGCTGCGATGGCGGTCAGCCAGGAACCCTGTACTGGATCTTCCTATAAACTGTAGCGGGTAGTCTGAAGCTAGTGGAACTTTGTAAAGGCCTCGTAGTGGTACCCTGCCTCGCTTCCTAGGTAGAGGTGTATGGAGTCTGATCAACTCTGTGGCAAATGGGTAACACGACTTGTGGGTAAAGATGCGCAACCTCTGCAGAGTGTAAAACTGGTATACTAGCCGTGCTCACGGTCATGAGCGGCTCGGACACTCACATGATTAAATTATGGAACTTAAACTTAACCTGTCATTTCATTGCATTTGGGATTATTTTACTATTACTTTTACTTATTATTACTATGGTTTGGTATTTACTTACACTTAGTAACTGCTAATAAAATTTTGACCAACTTATAAAAGCAATGCTCAGCTTCAGCCTTTATTTCATTGATCAGCCTTACACTTCATGAACTCCCACCTTTGGTGAGTTCATGTCACATTATTCCCCACGACTTGTTGAGCTATGAACGTATGTGAGCTCACTCTTGCTGTCTCACACCCCCCCCCCACAGGAGAAGAGCAGGTGGTTCAGGAGGAGCCGCCTAACACTGAGGAGTTCGATCTGATCTAGGTGGCGTTTCTCAGTCGACATTGGCGCCATCGATCCTTAGTTCGTTTTACATTTATCTTTATTTTTGTAATAAGTCTTCCGCTATGTAATAAATACTCTGATGTTTTATGACATTTATCTCTATACACTCTGTTATTATATATGTTGTCTTCTTGGCGCATGTATGAGATGCACCCGGCTTTGTTCTTTAAAACCGGGTGTTACAGAAGTGGTATCAGAGGAAATGTTGACTGTAGGACGAAACCTAGATAGAAATGGACAAAACCCTTACCTACTTATCTCATTCTGGTTCATTCTACACTCACCTTACTCTGATTCTTTCTACACTTATCTTGATCCTGTCTCACCTTCTACTGTTCTACTCTGATCATTCTTACCTTTTCTACTCTGAGACAAGATGGATTTCAAACCTTGGAATCCCTACCCCTATGACATTCTTAAGAGTTAGGGAACCCGAGACAAAATTTAAAACTATTTTCTTAAAAAAAATGTTGGTTGAATGTGCTGGTGCTAAATGCATGATTTGCTTCTTTGATTGATTGAACTATTATAGATGGACATCTTAGTATGTACCAACATAAGGAATTAAATTAGCTTTAGTAGGTGAAATATTAAACTGCTTAGTTAATAAATCCCCCAAAGTAACATGATTGTAATTACTGCCTTGGCTACTATTTTCTTACCATATGTATCTAACTCAGATGGTCAATACCAGGCGGGGTGGTGGAATTGACTTGCCTCCTAACCAACACACTCGAAGACAACCTCAGCCACAACCTGCTGGGATGAATCCTCCCAATCCTCCACCAGGCGGAGTTGACCCACTGGTTGCTGCTCAGATGGCGGTGATGCAGCAGATGGCAGACACCATGGCGGATATGCGTGCCCAGATGCAGCAAGAACGCCAGGAGATGCGTCAAGAAAGAGAAGATATACGCCAGGAGTTGCGCCAGGAGAGAGATGAGATACGTCAAGAAAGGAGGGCGCAACAACAGCAGCTGCAACAACAACTTCAACAACAGCAGCAACAGCAGCAAGTGCCATTGCCTCCACCACCACCACCAGTTCCACCCCGAGACAAGCATAGAGAGTTTATGAGTCATAAACCACCTACATTCGCCAGCTCACCTGATCCGCTGGACGCGGATGATTGGTTGAAGTCAATTGAGAAGATGCTGAATATTGCACAATGCACTGATCGGGAGAAGGTCTTATATGCTTCTGGACGACTGACTGGTCCTGCTGCTGACTGGTGGGATTCTTATACTGCTGCCCATGATGCTGCTGACACTATTACTTGGGCGGAGTTCAGTACACAATTCAGGAACTACCATATTCCAGCTGGTATGATCAAGATCAAGAAGAAGGAGTTTCTGTCGTTGAAGCAAGGCAACATGTCAGTCAGCGAATACAGAGACAAATTTATTCAGCTATCCAGATATGCCCCTGAAGAAGTTGCTGAAGACGAGAGGAAGCAGGAGCATTTTATTGAAGGACTTAATGGACCGCTGCAGTATGCTCTAGTGGCACACACTTTTCCGTCGTTTCAGAGGCTACTTGATAAGGCTCTTGCTATTGAACACAAGCGTGTTCAACTGGGTGATTTGAAGAGGAAGGCTATCTCACAAGGACAGGGTAGCAGTAGTGTTCGTCCTCGCTACAGCTCACCACAGGGTACACCGACTCGACCCGGAGGACCACGCCCAGTTCAGCAATCACCACTGAGGACTCCACCTCCTCGATAGGCTACTCCCACTGGCACCCCGACGAAGTTTGCAGGACAGAGTCCGGGCACCCAATGTTTCAAGTGTGGGAAAATTGGTCATTATGCAAATGTCTGCCCACAGAGGATTGCTACTACGCCAGCTCAGAACAAGCAACAGACCCCTGGCAAGGGATATTCTATAGCCAGGGTGAATCAAGTCAGCGTTGATGATACTCCTGATGGTGGTGACCTCGTAATTGGTATGTTTTATGTTAATGCAATTCCTGCAACAATATTATTTGATTCTGGTGCTACACATTCATTCATGTCTGCTAGATATGCCAACACAAATGAAATACCACTGCTAAATATGAGAAAACCCCTGATAGTAATTACACCTAAAGGGCCTGTTGAGGCGAGTCAAATGACACGTAGATTGACATTAACCATTATGGGTAGAGATTTTGGAGCTACTGCTATAATATTAGAGTCAAGCAGTATAGATCTGATCCTTGGTATGTCATGGCTAAGGAAGGCAAAGGCCGTTATAGCATGTGGTAGAGGTACCATAGAACTCACTACCACTAAAGGAGAAAGATTTCAAGTTAATATTGCAGTAACCTCCTCATCCATGCGTGCAATGTTCCTTATGCCTGAGGAGTTTGTTGGTGACAACATCCGGGTGGTTAGAGATTTTCCGGATGTCTTTCCAGAGGAGTTACCAGGGATGCCACCTGATAGAGAAGTTGAGTTTGTTATTGATCTCTTACCTGGAACCGCCCCTATTTCTAAACGGCCATATAGAATGTCCGTAGAAGAGTTGAAGGAACTGAAGAAGCAGTTAACGGAGTTACAAGAGGCTGGTTACATTCGTCCAAGTTCCTCGCCGTGGGGAGCACCGGTGTTATTTGTGCAGAAGAAGGATGGATCGCAACGGATGTGTGTGGATTATAGATCTCTTAATGATGTTACGGTGAAGAACAAGTATCCGTTGCCCCGTATTGAGGATTTATTTGATCAGATGCGAGGTGCTAGAGTATTCTCGAAGATTGATCTCCGATCCGGTTACCATCATATGAAGATTAGACCATCGGATATTCCCAAGACGGCCTTCTCGACTCGATATGGATTATATGAGTTTACTGTTATGTCATTTGGATTGACCAATGCACCGGCATATTTCATGAATTTGATGAACAAAGTGTTTATGGAGTATTTGGACAGATTCGTCGTGGTATTCATCGACGATATTCTTATCTATTCTAAGAATGAAAGTGATCATGAACAACATCTAAGGTTGGTGCTACAAAAGCTGCGAGATAATCAACTCTACGCTAAGTTCAGCAAGTGCGAGTTTTGGATTGACAAGGTGCCATTCCTTGGTCATATTATTTCTAATGGAGGAATAGCAGTGGATCCTGCTAAGGTCAAGGAGATAATGGAGTGGAGAGTGCCCACTACAGTTACGGAGATTCGGAGTTTCTTGGGACTCGCAGGATATTATCGGAGATTTATTGAAGGATTTTCTAAGATTGCTAAGCCCATGACATCGCTTTTGGAGAAAGGAAGAGAATTTAAGTGGGATGAGAAATGTCAAGAGAGCTTTGATCAATTGAAGGAAAGATTGATGTCACCTCCAGTATTGGTTATGCCAGACTTGCAGAAAGGATTTGATATTTATTGTGATGCATGTGGCCAAGGACTTGGATGTGTGCTTATGCAAGATGGTCATGTGATTGCCTATGCATCTCGTCAGTTGAGGAAGCATGAATTGAACTACCCCACCCATGACTTAGAGCTGGCTGCCGTTGTGCATGCACTTAAGATTTGGAGACACTACATTATGGGAACTAAGTGCCAAGTATACACGGATCATAAGAGTTTGAAGTATATATTCACTCAGAAGGATCTCAACCTTAGGCAACGTCGTTGGTTGGAGCTCATCAAGGATTATGACTTGGAGATTCACTATCACCCGGGCAAGGCGAATTTGGTTGCAGATGCCTTGAGTCGGAAAGAGCATGTTCACTCCGCTTTCGTTGTCCAGCTACCTGATGATTTAGCAAAAGATTTTGAGAGACTCAATTTGGGAATTGTTACTCATACTGAAGGAGTTACCATTGAGTTGGAACCTACTTTGGAGCAAGAGATTCGTAAAGGTCAGATTGGTGATGCTAAGATTCAAGAGATTAAAGATCTGATCACGGATGGTCGAGTTCCGGAATTCATAGAGGATGAGCAAGGTACCATATGGTTCAAAGATCGAATATGTGTTCCAGAGATTGATAGCCTCCGTGAGGCTATATTGAAAGAAGCTCATGATTCTGATTACTCCATCCACCCTGGAAGCACTAAGATGTATCAAGATTTGAAGCGGAAGTATTGGTGGTATGGACTGAAAAGAGATGTGGCTGCTCATGTGGCTAAGTGTGATGTATGTCAAAGAGTTAAGGCTGAACATCAACGACCAGCTGGACTATTGCACCCATTGAAGATACCTGAGTGGAAATGGGAAGAAATTGGTATGGATTTTATTGTTGGACTACCCCGCACTCCAGCAGGATATGACTCTATTTGGGTAATTGTGGACAGATTGACAAAGGTGGCTCATTTTATACCTGTGAGGACTAATTACACGGGAGCCAAGCTAGCAGAATTGTATATGACTCGGATAGTTTGTCTACATGGAGTGCCTAAGAAGATCGTGTCTGATCGAGGATCACAGTTTACTTCTCGATTCTGGAAGAAGTTGCATGAGAGCTTGGATACAAAGTTGAATTTTAGTTCCGCTTACCATCCCCAGACTGATGGACAGACAGAGCGGACTAATCAAGTGCTGGAAGATATGTTAAGAGCTTGTGCTCTCAAGCATGGTGGCAGCTGGGAGAAGAGCTTACCATATGCTGAGTTTTCTTATAATAATAGCTATCAGGCCAGTTTGAATATGTCACCATTTGAAGCTTTGTATGGCAGGAAATGCAGGACTCCCCTGTATTGGGATCAAACTGGAGAAAGACAGTTCTTTGGGCCTGAGTTGATTCAAGAGGCAGAAGAGCAAGTACAAATGATAAGAGAAAATTTGAGAATTGCACAGTCCAGACAAAAGAGTTATGCTGATAATAGGAGAAGATTACTGGAGTTTATGGAGGGTGATCATGTCTACTTGAAGGTGTCACCACTTCGTGGTATGAGGAGATTTAAAGTCAAAGGAAAGTTGTCCCCTCGCTTTATTGGACCCTTCTTGATCTTAAAGCGAGTGGGAGAAGTTGCATATCAACTGGAGTTACCCGATCATCTGTCAGATGTACATGATGTGTTTCATGTGTCCCAGCTAAAGAAGTGCCTCACGGTACCTGAGGAGCAACTACCAATGGAAGACCTTAGTGTTCAAGAGGATTTGACCTATGCTGAGTACCCTATCAAGATTTTGGACACTTTGACTCGAGTTACAAGAAATAAGGTGATAAAGATGTGCAAAGTTCAATGGAGTCACCATGGTGAAGATGAAGCTACTTGGGAAAGAGAAGAAGAGCTTCGCATAGATTTTCCCCATCTTTTCCCTAGTCCTTCTTAAATCTCGAGGACGAGATTATTTTTAAGGGGGGGTAGGATTTGTAATACTCCAAATTGTATACCAGGAATAATAGAGAGTATTCTCAATTTTGTATGTCTCATTCGCATCATGAAAAGAGCCTACACAAAATTTAAGAGTTTAATTCCAACAAATGATAAAAAAATTTGCAACATGTTGGAGTTTTATTGTTTGTGCATTAAATAAAATAATAATGTTAATAATAATGATAAAAACACATTAATAATGAAAAGGAGGTTTTGCCCTAATTTATAAACTTGGAAATTTGGAAAAGAAAGTGTACAAAACATAAATAAACCTTATATTTCCCAAACAAATACTTCTTAAATTCACAATATAATCTGAGCACAAAATCTGCATAGAAGTTTGAATTTAAGTTTGAATTCAAATTTAACTTGGAAATGGAGAAAAGAAAATAGAAAATAAAATGGAAAAGGTTAAAACCCTGCCTGGGCTCCCTCCCTCAGTATTCGGCCCACTAAGCAAACTACCACGCGCGGCCCAAGTTCGATTCCGCTCCCGCGCGCGCGCCCTCATCTATTGCGCCGACAGGTGGGCCCGCAACGTCAGTGCCCAATCGTGCGCGCGCTCCCGTTATCTTTCGCTGACGCGTGGGACCCATCTGCCAGTCGCGGGCTGCTTGCGCTCGGTTGCTTCCCGCTGTCTATGACCGGTGGGGCCTACCCGGGTCGTCAACAACCTTCCGCTCGGGGCGCAGCTCGTGCGGATCCGCTCGGGCTCTCCCCGCGAATTTCGCCGATGACCGAAACCCACCGTGGGGATTAAAACCCCAATCGGCCCCGCCTCCTCCTCAATTACTCCGCGTGCACCTCCTTCCCCCTCTCGCCCTGCTAAACCGCTCGTCGCCGTTAGAAGCCACCGAGAGCGCTTCGCCACCACAAATTCACACCGCCGCCGTGACGGAAATACGCGCCTGCTGCCGTTGAAGTCTCGGTTGGGGGCCGTGTGGCTTCCCTGCGACACCGGGAAGACGACCCCGACAAAGCCCGGCCGTATTGTTCCGCGGGGTGGCGCCGATTTCTCGCCGTAGTTGAGGCTTCGCCGCGGATCCGCTCTGTGCCGTGGACGGGTGTACTCCCCGACCTAATTCCTGGTATGAAGCCCTCCATCGAGTTCGCCTTGATTTCCTTTACGCATAGCACCTGTCGGAATAGAGTTTAGGGCACTGGTGCGCTGGATTTGGACCTCACCGGCGATGCTCCGCCGTGTTGGGGCGGCGGCGCGGCCGTGGTTGGTGACGGGGAGAGAAGACGTGTTCGCGCCGTCGGATTCTCTTTGGACGGTGCAGATTAGAATAAGTAGCGTACCGCTTCGGGTGGGAGCGTGCGCCGTCCGATCTAGATCGGTCGGTGGCAAATCAATACGGGATATTTAAATCTGAGCCGTAGATCGCGAATCGGACGTCCGTGATAGCGTACCGGTTCATTTATGGGCCGATCTAATCTCAGCCGTCCGCGCTTGATCGGACGGCTCTCGATGGCCGATACCCCTTCGGCCGGGTTGTTTTGCATAAGAGCCCTCCGGTTTTTAGGAAATCAACCCGCCGTCCACCTTGGGGCGCTCTGTGTCTTAGGAATTTTTACGCGCCAGCCCCTGCGGTTTCCTGTATTTGAGGCCCAATCCAGAGAACCTGGAAAATCAGAAATTAATATTAGAAATTAATTTTTAGTGCATAAATAAATGTTAAAACTTGTTTAATTCATAGTAAATGCATATGAACTCCAAATTAGACCATTCCAGTTCCTAAATTTTCATAATATTATTGTCTGTCTATTTGTGCCACTGTTTTGGCATGAAAAGCACATTGGAATTATTTTAGTACTTAATCTTGTATTAAATGCATAAAACCTTAGAAAATCCATAACTTAAAATATATAACTCCAAATTTGATGATTCCAGTTCCTGTGATCTTATTTTAATGTCTAGTTTATTACTGTATATTCTATTTGCATGTTTGATGTGATGTTAATTTATGCTATGCCATGTATGTATTGTATTGATGCGAGTAGACGAGCAACCCACTGTGGAACCTGAGCTTCAACAAGTTGAAGTAGCTGAGCAGGAGCTCGTTGAAGGCAAGTTGTGCCCTTGATCACTTCTTTTACCATTCATGTTCTTATTATTCATAATGATCTGCATAGGATAATTTTGCTGGGACCCAATAGGATACCCTAGATTTTGACTATCTTTATACCTTGCTTCACCACTGGTTTTACTACTAAAGTTTTGGGTAGTACATGCTATTGCTTTATGTGGATTCGGGTATAGAGATATTCATCACTCTTTGTTATACTATTTATTGTTATCTGTTTTATTATTCCTTGTTCATGTTAAGATCATTATGTTAATGGGAACATGGAGAACCACCCGGGAAAACAGTGCTACCACAAGGGTTTAATGGGACGCCCTTGGCTGATTAACTAGGAAAGCTAGGGGAGGGCTACCTTACCCGAAAGGGGCAAGGGCAGTAGGGGAGAGGTCAGTGCAGGGAGGTCCCTGGTTGATTTTGCTGCGATGGCGGTCAGCCAGGAACCCTGTACTGGATCTTCCTATAAACTGTAGCGGGTAGTCTGAAGCTAGTGGAACTTTGTAAAGGCCTCGTAGTGGTACCCTGCCTCGCTTCCTAGGTAGAGGTGTATGGAGTCTGATCAACTCTGTGGCAAATGGGTAACACGACTTGTGGGTAAAGATGCGCAACCTCTGCAGAGTGTAAAACTGGTATACTAGCCGTGCTCACGGTCATGAGCGGCTCGGACACTCACATGATTAAATTATGGAACTTAAACTTAACCTATCATTTCATTGCATTTGGGATTATTTTACTATTACTTTTACTTATTATTACTATGGTTTGGTATTTACTTACACTTAGTAACTGCTAATAAAATTTTGACCAACTTATAAAAGCAATGCTCAGCTTCAGCCTTTATTTCATTGATCAGCCTTACACTTCATGAACTCCCACCTTTGGTGAGTTCATGTCACATTATTCCCCACGACTTGTTGAGCTATGAATGTATGTGAGCTCACTCTTGCTGTCTCACACCCCCCCCCCACAGGAGAAGAGCAGGTGGTTCAGGAGGAGCCGCCTAACACTGAGGAGTTCGATCTGATCTAGGTGGCGTTTCTCAGTCGACATTGGCGCCATCGATCCTTAGTTCGTTTTACATTTATCTTTATTTTTGTAATAAGTCTTCCGCTATGTAATAAATACTCTGATGTTTTATGACATTTATCTCTATACACTCTGTTATTATATATGTTGTCTTCTTGGCGCATGTATGAGATGCACCCGGCTTTGTTCTTTAAAACCGGGTGTTACAACAGCGGCACACCCCAACGCGGATACAATAAACTGGCAGGAGTTCCAAGCGAACTTCCACGCTCACCACATTCCTTCAGGAATTATGAAGTTGAAGAAGAAGGAATTCCTTTCCCTTACTCAAGGGAATATGTCGGTCAGTGAGTATCGTGATCGCTTCACTCAGCTTTCACGCTACGCACCGGAAGAAGTGGACACAGATGAGAAGCGCCATGAGCGTTTCCTTGAAGGACTGATTGGACCTATGAACTATCAACTTCAGAGTCACACTTTCCCTAATTTCCAGACACTGCTGAATAAGGCAATTGTTCTTGAAAGCAAAAGAAGGGAATTATATGACCATAAAAGGAAGTTTCAAGGTCAGTCCAGCAGGAACACCCGCCCGAACAATGCTCAAGGTTCGTAGTTCCGCTCTAGAAATCAAGGCGGAAACAATTATCAGATGCAACGCTCTGGACAGCAAGGCCAGAGATATACTCAAAGCCAGAACCAGCAAAGGAGCAACTCCCAGACCAACTAGAGGTCTGGCGGGAGTTCACAGAATTGTCAAGGTGGCGCCAGTAACACGCAGGCCAGAAGCAACAACGCACCAGTCCAACCCAATGGTTGTTTCAAGTGCGGTGAGCTAGGCCACTATGCTAACAACTGCCCAAGGCGCTACCAGCAAATACCTCAGAGGAGCAATACTCAGAGGAATGACCAGAACACCCCCGCTCGTGGATCTGCACAAAACAAGACTCCGCAGAACCAGAGTAGAGGAAGGGTCAATCACGTCACCGCAGAATCAGTGCCTGAGGATGCCGACATAGTGTATGGTATGTTCCTTGTTAACTCCATACCTGCATCAGTTTTATTTGACTCTGGAGCATCGCATTCATTTATAACTGAGTCATTTGTGGAAAAACATAACATACCAAAGTACCCTCTTAAGAAGATGTTATATATTAGTTCACCGGGAGGTGACATGAAGGCCACACACTCATGCCCCCATGTTAATATCAAGATTCAAGGAATAGATTTTTCAGTCAACCTAGTGGTCCTAGGATCCAATGGTATTGATGTGATTCTTGGATGCAATTGGTTGAAGAGTTGTGATGGAGTGATATAGTGTGCCAACGGAACAATTATTTGACAAGTCCTCAAGGTGAAAGAATCCAAGTTAGCATAGATAAGTCAACAGATGCAAAAGGAAAGATAGTGATAAATCACTTGGAAGAGAAGCCCTTGGAAAATATCAAGGTAGTGTGTGAGTACCCAAACGTATTTCCGGAGGAATTACCAGGTATGCCACCTGACCGTGATATAGAGTTTTCTATTGAGTTATTACCCGGAACTGCACCTATCTCGAAAAGACCTTATAGAATGGATGTCAAAGATTTAGTAGAACTGAAGAAACAAATAGAAGAATTACTAGAAAAAGGTTTCATTCGCCCAAGTTCATCCCCTTGGGGAGCCCCAGTGCTATTTGTGAACAAGAAGGATGGTTCGAGGAGAATGTGTGTTGATTATAGGAGTTTGAATGAAGTAACCATTAAGAATAAATACCCATTACCTCGGATTGAAGATTTATTTGATCAGATGAAGGGAGCTAAGATATTCTCGAAGATAGATATGAGATCAGGATATCATCAGTTAAAAATTCAAGCAGAAGATGTACCCAAGACAGCCTTCACGACGAGATATGGATTATATGAGTTTTTGGTCATGTCGTTTGGACTGACTAATGCACCAGCATACTTTATGAACTTGATGAATAAAGTATTCATGGAATATCTGGATCAGTTTGTGGTCGTATTCATTGACGACATACTGATATATTCTCCGAGTGAAGAAACACATGAAGATCATCTAAGGCTAGTCCTACAAAAGCTTCGTGACAACCAACTGTACGCAAAGTTCTCGAAGTGTGATTTTTGGCTTAAGGAAGTTGCTTTCTTAGGGCATATCGTTACAGATGGTGGAATTAAAGTGGACCCAGGAAAGATAAGTGAGATATTGGATTGGAAGCAACCAAAGGATGCGTCCAAGATCAGAAGTTTTCTTGGATTGGCAGGATACTATAGAAGATTTATTGAAGGTTTTTCCAAGTTAGTGAAACCTCTTACCTCTCTACTGGAGAAAGGTAAAGAGTTCAAATGGGATGAAGCTTGCCAGAATTGTTTTGAAGAACTCAAGAAAAGGTTAACCACTGCACCAATATTGGTAATGCCAGACATCCACAAGGGATTCGATGTATATTGCGATGCATCACACCTTGGACTTGGATGTGTGCTAATGCAAGAAGGAAAACTGATAGCTTATGCCTCAAGGTAGTTGAGGAAGCATGAGAAGAATTATCCTACGCATGATCTGGAACTAGCTGCCGTAGTGCATGCTTTGAAGATTTGGAGGCACTATATGATTGGAAACAAGTGCAAAATCTTCACGGATCACAAAAGCTTGAAATATATATTCACTCAGAAGGAACTCAACCTAAGATAGAGAAGATGGCTTGAGTTGATTAAGGACTATGATTTGGAAATACAATATCACCCCGGAAAAGCAAATGTAGTAGCTGATGCTTTGAGCCGTAAGGGTCAAGTGAACAACATCACTACTCATTTGATGTCACAAGAATTGTTCTAGGAAATGGAACAACTCAATCTTGGTATGCTCAATAATGTAGAAGCAACGGTTATGGAAGTTGAATCTACTTTGGAAGAAGAGATTCGTAAAGGACAAGAGTCCGATGAGAAGATCAAGGAAATTAAAACTTTGATTGGTTTGGGTAAAGCCCCAGATTTCAAGGAAGATGAACAAGGCACAGTATGGTTTAAGAAGAGAATCTGCGTACCAAAAATCGAACACCTGCGCCAACTTATTTTAAGAGAAACTCATGATTCAGCTTACTCTATTCACCCTGGAAGTACAAAGATGTACCAGGATTTGAAGGAAAAGTATTGGTGGTATGGTTTGAAAAGAGATGTGGCTACTCATGTTGCATTGTGTGACATGTGTCAGCGAGTTAAAGCCGAACATCAAAGACCAGCAGGATTACTACAACCTCTTAAGGTACCTGAACGGAAATGGGAAGAAATCGGTATGGATTTCATAGTTGGACTACCCCGTACTCGGGATGGCTATGATTCAATATGGGTCATAGTAGACAGGTTGACTAAAGTAGCACACTTTATACCTATAAAGACAACTTACTCAGGAGCCCAATTAGCAGAGTTATACATGTCGAGGATTGTTTGTCTACATGGAGTACCGAAGAAGATCGTATCGGATCGAGGAACCCAATTTACCTCGCGCTTTTGGAAAAGATTACATGAGTCCATGGATACCAAGCTAAACTTTAGTTCAGCTTATCATCCGCAAATAGATGGGCAAATGGAAAGGACAAACCAAGTGTTGGAAGATATGCTACGAGCTTGCGCTCTAAAGCATGGTAGAAGCTGGGATAAAAGTTTGCCTTATGCAGAATTCTCGTATAACAATAGTTATCAGGCAAGTCTAAAAATGGCACCATTTGAAGCACTTTATGGACGAAAGTGTAGAACACCGCTTTATTGGAATCAGACTGGAGAAAGTCAAGTATTTGGTCCAGAAATTCTCCAAGAAGCGGAAAAGCAAGTGCAGATTATCAGAGAAAATTTGAAGACAGCACAGTCAAGACAGAAAAGCTATGCTGATAATAGAAGAAGAGAGTTGATGTTTGAAGTAGGAGACTTTGTCTACCTTAAAGTTTCACCGATGAGAGGAATGAAAAGGTTTAAAGTTAAATCAAAATTATCTCCTCGCTATATTGGCCCATTCAAGATTTTGGAAAGAAAAGGTGAAGTAGCCTACCAGCTAGAGCTACCCGATAGTTTATCGAATGTGCATGACGTATTTCACGTATCACAACTCAAGAAGTGCTTAAGAGTACCAGAGGAACAGTTACCCATGGAAGAACTGAATGTCAATGAGGATTTGACTTATTCGGAGTACCCGGTCAGAATTCTAGAAACATCTCGTAGAATTACACAGAGTAAAGTCATTAACATGTGCAAAGTTCAGTGGAGTCATCATTCGGAAGATGAGGCCACTTGGGAAAGAGAAGATGAACTCAGAGCAGAATTCTCTCAGTTATTCTCGGAAGTTTCTTAATCTCAAGGACGAGATTCTTTTTAAGAGGGGTAGGTTTGTAACACCATAAAAGCCATCAGCTACAAATAATAAATTTGGTTATTATGTTAAATATGGTAATAATTTTTTAAGTGTTTAATTATTTATTTGCACTTTGAATCATTTTCTTTGTATGCGCATCGGATGTTTCATAGCAATTCTTTTTAAAGGAAAATTCTAGTAATTAATTTAATAATATAATAATTATTAGTTTAAAAATAAATATTTTAGTTATAAATAATTTTGGTGAATTTATATGAATTTTTGAGCTCTTTAAAAATTCATTTTGCAATTTAAAAAAAATAAACCTAATCTAACCGGCCCACTAGGGGCCGAGCCACCCCAAACCCTAGTCGCGCGCATGCCCTGGCATTTCCCAAGCCACCGCCGCCCCTGCAGTCTCTCCCTCTCTCCCTATCTCTCTCCTCCCTCTCACCTCTCTCTCTAGCGCGCAGGCAAGCCCCAGCACCTCGCGCACAGTCACGCTGCCGCACGCGCCCAACGCACACCAGCGCCCAAACGCGACCCCGGCCGAGCCCTGCCCCGCGACGAGCAGCCGACCAAGAGCCACCAAGCGAGCCCAAGCCGACCGATCCCGCGCGTTCACTTTGCCACCCGACCCCAAAGCCCAAGTGTCGCCGTCCGTTCGTCTCGCGATTTATTGGACCATCACTGCATCCATTTCTTCCTCCCCTCATTCCTCCTCTCCCCACTACGAGCAGGAAACGGCAGCACCATTGAAGTCCTCCATGAAGACCCGCCGGAGCCCCCATAACCTCCCTGGCCGACCCTCCATCTCCCCTCGAGCTCTCTCTCTCTCCCTTCCTCCCCTACCCGAGCTCACTCTCATTTCCTCGCACTCTCTCACTCGCCGTTGTTGCCGGAGTTCGCCGTCGTCCCTGGAGTTCGCCGTGGTCGCCGGAGCTCGCCGTTCATCGCCGGAGTTCGCCGTTCGTCGCCGGAGCCACGCACTCGCCATCCAAAGCCGAATCCCTGCTCTTTTCCATCCGGTCGAAATCCGTCGAGCCGTACCCATCACACGCACGAACCCAAGGATGAAGACGACCCAAATTAATGTATTTTATAAAATACTTTTGATTCGATTTATGAATTGTATATTTATGTTGTTGTAATATGAACATGTGTGATCCGAAATTCATACGAGCGCGTTATGGAATTTTTGGTAGATACGTAGTGCACCGTGATTGTTCATGTTAGTCGATGCGTTGATTTTTGGAGTAGAGAGAAAGATGATGAAAATTTAGTAGTTACACGTTGGTGATAAAAACACTAGATAGGAAATTTTGTAGTTAAAATTTGGTCACAATGAATTTTAGAAACTACTTGGAAAATTAGAGTCATAGGCTCATTTTAATGGATTTAGAAAATAGTATAGAACTCCTGTCATATAAACAATATAAGACTTTTAGATGATTTATCACTGATTATTTTATGAATATTTTCTTTTAGAAAGAAAGGAGAAAATACCATCGCTGGTATGGAAAGTAGATTTTTTACTAGCCAAATAAACATGTTCGCAAATATAGCAATTAAATTTTTAGAGTAAGCAAAATACTTGTTTATATCAAAATAACCTCGCTTGTGTTATAAAAAGTTCAATTAGTAATTTATAGGGATTTTTAGAATATTAAATTCATTTTAGCTATACTCAATAATTCGAGTTAGAAATAAAAAGGATAGAATCTATTAATTTATTTGTTAGTATTAAAGACGATAACTATCATTTATTTTCATTGATGATGTTAAAACATATTAATACTAGTTAAAACTGTATTTATAGCACTCACTCATAAATTCAACATTTATGACTCACAATAATAGCTATAATTGAATTAATAAGTATTTACGTATTTAGTACGTATTTAAGGTGTGATAAGTGCGATGTATGTGTTAATGTATATGTAATGGTGCATGTTTTTTTATCGGTGTATGTTTTCTTTTTGTATGGCAACGTACGACGTTATTAGAAGCTGATTTTGTGGTAGAGGATCCGAATTCGTTCGAGGACGATCCGCAGGATACTTTTGAGCAAGGCAAGTGGATTCTCCCTCTGCATATTCTGTTTGTACCCAATCATTGCATATAATAATGTTTACTTTTGATATACTGCATAATTTGATGGGTTTTACCTAATTAAGGATTTCCTAGATTTACCAACTGTATTCCTTGTTTACCCTGGGAAATTATTAAGCTTTGCAAATTTGTGCTACCGCTCAATTAATGATTTTAATGTCACTCATTACTTGGTATTAATGTTCCAAAATTGAAATTGGCAATTATGACATTAACCCGATGGATAAAACAACATTATTTCATATTAATTGGAACATGGAGTGACCACCTAGGATAACAGTGCAACCACGAGTGCTATCATGGCTCTGGCTTTGGTAATTAGCTTTATATGCTTAGTGCCTGGCAACCTTACCTGAAATATGGGCAAGAGGGGGAGCGGTGGTGTTGGCAGCCCACGTTATCATGGGGACGTATTCTTGGCTAAGGTACCTCACCCAAGGGGTCACCACCATCGGCTTTAGAAACCTTAGCGGGTTGCTTCGTATTAATTGTATTTTGTGAAAGCCTCATAATGGATCCCTAGCCATTCACCTCGGCAGTGTTTAAGGGTTCGATCAACCCGGGCTAGATGGGATACATGGCTTGTGGGTAAAGTTGTACCACCTCTGCAGAGTGTAAAATTGATATATCAGCCATGCTCCCGGTTATGAGCGACCTGGACTCCTCACATGATAATTGAACTTGAAGATGGAATTAAATTGAGATCTGATGATCTGCCAATGGTTTGCTTAAGTGGTTTCACTTAAGTGTTTTTGTTATATTCATATTCCTTTGTTTAAATGGGATATTTGGGATTCACACTTATTAGTAAGACAGGTGTTGTTAATAAAATTTTGACCAACTAAAATGCTTACTGCTCAACCTTAGCCTCACCTTGTTATACCTACATTAATTTTTCCCCCACTTGTTGAGCCCCGACCATAAGTGAGCTCACCCTTGCTAATATTTTGATCAGAGGGTGATGATGGAGACTTTGATGGAGAATTTGACGACGAGGAATTCTAAGCCTAATGATACGCTGGTCATCTTCCTGTGGAAGATTGCCCATGTCATTTAATTCCGCCTTTACTTTGATGTGATACTTGTTAAAGATACAATGTTTTAGATGATGTAATAAAGTATTCTACTCTCTTTACGCCTTTATTGCATTGTCTTTTGATATATTACACTTGTGACGTCAACATATGTGTGGAAATGGATCCTGGCACACATATGCTATGCGCTCGGTTCTGCCCCCTGGAACCGGGTGTGACACCCATCCACCGTCGCGCCACCCCTGCCGGCCCTGCCGCTGCCGCCCATCGCCCCGACCGGCTCCCCGACCGACGGCTCCCCCACTGGCCCCCACCGCCGCCGCCCATTGCCCCGACCGGCTCCCCGAGCACCGCCACAGCCCCCAAGTTCCATCGTCGCCTCTGATCGCCTCCCCGAGTGCCGCCGCCAGCCCCAACCGCCTCCCCGAGCGCCGTTGCACCCGCCTTGTCGTTGAGGTATACATCCTTAACTATGAATGCGAGTGTGATTATAGTAGTTAAATATGTGTGTGTAGATGTTTATTTTCGTCGGTTTTTTATGGCCGACGGGAGTTAACTTTCATGTGGTTAGATTTAGTTTAAAATTGTTAATTGATAGTGTTTTTAGTTTTCATATGACTTTATGCATTATACTTGCTAGTTTTAATATCACATGTGTGGCTTGATGTTAGGTAAGTATTAATTAAATTACTATAGTAGATTTAACTTATGCTATTAAATTGTTGAATTTGATGTTATTTATTGATTAGATTTAACTTATAATATTAGGATGTATGAAGGTTTCGATATTGATAAATTTGATGTTATGGTTAATAAATTTAATGTTCTAAAAATATTATTTAATTTAATGGATTCGATGTTGCAAATATTGTTTATTTTCGTCGGTTTTTATGGCCGACGGGAGTTAACTGTAATGCGATTACAATTTATTTAATATTGTTATTTGTTAGTATGATTTGATCTAAATTTGGATGTTGCAAATATTGTTAATTGATGAATATCATGTTAATGTGATGAAGGTGATGTTATGTATATGTATAGTTTTACTACTTACCTATAGATGTATGTGTGACGTGTAGAAACATGAATGTCTCACACGCACTTCTTACTCATACACACAGCCGCAATAATGGGTGATAGACATGATTGGATGTATGAAGGTTTCAAGAAGGGTGGGTGTCACACTAATGAATGGTTTGCCAAGACGCAGATGTTTCTGGACCATGTAGCTGCTTTGTCACAAATAGATAATATTAGTTGTCCATGCAATAAATGTAGAAATATGACGAGCCACACCAAGAGGCAGGTCACACTACACGTGTGCTCACATGGTTTTGTGCCAGGCTATAAGGTCTAGTATCTCCACGGGGAGTCACGCCTTGAACGAGCAGCAGAAGTAGAAGTTGATGACGGTGAAGATGTGGATAGGATGGACCAGATGCTTGAGGATCTGCAGCCTGAACTGGCCCCAGATCGTCATGATTCACCTACACCGGAGGTTCAGAAGTTTTTCGACCTCCTCAAAGCGTTAGAAGAGCTTCTTCACAGGCACACTGACGTGACCGTCCTCGAATTCGTGACCCGGCTGATGTCAATTAAGTCCAAGTTTGCATTCTCAATTAATTGTTACAAGGAGCTTTTGGATTTGATTAGCGAGGTTCTTCCTACGGGTCACAAGATGCCCAAAGACATGTACCAGTCTAAGAAATTGCTTGAAGGTCTTGGTATGGAGTATGAGAAGATTGATGTTTGCCAGGACAACTGTATGCTTTTTTGGAAGGATATGACAGAGAGCATAAATGCTTAAAATGTGGGAAGTCGAGGTACGTGGAGCTTGTAAATGAAGAAGGGGGAGAAGGTGTGACAAAGGTTGCACATAAACAGCTTCGGTACATGCCTCTCACTCCTAGAGTGAAACGTTTGTTTCTCTCGAGGAAGACCGCTATGCACATGAGGTGGCATAAAGATTGTATGAACAGACAAGATGGTTTAATGGTGCGCCCGTCAGATGGTGATGCATGGAAGGCTCTTGACAACTTTGATCCAGATTTTGCCAGCGATGCAAGAAACGTTCGTATCGGCTTGGCAACTGATGGTTTCATACCTTTCAATATGACTGCTGCGTCGTATTCATGTTGGCCTATCATTGCCATACCGTACAACCTTCCACCTGCTCTTTGCATGAAATATGAGTTTATGTTCCTATGTCTTGTTATACCTGGGCCTGAGCATCCTGGCATACGCCTCAATGTGATGTTTCAACCACTGATTGAAGAGTTAAAGAAGCTATGGCAAGGAGTGGAAGCCTATGACTGCTTCAAGAAGCAGAAATTCAATCTTCGTGTTGCGTATCTGTTCTTGGTTCATGATTTTATGGCATATGGTATTTTCTCTGGATGGAGCATGCATGGTAGATTGACGTGTCCTTATAGTGCTAAAGATACAGATTGTTTTCGTCTTAGTGCTGGTGGCAAGATATGTTACTTTGATTGCCATAGATGTTTTCTACCCTTCAATCACCCCTTCAGAAGGTAGAGAAAGGAGTTTAGGAAGGGCACCATTGTCACGAAGGGACCGCCCAAGCGATGTAGTGGGATAGAAATTACAGAAGAGCATAGGAAACTTGTCCTAGACGAGAGTGGGAAAAGGTATCAAGGTTTTGGTGAGGAGCATAACTGGACTCACATATGTGGCTTGTGGGAGCTTCCTTATGCCAAGTCATTGATTTTGATGCACAACATCGATGTCATGCATCAAGAGAGTAACTTTTGCCAAGCCCTCATAAATACATGCATGGATTTCCCTGATAAAACAAAAGACAATGACAAGGCACGCATGGACTTAGCCGTGATATGTGATCATCCAACCCAAGTGCTTAGAGAAAACGGAGGCAAACCAAAAGCTGACTATTGTCTGAAACCTAAGCAACGCAAAGAAGTGATGAAGTGGATGAAGGATATTAAATTCCCTGATGGTTATGCTGCTGGTTTTAGAAGATCTGTGAACTTGAAGACAATGAAGATAAATGGACTCAAGAGCCATGACTTCCACATAATTATGGAAAGGCTCATGCCTATAATGTTTCGTGGGTACATTTCCGATGTTGTGTGGAAAATGTTAGCTGAAGTTAGCTATTTCTACAGACAGTTGTGTGCTAAAGAAATCAGAAGAGATGTGATGGAACAGCTGGAGAAAGAGGCACCAGTGCTTTTATGCAAATTGGAAAAAATATTTCCACCGGGTTTCTTCAATCCTATGTAGCATCTCTTTATACATCTTCCATATGAGGCTAAGGTCGGTGGTCCTATTCAGTAGAGGTGGATGTTTCATATAGAAAGAGCATTAAAGAAGCTTAGAGCAATGGTGGGCAATAAGGCAAGAGTTGAAGGATGTATTGCGGAACAATTTAAACTGAAGGAGGTAGCACACTTCACAAGTTGTTACTTTGCAGAAGAACATAATGTATTTGCTCGAAAGAAGAGGTACCATGATGATGAACGAGAGATGCCTCTTTGTAGTGATCTTTCGATTTTTCAGACAAACGGCAACCCAAGGCATATCACCTCACTATGGAAGAACAGAAGTCTGCTTTACTGTACATAACGAATATGCCTAAGGTGGAGAAATACTTTGTGTAAGACTTATTTCCTTAAATTGTTCATATGTGAATTAGTTTATGTTATCAAATATCTCATGTCATACAATAATATTTGACAGCGAGTTTGATGAACAAAACATGAGGTGTCTCGATAGGCCAACAGCGAGAGACATGACAAATTGTGACGCGATGGAATGCATGGGCGACCTAATTTCATTATGTGGCTTCGGGACCATGTAAGTCTCAATTATGTGGCTCTGAGACCTAATTTTAGCTAAATAATATTACAGAATTTGCTAATGCTTTGTGACATAATTGACAGTTTGGGGAGGTAATGAATTTGAATGATGACTTACATCAGTTATCTATTGGAAGCGTAACTGCCAAAAGCTATGGACGTTACGACGTCAATGGATATCGATTTCGTTCAAGCATTTTCGAATCTAGTCATCCTATGGCCGCCACTCAAAATAGTGGAGTCGTTACTAGGGCAACCGACATGGAAGGACATGAAGCCTGCTATTACGGGAAAATCAAAAATATAATTGAGATTACATTTGCTGGAAATAAGCCTTTAGCGCTAGTTTTCTTTGAGTGTAAATGGTATGACCCGAAATATTATAGGACCGAATTTGGGATGACACAAATCCAACCTGAAAATTTGCTTCAAGGACACGACACGTATATCCTTGCCCATCAAGCAGACCAAGTTTATTTCTCGACATATCCATGCAAAAAGTTGTCTACATGTAGGGTTGTGTACAATGTAAATCCCCACGAACGCCTATACACTCCTCGTGAGGACGAATATCAATTTGGTCACCTTGAGCAGGTTGATGAGGTGTTTCAAGAAGAAGAGTTGCCAAGTAGTTTTGATATTGATCCTGCACCGGCATTAGATTCACTAGTTGCAGACATTAACGACTTAACTTTTCCCGAGAGACGGAGAAGACAACCTATTAGGAGAAAAGTTACATGGCGACCTCTGCATAGAAGAGAACAAATAGATCCTGATTTTGATGATATTTAACAAGTAAAATTATTTTGTTATTTCATTTGTTTCTAATTTTTAAGGATTATGTCATTTTTGATGCACTAATGAATAATTTCTTATTTTTGATGCAAGATGCCGCCAAAGTCAAAGAAGTCAGTGAAGGGGCTGTTCAAGGGCCTGGGCCTTTTTTAGGACAGTTCTTCGAGCAGCAGTAGACATCGAGAGCTGTTGAGCGCTGTACATGGAGATGAGGTAACATATCTTGTACAAATAAATTTGTTTACATATTTACCTGTATCTAAATCTTGAGTTGTATGTACCAGGATGAGCAACACAATGAGGAGGAGCACAATGAGGAGGAGGAGCACAATGAGGATGAGCAGCATGAGCAGGTGCAGCATAATGAGGAGGTGCAGCACGTGACATGGGACCAGGCCACGCAGCAGCACCAGCCATGGGACCAGTGGGACCACTAGAGAGAGCAAGAACAGGTGTGGGACTAGTGGGGCCAACAGGCCCAACTGGCTGACAACCCGATGGATGATGGCTCAGGAGGCTCTTTAGCGACACGCACACGTCGCTCAAGAAAAAGCCACTTAGTAAAGCCTCGTCACGTGATAGAGCGAGAGGCTGATAGGATCTTAATCATGCCTCATGGAGATTGGTGAGTGTAATATATTAACTTGTCTCATATAACTATTATGTGCATTGTTAATGTTTTTGTGTAATGCGGGAATTGGGAGGATCTGTCCTTTGACGGCAAGGGACACCACACTCAGGTTAACCTTACGTTAGGTTCTCTTTGCCGCCTTCACTACCCTGGTATAGTGAAGGTGTCAGATGGAGATAGCGTCGATGAGGTGCTCGTCAGTACCTGGGACGAGTACAAGTTAAAAAAGGAACGAAACCACACTAACAGACAGGGACTTGTGTGTCATGACTTTTGGGTATGAATTCTTTATTGTTTTTGTTTTGTTTCTTAATATTGTAATTCTATGACTTATACCATTATATTTGTATTCTTTATGTTGTAGCTTCGATATCGGTTGCCTGATGGAGAGGATTACATGGGGCACGTTGAACGTGTGTTCCAAAACAATGCAAAGAAGCTAGTGAAGGATGCCATATACTATGCGAGAATTCAGGCTACAAACCTGTATTTTCAAAATCATCCAGAAGAAGCAGGCCCCTTGAACAAAAAGGAAGGGTCCTCAAAGATATATTTGACTAAGGATAAATATCGTGAGGTTAGTATTAAATTTGTTTTACCCTTTTTATTGATTACTGTGATTGATATAATATGTAACATTGTGTGTGCAGGTGATGGTTCCATGGATGGCACCTGTTCCTAATGCGTACTATGCTTGGTGTCGATATTGGGCTTCCGAAGGCTTCTGGAAAGCATCAGCGCATCAAAGGCAATGTCGAGGAAACAATCCTAACCACAAGTTTGGCGGTGACGACATGCTCCGAAAAGCTAAAAGAATGGTAAGTTTGATCTAGCTATGTCGATCACCAAATAGAACAATTGCTTATGGATGTTTTCTGTTTATATAGGAAGCTACGCGTGGCCAAAATCCTAGTGACATTGAGGTCTACCAGGAGGGACACAAAGGACTAGACCCTACCAACCCTGACCAGCTCTGCAGCCAGACAACCACGGATCAGCTGGTGAGTTTTGGCCCAAAAGTACAAACGTTCAAAGTATAGAAATTCATGTATTTGTAAGGTTGTGAATGATATATAGATGCCACGATGGCTAAGTCATTCATCATCGCCCTCGAAGGCCCGGCTCTCACTTGGTACACCAGATTGCCCCCGCTGTCCATCAACTCCTGGAGAAGTCTCTGGGACAAATTTCTGCTCAACTTCCAAGGGTACCGCCCAGACACCGACGCCTTGGCCGAACTGTCACTCTGCAAGCAGCTGGAAAGAGAGACTCTACAGGAGTACTACTGCAAGTTTCTGACCCTCAAGTCACAACTGCCTTCGGTCGATGACCAAATAGCCATTCACTATGCCATCAGTGGCCTTTGGGCTGGCGTCCTTTACAGCCACTGCATCAGAGATCCACCCAAGAACCTCCAAGAGCTATATCAGCTGTTCGAGAAGTACACCAGATCCGAAGAGCTCCACCAGCGCAAGGTCGAGTCCCAGAGGAAACCCAAAGACCCTCCGCAGTCCAGCCACACGTGGACGAGACCTTCGCAGACAGAATCCGGTCGGGACGGCCGCAGCCAGCAGCAAGTACACAACATCGCCAATCAGCACCCCGCTGGTGAGGCCCCTCGCCGCCAAGATTATCCCCCCAGGGCCGCGGTGGAGCAACCCGTGGTCGAGGCCGAGGACGGGCGCAGCAGCCGTGCAGATTTTACTGCTTGTTCCACGACGAAGACTACGCGCACCCAACAAGGGACTGCCCGGAGATGAAGGCCACCAAAGACAGGATGTCTCGGGCGCAACCAGCCGACAACCCAAGAGTTGTCGCGCACACATATCAACAACTCCCACCACCATACAACCACAGCCCCGCTCAGCATCCACCTAACCACGCATACCAACATCACCAGGAGGTACAAATCGTGCCTCCCCCTCCCCCACCTCCACACCCGCAACAGCCAAACATCCACCACCCCCACGCACCAAAACAAGAAGACTTCGCTGATCAGCCGTATCGTGGAGTCATTCACATGATCACTGGGGGATCCAGCGCCGACTTCGACACAAAGCGGCAGAAGAGGGACCACTACCGCAGCGTCAACCACGTCACCGTCACCGGCCCAGTCGTGCAGATGAAGTGGTCCCATGTGCCGTGGACCTTCGACGCCAGAGACGTCGACCTACGCAGCGCACCCCACATCGACGCCATGGTGATCAACTGCAGCGTGGCAGGCTGGGACCTGCATAAAGTCTTAGTGGACAACGGCAGCCAGGCGGATATCATTTTCCTCCACGCCTTCGACCGCATGGGCATCAGCCACAGCTTGCTCAAGCCTTCGGACAACCCACTGTATGGCTTCGGCGGCAAGGGCACCTTTCCTATCGGCAAAATAGAACTACCCCTCTCCTTCGGTGTAGCACCCAATGCCCGAAGTGAGCAAGTTACTTTCGACATTGTCGACATGGTGTACCCGTACAACGCCATCATGGGTCGGGGCTCCATCAACAAGTTTGAAGCAGCCATTCATGGACTTTATCTGTGCATGAAGATCCCGGGTCCACAAGGCGCAATCACAGTCTACGGCAACCAGCAGGCCGTGTGCAACATAGAAAGAGACTTCGTTCCAGGGCAAAGGAACGTACACTGCCTCATGGCGCAGCACGGGGCCCCCGAGTCAACCAGCCCGATCGCTAAAGAACATGAAAAGGCACAGCTGCAGAGCAACGATGGGACCAAGACTGTCCCTCTTGACCAGTCAACGCCCAAGCAAACGGTCATCATAAGCGAAGACCTTACTTCGCATGATGAGGAGAGACTCCTCTCCTGTTTGTCCAAAAATAAGGACGTCTTCGCCTGGTCCTCCCTTGACCTGGTCGAAGTCAAGCGCTCTATCATCGAGCACAGCTTGGGAATTGACCCTTCGGTGAGGCCGAAGAAGCAACGGCTGCGCAAGATGTCTGATGAGAAGACAGAAGCTGCCAAGGCCGAGGTACACCGCCTGCTTGAGGCCAAGTTCATCGAGCCAGTCGCCTACCCTACGTGGCTCGCCAACGTAGTCATGGTGCAAAAGAAGAGCGGCAAATGGCGGATGTGCATCGATTTCACTAGCCTCAACAAAGCCTGCCCCAAGGATAATTTCCCGCTGCCTCGGATCGACAAGATCGTCGATAGTGCGGCCGGCTGCGAAGTCATGTCACTCCTCGACTGCTTCTCCGGCTACCACCAAATTTATATGAAGGAGGAAGACAAGGCCAGCACCAGTTTCATAACACCCTTCGGCATGTACTGTTTCATCAGAATGCCGGAGGGACTCAAGAACCGCTGGGTCCACATTCTCTCGCCTCACCAAAACGGTGCTCGAGAGCCAAGTTGGCAGAAACATATTTACGTATGTGGACGACATCGTCGTTGCCAGCAAAAGCAAAGAAGACCATCTGGCTGACCTCGCAGAAACATTCGCGAACATGCAAGACGCACGACTTCGCTTAAACCCTGAAAAGTGCGTCTTCGGCGTTCGCCAGGGGAAGATACTGGGCTACCTGGTGTCGCACCATGGGATCGAAGCCATCCCGACCAAAATACAGGCCATCATCAACATGACGCCCTCGCAGTCAGCCAGAGACGTCTAATGACTGACCGGCAGATTGGCCGCCCTTAATAGATTCATCTCCAAATCCACAGAGCGAAGCCTACCTTTCCTCAAAACGCTACGTGGCGCAAAAGACTTCGCATGGGGACCAGAGCAAGCGGCGGCCTTCGCTTCACTAAAGCAGCATCTGTCAGAGCTGGCGATTCTTTCAAGCCCCAACCCCTCGCTGCCCCTTTTGCTCTACGTCGCGGCTTCGCCGCACGCGGTCAGCGCAGCGCTGGTTCAGGAGCAGGACAGAGAGGGCACGACCAGGCAATGTCCAGTTTATTACGTCTCTGAAGTACTCACAGCATCCAAATGCAATATGACAGAACTGGAAAAAATCGCCTACGCAGTAGTCATGGCTTCACGCAAATTGCGCCATTATTTTGAAGCATTCAAGGTGCGGGTCACCTCGGACAGGGGACTCGGCGAATTATTCAGAAATCCGGAGGCATCAGTCCGGATCGCCAAATGGGCAGCCGAGCTTTCCGTCTACCATATCACCTTTGAGCCCTGGGCAGCCATCAAGTCACAAGTCCTGGCAGACTTCATTGTCGACTGGACTGGGCCAATAACGCAGCCGGACACGTCTGCAGAGACGGTGTGGACCATCCATTGCGACAGCGCATGGTGCCATGTGGGGGCAGGCGTTGCTGCAGTCATCACCTCACCCGCAGGGGTCAAGCACAGATATGCCGCACGCCTCAGCTTTGCTTTGGAGTCTGACAGGTGCACCAACAATATAGCAGAGTACGAAGCTGTCATCCTTAGCCTTCGCAAGCTAAGGGCACTTGGCGTTACTACCTGCATAATCAGAACAGACTCCAAGGTAGTTGCTGGCCAAATTGAGAAAGATTACGCAGCGAACGACCCCGCACTTATGCAGTACCTCGCGGCTATCCGCAGTCTCGAGAGACAATTCAAAGGCTTCACCCTGCAGCATGTGGACGCGCCAAGAATGAGGAGGCCGACGCGTTGGCCAAAGCAGCCGCTAGGGGCGAGGCCCTACCCTCGAACGTATTCTACCATGTCATCGGCACACCAGCCGTCTGCAGCCCAGAGGGCCTACAAATAACCAATGACACCGAGGGCCACCGTATAGTCAACCTCATTATGACCGAAGACTGGCGGGCACCAATAACCATGTTCCTGCAAGGATACTACCATCCAGCTGATGTTAACGAGGCCAAGCGCCTCAAACACCGAAGCCAGGACTTCGCTCTCATCGAAGGCCAGCTTTACAAGAAGGGGGTCAGCCAACCCATGCTCAAATGTGTCACCGAGACCGAGGGCGTCCAAATCCTGCGCGAAGTCCACAGCGGGACTTGCGGCTCTCACGTAGGGCCTAGGGCCCTAGCTGCCAAGGTGATCCGTCAAGGTTTCTACTGGCCCGCCATGATCTGCGCCGCAAATCGGGTCACAAGGTCATGCGAAGCCTGCTAGAAGTTTTCTCCACGCTCGAGAAGCCCTTCGCAATTCACAAAGCTAATCGCACACACGTGGCCCCTTCAGCGCTGGGGCCTGGACATTGTCGGGCCACTACCCATGGCCCAAGGGAACCTCAAGTTCACCTTCGTCGCCGTCGAGTATTTTACCAAGTGGATCGAGGCGAGGGCGGTATCCACAATAACATCGAAGACTGCCCAGAAATTCTTCTGGCAAAACATTGTTTGCCGATTCGGAGTCCTGTCCGAGCTCACAGTTGACAATGGCAAGCAATTTGACAGCCAAGACTTCAGGGATTTCTGCTTCTCCATTGGCACCAAGCTTGCCTTCGCTTCAGTCTACCACCCACAATCCAACGGCGTCGTGGAGCGCGCAAACGGCAAGATTTTCATGACGATCAAGAAAATGCTCCTCGACGAAAAGAAGGGCAAATGGGCCGACCTACTACCTGAAGCAGTCTGGGCACTGAACACAACCGAGTGTCAGGCAACCGGATTCACTCCTTTTCGCCTGCTATACGGATCGGAGGCCATGACCCCGTAGGAAATCAAACATGGGTCCCCGTGGACAACCGCTTCAGTAGTACCCGACGTCGATGAGCCAACTTCCAAAGACCTCATCGACGAAGACCGCGTCTTCACCCTGCAGGCCCTCAACAAATATCAAGCCCAAACGAAGGCCTGGCGCGACCACGCAGTCGTCCCAAGAGAATTCAACGAAGGGGACCTCGTACTCGTCTGCACAACCCGGACAGAGTCACGGGGTAAGCTGGAACCAAAGTGGGAAGGACCATTTATCGTCAAGACGAAGTCGTCTCCCAGCGTGTACAGATTAACAACACAATCTGGCGAAGACCTAGAACATTCCTGGAATATAGATAATCTTCGCAAATTTTTTGTTTGAACCCTCAGGGCCATCACGCCCTTGTAATTCGCCAAACATTATTATTCCGGCCCGCACTCTTTTCCTCCCAGGGGGGTGAGGTTTTTAATGAGGCGGAGCCATGTAATATACAAGAAAAAATCCCCCACAAAAAACTAAGCCAATGTCGAAAAAGACCGCATCAACGGTCTTTGGCATTCGACTACACCAAAGTCACCGTGAGGGACAGCGCTGGCTACCCTCGCGTGCGACACTCCACGCAAAAGTCGCCTACGGGTGCAGCCAGACTAGCACAATACGTGCGCAAAATCGAAGTCCTCTCCAAAGGACTCTCCGTGCAAAAGTCGCCTACGGGTGCAGCCGGACTAGCACAATACGTGCGCAAAATCGAAGTCCTCTCCAAAGGACTCTCTGTGCAAAAGTCTCCTACGGGTGCAGCCGGACTAGCACAATAAGTGCGCAAAATTGAAGTCCTCTCCAAAGGACTCTCCATGCAAAAGTCGCCTAAGGGTGCAGCCGGACTCTTCGTGCAAAAGTCGCCTACGGGTGCAGTCGAACTAGCACAATAAGTGCGCAAAATCGAAGTCCTCTCCAAAGGACTCTCCATGCAAAAGTCGCCTAAGGGTGCAGCCGGACTCTCCACGCAAAAGTCACCTACGGGTGCAGCTGGACTCTCCGTGCAAAAGGCGCCCACGGGTGCAGCCGGACTAGCACAGTAAGCGCGCAAAATCGAAAGTATTTTCCAAAAGGTTCCCCGCGCACAAGTCGTCTATGGGCATGACCGGATCAACGAAGGCACACAGCCTCATACAAATCACGGGTACATACATACAGCGAGGGCATCACACGTTACATTGGCTCAACCTTAGGGATGATGCCCATCTCCCTGTAGTTGAACAGCATTATCCTCAGCTCCTCACCCTCAAAAAGATTTCGCAACTCCCCCTCACCTACACTCGTCCCAGCCGGCGAGGACAACAATTCTCGTTTGCCAGCCCCGTCAACACGAAGACGACTTCCCTCCACCTCACTAACCCTCTGCTTCACGACCGCCCTTTGCCACCTACGCCTAGCACTCGCACTAGGAATAACTTCAGCACCTACCATCCAGTGCCGCAAAATAATCCAAGTCCTCATCCGAAGACTCCTCCGTCCACACAACCGAACCCCCAGAATCATCAGACTCAAAAAACATAGACACAGAATCATCCGAAACATCTTCAGCAACCACGGTCGAAGCCGCCACAAAATTAGCATTGTCAGTAGCGGTTGCGTGCGCTGGCCCAAAACCCTGAACCTGCGCAGCAACCGAGGTTCAGTAACACGCAGACAAAACTTACACACTTCCCCGCACCTATTTAGCTACTTATCCACCTGCGAGGGCCCAGCCGCGGTCGTGGGGTCTTCGACTGGCGGCTCGTCCGCCACCTTCAGAGCACCTTCGATCGTCGGCGCAGGGGCCAACACAGGGTCTTCGTCGCCGGCCATAGCAGGAACGGCCACGGCCGAGGGGCCTTCGCCGGCGTCCAAGGGCAGCACCGGATTGACCTCCGCAGCCTCGGGCGGCGCGCCGACCAGACATCCAAAGTCCTCGACATCATCGACACGCTCCATCTGCAGCAATAGCACATTCACTCAGCAAAAACTATACATACCCACACGCAACCAACCACACAAAAATAATAACCTTCACCTGCTCTCTCGCCCGGTCAGATCGCTCCCTGACAGCCTCCAGACCATGTGCCCCCCACATCCTATCAAAAAGGGCCCCCACTGACTGCTTCACAACGGGGTCTTCGGCCTTGAAGATCTCGCGCTCAAAGCTCTCGTCTGCTTGGTCGAAGACCTCGTAGTGTCTGCAGCCCTCGCGAGACAACGCATTCATGGCCCCCTCGCAGGTGACGAGGGAGGCAAAGGACATGAAACCCTCCACGATGGTTGGGAGTACCAGCAACTCCTCCTGCAACCACTCGAGGAAATGAAGGCCCACCTCCTGGTCGGGCACTTCGAAGTCAGCAGTATGCGCGCCCAGCTCGCGATACGAGCTCACGAACTGTGCGAGCGTCCGCTCAACCTCAGAGCGCGTAGAGGCCTCGGCCTTATCCACGCGGTCGCGCAGGGCGTTGAACCTTGCCTCCCACTCCTCGGTGCGTTGGCTGGCGAGACTTCCCTCCGCCCGCGCCACCTTGGCCTCTGCCTGCGCAGCCTGCGCCTTAGCGATGGCCTGGTTCGTTTCCCTCCTCTCCTCTGCCAGCTGGCGCCGAAGGTCCGTCTTCTTGGTCTCCAAGGCGGCCACTTTCTCCGCCAGCCGGCGGCTTTTGCTCTCCGCGGCCAACTTCTCCTAGACAGCATCCGCGTGCTGTGCCTGAAGTCTCTCGACTTTGGCAGCCACGTCCGCAGTCAGGACACCAGACGCAACACGGTCGGCGAAGTCAGCCACCTGACAAAAACACGTGAGACCCAAATCTTCATGGAAACAACAAACACCAAAGTCCAACTCAACTTACTTGACTTAGCTGCTGCGACAGCCGCTGTGATGCCTCCCTCAGCCGCTGGGACATGGTGCCCGCCACGTCCTTAGCGGCAGTGGCTGTCAGAATCTCGCCGCTCGTGCAGAAGGTGGCCCACGGGTCCTGCGCGGTCCCCCTCGCCCTTACCTCCGCCGATGGCAAAGCGGTTGCCACCGAAGGCAGGACAACAACCATCTGTCCCTCGCTGGACCCTGCAATGCAACATATCACCGGTCAGAAGACCTCATAAAAAAAACTTACCAACAAAATAGTCCTCCACGCTGATGTTCGTGCCGAAGTCGGTAACACGTTTCCCCGGCGAGGGCAGCTCCCGTCCCTTTGTAGCTTCGACCGGGGGAGACTTGGTCCCGCCAGCGGCGGCTGTCTTCGCGCCCGCCGACGACTTGCTGGACCTAGGCGCGGTCGGTTTCGCAGCCGGCACCGGCTGGCTGCTGCCGGAGGCAGCAGCCTTTGCGCTCCCCCGCGCTCTCTTCGCCTCACGCCTCGGATGCGCCATCCTGATAACCGCCGGGTGCTTCTGCGCAGCATCTTGACAGTCCTTCGTCATCACTGCCGACACAACAGCAGCAATATTCCGTCCGTAAGGGAAAATCCTCAAGCCACGAGCTATACGAGACATAGACATGTCTTCGCATTCCGCCCAGGGGATTGGAAGACTCTTTGGCCATCGACCCCTGGTAACCTCCAGCATTCGCGCCGAAGACTCCCGGAGCTCGGGCGAAGACATCCTTCCCCCGGAGGCCGCGCATGTCCCCATCAACTCCACAGCAAAATTATCAGACACCCCCATTCCTCCCACTATAGTACCTAATTTCCTCTTCTTAGTGGCCGGGGCAGCCTCCTGCGAAGGCTCTTCCTCGGTTCCGCCCATTGGTTTCTTCCCGCGGTGGTCGGCGGCGTCCACACCGGGATAACCACCGTACGGCAGGCGGTTCAGGTCAAAGACCCGGTTCAATCTGTCATTGGACCCGTGGATATCCCAGCTCCACAGACCCTCTGTCTTCGGCACGTAGCGCCCCATGATCCTTGTCGCCCCGTCTTCCGCTTCACGCACGAATGCGGCGGGATCTCGGCCACGCAAATCCAGCGAGAAGGCAGGACTTCGCACCAGCTGCCCGCCACGGGAGGGCATCTCGCGAGGGCATACTTTGGCCAACACCCAGCCATGTGCCAAGGGCCATACCCCATACCCGACAAATTCCTCAACTAAATCGCGCCCGCTACTCATGTGGGCAGCACAACGAAGGGCTCCTTCGTCTTCGTCATCCTCCGCTACCTCAAATTGTGGGTATGCTACATAATGATGGGAACACATGACGGCCACGGGGAGCCCTGGGTGGTCTTCAACTGCGCCTTCTGAAATGTAAAACCAGAAATCCCACCAGTTGCCCCACTTATTGCGGGCGCAGGGAACCAACTCCACAACCTCCATCGAAGTCTTCCCAGACTTCGGCGTGAATGTGCACGATCCAAACTGAGCAATCTCATCTCCAATTTTCCTCTTTTGCCAATGCAGGCAGTAATGTTTTGCGAAGACTTCCACTGAGGGATGGCCGCCATACAAAGTCGTCGCCCAGGCGTACTTCGCCAGGGCCACCACGGCATTCGGCGTTAGCTGGTGGACCTGGACCTCGAACTTCCGCAGGACCTCCGCCACGAATCGATGTGCGGGCAGACGAAGGCCAGTAGTGAAAAAAGCCTCAAAAACGACCAACTCGCCTTCTAGCTCGGGGACCTCCTCCGCCCCCGGGAGACGCCCCACTCTGCTGCCAAAATATCCAAGCTACTGCATGTCCTGAACACGGACCGAGGAAATCCACGACACACCAAACTCCATTGTATCACCAGGATGCAACTCCTCCGCCGCCACGTTGCTCAAAGTGTCCTCGGACAATGCGCCGGCCGGTGGTGTATCAGCAGCAGATGAAGAAGAGGACGGCATGGCTACGTACCAGCGGCGGCGGGCGGTCTGCTTCACGCGGGCCAGATCTCCGACGAGCAGGAGCCAGGAGGGCAAGAGAGCAGATGAACGGTTTCAAAAGGAGGCTAGGGTTTCACGGCACGCAGAAAGAGTACCTGACCCACGCCGCCCCGCCCCTCTTTTATACACAGGACGCGACGCTTCGGGAAACCCACAGTCCAACAGTACCGCGTCCATCAACGGTCACATCAAAAACCCCTGCGGAACCACTTCGAGCGAGGGCAGCATCTCCACCATCTAGCGACGTCTTCGGCACCAGATGACTCAGTCGAACTGGTCACTCGGAGGGCAAATGTTGGGGCAAAGGCGAAGACACTACCCCTCGCTCGATGCCTTCGCCAATCTCGCTGCATCAACGGAGGCAAAACGACCGGCAGCTCCCACCCTTCGTCCAACACGTTGCAAGACGAAGGCCCACGACGAGGTCGCCCTGCCCCGTGTCCTCGTCGAACACGAAGGCCCATGTGGAATTCGGCCCATTGTAACAGGCCCCGTGCGGCCGGTTGTATTACGGGCCCGATTTGCAAATGTTTTTATGTAATGACGGTCTGTAACCCTGCTTTATGGGAATATTCCGGGAATGACCTAGGCGCTTGAGGGCACATGCGTCCTTAGTCCAAGACGCTGGGCGCTCAGGCACCTATAAATACCCCCGCACAATGCCCTTGAGGGGCTAGATTAACAGAGCAATTGCTACCTCCAGTTAAACTGTGTTCCCATCTCGTTCATCCCCCTGTTGGAATCAACCTGCCCGGGAACGCAAGTTCCAACAAGGGCCACAAAGGACCAGACCCTACCAACCCTGACCAGCTCTATAGCCAGACAACCACGGATCAGCTGGTGAGTTTTGGCCCAAAAGTACAAACGTTGAAAGTATAGAAATTCATGTATTTGTAAGGTTGTGAATGATATATAGGTGGCATATGGGGAGGAGATGGTTCGTCACCATGGCCCTGACTTCGACTGGCGACATGAACCGGTGGATCCCTCGGTGGTGTATGCAAGTGGTGGTGGAAAAGCGCATGGATGATAAGCTCTAACTTATGAAATTACATGGTTGACACTAAATTGATTATGCAGTAATCACATTTTTTAATCACTTATAGATATACACTCTTCGACGGATTCATTGACTCGTCGTCGGTGAGATCTCAGAGGACGGGTTCGTCTTCCCGTAGCTCATGCTCTCGTCGACCAAACGAGCAGGAGTTGGAGATTATGAGGATGTGTGAAGAGATGAGACAACAACGAGAATTTATGGAGGCTTGCAATGCACATAACCAAGCGATGTATCAAGTGAGTATACATAATCCGAACTCTAAATTATTATATTTCAATACAACATCTTCAATAGTAACACACATGTTTAACAGTTAATGTAGCAATAGGGCATGACACCAAATATTCCACCGCCACCACAATGGAGCCAGTTTGCATCCACACCAGCTCCGCCACCATAGTTTAACACCCCTCTGACACATATACCTGCACTTGGAGATACGGTACGTTTGATAACTCTCGATGAATTTATACACGTGTATACTTTTTGATATTTGCATTTAACGTGTTGATATTTGTATTAAAAATGTTGATATTTGCTAACTTGCATAGGTTACGTCCGAAGCGGGTGGTAGTGGGTCTAATCCCATAGCAGGGACTGGATTTGTTGACTTCCTCTTCACGTTCCCTCCTCCTGGTGGCGGCAGCGGTCAAAGCTCTAACCACCCAAGTGGTGGTTATCTCTAAATATGGTGTTATATCGTATTTGTTTCTTAACTCATGTAAACTATGATGGTGATGTTTGAAATGTTTGTGTAAACTTATCTTGCGAACTAAACACTTTAACTTATCTTGTTGTTCCTATTTGAAATGTTTGTGTAAACTATGACGGTGATGTGAAGTTTGTGATGTGTGAATTGATTATCAATGTATGTGTTTATAATGTGTTTGTTCTGTGTGATGACATATATGTTATGTGTGCAATTATGGAGAAATAAGGACCTAATTTAGTGCTGGTTTTGCAGCAGTATAGGTTAATCCGCGGCGGCTATGGTCAAACCGACGGGGATTAATAATTAATTCCCGTCGGCCCAGTAACTCCCGTCGGCCTAGCTAGGACGACGGGAATTAATTGTTAATCCCATCGGTTTGACCTGGTCGACAGGAGTTATGTGGCTGGCGTGCATTAATTGCTAATTCCCGTTGGTCAGCTACAGTCGACGGGAATTAAGGCTTATTCCCGTCGGCTTGTAAGTGGCCAATGGGAATTACTTATTCCCGTCAGCCCCCAACGGGAATAAGCTTGTCCCCGACATCTGACGCCTGTCAGCTTATAGCCGACGGGAATAAGCCATAAACCGACGGGAATTAGTAATTCCCGTCGATTTATGGCTTATTCTCATCGGTTCTTAGCCGACGGGAATTAAGTGGATTCCTGTAGTGATTCAGTTGTATTATGTGCCCTATTCTTGAACTCATATAAGTATCGAATGTGTTTATCATTGAATTCGATTATAAGAATTGTTGTTTGAAGTTATTCATGTTCTACTGTTTTAAATATGTTGAGGGCATTGTTCGAGCATGTTATATGTATTGATTCCTATCATGAGGAAGTGGAAGTATCTATTTAACACATGTTAAATGGGGTGGACTTATGTTGGTTTGTCATGCATAGTGCATCAATCATCCTTTGCATTGAAATTTCGTCACGATCATATGGTCCGACCGTACCGGTACAATAAGCATCGTACGTTGCCCGAGGAGGGGTACGATGCAGCTTCATATCCCTAGAGGTATGAAGGCAGAAGTCATTATTGCATTGTAGTCATATGCGCTCATGAGGATTATGTGGAACCTGTCATTGATATGTTAATATTGTGGATCTCCTCTTTGTGATTTGGGAACTAGGTGTTTGGTACTTTGTATACTTGCTGCACTCTAATATTTAAGAAGGGAGTTGTGAACTCCGTGGTTGGTAAAACATTGTTTTTACGTTGTCTAACTGTTGGTTGATCATTTTACTTGCTCAGATGTGTCATCTCACTCTTGCATTGTTTGATGCAGGCACTTGAACCTTGCTTGGGGAAAGGAGGGAAGTAGCAGCACAATCACTACACTTCTAAACAACTTTACCACTGCTTAGTAATGACTTTAATCAGGGGCTTCGGGTCAAGGATGTTGGTCATTTTTAAATAGTGTGTGCAAGGGGTCTAATATATTCTGGTCATTATGGTGGTCGTATTTTTGGTTAGCTGAATTAATCTTGTTCTGAATGTTTACCTATCTCTTGCATCATGTTTATTTACTGTGGTTTCCTCGTTATGCAACTTTCAAGGGAGGTGATGCCGAATTTTTCTTTCTGTCTTTATCTTTTTATACATAGCAATTTGTGGGAAGGGTATCTGATGACACCCATTGTGTTTGGGATAATGGGGTGTTACAATAAGGTACTCTCTTGTCCCATTCGGACTGATCTTGTAACGCACAGGCTCTCAACATATCTTTGAGGACTTGATTAGTTCTTTAAGTCTGGCTGTCTATCTGCGTGTGATAAGCTGAACTGAAATTCAAATGTGTAACCAAAGCTTCATGCAACTGCTGCCAAAAATGAGAAGTGAACTGTGTTCCTCTGTCTGTGAAAGTCGCCTAGAGGGGGGGTGAATAGGGCGAAACTGAAATTCTCAAAAATAATCACAACTACAAGCCGGGTTAGCGTTAGAAATATAATAGAGTCCGCGAGAGAGGGTGCAAAACAAATCGCAAGCAAATAATGAAGTGAGACACGCGGATTTGTTTTACCGAGGTTCGGTTCTCTCAAACCTACTCCCCGTTGAGGAGGCCACAAAGGCCGGGTCTCTTTCAACCCTTACCCTCTCTCAAACGGTCCCTCGGACCGAGTGAGCTTTCTCTTCTCAATCACTTGGAACACAAAGTTCCCGCAAGGACCACCACACGATTGGTGTCTCTTGCCTCAATTACAAGTGTGTGTTTGATCACAAGAAAGAATGCCAAAGAAAAAGAAGCGATCCAAGCGCAAGAGCTCAAATGAACACTACAAATCACTCTCTCTAGTCACTAGGGCTTTGTGTGGAGTTGGGAGAGGATTTGATCTCTTTTTGGTGTGCTTTGTAATGAATGCTAGCTCTTGTATAGTGGTTGGAAGCTGGAAAAACTTGGATTAATGGATGGTGGGTGGTTGGGGGTATTTATAGCCCCAACCACCAAACTAGCCGTTTGGTGAGGCTGTCTGTTCGATGGCGCACCGGACATGTCCGGTGCGACAGCCACGTCACCAAAGCCGTTGGGATTCGACCGTTGGAGCTCTGTCTCTGGGCCCGCCTTGATGTCTGGTGGCGCACCGGACATGAACTGTAGATTGTCCGGTGCGCCTGCTCCCGCGTGCCTGACGACTGCGCGCTTCTGGCGCGCATTAAATGCGTCGCAGGTAGCCGTTGGCGCCGAAATAGCCGTTGCCCCGCTGTTACACCGGACAGTCCAGTGTACACCGGACAGTCCAGTGAATTATAGCGGAGGGCCGAAGTGAATTCCCGAGGCTGGCGAGTTCTGGAGGCCGCTCTTCCTTGGAGCACCGGACATGTCCGGTGTACACCGGACAGTCCGGTGAATTATAGGGAGTCGCCTCTAGAAATTCCCGAAGGTGAGCAGTTCAGAGTGGGAGTCCTCTGGTGCACCGGACATGTCCGGTGGCACACCGGACAGTCCGGTGCGCCAGACCAGAGGTGCCTTCGGTTGACCCTTGCTCCTTTATTTGAACCCAATACTTGGTCTTTTTATTGGCTAAGTGTGAACCTTTTGCACCTGTATAACTTATACTGTATAACTTATACACTAGAGCAAACTAGTTAGTCCAATATTTGTGTTGGGCAATTCAACCACCAAAATTATTTAGGAACTAGGTGTAAGCCTAATTCCCTTTCAATCTCCCCCTTTTTGGTGATTGATGCCAACACAAACCAAAGCAAATGTAAAAGTGCATAATTTGAACTAGTTTGCATAATGTAAGTGCAAAGGTTGCTTGGAATTGAGCCAATATAAATACTTACATGATGTGCATGGATTGTTTCTTTGTTTTTAACATATTGGACCACATTTGCACCACATGTTTTGTTTTTGCAAATTCCTTTTGTGAATCCTTTTCAAAGTCCTTTTGCAACATAGTCAAAGGTAAATGAATAAGATTTTTGCAAAGCATTTTCAAGTTTTTAAAAATTTTCTCCCCTTGTTTCAAATGCTTTTCCTTTGACTAAACAAAACTCCCCCTTAATGAGATCCTCCTCTTAGTGTTTAAGAGGGTTTTGATATATCATTTTTGAAATACTACTCCCTGTTGGGGGCCTTCGTCCTCCGAAGGTCCTCAAAAACAAGATTTGACAATGTTTTCCAAGTGAATTATATGAACAGGTATCTTCGGACTCAGATTATGAGCATGGAGTACGGTCAGGACGAAGCCTAAGCCAGACGAAGGGTGATTGAGATGATGGACGGGCTGATTACCAAGCTGTACGAAGGATGGCGCACAGCCGAAGCTATGCGCAGGAAAGCTTCGTCGCGATAGCAGAAAGGGGAACTGACCTAAAGATGAAAAGACTTCTTAGGCCTTAATAATTCCCATAAGTCATCAGCAAGTGTAATGGGCATGGATGTAATTTTACATGGGCTGCGTCCCACGCCTATAAATAGATGAACAGTACTCCCGTACTGTTCACGCTGACTTGGCATTTGCTTTTGCGTCATCCTTGTACTTTTGCCTTCCTACAATCCGAAGGGAAATAATGTTTCAGAGGACGAAGGACTTTATCATTTAACACTTTTTATGTTGCCTTGTTCTTAATCCGAAGCATTTGAGAACAAGTCCCCAACACTCCCTCCCCCTTTAGAACATAATAAGATACCAATTTGAAATTGACCAATTGAAGATCTCTCCAAATTTTTTAAAATTAGGTGGTGGTGCGGTCCTTTTGCTTTGGGCTCATATTTTCTCCCCTTTGGCATGAATCGCCAAAAACGGAATCATTAGAGCCCAATGAAGTACTTTCTCCTCCTTTGGTCATAAAATAAATGAGTGAAGATTATACCAAAGTTGGAGAAATGCTCGGAGTGACGGCGAAGGATGAGTAGTAGAATGGAGTGGAAGCCTTTGTCTTCGCCGAAGACTCCAATTCCCTTTCAATATACCTATGACTTGGTTTGAAATACACTTGAAAACACATTAGTCATAGCATATATAAAAGAGATATGATCAAAGGTATACTTGTGTGCTATGTGTGCAGATTAGCAAAAGAAATTCCTAGAATCAAGAATATTGAGCTCATGCCTAAGTCTGGTAAAAGATTGTTCATCAAGTGGCTTGGTAAAAATATCGGCTAATTGATCTTTAGTGTTAATGTATGAAATCTCGATATCCCCCTTTTGTTGGTGATCCCTAAGAAAATGATACCGAATGATACCGAAGGATGGCGCACAGCCGAAGCTATGCGCAGGAAAGCTTCGTCGCGATAGCAGAAAGGGGAACCGACCTAAAGATGAAAAGACTTCTTAGGCCTTAATAATTCCCATGAGTCATCAGCAAGTGTAATGGGCATGGATGTAATTTTACATGGGCTGCGTCCCACGCCTATAAATAGATGAACAGTACTCCCGTACTGTTCACGCTGACTTGGCATTTGCTTTTGCGTCATCCTTGTACTTTTGCCTTCCTGCAATCCGAAGGGAAATAATGTTTCAGAGGACGAAGGACTTTATCATTTAACACTTTTTATGTTGCCTTGTTCTTAATCCGAAGCATTTGAGAACAAGTCCCCAACATTGGCGCCCACCTCCGGTGAACCCACTTCCACTCTTCGAGTTTTTGAACACCTTCGGCGATCATAAACCTTCGCTATGGCGCCGAAGAAAGCTTCAGCAACTGGGGCTGCACCTCTGCAACCACTGGACCCCAATCAAGAGACTCTCTCTCTTCGGGAGGCCCGAAGCCAGAAGAGGAAGGCCGTCAGCCCGACACCACAAGAGGATGAGCTAGACCAGGAGATCAGAAACATGGAGATGCTTCATCAACAGGTACAAAGGAAGAAGGAAAAGATGGCCAGGCTAGCTGAACTGCAAAGGCAGATAGACGAAGCCTCTGAGGAGGTTCGTCATCTTACTCAGGATGAGCAACACCGAAGGCCTCAGCACCAAGACCATCAGGAGGGTTTCCTCAATGAAGATGACTGGTATGACAATTTCCATCATGGGAATTTTGTTTTTGATGATGCTTCTCCTCTGTCCGCTGAGCTGCAGGCTACACCTTGGCCTCCATCCTACAAGCCGCCTCAGCTTCCCATATTTGATGGCCATTCAGACCCGAAGCAGTTCTTGATGAGCTACGAAGCAACAGTATCTTCGTATGGTGGCAATGTTGCGGTCATGGCCAAATCTTTTGTTATGGCTGTCAGGAGTGTTGCTCAAACCTGGTACTCCTCCCTTCGACCAGGAACGATCACTTCGTGGCAAAAGCTGAAGGATTTGTTGTTAACTAGTTTCCAAGGGTTCCAGACGAAGCCGGTCACGGCTCAAGCTCTATTCCAGTGCACCCAGGATCACGAAGAGTACCTTCAGGCATACGTCCGGAGGTTCTTGCGTTTGAGGGCACAGGCACCAACAGTGCCCAACGAAATTGTCATTGAGGCCATGATCAAGGGGCTTCGGCCAGGACCGTCAGCTCAGTACTTCGCTAGGAAGCCTCCTCAAACTTTGGAGAAGCTGCTCCAGAAGATGGACGAGTACATTCGGGCCGATAATGATTTTCGCCAAAGAAGGGAGGAGGCTTTTAGGTTTTCTGAAATGACCAGGGGCTTCGGAGGGAGGTTCTATCCGAGGCACGTTAGATCAATTCATAACTCTACCCAAAATGATGATACAGGGAGTCAACAGCAAAGGCCACAGTGTTCTTCACAGACTTCGGGGCAACAGCAAGGCTCCTTCCGACCACCAGCTCCGAGAGGCAGAGGTGCCAGGGGCTTCGGCGGAAGATTTGGCAATTAGCCAAGAAGAATTTTTTGCTTGTTTTGTGGTGAGAACAAAGACCATACCACCAGGATGTGCCATGTTACCATCCAGAAGCAAAAGGAAATAGCCGAAGCTGCAGCACAACAGGCTCAGCCGAAGCAAGTCATGCATACTGCTTCGTATCATTCGCCTTACATCCCAGAGTATGTAGGCAATCACCCTGCAGTTTCTGTTGCTTCGGCGAGTCAACCTCAAGCTTCCTGGCAACAGCTTCCGCCTCCACCACCGCTGCAACAAGGCCAGCAGCCAGAAGGGAGTCAATATGCTCCACATCAAAGGGACTTCAGAGAACAGTCCGAAGCTCGCACAGTCAACAGCACTGTGCTAGAGTCAAAGCACATCTATTGACAAATATCCTATCTTAATAGTAATCTTTTTCATTCAGTTTTATTTTCCGTATAACAAAGGACATTGTTTAGGTTTCATGTAAATAATTTCGTTGATTCCCACAAGGAAAATATATTTTCTTCACAGGCTTAAGTTGTTGAAGTTTAAAGATTTGCGATAACAAAGAGGACCTTCAAATTATCAAAAAAAATTTCGAAGCAACAAAAAGTCGTTCTAAGGAACGCAGAGTAAGTTTGCCGAAGTCACCAAAAGCCGTTCCGAAGGGAGCGCAGTGTAAGTTTTCTGCTCCAAAGACGTTCCTAAGGGAATGCAGAGCTTACAGCGAAAAGTCAACGCTGATTCCGCCGAAAGTAAAAGGTGAAGAAGCTCCAAAGACGTTCCTAAGGGAATGCAGAGCTTACAGCGAAAAGTCAACGCTGATTCCGCCGAAAGTAAAAGGCGAAGAAGCTCCTAAGGGAGGCTTACAGCGAAAAGTCAGCGCTGATACAAAAAGATTATGTGTTTTACGAGGATGTGTGTGTATCTTCGAACAAATGTCATCTACATAACATAACATCATCACATTATTTTGCATAGCATAAGCATCATACATCATGTTGCATACGGCAAAAGAGGGGGACACAGTATCGACCTTCGGAACAATGCTTTGAGAAAGTGAAAATCGTGCTAAGTCACAAGGGGATACAATATTGATCTTCGGAATATAGCTTCGGAGAATGTTTTCACGAAGCTTGGATATTCTTCATCAGAGCACTATGGACATTGTTGTGATGCATAAAAGTTTTTCTATCTTCACGAAGCATGAAAAGAAGGGAAGGTGTTTTTTCGCTGAAGGCTCAAAAACGGTACGTATGTAAAGTTTCATGCATCGTAAAGAATTGAATTATTAAAAGCAAATATATTACATTCAGGGTTACAAGATACCACACATATTATATTTCAAATATTTTTACAATAACACCTAGTCTTCCCTAAGTACTACTTCAGCAGCTTCGTTCAAAAGTTGATGGACAACTTGATCCATGATAGCTTCAGCCATCTTTTTAATTTCGTCGTCATCTTTCGGGGGAGGGCCCGGAGACGCTTTAGTAGGATCTGAGGGAGGACAGAATACAGCTACATTTCTATTACAATTTGCGAACGAAGTTTAAAATTAAAAATTACAACATAATAGAAACCGCTAGTTAATACCTATTTGCCCTTCGGGCTCTGAGCTTTTGTCAGCGGCCTTAGCTACTTCTCTAGCGTCGTGAATGCCCTTCTCGCTTCTCTGAATAATCTCTCGGGCCATTTCTCGGCCACCATTATCCCAGACATCGGTGAAAAATTTTCCACCAACCATGCTAGCTTCAGCCGAAGGATCTCTTGCATCTTCGAAGGACAAGGCAGCCTCGGATTGCGCTAGAATCTTTACATGCTCACAGCCCTTCTTCTCCAAAATGGTGGAAATTCCCCTGGCACCCGAAAAAGCACATATATCTCCACGGCTATTTAAAATTTCTTCGAAGGCCTCAGCTTCGTGGCTAATCCATTCAATGGGGCCTTCGGGGTTGCCTCTCATAAAGTTTTCTTCACTCGAAAATGCGCCAACGCTGGCGAAGCTATTTTTCATTTTCTTAACACATTCTATAGATTTGTCATAGCATCTTTTCTTGGACGAACGAAGCTCTTCGACAGTTCCTTCTAAATGATTTGCCCATTGGTCGCTAAGTTCTCGCTTCGTTTCTTCAAGTATGCGTTCTTCTTTAGCCCGGGCCAATTGCTTCCGAAGATCGTCAATCTCGTGCTTTTGAGCTGCAACTTGTGCTTTAGACGCAGCTTCGTTCTCCTTTATTTTATCCACCAATGTAACTAGAATTTTGTCCTTTTCCAGGGCTTCGTTCCTTAGTTTGATAACCTCTGTTCGAAGGTTGTTGAATGCAATTTCATAGCTCTTATCTTCGGCATTCTTTTGCGCTCTCAGCGCGTTGCTTAGTATTAAACCCTATATGTAAGAAGTTAGTATAAGAATAAAACAATAGATTTCAAATGATAAAGTTTCCAAATGCGCGGATCTCGTACCTTCAGGCTATTATACGCAAGGCTGTCCACAAGATCGTCCTTTGTCATCGCACAGAGGCCAGCCTCCAGCTTCGGAAACCCCATGCTTCGGGCCATTTCCCGGCAAACAAGTAGTTCTTTGTTATCCGGGAGGCAGTATAGGAAATCTTCTTCATTTGTACCATTGAACACTAGTGCCCCCTTCGGATATTTCAATTCTTTGGCATAATGATTAGCTTCAAAATTTTCTTCTTCTGATAACTTTTTCCCCGAAGCATGTCGAACAATATAATCAAGGACTTTGGGGGATGCTTCGGGGGCAACAGCACTGATTTCTTCAACAAGAATTGGCTCTGTCATTTTTTCTTCTTCGGGTTCCAAGGATTTTACCTTCGTGGGCTCCGAAGGCCCAGCTTCAGCTTCAGTTTCTTGCTCTGGAGCTTTAGTATAAAAAATCTCAGTTTTCGCTTCGGAGGCTTCAACAGTCTTCCTCGGAGTTGTGCTTGAGGATTTAATTGTTTCCAGAACATCTAGCACATTAGCCATTCTCTTTCTTTTTGGAGTCACTGCTAACACCTTTTGATTTTTCACTGTCTCAACATTTGATGCAGGACTCAAAACTTCTGACGTTTTTTCCTCAATTGGTTTTTTCGCTTCTTCCATTTTTTCTGTGGATGGCGCTTCGGCCATCTCTTTGGTTTTTTGTAACAAAATCTTCGGTTCTTCTGGTTCCATCTTTGTTGGCGCTTCGGCCATTCCTGCGACTTCTGGTAGCAAGGTTGGCTTGGTTGGCTTTTCAGCTTCGGTGGCCGAAGAGGTTTCTCCGGTGAACTCAGGCACCGAAGCTGGTTCAATATAGCGTGGCCGATGTGTGAGGACCTTTATCCTCTTTCTTTTCGGTTCTGGTTTGCTAGGAGCAGTTGCAGCTTCTTCTTTCGCAGAGGTTGTGTTTTTTATTTTCTGCCCTCGAAGGGGATAACGATAGTCAAGGTAGACGAACCCGATTGCATCAAACACCCGGTTCAGCCTTTTCTTTTTTCGGCCTCCGAAGGCTGCTGACAGTGCAGTATCTTCGGCCTTCGAATAAGCCCCAAGCAGTTCATCACTTAAATTTTCAATACTCTTTAACCAGTCATCGTCTGGTTCAACGAATGTATCTCCGAACTTGAAAGTATACTTCAGCATGATAAGTCCACCTTCGTCGGCCTCCTTCATGGTTTCTTGCGGCATCTCCCATTTCTCCGCGAGCGGCCATACTCTGAAGGCAATATGTTCTTGTACCAAATCTCTCGTTCCAATAAAAGAACAAATAACTCCAAAGGCTCTCTGGCATTCTTCGGTAGCTTCATTCATCTCAACCTTCGGCTTTCGCAGGCCGAAACTTTGCCAAATAGGGCGCATAATTATACCTTTAATATCTTCTCGTGCTTTCAGGTCATTTTTCACATAGAACCATTCTGTCATCCAATCGCCGGGCCATCTCTTCCGAAATGTTGGCACGGGACAGCTTGACCCAGACCGAGAAACGAAACTGTAGCAGCCAAAATTATTGTGATACTGTTCCTTACCCCAGGGTTTTGTCTCGTATGATAACTCGTGTATGTTGCAGAAGCTTTTCGCATCAGGTTCCAGACCTTGGCTTTTTACGGCCCACACGAAGATATTCAGCCTTATAATTGCTTCGGGGGTAAGTTGATGAAGATAGATTTCAAACATTTTCAGCACTTCTACGACAAAGCTGCTCAGGGGAAATCGTAGTCCAGCTTTCAAAAAGCTTCGGAACACTACGACTTCATTTTCCTCAGGGGTCGGGCAAGTTTTCTCTCCTTCGTCGACCCTCACAATGGATAAATCCCGGAAGTATCTTCCCCTCATGTTGACAAGATGATTTTCTTTGATACCTGACTTGCCAAAAACTGAATGGCTTGTTCGCCAGGGGCGATCTTCGGAGTCTTCACCACCGCTGTCCACATCATAGCTGTCGCTGTCACCAGTATCTTCAGACAAACCTTCCAGAATCTCCTTGGTGATTTTTTCCGTATTGGTCTTCAACATCGCTATAAGAAACCCCAAGTTCTTCTCTTCGTCGAGACTCAGCTTCATCTCAGCAGCAGCCTTCTTATCTTCAGACATCTTCGGAAACACTAAAAAACTGTTTTCAAGGCCGAAGCTTCAAAACTAAAAGCTTAAGAAATCTTAGTGCGCAAGAGCTAAAAACTGAGTGAGCGGGAGCAGATGGCAAGAGAGCGTACCAAATGAGTTTGCGGTATGATCTTATTTATATACTCAGCGCGTTGAAAATTGAAAGACCCCGCTTGTCAGTGAATGTTGCTATTCTAGCAAAGGGAAGGTGTTTTTTCGGACCTTCGGCTTAAGGCCTTCGTCCATATCGCAATCTGAATTTATCAATAACAAATTAATATTGCGAGGGGCTACTGTTGGGGGCCTTCGTCCTCCGAAGGTCCTCAAAAACAAGATTTGACAATGTTTTCCAAGTGAATTATATGAACAGGTATCTTCGGACTCAGATTATGAGCATGGAGTACGGTCAGGACGAAGCCTAAGCCAGACGAAGGGTGATTGAGATGATGGACGGGCTGATTACCAAGCTGTACGAAGGATGGCGCACAGCCGAAGCTATGCGCAGGAAAGCTTCGTCGCGATAGCAGAAAGGGGAACCGACCTAAAGATGAAAAGACTTCTTAGGCCTTAATAATTCCCATAAGTCATCAGCAAGTGTAATGGGCATGGATGTAATTTTACATGGGCTGCGTCCCACGCCTATAAATAGATGAACAGTACTCCCGTACTATTCACGCTGACTTGGCATTTGCTTTTGCGTCATCCTTGTACTTTTGCCTTCCTACAATCCGAAGGGAAATAATGTTTCAGAGGACGAAGGACTTTATCATTTAACACTTTTTATGTTGCCTTGTTCTTAATCCGAAGCATTTGAGAACAAGTCCCCAACACTCCCTCCCCCTTTAGAACATAATAAGATACCAATTTGAAATTGACCAATTGAAGATCTCTCCAAATTTTTTAAAATTAGGTGGTGGTGCGGTCCTTTTGCTTTGGGCTCATATTTTCTCCCCTTTGGCATGAATCGCCAAAAACGGAATCATTAGAGCCCAATGAAGTACTTTCTCCTCCTTTGGTCATAAAATAAATGAGTGAAGATTATACCAAAGTTGGAGAAATGCTCGGAGTGACGGCGAAGGATGAGTAGTAGAATGGAGTGGAAGCCTTTGTCTTCGCCGAAGACTCCAATTCCCTTTCAATATACCTATGACTTGGTTTGAAATACACTTGAAAACACATTAGTCATAGCATATATAAAAGAGATATGATCAAAGGTATACTTGTGTGCTATGTGTGCAGATTAGCAAAAGAAATTCCTAGAATCAAGAATATTGAGCTCATGCCTAAGTCTGGTAAAAGATTGTTCATCAAGTGGCTTGGTAAAAATATCGGCTAATTGATCTTTAGTGTTAATGTATGAAATCTCGATATCCCCCTTTTGTTGGTGATCCCTAAGAAAATGATACCGAATGGCTATGTGTTTAGTGCGGCTATGCTCAACAGGATTATCCGCCATGCGGATTGCACTCTCATTATCACATAGAAGAGGAACTTTGGTTAGTTTGTAACCGTAGTCCCGCAGGGTTTGCCTCATCCAAAGCAATTGCGCGCAACAATGGCCTGCCGCAATATACTCGGCTTCGGCGGTAGAAAGAGCGACCGAATTTTGCTTCTTTGAAGCCCAAGACACCAAGGATCTTCCCAAGAACTGGCAAGTCCCTGATGTGCTCTTCCTATTAATCTTACACCCCGCCCAATCGGCATCCAAATAACCAATCAAATCAAATGTGGATCCCCGAGGGTACCAAAGCCCAAACTTAGGTGTGTAAGCCAAATATCTCAAGATTCGTTTTACGGCCGTAAGGTGTGATTCCTTAGGGTCGGCTTGGAATCTTGCACACATGCATACGGAAAGCATAATGTCCGGTCGAGATGCACATAAATAAAGCAATGAACCAATCATCGACCGATATACCTTTTGATCGACGGACTTACCTCCCGTGTCGAGGTCGAGATGCCCATTTGTTCCCATGGGAGTCTTGATGGGCTTGGCATCCTTCATTCCAAACTTGCTTAGAATGTCTTGAGTATACTTGGTTTGGCTAATGAAGGTGCCCTCTTGGAGTTGCTTGACTTGGAATCCTAGAAAATACTTCAACTCCCCCATCATCGACATCTCGAATTTCTGTGTCATGATCCTACTAAATTCTTCACATGTAGATTCGTTAGTAGACCCAAATATAATATCATCAACATAAATTTGGCATACAAACAAATCATTGTCAAGAGTTTTAGTGAATAAAGTAGGATCGGCCTTGCCGACTTTGAAGCCATTTGCAATAAGGAAATCTCTAAGGCATTCATACCATGCTCTTGGGGCTTGCTTGAGCCCATAAAGCGCCTTAGAGAGCCTATAGACATGGTTAGGGTACTCACTATCTTCAAAGCCGGGAGGTTGCTCAACGTAGATCTCCTCCTTGATTGGTCCATTGAGGAAGGCACTCTTCACGTCCATTTGATAAAGCTTGAAGCCATGGTAAGTAGCATAGGCTAATAATATGCGAATTGACTCAAGCCTAGCTACGGCTGCATAGGTTTCACCGAAATCCAAACCTTCGACTTGTGAATACCCCTTGGCCACAAGTCGAGCTTTGTTCCTTGTCACCACACCATGCTCGTCTTGTTTATTGCGGAAGACCCACTTGGTTCCAACAACATTTTGGTTAGGACGTGAAACTAAATGCCATACCTCGTTCCTTGTGAAATTGTTGAGCTCCTCTTGCATCGCCATCACCCAATCCGCATCTTGGAGTGCTTCCTCTACCCTGTGTGGCTCAATAGAGGAAACAAAAGAGTAATGCTCACAAAAATGTGCAACACGAGATCGAGTGGTTACCCCCTTATGAATGTCGCCGAGGATGGTGTCGACGGGGTGATCTCGTTGGATTGCTTGGTGGACTCTTGGGTGTGGCGGCCTTGGTTGTTCATCCTCCTTGTCTTGATCATTTGCATCTCCCCCTTGATCGTTGCCGTCATCCTGAGGTGGCTCATCAATTTGATCTTCTCCTTCATCAACTTGAGCCTCGTCCTCATTTTGGGTTGGTGGAGATGCTTGCGTGGAGGAGGATGGTTGATCTTGTGCAAGTGGAGGCTCTTCGGATTCCTTAGGACACACATCCCCAATGGACATGTTCCTTAACGCGATGCACGGAGCCTGTTCTTCACCTATCTCATCAAGATCAACTTGCTCTACTTGAGAGCCGTTAGTCTCATCAAACACAACGTCACAAGAAACTTCAACAAGTCCTGAGGACTTGTTAAAGACTCTATATGCCCTTGTGTTTGAGTCATATCCTAGTAAAAAGCCTTCTACAGTTTTAGGAGCAAATTTAGATTTTCTACCTCTCTTAACAAGAATAAAGCATTTGCTACCAAAAACTCTAAAATATGAAATATTGGGCTTTTTACCGGTTAGGAGTTCATATGATGTCTTCTTGAGGATTCGGTGTAGATATAACCGGTTGATGGCGTAGCAGGCGGTGTTGACCGCCTCGGCCCAAAACCGATCCGGTGTCTTGTACTCATCAAGCATGGTTCTTGCCATGTCCAAGAGAGTTCGATTCTTCCTCTCCACTACACCATTTTGTTGTGGAGTGTAGGGAGAAGAGAACTCTTGCTTGATGCCCTCCTCCTCAAGGAAGCCTTCAATTTGAGAGTTCTTGAACTCCGTCCCGTTGTTGCTTCTAATTTTCTTGAACCTTAAGCCGAACTCATTTTGAGCTCGTCTCAAGAATCCCTTTAAGGTCTCTTGGGTATGAGATTTTTCCTGCAAAAAGAATACCCAAGTGAAGCGAGAATAATCATCCACAATAACTAGACAGTACTTACTCCCGCCGATGCTTATGTAAGCGATCGGGCCGAATAGGTCCATGTGTAGGAGCTCCAGTGGCCTGTCACTAGTCATGATGTTTCTGTGTGGATGATGAGACCCAACTTGCTTTCCTGCTTGGCATGCGCTACAAATCCTGTCTTTCTCAAAATGAACATTTGTTAGTCCCAAAATGTGCTCTCCCTTTAGAAGCTTATGAAGATTCTTCATCCCAACGTGGGCTAGTCGGCGATGCCAGAGCCAACCCATGTTAGTCTTAGCAATTAAGCATGTGTCGAGTTCAGCTCTATCAAAATCTACCAAGTATAGCTGACCCTCTAACACACCCTTAAATGCTATTGAATCGTCACTTCTTCTAAAGACAGTGACACCTACATCAGTAAAGAGACAGTTGTAGCCCATTTGACATAATTGAGATACGGAAAGCAAATTGTAATCTAAAGAGTCTACAAATTGGAAATAGTATGGTCAGGTGATATAGCAATTTTACCCAACCCTTTGACCAAACCTTGATTTCCATCCCCGAATGTGATAGCTCGTTGGGGATCTTGGTTTTTCTCATATGAGGAGAACATCTTCTTCTCCCCTGTCATGTGGTTTGTGCACCCGCTGTCGAGTATCCAACTTGAGCCCCCGGATGCATAAACCTACAAAACAATTTTAGTTCTTGACTTTAGGTACCCAAACGGTTTTGGGTCCTTTGGCATTAGAAACAAGAACTTTGGGTACCCAAACACAAGTCTTGGAGCCCTTGTGTTTGCCCCCAACAAACTTGGCAACTACTTTGCCGGATTTGTTAGTTAAAACATAAGATGCATCAAAAGTCTTAAATGAAATGTCATGCTCATTTGATGCATTAGGAATTTTCTTTCTAGGCAACTTGGCACGGGTTGGTTGCCTAGAGCTAGATGTCTCACCCTTACACATAAAAGCATGGTTAGGGCCAGAGTGAGACTTCCTAGAATGAATTTTCTTAATTTTGCTCTTGGGATAACCGGCAGGGTACAAAATGTAACCCTCGTTATCCTGAGGCATGGGAGCCTTGCCCTTAACAAAGTTAGATAAGTTTTTAGGAGGGGCATTAAGTTTGACATTGTCTCCCCTTTGGAAGCCAATGCCATCCTTAATGCCAGGGCGTCTCCCATTATAGAGCATACTTCTAGCAAATTTAAACTTTTCATTTTCTAAGTTATGCTCGGCAATTTTAGCGTCTAATAATGCTATATGATCATTTTGTTGTTTAATTAAAGCCATGTGATCATGAATAGCATTGATATCAACATCTCTACATCTAGTACAAATAGAAGTGTGCTCAACGGTAGATGTAGAGGGTTTGCAAGATTTTAATTCTACAACCTTAGCATGCAACATATCATTCTTAGTTCTAAGGTCGGAAATTGTAACATTGCAAACATCTAATTCTTTAGCCTTAGCAATTAATTTCTCATTCTCATTTCTAAGGCTAGCAATAGAAACATTCAACTCATCAATCCTAGCAAGTAAATCAACATTATCATTTCTAGGATTGGAAGTTGAATCAATACAAACATGAGAATCAACCTTAGCAATTAATTTAGCATTTTCATTCCTAAGGTTGTTAATGGTCTCATGGCAAGTGCTTAGCTCACTAGACAATTTTTCACATTTTTCTACCTCTAGAGCATAAGCATTTTTAACCTTAACATGCTTTTTGTTTTCCTTAATAAGGAAGTCCTCTTGTGAGTCCAAGAGATCATCCTTCTCATGAATAGCACTAATCAATTCATTTAATTTTTCCTTTTGTTGCATGTTAAGATCGGCAAAAAGGGTATGCAAATTATTCTCCTCATCACTAGCATTATCATCACTAGAGGATTCATATTTAGTGGAGGATTTAGATTTAACCTTCTTCCTTTTGCCGTCCTTTGCCATGAGGCACTTGTGGCCGACGTTGGGGAAGAGAAGTCCCTTGGTGATGGCGATGTTGGCGGCGTCCTCATCGTCGGAGGAGGAGTCGGTGGAGCTCTCGTCAGAGTTCCACTCGCGGCACACGTGGGCATCGCCGCCCTTCTTCTTGTGGTACCTCTTCTTTTCTCTCCTCTTGCCCTTCTTATCGTTATCCCTGTCACTGTCACTTGATAATGGACATTTAGCAATAAAGTGACCGGGCTTACCACACTTGTAGCAAACCTTCTTGGAACGGGATTTGTAATCCTTCCCCTTCCGTTGCTTGAGGATTTGCCGAAAGCTTTTGATGATTAAGGCCATCTCCTCATTGTCGAGCTTGGAGGCGTCAATTGGTTGTCTACTCGGTGTAGACTCCTCCTTCTTCTCCTCCGTCGCCTTAAACGCCACCGGTTGGGCCTCGGACGTGGAGGGCTCATCAAGCTCGTTGATCTTCTTTGAGCCTTTAATCATACATTCAAAGCTCACAAAATTCCCGATTACTTCCTCGGGAGTCATTAGTGTGTATCCAGGATTACCACGAATTAATTGAACTTGAGTGGGGTTAAGGAAAATAAGTGATCTCAAAATAACCTTAACCACCTCATGGTCATCCCACTTCTTGCTCCCGAGGTTGCGCACTTAGTTCACCAAGGTTTTGAGTCGGTTGTACATATCTTGTGGCTCCTCCCCTTGGCGAAGACGGAAGCGACCGAGCTCCCCCTCGATCGTTTCCCGCTTGGTGATCTTGGTGAGTTCATCACCTTCGTGCGCGGTCTTGAGTAGGTCCCAAATCTCCTTTGCATTCTTCAACCCTTGCACCTTGTTGTATTCCTCCTTGCTTAGAGAGGCGAGGAGTATGGTTGTAGCTTGCGAGTTGAAGTGCTCGATTTGGGCCACTTCGTCCGTATCGTAGTTTTCATCCCCTACGGATGGTACCTGTGCTCCAAACTCAACAACATTCCATATACTTTTGTGGAGTGAGGTTAGATGAAATTTCATTAAATCACTCCACCTAGCATAATCTTCGCCATCAAAAGTTGGCGGTTTGCCTAATGGAACGGAAAGTAATGGAGTATGTCTAGGTGTACGAGGATAGTGTAAGGGAATCTTACTAAACTTCTTGCGCTCTTGGCGCTTAGAAGTTACGGACGGCGCATCGGAGTCGGAGGTTGATGTTGATGAAGTGTCGGTCTCGTAGTAGACCACCTTCCTCATCCTCTTGTGCTTGTCGCCTTTCCGATGCGACTTGTGGGAAGAAGATTTTTCCTTCTTCTCTTTGTGGTGTGAGGAAGAAGATCTTTTCTCCTTCCGTTTGGAGGAGTCCTTCTTCTTCTCCTTCCTCTTGGTGCGGGACTCTTCCGATGAAGTGCTCCCTTGGCTCGTAGTGGGCTTGTCGCCGATCTCCATCTCCCTCTTGGTGTGATCTCCCGACATCACTTTGAGCGGTTAGGCTCTAATGAAGCACCGGGCTTTGATACCAATTGAAAGTCGCCTAGAGGGGGGGTGAATAGGGCGAAACTGATCTCAAAAATAATCATAACTACAAGCTGGGTTAGCGTTAGAAATATAATAGAGTCCGCGAGAGAGGGTGCAAAACAAATCGCAAGCAAATAATGAAGTGAGACACGCGGATTTGTTTTACCGAGGTTCGGTTCTCTCAAACCTACTCCCCGTTGAGGAGGCCACAAAGGCCGGGTCTCTTTCAACCCTTACCCTCTCTCAAACGGTCCCTCGGACCGAGTGAGCTTTCTCTTCTCAATCACTTGGAACACAAAGTTCCCGCAAGGACCACCACACGATTGGTGTCTCTTGCCTCAATTACAAGTGAGTGTTTGATCACAAGAAAGAATGCCAAAGAAAAAGAAGCGATCCAAGCGCAAGAACTCAAATGAACACTACAAATCACTCTCTCTAGTCACTAGGGCTTTGTGTGGAGTTGGGAGAGGATTTGATCTCTTTTTGGTGTGCTTTGTAATGAATGCTAGCTCTTGTATAGTGGTTGGAAGCTGGAAAAACTTGGATTAATGGATGGTGGGTGGTTGGGGGTATTTATAGCCCCAACCACCAAACTAGCCGTTTGGTGAGGCTGTCTGTTCGATGGCGCACCGGACAGTCCGGTGCACACCGGACATGTCCGGTGCGACAGCCACGTCACCAAAGCCGTTGGGATTCGACCGTTGGAGCTCTGTCTCTGGGCCCGCCTTGATGTCCGGTGCGCTGTAGATTGTCCGGTGCGCCTGCTCCCACGTGCCTGACGACTGCGCGCTTCTGGCGCGCATTAAATGCGTCGCAGGTAGCCGTTGGCGCCGAAATAGCCGTTGTCCCGCTGTTACACCGGACAGTCCGGTGTACACCGGACAGTCCAGTGAATTATAGCGGAGGGCCGAAGTGAATTCCCGAGGCTGGCGAGTTCCAGAGGCCGCTCTTCCTTGGAGCACCGGACATGTCCGGTGTACACCGGACAGTCCGGTGAATTATAGCGGAGTCGCCTCTGGAAATTCCCGAAGGTGAGCAGTTCGGAGTGGGAGTCCTCTGGTGCACCGGACATGTCCGGTGGCACACCGGATAGTCCGGTGCGCCAGACCAGAGGTGCCTTCGGTTGACCCTTGCTCCTTTATTTGAACCCAATACTTGGTCTTTTTATTGGCTAAGTGTGAACCTTTTGCACCTATATAACTTATACACTAGAGCAAACTAGTTAGTCCAATATTTGTGTTGGGCAATTCAACCACCAAAATTATTTAGGAACTAGGTGTAAGCCTAATTCCCTTTCAGTCTGACACTATCTTCTTTGGCACACCATGAAGACAAACGATCCGGGACATGTACAGCTCCACCAATACTGCACTGCTGTAGCTAGTCTTGACATGTATGAAGTGGGCTGACTTGGTCAAGAGGTCCACCACTACCCAAATGGAGTCGTAGCCGGCTCGAGTGCGAAGCAATCTGACTATGAAGTCCATCCCGAAAATCTTTGTCTCTTCCTTCTAGAATCAGTTGCCGGATTTCATTTATCCTCTCATCGTTCTTCTGTGCTTCTTTGATTTCCCTCTCTAAGGTGGGTTCTAACTCAATTGTTACTCCTCGCATGTTGTTCAGAAATCCGAGGCTCAACCTGTCAAATTCTTTGGCCAACTCATAAGGCATCGGGTGAGCGATCACCATATTGACTTGACTTTTTCTGCTTAAAGCATCTGCTACCATGTTCGCATTGCCTGGATGGTAGTGAATTTCCAATTCATAATCTTTGATCAACTATAACCATCTGCATTGACTCATATTCAGCTCCGACTGGGTGAATATGTATTTTAGACTCTTGTGGTCTGTACAGACATCACACTTCTGCCCGTACAGATAATGCCTCCATGTCTTCAGTGCATGAACCACTGCTGCTAACTCTAGGTCATGGATTGGATAATACTTCTCATGAACCTTCAGCTGTTTGGACGAGTAAGCCACAACTCTTCCCTCTTGCATCAATACACATCCCAAGCTAGTGTAGCAAGCGTCACAATACACGAGAAGGGCTTGTGCACATCAGGCAAGACTAGGACATGCGATGTAGTCAACTTCTCTTTCAGCGCTTCAAAGGCTTCTTGGCACTTCTAGGTCCACTTGAACTCAACTTTGTTTGCTAGCGAAGCTGTCATCGGCCTCGCAATCTTCGAAAATCCTTCAATGAATCGCCGATAATATCCGGCCATTCCAATGAAGCTCTTGATTCCTCGAGCATCTGTTGGCGCTTTCTAGTTCAGAATGTCTGCCACTTTCTTTGGATCCACAAACAACCCATCTTTGTTTATAATGTGACCAAAGAACAGGACTTCATTAATCCAGAACTCGCACTTGCTCAACTTTGCATACAGCTGGTGCTCTCGCAATCTCTGCAATATCATCTTCAAATGATCCACATGCTCCTCCTCACTTTGAGAATATATGAGAAAGTCATCAATGAATACCACCACAAACTTGTCAAGATAATCCATGAATACACTGTTCATCAGATTCATAAAGAATGCTGGCACATTCGTCAGGCCAAAAGACATAACGCTGAACTCATACAGCCCATACTTGGTAATAAATGTCGTCTTTGGGATGTCCGAAGGTCGGATCCTGAGCTAGTGATAACCTGACCTCAGATCTATCTTTGAAAACACACTGGCCCCTCTCAGCTGGTCGAATAGATCTTCTATTCTGGGCAAGGGGTACTTGTTCTTGATTGTGACTTCATTTAGAGCTCGATAATCAATGCACATCCTCCTAGAGCCATCCTTCTTCTCCACGAACAGGACATGGGCAGCCCAAGGTGAGGTACTTGGTCTGATGTAACCTTTCTCTAACAGCTCATCTATTTGCTTCTTGAGCTCAACCAACTCTAGTCCAGATACCCTGTAGGCTCTTTTAGATATGGGGGCGGTGCCAGGAATAAGCTCTATGGCAAACTCAATTTTTCGCTCAGGTGGCATACCTGGTAAGTCTTTAGGGAACACATCTAGAAATTCTGACACAACCTTGATAGTCTCGAGTGGATCTGCCTCCTTGCTATCAATAGCCATCTAGTGACAACCTCCTTTCCTTGGCTCAGGTGAGACTAGCTCAGTCACCACTTCTTCTCCTAGTGGGGACACCAACTTAACTGCCCTCTTATCACAACTGATAACTACTTGGTACTTATCTAGCCAATTTATCCCTAGGATAAAATCTATTCCCTGAGTACCCATTACTATGAGGTTAGCGGGGAACTCTATCCCCCTTATTTTCGCACTTACATTCAAGCAAACACTATCGGCTCGAACTTTTCCACCAGTTGAGTCAATTTGAATTGGTGTTGACATGGTAGTTATTAGAAGATTATGCGCCTCTACCCATGATGCAGTAATAAATGAATGCGTTGCTCCAGTATCAAATAACACTTCTGCAAGATGGGATTCGACTGGAAACATACCTACTATCATGTCTGGTGTTTCCTGGACTGCTTCAGCCTCCAAATGGTTCAGTCTCCCATGGTTGTAACGCGTCTCAACGCGATTGCCTGCCCCTGGCTGAGACACATTCTGCTTTGCCAAGGCACTAGGGCCTAGCTGTTGCTGATCTACCTTCTTTGGATAATGCATCACCCAATGGCCTTGCTCTCCACAATAAAAACATGCTCTGTCTCCTACCTTGCACTAGGGCTGCTTGACTGCTCTAGTTGGTTGCTGGGGCAGGAAGACGAGGTGTCTGCTGATTCTGCCTCTAGAACTGACTTCCTCCTATCTGACTATTCTAGCGATACTGTTGCTGATGCTGAGGGTACTGCCTAACTGCTGCTGAGGCGAGCGCTGATTCTGCTTGAACTGCTGAGGTGGTTTGCCTGAGAAACGGGGGCAATTGTTGCTCCCAGGCTGAGGTCCACCAATCTTACGCTTGCGATCCTCCATCTCCTTGCGCTTCTTCTCTGTCATGATCGCTCTATCGATCAGGTGCTGAAATGTGGGAAAGATATGGTTCATCAGCTGATAATGCAAGGGATCGACTAAGCCTCTCAAGAAACGGTACTGCCTCTTGGCATCTGTGTTGACATCTTCAGGACCATAGTGGGACAGCTGCAGAAACCTATCTTTGTACTCGCTGACTGACATGGGCCCTTGCTTGAGCGCCAGAAATTCCTCTTTCTTCACTGTCATCAGACCTGCTGGAACATGATACTGACGGAAATTATCTCTGAATTCCTCCCAAGTGATGGTGTCGGGGTTGGCATGGGTGGCAAGGTAGGACTCCCACCAAGACTGAGCTGCTCCCCTCAGCAAACAGTGACCATATAGAACCTTCTCTATGTCATCACACTAATCGGTGTGCAACTCCTGCTCCACGGTACGTAGTCAATCTTCAGCTCCATGGGGTCTACAGAGTGAGCGAACACTGGGGGATGACCTCTCATGAATTCAGCATGAGTATCTCTGGGCATCTGAGGCATCTGCACTTGCACCTGAGGTTGAGGTGGGGGCTGCTACTGCTGCACTTGCTGCACAGCGGCCAAAGTCTGACCAATCGCTTGGACTGCCTGAGTCTGCATCAGAAACATCTGCTTTATTGTCATCGGGGTGGTGGTGGCAACTGCTGCTAAGGTGCCTCATCTTGCGGTGCATGCTGCTCCTGCTGAGCATGCCTCCCTCCTCTGCGCCTGTTGTCTGACATCTGCGGAATGCAATCACACATCAGAATTGATCTTGCAAATCTTGCAGCATAAGAAAAGAGTATAGAATTCTTCCACAATACTAAACAGACAAGCATCTTCACTGACTCCCAACACAGACAAACACAGCTTCTTAGATAAAAAGGAAAGTAGAGGTAAAAAGGCTTCCCAACTAGATAACAAATTTTATTAACATTAATAGGTAAACCAAAGTGCAGGGGGTACCCTCACTCTAGCGACGGTCATTACAAAGATCTAAATCCATCATAGTTCATCATGACAAGCATAAAAACACTGGATAAGCAAACTACCCTGCCTAACTAAGACTAACTAAGAATAAGACTAAGGCTAAGGCTAAGACTTGTATTTTAAACATTAATTACAAGATCCAAATCTGACGATCTATGGTCCTAAATTTATTATGTTCCTACAGTTGGGGTTGCCATAGACATGGTGTCCACGCTGAGGTGAGTGGTACGGGTGCTGAGTCCCGACGGGGGTGGGAGAGCCATCTGCTAGGTGACGGCGCTCCGCGCGCTTAGCCCGCAACTAGGCGATCTCAGCACGATCCCTACTCAGCTCGTCTAAAGTGTGGTCTAGCTCCGTGTTTAGCCTGGCGGCTAGGTTGACTGTGTTGCTCAACCTAGGATTGTCCTCACCAACAGGTGAGACAATCATGCCTCCTGTGCTACCAGGTGGACGGTGGGGGTAATACCTCAGGTCAAGACCATCGGCCACCTCACCAAGCACTGAGCAGTAGGGCGAAAGCGCACGCCGTGCGGTGTCTTGCATGGCCGCCTCAGCTGAGTCCCGCTTAGAGATAGAATAATGCTCCGAGCAGACCTCCACACCTTGGAGACTATCCTCTAGACGGCGAACCAAACAAGTCACCTCCCAGCGGTCTAGGTAAGCCCCGCGACTATGCTGGAAGACAACATAGCGATACTCGATGGACCAAGTGCGCCGGTCGAGTGCCTGGCGCAACAAGGTGCCGAGCGCATCGTGGAAGTGACACCCGCGAGCGGCATCATGAGTGATGGATCGAGCAACCCATCCCTCCGGCTCCTGCTCCTCCGAGAGGTCGGTGCTGTGGCTCGAGCTGCTGTCGTCGCCTCCGTCGTCGGGGTCTCCTCCAACAGCTACTCCAGCGGCTGAGAAGCCTAGTGGTGGTGCAGGGGGCGCCTCTAGCGAGGGCACAGGAGAGCAGCGCCTCACAGACTCTACCTCCTACTGAGGCGAGGAAGAAGAGCCCTACTGCTCCAACTCCTATCACCTAATGCATCATACAAGGTGATAAAGATTTTTCTCTACTAGAGGATTCTCAGTCTGCGAGACAACTTTTTCTCTACTACGGATTCTTCCTCATTTTCTATACATGAGAATACATGTACATGAATGCTCATGCTATGTCATGAATATGCAATCATGTAATAGAAATATAGTAAGTTGCGTCTTGAATACAACTTTCCTTCACAGTACGAATCAATCACTAAGATTTCCTACTTAGGTGTTCCTTTAGTATTAGTATTAAATGATTAATCATATGAAGCTAGTTATTGGGTTTTCTGGTCAAACAGTGCCCAAACCATTTCAAACTTCACTCAGGTCATCTGATCATCATATTAAGCCTACCCAAAATTTTTTATGATTTTTGGAATTACTAAACTATTTCTAAAATTCAACAAGACTTTATTTAAGCACCTTTAAATGCTACATAATTCTAGGTTTGAAATAAAAATCTTGGAATTATTTTTAGCAAATACTACTTGATTTTAGGAGTCTAAAAAATTGGTCTCATGATTTTATCAACTTTCTACCATTTTTGATGGATTTCCTAAGCTATCAGGAAAAAGAAAAAGGAAAAATAATGAGCAGGGTTGGGCCGAATCTGGCCCGAACCGGCCCACGATAGGCGGAAAAGCGTCCACATCCATGCCCACGCGTGCGGTTTTGCACAAAGGTCCCTGGCCATTCAAATATCTAATATAGAGTTTGCGACACTGTTTACTTGTATCACTGACAATTTCACATAGGTCCTCCTACTTCTATTTCTTCATGGTTTCACGTCCCTAACAACGGCGCGCTCGCCCGCTGACCACTCCTCGCTGGACTCGCTACAAACAGTGACGACCATCGAACCCGAGCACCTACCCACCATCCCGGAGCCAAGGCGACTCTATTCCAGACTTTAATTGAACTAATCGAGCTCGGAATTCCCTCTACCCACGACTACGGTGGAGCAAGAACTCCGGCGAGCCCGTTTTGAGCAACAAAACACGGTAGTGTTTCAATTGAAGTTAGGGCGAGTATCACTGGCTCACCAGAGGTGTAGTACGTGTATGAATTTGAACGGAGGGAGCACGGGAGGACCAGTCGACGTGAGTGGCGTTCAATTGGTTAAGCCTGTGAGCTTCACTCGCACTAGAGGATGCTAAAACATGGCTCAGAGGGACATGATCTAACCTGAGAAGGGCTAGCCACAACGAGGTGTCTTACGGCGGCGTCGGCGACCGATTTTGGGAAAATCCGGAATTCTTGGACTATGGTGGATGAATTGAGATAAAGAGTGGTGCACTAGGTGCGTAACAAGAAGGCGGAATAGGGAGGGCACTCAATTTATAGTGATCACTCATGTACTTCGCGAATTTGGGATGAGAACGTTCATGGCGGCGGTGAGATCTTTCACTGGTCTATGCTTCGTGGCGTGTAGCGGCGCAATAGCTCACGAAGGGGTAACTTGCCATCGACACGGTTATGACGATGTGGTGAATTGGTCCCTCACGTGGCGCAACCGAGGAAGTCGACAGCCACCAAACTGACCGTAGCACGGCCACGTCGGCGACAAGTGGGCACGGCAGGGTAGAGCCCCGATTCAACCCCCCCCCCCCTCGGATCTTTTCACTCTCCCGTTGATCTTTTTGCTCACTGAAAGGGAATTAGGCTTACACCTAGTCCCTAAATAATTTTGGTGGTTGAATTGCCCAACACAAATGTTGGACTAACTAGTTTGCTCTAGTGTATAAGTTATACAGGTGCAAAAGGTTCACACTTAGCCAATAAAATGACCATGTGCTGGGTTCAACAAAAGGGCAAAGGAGCAACCAAAGGCTCCTCTGGTCTGGCGCACCGGACTGTCCGGTGTGCCACCGGACAGTGTCCGGTGCACCAGAGGACCTCAGCTCAAACTCGTCGCCCTCGGGAAATTTCCAGAGCGAGCGCTCTAAAACTCACCGGACTGTCCGGTGTACACCGGACAGTGTCCGGTGCTCATTTGAGACGCGGCTCAGGAACTCGCCAGTCTCGGGAATTTGCAAAGGCTGCTCCGCTATAATTCACCGGACATGTCCGGTGTACACCGGACTGTCCGGTGCAACCTCGGGGCAACGGCTACTTCGCGCCAACGGTCACCTGCAGGCGCATTTAATGCGCGCCAGAAGCGCGCAGTCGTCAGGCACGCGGGAGCAGGCGCACCGGACACTCTACAGTGCATGTCCGGTGCGCCACCGGACATCAAGGCGGGCCCAGAGACAGAGCTCCAACGGTTGACCCAACGGCTATTTGGTGACGTGGCTGTCGCACCGGACATGTCCGGTGTGCACCGGACTGTCCGGTGCACCATACGACAGACAATCTCCACCAACGGTCAAGTTTGGTGGTTGGGGCTATAAATACCCCAACCACCCCACCATTCATTGTATCCAAGTTTTCCAGCTTCCAACCACTATACAAGAGCTAGCATTCATTGCAAAGCACACCAAAAGAGATCAAATCCTCTCCCAACTCCACACAAAGCCCTAGTGACTAGAGAGAGTGATTTGTAGTGTTCATTTGAGCTCTTGCGCTTGGATCGCTTCTTTTTCTTTCGCATTCTTTCTTGTGATCAAACACTCCTTGTAATTGAGGCAAGAGACACCAATCGTGTGGTGGTCCTTGCGGGAAGTTTGATTCCCAAGTGATTTGAAAAAGAGAAAGCTCACTCGGTCCGAGGGACCGTTTGAGAGAGGGTAAGGGTTGAAAGAGACCCGGCCTTTGTGGCCTCCTCAACGGGGAGTAGGTTTGAGAGAACCGAACCTCGGTAAAACAAATCCGCGTGTCTCACTTCACTATTTGCTTGCGATTTGTTTTGCACCCTCTCTCTCGCGGACTCTATTATATTTCTAACGCTAACCCGGCTTGTAGTTGTGATTATTTTTGAGAATTTCAGTTTCGCCCTATTCACCCCCCCTCTAGGCGACTTTCAATTGGTATCAGAGCCCGGTGCTTCATTAGAGCCTAACCGCTCGAAGTGATGTCGGGAGATCACACCAAGAGGGAGATGGAGACCGATGACAAGCCCACTACAAGCCAAGGGAGCACTTCATCGGAAGAGTCCCGCACCAAGAGGAGGGAGAAGAAGAAGGACTCCTCCAAACGGAAGGAGAAAAGATCTTCCTCTTCTCACCACAAAGAGAAGAAGGAAAAATCTTCTTCTCACAAGTCGCATCGGAAAGGCGACAAGCACAAGAGGATGAGGAAGGTGGTCTACTACGAGTCTGACACTTCATCAACATCCACCTCCGACTCCGATGCACCATCCGTAACTTCTAAGCGCCAAGAGCGCAAGAAGTTTAGTAAGATCCCCTTACACTATCCCCATACATCTAGACATACTCCATTACTTTCCGTTCCATTAGGCAAACCGCCAACTTTTGATGGCGAAGATTATGCTAGGTGGAGTGATTTAATGAAATTTCATCTAACCTCACTCCACAAAAGTATATGGAATGTTGTTGAGTTTGGAGCACAGGTACCTTCTGTAGGGGATGAGGATTATGATACGGACGAAGTGGCCCAAATCGAGCACTTCAACTCCCAAGCCACAACCATTCTCCTCGCCTCTCTAAGCAAGGAGGAGTACAACAAAGTGCAAGGGTTGAAGAATGCAAAAGAGATTTGGGACCTACTCAAGACGGCGCACGAGGGTGATGAACTCACCAAGATCACCAAGCGGGAAACGATCGAGGGGGAGCTCGGTCGCTTTCGTCTTCGCCAAGGGGAGGAGCCACAAGATATGTACAACCGGCTCAAAACCTTGGTGAACCAAGTACGCAACCTCGGGAGCAAAAAGTGGGACGACCACGAGGTGGTTAAGGTTATTTTAAGAGCTCTTATTTTCCTTAACCCCACTCAAGTTCAATTAATTCATGGTAATCCTAGATATCCACTAATGACCCTCGAGGAAGTTATCGGGAATTTTGTGAGCTTTGAATGCATGATTAAGGGCTCAAAGAAGATCAACGAGCTTGACGAACCTTCCACATCCGAGGCGCAACCGGTGGCCTTCAAGGCAACGGAAGAGAAGAAGGAGGAGTCTACACCAAGTAGACAACCAATTGATGCCTCCAAGCTCGACAATGAGGAGATGGCTTTAATCATCAAAAGCTTTCGCCAAATCCTCAAGCAACGGAGGGGGAAGGACTACAAACCCCGCTCCAAGAAAGTGTGCTACAAATGTGGTAAGCCCGATCATTTTATTGCAAAATGTCCTATGTCTAGTGACAGTGACAGGGGAGACGACAAGAAGGGAAAGAGGAGAGAAAAGAAGAGGTACCACAAGAAGAGGGGCGGCGATGCCCACATGTGCCGCGAGTGGGACTCCGACGAGAGCTCCACCGAGTCCTCCTCCGACGAGGACGCCGCCAACATCGCCGTCACCAAGGGACTTCTCTTCCCCAACGTCGACCACAAGTGCCTCATGGCAAAAGACGGCAAAAGGAAGAAGGTTAAATCTAAATCCTCCACAAAATATGAATCCTCTAGTGATGATAATGCTAGTGATGAGGAGGATAACTTGCTTACCCTTTTTGCCAATCTTAACATGGAACAAAAGGAAAAATTAAATGAATTGATTAGTGCTATTCATGAAAAGGATGACCTTTTGGATTCCCAAGAGGATTTTCTAATTAAAGAAAACAAGAGACATGTTAAGATTAAAAATGCTTATGCTCTAGAAGTAGAAAAATGTCAAAAACTATCTAGTGAGCTAAGCACTTGCCATGACACTATTGCCAACCTTAGAAATGAAAATGCTAATTTAATTGCTAAGGTTGATTCTCATGTTTGTATTGATTCAACTTCCTATCCTAGAAATGATAATGTTGATTTGCTTGCTAGGATTGATGAGTTGAATGTTTCTATTGCTAGCCTTAGAAATGAGAATGAGAAATTAATTGCTAAGGCTAAAGAATTAGATGTTTGCAATGTTACAATTTCCGACCTTAGAACTAAGAATGATATGTTGCATGCTAAGGTTGTAGAATTAAAATCTTGCAAACCATCTACATCTACCGTTGAGCACACTTCTATTTGCACTAGATGTAGAGATGTTGATATCAATGCTATTCATGATCACATGGCTTTAATTAAACAACAAAATGATCATATAGCATTATTAGACGCTAAAATTGCCGAGCATAACTTAGAAAATGAAAAGTTTAAATTTGCTAGAAGTATGCTCTATAATGGGAGACGCCCTGGCATCAAGGATGGCATTGGCTTCCAAAGGGAAGACAATGTCAAACTTAATGCCCCTCCAAAGAATTTATCTAACTTTGTTAAGGGCAAGGCTCCCATGCCTCAGGATAACGAGGGTTACATTTTGTACCCTGCCGGCTATCCTGAGAGCAAAATTAGGAGAACTCATTCTAGGAAGTCTCACTCTGGCCCTAACCATGCTTTTATGTATAAGGGTGAGACATCTAGCTCTAGGCAACCAACCCGTGCCAAGTTGCCTAGAAAGAAAACTCCTAATGCATCAAATGATCATAGCATTTCATTTAAAACTTTTGATGCATCATATGTTCTAACTAACAAATCCGGCAAGGTAGTTGCCAAGATTGTTGGGGCAAACACAAGGGCTCCAAGACTTGTGTTTGGGTACCCAAAGTTCTTGTTTCTAATGCCAAAGGACCCAAAACCGTTTGGGTACCTAAAGTCAAGAACTAAAATTGTTTTGTAGGTTTATGCATCCGGGGGCTCAAGTTGGATACTCGACAGCGGGTGCACAAACCACATGACAGGGGAGAAAAAGATGTTCTCCTCATATGAGAAAAACCAAGATCCCCAACGAGCTATCACATTCGGGGATGGAAATCAAGGTTTGGTCAAAGGATTGGGTAAAATTGCTATATCAGCTGACCATACTATTTCCAATGTTTTTCTTGTAGATTCTTTAGATTACAATTTGCTTTCCGTATCTCAATTATGTCAAATGGGCTACAACTGTCTATTTTCTGATGTAGGTGTCACTGTCTTTAGAAGAAGTGATGATTCAATAGCATTTAAGGGAGTGTTAGAGGGTCAGCTATACTTGGTAGATTTTGATAGAGCTGAACTCGACACTTGCTTGATTGCTAAGACTAACTTGGGTTGGCTCTGGCACCGCCGACTAGCCCATGTTGGAATGAAGAATCTTCATAAGCTTCTAAAGGGAGAACACATTTTAGGACTAACAAATGTTCATTTTGAGAAAGACAGGATTTGTAGCGCATGCCAAGCCGGGAAGCAAGTTGGCACTCATCATCCACACAAGAACATCATGACTAGTGACAGGCCACTGGAGCTCCTACACATGGATTTATTCGGCCCGATCGCTTACATAAGCATCGGCGGGAGTAAGTACTGTCTAGTTATTGTGGATGATTATTCTCGCTTCACTTGGGTGTTCTTTTTGCAGGACAAATCTCATACTCAAGAGACCTTAAAGGGATTCTTGAGACGGGCTCAAAATGAGTTCGGCTTAAGGATCAAGAAAATTAGAAGCGACAATGGAACGGAGTTCAAGAACTCTCAAATTGAAAGCTTCCTTGAGGAGGAGGGCATCAAGCATGAGTTCTCTTCTCCCTACACTCCACAACAAAATGGTGTAGTGGAGAGGAAGAATCGAACTCTATTGGACATGGCAAGAACCATGCTTGATGAGTACAAGACACCGGATCGGTTTTGGGCCGAGGCGGTCAACACCGCCTGCTACGCCATCAACCGGTTATATCTACACCGAATCCTCAAGAAGACATCCTATGAACTCCTAACCGGTAAAAAGCCAAATATTTCATATTTTAGAGTTTTTGGTAGCAAATGTTTTATTCTTGTCAAAAGAGGTAGAAAATCTAAATTTGCTCCTAAAACTGTAGAAGGCTTTTTACTAGGATATGACTCAAACACAAGGGCATATAGAGTCTTTAACAAGTCCTTAGGACTTGTTGAAGTTTCTTGTGACGTTGTGTTTGATGAGACTAACGGCTCTCAAGTAGAGCAAGTTGATCTTGATGAGATAGGTGAAGAACAGGCTCCGTGCATCGCGCTAAGGAACATGTCCATTGGGGATGTGTGTCCTAAGGAATCCGAAGAGCCTCCACATGCACAAGATCAACCATCCTCCTCCACGCAAGCATCTCCACCAACCCAAAATGAGGACGAAGCTCAAGTTGATAAAGATGAAAAAGACAATGATGAGCCACCTCAAGACGACGGCAATAATCAAGGGGGAGACGCAAATGATGAAGACAAGGAGGATGAACAACCAAGGCCGCCACACCCAAGAGTCCACCAAGCAATACAACGAGATCACCCCGTCGACACCATCCTCGGCGACATTCATAAGGGGGTAACTACTCGATCTCGTGTTGCACATTTTTGTGAACATTACTCTTTTGTTTCCTCTATTGAGCCACATAGGGTAGAGGAAGCACTTCAAGATTCGGATTGGGTGATGGCGATGCAAGAGGAGCTCAACAATTTCACAAGGAATGAGGTATGGCATTTAGTTCCACGTCCTAATCAAAATGTTGTAGGAACCAAGTGGGTCTTCCGCAACAAGCATGACGAGCATGGTGTGGTGACTAGGAACAAAGCTCGACTCGTGGCCAAGGGGTATTCACAAGTCGAAGGTTTGGATTTTGGTGAAACCTATGCACATGTAGCTAGGCTCGAGTCAATTCGCATATTATTAGCCTATGCTACTTACCATGGCTTCAAGCTTTATCAAATGGACGTGAAGAGTGCCTTCCTCAATGGACCGATCAAGGAGGAGGTCTATGTTGAGCAACCTCCCGGCTTTGAAGACAGTGAGTACCCTAACCATGTTTATAGGCTCTCTAAGGCGCTTTATGGGCTCAAGCAAGCCCCAAGAGCATGGTATGAATGCCTTAGAGATTTCCTTATTGCTAATGGCTTCAAAGTCGGCAAAGCCGATCCTACTTTATTCACTAAAACTCTTGACAATGATTTGTTCGTATGCCAATGTTGGGGGCCTTCGTCCTCCGAAGGTCCTCAAAAACATGATTTGACAATGTTTTCCAAGTGGATTATGTGAACAGGTATTCTCGGATTCAGAATTATGAATACGAAGCACGGCCAGGACGAAGCCTGAACCAGACGAAGTACGAGCGCAGCCGAAGCTGTGTGCGGGGAAGCTTCGTCACGATAGCAGAAAAGGGAACCGACTTGAAGATGAAAAGACTACGTGGGCCTCGACAGATTTCCATAAGTCACTAACAAATGTAGTGGACATGGATGTAATTTTACGTGGGCTGCGTCCCACGTCTATAAATAGATGAACAGTACTCCCGTACTGTTCACGCTGACTTGGCATTGGCATTTGCGTCACGCTTGTACTTTTTACCTTCTCTCAGGACCGAAGGTACATTTGTAATTTGTAATCATTTCTATTTCTCTGTGTTAATAAAATAGAAATAGAAATGATTCTATGATTTACATTTCATGCTTTATACGAATCCTTCGTTATTACTTGTTGAATTTACGAAGGTATGTCTCTTGTGACCTTCGTCCGGATCTCATTATCCTCGAAGGGGAATAATGATTGGTAGGACGAAGGGCCCTAACATTTAACACATTTTATGTTGCCTTGTTCTTAATCCGAAGCATTTGAGAACAAGTCCCCAACATTGGCGCCCACCTCCGGTGAACTCACTTCCACTTCAAGCTTTTTTGAACACCTTCGGAAGCTATAGACCTTCGCTATGGCGCCGAAGAAAGCTTCAGCGATTGGGGCTTCAGCACTGCAACCGCTGGACCACAACCAGGAGACCGTCTCTCTTCGGGAGGCCCGAAGCCAGAAAAGAAAGGCCGTCAGCCCGACGCTCGAGGAAGAAGAGCTAGACCAAGAAATCAGGGATATGGAGATGCTACATCAACAAGTGCAGAGGAAGAAGGAGAAGATGGCCCGCCTAGCTGAGTTGCAGAGGCAAATAGACGAAGCCTCTGAGGAAGTTCGCCATCTTACTCACGATGAGCAGAACAGAAGGCCTCATCAGAAAGACCTTCATCAGGAGGGCTTCGTCAACGAAGATGACTGGTATGACAATTTCCATCAGGGAAATTTTGTTTTTGATGATGCTTCTCCTCTGTCCGCTGAGCTGCAGGCTACACCTTGGCCTCCATCCTATAAGCCACCTCAGCTTCCCATGTTTGACGGCCACTCCGACCCGAAGCAATTCTTGATGAGCTACGAAGCAACAGTGTCTTCGTACGGGGGCAATGCTGCAGTCATGGCGAAGTCTTTCGTTATGGCCGTCAGGAATGTTGCTCAGACCTGGTATTCCTCCCTTCGGCCAGGAACAATCACTTCATGGCAGAAGCTGAAGGACATGTTACTGACCAGCTTTCAAGGATTTCAGACAAAGCCGGTCACAGCTCAAGCCTTGTTCCAGTGTGTTCAGGATCACGAAGAATACCTTCAGGCGTATGTCCGAAGGTTCTTACGATTGAGGGCGCAGGCACCAACGGTGCCCAATGAAATTGTTATCGAAGCCATGATTAAGGGGCTTCGTCCTGGACCTGCAGCTCAATACTTTGCTCGGAAGCCTCCTCAGACCTTGGAGAAACTGCTCCAAAAGATGGATGAGTACATTCGGGCTGACAATGACTTTCGCCAAAGAAGGGAGGAGGCCTTCAGATTTTCTGAAATGACCAGGGGCTTCGGAGGGAGATACTACCCGAGGCATGTCCGGTCCATCCACAACACTCAGAATGATGATAAGGGGAGTCAGCAGAACAGACCGCAGTGCTCCTCACAGGCTTCGGGGCAACAACAAACTTCCTTCCGGCCACCAGCTCCAAGAGGCAGAGGCGCCAGGGGCTTCGGCGGAAGATTCGGAGATCAGCCAAGGAGACTGTTTTGCTTGTTCTGTGGAGAAGGCAAGGGCCATACCACTAGGTCGTGCCATATTACAATCCAGAAGCAAAAGGAAATTGCCGAAGCTGCATCTCAACAAGCTCAGCCGAAGCAGGTCATGCATACTGCTTCGTATCATCCGCCTTATATCCCACAATACATAGACAACCACCCTGCAGCTTCTGTAGCTTCGGCAAGTCAACCTCAAGCTTCCTGGCAACAGCTTCCGCCCCCACCTCCATTGCAGCAAGGTCAACAGCCAGAAGGGAGTCAATACGCTCCACATCAGAGGGACTTCAGAGAGCAGTCCGAAGCTCGCACAGTCAACAGCACTGTGCCAGAGTCGAAGCACATTTATTGACACATATCCTACCTTTGATAGCAGTCTTTCCTATTCAGTTTTATTTTCTGTGAAGCAAAAAACATTGATAGTTTTCATGTAATAATTTCGTTGTTTTCCACGAGGAAGATCTATTTGCTCCACAAGCTTAAGTTGCTGAAGCTTAAAATTTTTTCCGTTACCAAGGAGGACCTTCGAATTAAAAATCCTTCGGAGTAACAGAAAGTCGTTCTAAGGAACGCAGAGTAAGTTTGTGAAGTCACAAAAAGTCGTTCCAAAGGGAGCGCAGTGTAAGTTTTCTGCTCAGAAGTCGTTCCTAAAGGAATGCAGAGCCTACAGCGAAAAGTCAACGCTGATACCGCCTAAGTAAAAGGCGAAGAAGCTCCTAAGGGAGGCTTACAGCGAAAAGTCAACGCTGATACCGCCTAAGTAAAGGGCGAAGAAGCTCCTAAGGGAGGCTTACAGCGAAAAGTCAACGCTGAGATCGTCTAAGTAAAAGACGAAGAAGCTCCAAAGACGTTCCTAAGGGAATGCAGAGCTTACGAATATATTTTATGTGTATCTTCAGAACAAATGTCACATGCATAGCATAACATCATCACATCATTTTGCATAGCATAAGCATCATACATCATATTGCATTTGGCAAAAGAAGGTGACACTCTCAACCTTCGAAAGGATGCTTTGAGAAAGTGACATCGAAATTGTATAGCTTCGGAATACAGCTTCGGATAATGATTTCACGAAGCATGGATGTGATTCATCAGAATAATTTTAACGAAGAATGTCTTCTTCACGAAGCATGAAAAGAAGGGAAGGTGTTTTTTCGCCGAAGGCTCAAAAATGGTATGTATTTAAAGTTTCATGCATCGTAAAGAATTGAATAATGGAAAGAAACTTGTATATTACATTCAAATGTACAAAATGTTACATAGATCACACTTTAACTGTTTTTCTAAATAGCATCTAGTCTTCTCTTAATACTGCTTCGGCGGCTTCATTTAAAAGTTGATCAACAACTTTGTCCATGATAGCTTCGGCCATTTGTTTAATTGCATCATCCCCTTCTGTGTGGGGGTCGGCAGTCGATCCAACAGCATCTGAGGGGAGAGAACATTTCTTCATTACTATTACAAATCGTGAGCAAAATTTGAAATAAAAATTACAACACAATAAGAACGGCTAATTAATACCTAATTGCCTTTCGAGCTCTGTACTTCTTTCGGCAGCTTCTGCCACTTTCCTAGCATCATGGATGCCTTTTTCGCTCCTTTTGATGATTTCTTGCGCCATTCCTCGGCCACCGTCGTTCCAGATATCAGTAAAAAATTTGCCACCAACAACGCTTGCTTCGGCCGAGGGGTCCTTGATGTCTTCGGAAGATAAGGCGGCTTCGGACTGAGCTAAAAATTTTACATGCCCGCAACCTTTCTTCTCTAAGACAGAAGCAATTCCTCTGGCGCCCGAAAAAGCGCAGATGTCGCCACGACTGCTCAGGATCTCTTCGAAGGCCTCTGCTTCGTGACTTATCCATTCCAGTGGACCTTCGGGATTACCTCGAGAGAAACTCTCTTCGCTGGAAAAGGCGCCCACGCTGGCGAAGCTGCTTTTAATTTTATTCACGCATTCTACAGATTTAACATAGCATTTTCTTTGAAAGGCACGAAGCTCCTTAACCCTTAACTCCAACTTATCCACCATATGATCACTGAGTTCTCGTTTTGTTTCCTCAAGAACACGTTCTTCTTTCGCCCGGGCTAATTGTTTCTGAAGATCTTTGATCTCGTGTTTCTGAGCTTCGGCCTGAATCTTTGCAGCAGCTTCGTCCTTTTTTATCTTGTCTACTAGAGTAACCAGAATTTTGTCTTTTTCTAGAGCTTCGTTCCTCAGCTTTATGACTTCGGAACGTAAATTGTTAAACGCAATTTCATAGCTTTCATCTTCGGCGCTCTTTTGGGCTCTTAGTGCGTTGCTTAGGATCAGGCCCTATACAAAAAAAGAATCCATATAAGAATAAAAGGAATGAGTTGCGTAAAAAATAATAAGGGGGTTTTTCAAGCATTTAATTCCCATACCTTCAGGCTGTTGTACGCAAGACTGTCTGCGAGATCTTCTTTCGTCATGGCGCTTAATCCAGATTCAAGCTTCGGGAAACCAATACTCCTGGCCATCTCTCGGCAGACAGATAGCTCTTTGTTGTCAGGCAGGCAGTATAAGAAATCATCTTCATTTGTCCCATTGAATATTACTGCCCCCTTCGGATATTTTAGCTCCTTCGCATAATGGTTAGCCTCATGAGTTTCTTCTTCAGATAGTTTTTTCCCCGAAGCATGTCGTATGATGTAATCACACATGCTGGCAGGCGCTTCGGGGATGGCAGTGTCAGTTTCTTCAACTAAAATTGGTTCTGGTATTTTTATTGCTTCGGCTTCCAAAGTTTGCTCCTTGAAGGGCTCTGAAGGCCCAGCTTCAGCTTCAACCTGTTGTGTTGGAGCTTCAGAAGTTGCTTCAGCAATTTCAACACTCTTTTTTGGAGTTGTGCTTGAAGACTTAATTGTCTCCAAGACATCTAGTACATTTACCATTCTTTTCCTTTTTGGGGTCACCATTGGACCCTTTTGGTTTTTTGCTGTTTCGGCATTTGCTGCAGGACTCAAAACTGCTGATGCTTTTTCCTTAGTCGGTTTTTTCACTTCTTCCATTTTTACTGTGGATGGCGCTTCGGCCATCACTGCAATTTCTGGCAGCAAGGTTGGCTGTTCAGCTTCGGCGGCCGAAGATGTTTCTCCGGTAAACTCAGGCACCGAAGCTGGTTCAATATGGCGTGGCCGGTGTGTGAGGACCTTTAACCTTTTTCCTTTCGGTTCTGGCTCGCTAGGAGCAGTTGCGGCTTCTTCTTTTTCAGAGGTTGTGATTTTCCTTTTTTGCCCTCGAATGGGATAACGATAATCAGGGTAGAAGAACCCAACTGCATCAAACACCCGGTTGAGTCTCTTCTTTTTTCGGCCTCCGAAGGCTGCTGATAACGCAGTGTTCTCAGCCTTCGAGTATGCCCCAAGCAGATCGTCACTTAATGTTTCAATGCTTTTCAACCAGTCGTCATCAGGTTCAATAAATTTATCTGCATATTTGAATGTGTACTTCAGTCTGACGAGTCCGCCTTCGTCGGACTCTTTGATAGTATCCTTCGGCATTTCCCATTTTTCTGCAAGTGGCCATACCCTGAAGGCTATGTGCTCTTGGACCAAGTCCCTTGTCCCAATGAAAGAGCAGACTATGCCGAAAGCTCTTTGGCATTCCTCGGCTGCTTCGTCCATTTCAACCTTCGGCCTTCGAAGTCCGAAGCGTTGCCAGATGGGGTGCATAATGATACTTTTGACATCTTCTTGTACTGATAAGTCATTCTTTACATAGAACCACTCTGACATCCAGGCTCCGGGCCACCTTTTCCGAAAGGTCGGCACAGGGCAGCTTGACCCGGAGCGGGCACCGAAGCTATAACACCCAAAATTGTTGTGGTATTGTTCTTTTCCCCAGGGCTTTGTTTCGTATAATAACTCATGAATGTTGCAGAAGCTTTTAGCGTTTGGATCCAAACCTTGGCTCCTCACAGCCCAGACAAATATCCCCATTCTTATGATAGCTTCGGGAGTAAGTTGATGAAGGTAGACTTGAAATGTTTTCAGTACCCCGACAACAAAGTTGCTCAGGGGGAATCGAAGCCCAGCCTTGAGAAAGCTTCGGAAAATCACAACTTCATCTTCTTCGGGGGTGGGAGAAGTTTTTTCTCCAGCATCAGCCCTCACAATAGACACATCTCGAAAATATCGCCCCCTCATATTATCAATATGGCTCTGCTTAATAGTAGTTTTCCCGAAAACCGTGTGACTTGGCCGCCATGGACGATCTTCGGCCTCCTCCCCGCCACTTTCTACATCATAGCTGTCGCTGTCACCAGTATCTTCGGACAAACCTTCGAGAATCTCCTTGGTAATTTTCTCTGTATTGGTCTCCGCCATTGCAATCAGGAACCCCAGATTCTTCTCTTCCTCGAGGCTCAGCTTCGTATCCGCAGGGATCTTCTTGCCTTCTGACATCTTCGGAAATGCTAAAAAACCTAAAAAGCTGTTTTCGGAGCCGAAGCTTCAAACTCAAAAAGGTCACCAATCTTAATGCACAAGAGCTAAAAATTTTTAGTGGGCCGAAGCAGATGGCAAGTGCGCGTACCAAATGAGTTTGCGGTGCGATCTTATTTATACGCCCAGGGCGTTGAAAATTGAAAGGTCCCGCTTGTCAGTGAAGGTTGCTATTCTAGCAAAGGGAAGGTGTTTTTTCGGACCTTCGGCTCAAGGCCTTCGTCCATATCGCAATCTGAATTTATTATTAACAAATTAATATTGCGAGGGGCTACTGTTGGGGGCCTTCGTCCTCCGAAGGTCCTCAAAAACATGATTTGACAATGTTTTCCAAGTGGATTATGTGAACAGGTATTCTCGGATTCAGAATTATGAATACGAAGCACGGCCAGGACGAAGCCTGAACCAGACGAAGTACGAGCGCAGCCGAAGCTGTGTGCGGGGAAGCTTCGTCACGATAGCAGAAAAGGGAACCGACTTGAAGATGAAAAGACTACGTGGGCCTCGACAGATTTCCATAAGTCACTAACAAATGTAGTGGACATGGATGTAATTTTACGTGGGCTGCGTCCCACGTCTATAAATAGATGAACAGTACTCCCGTACTGTTCACGCTGACTTGGCATTGGCATTTGCGTCACGCTTGTACTTTTTACCTTCTCTCAGGACCGAAGGTACATTTGTAATTTGTAATCATTTCTATTTCTCTGTGTTAATAAAATAGAAATAGAAATGATTCTATGATTTACATTTCATGCTTTATACGAATCCTTCGTTATTACTTGTTGAATTTACGAAGGTATGTCTCTTGTGACCTTCGTCCGGATCTCATTATCCTCGAAGGGGAATAATGATTGGTAGGACGAAGGGCCCTAACATTTAACACATTTTATGTTGCCTTGTTCTTAATCCGAAGCATTTGAGAACAAGTCCCCAACAGCCAAATTTACGTTGATGATATCATATTTGGGTCTACTAACGAATCTACATGTGAAGAATTTAGTAGGATCATGACAAAGAAATTCGAGATGTCAATAATGGGGGAGTTGAAGTACTTTCTAGGATTCCAAGTCAAGCAACTCCAAGAGGGCACCTTCATTAGCCAAACGAAGTATACTCAAGACATTCTAAGCAAGTTTGGAATGAAGGATGCCAAGCCCATCAAGACACCCATGGGAACCAATGGGCATCTCGACCTCGACACGGGAGGTAAGACCGTGGATCAAAAGGTATACCGGTCGATGATTGGTTCATTGCTTTATTTATGTGCATCTCGACCGGACATTATGCTTTCCGTTTGCATGTGTGCAAGATTCCAAGCCGACCCTAAGGAATCACACCTTACGGCCGTAAAACGAATCTTGAGATACTTGGCTTATACTCCTAAGTTTGGGCTTTGGTACCCTCGGGGATCCACTTTTGATTTGATTGGTTATTCGGATGCCGATTGGGTAGGGTGTAAGATTAATAGAAAGAGCACATCGGGGACTTGCCAGTTCTTGGGAAGATCCTTGGTGTCTTGGGCTTCAAAGAAGCAAAATTCGGTCGCTCTTTCTACCGCCGAAGCCGAGTATATTGCCGCAGGCCACTGTTGCGCGCAATTGCTTTGGATGAGGCAAACCCTGCGGGACTACGGTTACAAATTAACCAAAGTTCCTCTTCTATGTGATAATGAGAGTGCAATCCGCATGGCGGATAATCCCGTTGAGCATAGCCGCACTAAACACATAGCCATTCGGTATCATTTTCTTCGGGATCACCAACAAAAGGGGGATATCGAGATTTCATACATTAACACTAAAGATCAATTAGCCGATATCTTTACCAAGCCACTTGATGAACAATCTTTTACCAGACTTAGGCATGAGCTTAATATTCTTGATTCTAGGAATTTCTTTTGCTAAACTTGCACACATAGCTCATAAGAATACCTTTGATCATGTCTCTTTTATATGCTATGACTAATGTGTTTTCAAGTGTATTCCAAACCAAGTCATAGGTATATTGAAAGGGAATTGGAGTCTTCGGCGAAGAAAAAGGCTTCCACTCCGCTCTACTACTCATCCTTCGCCGTCGCTCCGCATCACTCTCCAACGTTGGTATAATCTTCACTCATTTATTTTATGACCAAAGGAGGAGAAAGTACCTCTAAGGGCTCTAATAATTCCGTTTTTGGCGATTCATGCCAAAGGGGGAGAAAATATGAGTCCAAAGCAAAAGGACCGCACCACCACCCTAATTTTAAAACTAATGTTTGTCAATCGGATGAAAAATTTTCAAAATTGATGTCTTAAAACCCTCTTGAACACTAAGAGGAGACTTTATTTGAGGGGGAGTTTTGTTTAGTCAAAGGAAAAGCATTTGGAACAAAGGAAGAAAATTTCAAAACTTGAAAATGCTTTGCAAAATCTTATACATTTACCTTTGACTATCTTGCAAAAGGACTTTGAAAATAATTTACAAAAGAGTTTGCAAAAACAAAACTTGTGGTGCAAATATGGTCCAATATGTCAAAAACAAAGAAAACAATCCATGCGCATCATGTAAGTATTTATATTGGCTCAATTCCAAGCAACCTTTGCACTTACATTATGCAAACTAGTTCAATTATGCACTTCTATATTTGCTTTGGTTTGTGTTGGCATCAATCACCAAAAAGGGGGAGATTGAAAGGGAATTAGGCTTACACCTAGTCCCTAAATAATTTTGGTGGTTGAATTGCCCAACACAAATATTGGACTAACTAGTTTGCTCTAGTGTATAAGTTATACAGGTGCAAAAGGTTCACACTTAGCCAATAAAATGACCATGTGCTGGGTTCAACAAAAGGGCAAAGGAGCAACCAAAGGCTCCTCTGGTCTGGCGCACCGGACTGTCCGGTGTGCCACCGGACATTGTCCGGTGCACCAGAGGACCTCAGCTCAAACTCGTCGCCCTCGGGAAATTTCCAGAGCGAGCGCTCTAAAACTCACCGGACTGTCCGGTGTACACCGGACAGTGTCCGGTGCTCATTTGAGACGCGGCTCAGGAACTCGCCAGTCTCGGGAATTCGCAAAGGCTGCTCCGCTATAATTCACCGGACATGTCCGGTGTAAACCGGACTGTCCGGTGCAACCTCGTGGCAACGGCTACTTCGCGCCAACGGTCACCTGCAGGCGCATTTAATGCGCGCCAGAAGCGCGCAGTCGTCAGGCACGCGGGAGCAGGCGCACCGGACACTCTACAGTGCATGTCCGGTGCGCCACCGGACATCAAGGCGGGCCCAGAGACAGAGCTCCAACGGTTGACCCAACGGCTATTTGGTGACGTGGCTGTCGTACCGGACATGTCCGGTGTGCAACGGACTGTCTGGTGCACCATACGACAGACAGTCTCCACCAACGGTCAAGTTTGGTGGTTGGGGCTATAAATACCCCAACCACCCCACCATTCATTGTATCCAAGTTTTCCAGCTTCCAACCACTATACAAGAGCTAGCATTCGTTGCAAAGCACACCAAAAGAGATCAAATCCTCTCCCAACTCCACACAAAGCCCTAGTGACTAGAGAGAGTGATTTGTAGTGTTCATTTGAGCTCTTGCGCTTGGATCGCTTCTTTTTCTTTCACATTCTTTCTTGTGATCAAACACTCCTTGTAATTGAGGCAAGAGACACCAATCGTGTGGTGGTCCTTGCGGGAAGTTTGATTCCCAAGTGATTTGAAAAAGAGAAAGCTCACTCGGTCCGAGGGACCGTTTGAGAGAGGGTAAGGGTTGAAAGAGACCCGGCCTTTGTGGCCTCCTCAACGGGGAGTAGGTTTGAGAGAACCGAACCTCGGTAAAACAAATCCGCGTGTCTCACTTCACTATTTGCTTGTGATTTGTTTTGCACCCTCTCTCTCGCGGACTCTATTATATTTCTAACGCTAACCCGGCTTGTAGTTGTGATTATTTTTGAGAATTTCAGTTTTGCCCTATTCACCCCCCCCCCCCCTCTAGGCGACTTTCACTCACCACACGGATGTCGTTCTTAGCCTTGCGCGAATCACAGCGCTTAGCGTGGATCACAGCGCTCGACACACCGGTAGCAAGAAAGATCTTCTTCAGTTGACTACTCAACCTTAATGACTCCATTGCTTTGCCTGACAGACTGACTTTAGGGGCATTTTCCTTCGATTTTCATGTAGTGAACTACCAATCCTACCAAATCAAAGTTATTCTCCTATATACCATCTTAAATTTTGTCACAGAGATCTTAATCATTTACTCACTAGATCAAGCACAATTTGGCTCCAAAGTCGATCAAATACCACTGACAGTCTATTTTCAGATAAATGCTTGACTGACAGCCCGACTTCTAGGGCATTTACTCCAATTTCTATACAATTCTTGGGTTAAGTCACTTACTCAATTTTGTACTACTATAGTAGCTCTATAACTTTGTTGTGGTGACTCATAACAAACTCCTCATATATCAAGAGATACAGAGGCTTAAAGTTGGCTTGTTAACACTATTTTTAGAGTTTAAGAACAAGGGTGCCCTTGGAACTTTTTGCAATTTACTGCAACTTTTACCACAAAAATTGGAAATCCTCAAACATAAAAGTTACTTAACTTTTGTTACTCTATCATCTTGATGTATACACTTTTGACTAAAAGTGCATAAAAATTGAAATCACCCTATAGGGCACTATTTAGGGTTTCAAGGTTCCAAATTAGGATTTTGAGTGTTCTAGTGTACATGTGGCACTTAAGCTCTCTAAGCTTAATCTTTCTTGATTATTTCCACCAACTTGTTGAGATCATACCTTAGTGCTTAGCTCACAAGGCCATAGTTCTCTAATCCTTAAAGAGAGATATTCTATCCTAGGGTCAAGAATCCCTTTTATCAAGTCAGATCATCACACAAGCATCACACCACATGTTTGTTTTGAAATTTTAGCCTAGTGGATGCATTCTAGGTGTATCATACATAATGTAATGCCAATACATATGATGTCATGCCAAAGTTTTAGTTCTTGTAACACTAGGGTTGTTACATCCTTCCTCCCATAAAAGAATCTCGTCTCGAGATTTAAGGCTCCAAGGTAAGTAATGGAAAAAGAAACGCGTCACAACTTTATTTTCTATTTTCTCTTATAGAGCAGGGGTGGGTGTGTGGGTTTGTTCTAGCTTTACAATAAAGTACATAAACCCTAAAGGTTACAAGAGGCTAAGAACTTAGGAAAATGCTTTTCTAAGAAATCTTTAGACTCCCACGTAGCTTCTTCTTCGTTGTGTTGGTTCCACTGTACCTTGTAGAACTTGAGGGTCCTTTTCAAGTAACTCGGTCCTTCTGATCCAAAACTCAGATGTGATGTTCTGAATAGGTTAAGTCTAGTTCCAAATTCACATCTAATATATCCATAGTTTGATCAGGGATCTGACAACACTTCTTCAGTTGTGAGATGTGGAACACATTGTGTACAGTAGATAATGATTCTGGCAGCCGAAGTCGGTACGCAACCTGCCCACATCGTTCAAGGATAGGGAATGGGCCAATGTATCGGGGTGCTAACTTTCCTTTAACCTCAAATCGACTAACTCCTTTCATTGGTGATACCTTTAAGTACACCTGATGATGCGTCACGATGCCCGATCTTCATGACGTAGGATCAATCTTCAGATAACTAGCTTCGAAGAAGCCAAGATAACTTGCTGCAAGCAGCGATAACTAGTGCAACCTAACAAATAAAACTCGAAGCCAACCATCGTCTTTAACTGGCAGCCTAAATCGAGGATTCGCCCAACCACACTCTCAAAGAACCAACCAACACAGCCTACAATCAATCGAGGAGACCTCGAAGGGAGTAGGAGCACCACTTGGGAGCGGATGAAACTGCTGCTTCTGCAATCCCGCGAAGGAATTCACAAGAGCAAAGGGGTAGAGATCACTCTCAATATTTGTTAGCACACAGCTCAACAAAAGGGTTCTGTTTAGATTATCAAAAGCTACCTTACATCATAGACATAGGGGGGTATTTATACTAGTAACAACCAGCTTTAGAGAGGTATAAACACGAAACAAAAGTATTTTCATGTGCTCATGTGAAGGAGCCTCTTCGGGAGATTTGCAGAGCTGAATTCCGTGTGGCTGTTTGACTTCTGCGCAGCCTTCAGTATTTTGATAATAACTTCTCCTAGGAATCTCCAAATGACGTGGGGCTGGTTGCGTTGGAAAGCTGACTTGATAAGCTTTCTCACCATATATAGCATGGTTAATGAAACTTCATAGAATGATGCGGTTTAATACGAAAACTTGGTCATCAAGCAAACTGTTGACCTTCTGACCAGTCAGCACTAAAGTAGGTCGGCTGTCTTTCTGGTAGATTTGATTAAGTCGTCTTTAGAAGAATTGGAAACTAGACTTCAAGAGCTTTCCAAAAAGTACTTATGGATCTTCATAGCTTTTGGGAATCAAAAGATATGACTGTTTCTTCTAGATGGTTCTGTTGCGCTCGACTGACTCGGACATAGCTCTTCTTGCTGATTCGCCCTTGATATGTTTTGTCCTTCCTCTTTGGTGAACCTAAGTAATATCAACATACACGACTTAGGTAGTATAAAGTTCTCATTAGTGCTTAATTGAAATTCATAAAGTAGCGGGTGCACCTCTTGCTATTGGTGATGATGTTGGTTGTACTTGAGTTGATATAGTATGACTTGGTGGTTGTGATGTGTTGCTTAATAGCGTGGTCGTATCACCTGATCTCTCACTTGAAAAACTAATGGTCGACGTCGTTTATCGGCATAATTTTTCTACCGTGCTTGAGCTTCTCTCAAGTTATGTCTTATGCGTTGGACCTTTTCTTCAGTTTATTTGACCAAATCAGGTCTGAAAACCACCATTCCCCTGGTTCTGACCAATTCAAGGGTGTTCTACATCTCCGTCCACACAAAGCTTCAAACAGTGTCATTTTGATACTCTCTTGATAGCTATTATTATAAGAAAATTCTACGAATGGCAGACGATCATCCCACTTTTGTAGAAACTCCAAGACACAAGCTCATAGCATATCTTCCAGTATTTGATTTACTCTTTCTGTTTGTTCGCTCGTTTGAGGATGATAGGTCGAACTATGGAGCAATTTAATGCCCAAAGATTTATGTAACTCTTCTCAGAACTTGGATACAAATTGCGGTCCACGGTCCGACACTATCGTCTTTGGCACCCGTGCAAACTCAGGATACATGCAATATTGAGTTCCGCATACGTAATCGCTGGATACTTCACCTTGACGGGGAGAAAATGAGCAGTTTTTGTAAGCTGGTCCACTATAACCCAAATAGAGTCATATCCCTTAGATGTCTTAGGTAATCCAACAATAAAATCCATACTTATGTCCTCCCACTTCCATGTTGGGATAGGCAATGATTATAGGGTTCCAGCAGTTTTCTATGCACTGCCTTGACTCGTCTACAAGTGTCACATTTTGCCACTTAACGAGTGATTTCTATCTTCATCTTAGTCCACAAATAATGTTGTTTCAAATCTTGGTACATCTTGGTACTTCGAGGATGAATAGAATACTGACTAAGACGGGCTTCATCCAAGATTTGTTGGCGGAGTTCAACATCCTTAGGCACCACTATCTAAGGGGCATTGCGAATCCTGGCAGGGGCATTGGGAGCTGGATGCTGCTTTCTTTGGGCAATGATTCGCCCAATGGCCTTGTTCCCCACAGTGGAAACATGCGCGTCCTCCTCCTTATTCTGGAACTGCTTGGTTGTTCTGGTTGATTGCTGGGGCAGGAAGGCGAGTTGCCTGGTTGTTCTGACACTGGTACTGATTTCCTCCCTGTGGGTTGTTCTAACGGTACTCCTGCTGCTACTGAGGAAACTACCTCTGGTACTGCTGCTGCTGGTTCTAGCGCTGATGCTAGTGCTGGTGCTAGTGACCTTGCTTGAATTGCTGAGGTGGGTTGCTTGAGTAGCGGGGATGGCTGCTACTCCCAACCTGAGATCCACCAATTTTGCGTTTCCTGTCTTCCATCTCCCGACACTTCCTTTCAGTCATTATGGCTCTGTCGATCAAATGCTGGAAGGTGGGGAAAGTGTGGTTCATCAGCTGGTAGTGAAGGGGATCCACCAAACCTCTCAGAAAGCGGTACTGCCTCTTAGCATCCGTATTGACATCTTCTAGCGCATAACGTGACAGTTGCAGAAACTTGTCCCTGTACTCACAGACAGACACGGGGTCCTTGCTTCAAAGCTAGAAATTCCTCCTTCCTTACTATCATCAGTCCTTCAGGCATGTGGTAACGACGGAAGTTGTCCCTGAACTCCTCCAAGGTGATGGCTTCAGGGTCGGCATGGGTGGTGAGGTAAGACTCCGACCAGGACTGTGCTGCTCCCCTTAGCTGACGGGGGCCATACAGAACCTTCTCACGATCATTGCACTAAGCAGTGTGCAACTCACACTCCATAGTACGCAACCAATCTTTGGCATCCATGGGATCAACAAAATGGGCAAAGACAGGGGGATGGCCCCTCATGAATTCTGCCTGCCTGTCTCTAGGCACTTGTGGCATCTGGACTTGCACCTAAGGTTGAGGTGGGGGTTGCTGCTGGTGCATCTACTGCATTGCTGCTAAAGTCTGACCAATTGCTTGGACTACTTGGGTTCGCATTAGGAACATCTGCTCAATAGTCATCAGGGGTGGCGGTGGCAACTACTGCTGAGCTGCCTCGTCCTAGGGTGCCTGCTGCTCCTGCTGAGCATGCCTTCCACCTCTGCGCCTGTTCTCAGACATCTGTAGAGATCACACACATATCATATCTGACTCCACAGTCTTTCAGCATAAGAAAAGATATATCGAAATCTTCATAACACTGAGCAATTGATCATCTTCACTGACTCTCAACACAACTTCTCAGATAACGAGGAAAGGGGAAATAAAGGGATTACCCAACTAAATAATTGACTTTATTAATAACTACATCAAGTTGCAGGGGATGCCCACACCTTGATGACAATCATTATAAAGATCCAACTTCATTACAAGTTCATCGTAACAAGCATCAAAACATATGATAAGCAAACTAACTCTAACTAAGACTGAATAAGACTAAGACACTGAATTAAGCATTATTACAGACTCCGACTCTGTCGATATATGGCTCCAAATCTATCTAGGTCCTACGATCAAGGGTGCCGTAATCAAAGCGACCACGGGGCGGCGAATGGTAAGGGTGCTGAATCCTGACAGGAGCAGGAGAACCACCATCTTGATAGTGGCGCGCTATGCGCTCAGCACGCAATTCCACAACCTCCGCCCGAACCTTGCCCAACTCGTCAAGGGCGTGGTCTAGCTCGGTGTTGAGCACGACGACTAGGTTTACCATGCTGTTCAACCTGGGATTGCCCTCACCAACGGGTGAGACAATCACACCTCTAGCACTGTCAGTCGAACGACGAGGGTAGTACTTCAGGTCGAGGTCGTCAACTACCCCGCTGAACAACGAGCAGTACTGCGAAAGCGCACGTCGTGCAGCATCTTGCATGGCTACCTCGGCAGTATCCCTCTCAGTGATAGAATAGTGCTATGAGAAGGCCTCTGCACCCCGGAGATCGTCGTTCGGACGGCACACCAAGCAAGTAGCCTCCCACTAGTCTGGGTATAACCTGCGACGATGCTGGTAGACTACACAACGGTACTCGATAGACCTAGTCTCTCGGTCGAAGGCCCGACGCAGCAAGGTGTCGAGAGCGTCGTGGAAGTGACACCCGTGAGCGGTGTTGCGACTGATGGGTCTAGCGATCCATCCCTCTGGCTCCTGCTTCTCTGAGAGCTTCGTGTTGTGGCTCGAACTGCCACCGACGTCGTTGTTGTCTCTGTCAGGGTCTCCTCCAGCAGCCGGGATGCCCTGTGGTGGTGCAGGGGGCATCTCGGTCAGAGTGAGAGTAGAGCTATGTGACCAGCAAGTAAATAGAAAGAAAAGTGAGACAAAATTTTGTAAGATGAGTAATAACATAGAATTGGTCAAGATTACCAACTTTTGAAATGACGCTAAAGATCAAGGTAAGGGTAGAGGTCTATAGTCCTTAGGGCGACCATTCTAGTCTAGGCTTGGATACTACTTATGTTACACCCGGTTTTGGAAGGCAAACCGAATGCGAACCATGTATGTGCCAGGATCAGAAACTCACATACACAGCGATACATAATTGGACATCATCACACATTGCTCAAAGTAAATAGCGGAAAGGTACTTTATTACATCAAGATGTCCAAGACATATCCACGGAGTCTATAACATAGTCATTAACATTATCAAAGTGCGGAATACGAAACGTAGTAGATAAGGCCTTCACAGGCAGCTGACTGGGGGTTTGCCACTAAGATAACTAGAACTCGTTGTAGTCCTAGAACTCCTCAAAGTCCTCCATGTTGCCAGCATCTCCTCCTGAGCACTGAATACAGTGGGGACAACCTAGGGTGGGGTGGTTTTTAAAGCAAGGGTCAGTACACATCAACGTACTCAGCAAATGTCCTGTTTGGCTAAAATGGACTAGCTGTATGTGGAGTTAAGGTTAAGTAGTTGCTTTTAGTTGGTCAAATATTTATTACTAGTAGTAGAGCCAAATTTTAGTAATAAACCTAGTTATTACCCAAATGTACTCCCTCCAAGAGGAAATACCAGAGATCAGAATCGTAACCATCATTATTAACCATCATCATAAAAGTATCCAAAGTTCTTCTAATCAGAGAGGATCCCAAGGCCGCTCTCAACCATGAGCTCGGCTGATATACCAGTTTCTAACACTCTGCAGAGGTTGCATACTTTACCCACGAGTCGTGATTTCCATTCTGCCCGGAGATCATGACTCCCCATTGATCACTACCAAGGTGACCTGGCAGGGTCTCACTATGTAGCCTTTACAAAGACTCCCCTCGTGCATAGCTGCTCGTTAGGTTTCGCCAGTCGTACAAATGCAGCACACCTCCTCAAGGTGGGTGACTAACAAAAACCAAATCGAATGAACCTCTGCACCCCCCTTGGCGAGCGAGCACTACGCCCCAACCCCATTGATGGCCTTTCGGTAAAGCCAACTACACCCCTAGGTTCATCTAATTATTTAGCTAAGGGCGTCCCATTCCACCCTCATGGTTGCACTATTATCCCGGGTGGTCACTCAACGAATAGGTCCTTACGGAGAGGTACTCAGGAAAATGGCCTAAGTCCCCTAAAATATCACAAGATCAACATCAGGATAACATCATCATATCATAAATATTCACATCATGTTCATTGATTAAGTTAAAGCAATAGCATAAACTAACCAATCCTTAGGTTTCACTAATGTAATGCGGGACGGTGAATTATAAAGTAAGTAGGACATAATAGGTCAGAGGACACTTGCCTTCACTAGATTGTTGCTTAGGAAGATCTTTGGCAACACACTCAGGAACCATAGGCTACTTGTCGTCTAAATAAAGCGATCATACATTCAATACATTTGGAAAATGGCAAATGAACATCACACCAATCATGTACAACCAATGGAACACATCTCAAAAGGAAAAGTATAAACTCAAAAGGGAGTTTAGGGTATAGGGTGAACTAATCACATTTAGTAGTTTGTTATTCTCTAAGTGTTGTCTATCTCCATGATTACATAAACTGATTCTACTCATTTTAATGAGACATAAAAGTTAAACCAGGGATAAATCCTTATACTACATATTATTAATCTCACAAGATTAAATATCCATTTACCACTAGGGTTTTCCTTTTTATTCATCTTATTAAACAAATAAATTAACACATAAACTAACCTATAGCTTAGACATAAAATTAGAGTGCACAAACTATGGATGAACACAATTTATTTGAACAGAGAATATTCCTATGAACATTTTGCAATTTGAATCACTAAATTTGGAGTTCATATGAAAAAGATATGAAATAAACAAGTTTTGAAGTTTGAAATACAAAATTAGGTCCAAATCTGTGATTATTTTAAAGGTCGGGGAGTCTGTTTATAAGATTCCAAGGGCCTGCGCGCAAAATCAAGGGACGACGGGTTGATTCTCAGAAACCCGAGGGGTTTCTTAACAAAATAACCACGCGAACGGGTATCGGGATTCCTCGGCCGCTAGATCACGGATCGACGACCGAGATTAGATCTCGCAGAAGAGCGCGCGGGCGCGGGCTCGCGGCGAGCGCTGACAGGTGGGCTCGGGGCGTCAGTGACCTAAGGTAGGACTGATGGACCGGGGCCTAGCGGCAGGGGCGCGGGTGAGGGGGCGAGTCCGAGCGGTCGGATCCGAATCGGGCGGTTAGGATTAGATTAGGTCTGCATAGATCCGGGACGTCTGATGTCAGATGGATGCCTGGGATATAACGGCCAGGTCCCTCGGTCGCCAGCGGTGGCGCCGCTCGCGTCTACGGTGGAGGCCCACCGAAGACGAGGGCGCAAGTGCGCTGGGGCCCGTTGGGACGCGAGGAAGGGCTCAGGGAGATTCAAGGGAGCGCGGTGAACACGGCTAGGGGCACAACATTGGCACAAGGGCGCTGGGGGAGGGCGGTTCACGGCGAGGCGGCTCGGCGGCGGCGCAAACCTACTCCGACGAGCAATCATGCACAACCAGGGGCAGCCAAGGGGAAAATAGGGGCCGATCTAGGTTGCTTACCTCGAGTGGAGACTCCGGGACCCTTAGACGGTGATAGGGACACAACGAGGGCCTGGGTCGATGGCGGCGGCACTCCAGCTGCGCGGGGAAAGCTCCGGTGAGCACGAGCAGAAATAACCAGAGGGGGAGAGGGCAAATGGAGGCACGTCTCGAGTTGCGGACACCGAGGCAAAACTCACTGAGGCAAAAGACACGGCGGGGCCTCAATGGTGGCGGCAGAACGGATGTGCGGGCGCGGTGAATGGCAGTGGTCTTCCAAGCTCGGGTAAGAGGCAACGCACGAGCGAAGACAGGCTGGGAGGTGTCTGCGAGTGGGGAAAATGGCAGAGCGAATGGGAGGGGGTTTGAGTAGGGGTCGGGCGCGTGGGTTGTGGCCGGGATTTACGTGGACGTGGGCGCGGCCATGGCGAGCGCGCGGACCGGAGGTTAGAGGGGGGAAGAGCTGACAAGCGGGCCCGCGAGATAGCGGCACAGGCGCACGGTCGCGGCAACGGGAAGAGGTGCCAACAGGCGGGGCCTAGGTGGGAGAGGGAGGGAAGGGGAGAGCACGCGGGCGCGGGGACAATCGCTGATAGGTGGGGCCCACCTGTCAGGCGGCGTGGGCTGGACTAGGGCAACTGGACTGAAAAGTGGCTTTCCCTTTTTCTCTGAATTTCTAATTGCTTTTGTTTTTATTTTTTCAAGGGTTTTCAATACAAATTCAAACCAAGTTTCAAATTCAAACCAAATCAAACATGTGCATCAATTCAAAGAGTATTTTGGGCTCAGCATGATGCAACAATTCATGACTCACATAAGTTTTGACAAAAATAAATAATAAATCTCTCACTAATTAAGCTACTTCTACTCAAAAGAAAAGGAGAGAGACTAGAGAGAGAGAGGTAAAGGGTAACACCTGAATTTGGTAGATATTTAGAAAGAAAATTTATACCCCAAATTCAGGGTGTTACAGGTTTCTACAGAACTAAATGCAGTTTCTATTGGCATGTTTGGATGGTTGAACTGAATGCAGTTTCTAATCAGTTCAAGAATTGCTTTGAACTAAAAACAGACTGAACTGAAAATAGACTGAACACAGGCAAACTGAATTGCTTTCACAAAAATCCACACTAAAAACAGACTAAAAACACACTGAGTTGAATTGCTTCCACAAAATACAACTCATAACACAACTCTTCATTTTCTTAACTCAAGTCTTCATTGTCATACAAGTAGCAGGAACACAACAATGACAATTAACTAAGCACTTCATAACACAGGCAAACCCTAAACATGGAGCCTAACCAAACTTCACAGAAAGGCAGTACAATTCATAAAACATTAAGATACATACTTGAGTGGCAAACTGAACTCTCTCACAAATAAATATCTCATATACGCTCGCTCATATGCGGTAGACGACGATCATTGATCTCATCCGAGTCCACAGAGCTATCTTCACCATCGCATTGGAAATCATCGTACAAGCTAAGGGCTTCATAATCTTCAAGAAGAGGTTATGGACCAACAAGAACTTCCTCCAGATCCGTGCTCACATGGTCTAAACCTTGTGCAATTTCAGTAACAACATTTATGGCATTAATCAGACTATTCTTGTGCAGGTACTCTACATAATCAGGCACATGGTTGCGTCTGCTCAACCTCCTCAACTCATCGGCTGAGACTTGCATCTATCTAATGACGTCTAAAACACCATTCCAAACTCTATTTATTCTCTATGCCTACAACAAAAATCGAAGAATGAGATTCACTGACATATCAATATTGCCAATCCAAATCTATAATGTTCCTAACACTAAAACATACCGAATCATGTGTGGCGGATTATCGATGGCACACACGTATTCTGCTAGTGCCATAAAGAATGTTGCTTGTGTCGAGCGAGGCACCCACGGTGGCTGTGCTCCTACTCCTAACAATGTCATTTGCCTACGTTTTGTCATAGATTCTGTAAAGTATAGTTATGTAATCTCAAATAGTTAGTTATGTAAACTCAAATAGTATAGTTTTGTAAACTCAAATAGTCAATAAAATAGTGACTGTATAGTTCTGCAAACTCAAATGGTGACTGAGTTGAGGGTAACAAGATAATTTGGAATAGGGACTCATAGTTTTGTAAACGTAATAGTGACTGAACCATTACAAATTCATGTGACTGAACCATTCCAAATTCATGTGACGCAATAGTGACTGAACGATGTCAAATTCATGTACTCTGTGCTTTCTAATGGCGTCTAAAATCCAATAGTAAATGAAACATGCAGTAATATAGCAAGAACAAATAGAAATCTCTTACCAAACTACCATGGTCCTGAAGAGTAACGAGAAAAGGGAGAGCTTGGACTGCATCGGCGCCGACTGGCGCCGCCTCCATTTCCGACGAGCGCGAACCAAGAGCAGCTAGGAGAAATGGATGACGACTAGAGATGACAATGGGTAAAAACCCGCTGGGTATTACTTGTCCAAAATCATACCCGCGAAGAAAAAATACGTCCGCTAAAAAACTCATACCCATGACGGGTATAAAATTTTGACCAAATCCATACCCATGCGGGTTTCGGGTACTCAATGGGTTTCCCATACCCACTAACATTAACATAAAAAATAATTCATCGTGTAAATGACAATCAATACATTAATAAGCTAGCATAAAAGGAACAAGTGATAACTAATTTTAGCCTAAAATTTGTTACATGAAGTTTATTTCAATTAGAACATATTCAATTAATAATATTATGAGACATATTTATAAGGAATGTTGATTTTAAGACGGGTTTTAAAAACCCACGGGTTTGCGGGTATGGGTAGTGGAAGAACAAACTCATGCCCACGTATTCGTTGGGTTTCCATTTGAACCCATTAACAAACCCATAAGTAGAGAAATTGACCCAAACCTATACCCTAATAGAGCAAAAACCCACCGGGTTTCGAGTAGCGGGTACCCATTGTCATCTTTAACGACGACTACTCATGGACGAGAGCGCTCTCGGCGGCGGGATGACGAGTAGAGGGGAGAAAATCCAGTAACAGCCGCCGTGAGAGAGCTGTACGGGTTTAAAACATGGACGATAGCCAATCTTCAACAATGCAGGTGTTATAATACTAGAATCCTAATTACATGTCTCGGAGTAATAATTTTAACAAGTTGGAATACCTGAGTTTAAAAAAAAAACTCGACGGACTGTTGTAATGGGAAACAAAAAAAAATCCAAAGATAATGTCCCTATCTTTAGGGCCGGTGCTTTCTCACGGGAAAAGAAGGAAAAAAAAAGCCTCGTCCAGTCGTCCCAGTCCCGACCCCTTCCGCCTCCGGGACTCCTGCCTACGTCATACCATCGGGCAGCCGAACCCTCGATTGGCCGCCGCCGTCGTAAGAGAGACCGACGTCCTCCTTCCACTGCCGAGCGACACCTCGAATTTCTCTCTCATCGTCATCCCTTCTCCCCTTTATTCGCGTCGCGCATCTGGGAGATCCAGCCAGCGTGATTTGTTTTATCAGTAAGGAATTGTTCATGTAGGAGTTTCGTTTTGGTTTCTCTTTGCTGCGAGTCCATGCAGTCAGATCCGTGTCTCGCTTACTCCCCGTGCAGGTAGCTTTGGATTTGTTTGTGACCCGGCGCTAACCCAACCCATCCGGTGGTGGATTCAGCTTCTTGGATACCTTGGTGGCGGATGTTCTGCTCGTAGCAACTTGTCTCCCAGAATTTTTTTGGGGGCTAGACGCTACCCCTGCCATGGAATCAGGTGTTCAATCAATTCCTCCTAGTTTATTTGTATTCCCATGAGTGTACATTTTTCATTTAGTTCTTATGATAGCGATTGGGGTTGTTCCGGTGAACCATATTCGTTTCCCCTTGACTTTTCTTTTTTTTTCAGATTATTTACACTGTCAATAAACAGTTTTTTCCGAAATCAATGAGTTGAGATTTTTCTATGGGGTTTGTTGGCAATTGATATTATGTTAATAATTGGTTGAATAATTTTGCTACAGCGGTCATGGATAGCTAATGACGTCTGTTGCAGTTAGTTCTGATGTGCACCATTGCTTGGATTAGCTTTTAGTCTAGTGAGGGAATAGGTTGTGAATCTCCAATGGTTCTGATGCAGTGTTCCTTTTTGAGCTCATTTTAAGCTGCCTTACTGCTGGGAACTTCTTTGAAGCTGTTGTACTCTGTAACAATTTCTTAGCCTGCTATATCTAGTCTTGTTTTTGCTATATTTGCCCTATGGCATCTGATACTGATTGCCAGATTATTGATATCCCTGTACAGGCGATACCAAATTTGATGCATCGCAGTATGCTTTCTTTGGCAACAATGCCGTGGAGGAGGTTGAACTAGGTGGATTGGATGATGATGATGATGCTGCATTTATTGAGCACGAAGATGAAGAAAACCCTCTTTATGGGAGGGATAATATGTTGGAGGTAGTGTAGATGATCATTTTTTGTGCTTGACAGAGCTTACATATGTTTGAAGTGATAAATGTTATCGATTTTTTTCTTTGTTGATAACAAAGATGACACAGTGAATAAGTTATATGTTTGTGGTTTTATAAACCAAAGAATTGTTAGTTATTATGAAGCTTCCTTTTACATGAGAAGGTAGCATGCTTACTTTTCAATTTAGAACTTGAGGGATGAGTCTTGAAGGAGTTGATTTGACCATTCTTTGCTTGCTCTCTACTATCATTCTGTTTGTCATTCGGAGCCTGGTAGAGGGTACCAACAATTTGTGTCACGTAAGTTCATACATGCTGGCATTGTCATTTTTGTGATTCTGAAAACATTCAATGCTGATACAACTGAAAGCCTGTGAAATAACAGTCATATTTTTGGGGTTGGTGTGACATTACCAAACATATAGCACCTTGAAATTTTGGAAGATGACATTGTGGTTTTTGCAATAATAAAGTTGTTAACAGTTATAGGATCAGACAGTTAAATCTTGTGTACATAACCTAGAATTACAAAGCTAATGATGGTGTTGCTTTTCTTGTACTGGAGTTAGTTCCACTTGCACACTAAGCAACTTTTAGCTGTAAATTATGTCACGAAGCGGATATTGCAATTTATCATTTAGGCCGGCTGTGTCCTGTGAACTCTTGTTCTGCTTTTATTTTTTATACCATGGAACCTCAGTTGCATCCAGTAACGTTTTAGGCATGGTGTACTGCTTTTTTTATATTTCAAGCTGCAGGCGTGCTGCATAATTTCTTTATGCCAACACAAGAATGTATCACTACTCATACTGATGAAATTTCGTTTTTGCAGGAGGGTGTAGGTTCATTTGCTGACATTGATGATCTTGCTGGAACTTTCTCGAAGGTTTGCCTCATTTGTTAAATATGTACATGCATAAGTAAATATGTATGTCTTGAGATTTATTCCATAGAATAATGATGCAACTGAGTTCTTTTGAAAATATAATAGCACATGGATTTAAGTATTTGTAAGCCATCACATGAGCTAAAAAGATCTGGTTTTACTTATACCTCAACAATTGTGTACAGTGTACCAAATTTACATGTATACCTTTTACATTTAGGCCCTGTTTGGAACCCCTAGAGCTAATAGTTAGCTAGCTAATAAATTAATAGCTGGGTTGATCCAACTAATGAACTAGTTAGCTGTGAGTTAGCTAACAATTTGTTGATGTATTAGCTAGGGGTGTTTGGAACCTCTACAACTAATTTTAGCAGCTAATTATTAGTTTTATAGGTTCCAAACAGGGCCTTACTCATTTTTTATTGTTATATAGATGATTTACTTATTTCATGTTTCTCCATTTTCAGCTGACCAGAATAGTCAATGGACCAAAGCAACCTGTAGTAGTTAGTCATAGTGGATCAATTTCTAGACAAAGTAAGTAGCTGTCTGTATAATTGTATTGCCTTTAAATTCTTAAGTTGTTGCTGATATGGTTCCTCTGTCCATATGTTCAGGTTCAGGCTAATTTTTCCTTTTGATCATTTGTGGATATGTTTGGTCCATGTATTATGAAATTGCAAATTTGTGTTTCAACCATTAATGTTTAGGTAATTTATTTAAAAATAAACCAATACCACATGCTTGGTAGATTTATGTGAATTCCTTGCAAGTTGCAACTTCTACAATTACCGCCATCTTTTTTTTTTCAAATTATAAGAGATGCATGTAGTTTCAATAACTTTTCCTCATTAATCTTCTCTCCATAATGAACTCCTACACAACTAAATCCCCTCTTGTTCTGATGACAACAAACCCCTGAATCCTATGATCATTTCTCTCCACTATCTTGGTTTGATACCTTAATTCTCGTGCTGAACCAGAATGTGTTATAAAAAGATTACTCTCTTAGTTCCGTACATTAATCCTCCTGCTGAACCAGAATATGTGTTAAAAAAGGAACGGAGGGAGTACTTATATGATTCTAATCCTCTATTGCTAGAATGACAATTTTAGTTAACCAGTGACCATGATGATCTTTGTCTTCGTCTGTTTTAGGCATTAGGCAATGCTTCTGCATCTGCTTCTTTAATTAATATTTATTCTTATTCTGCAATATATAGGTTCTAATGCAGAGTGGGTGCAAGAGTCTGAACTTCCATATTGGCCTACACAGCCTGTATTGGACACTGATCACGGGCTGGATAAGAAGAATTGGTGGTCCCAACCACCCCATTCAGTCAACTTCGTTGACTATAGACTGCAGAGGACATCGTCATCCCCACAGCAAGATGCTCAGCACAATCGTGTTGAACCTATTCTTGAAGCAAAGCCATCTCCTTTACATAGAACATCAACGTACCCACAACAAGAACCTCAGTACAGTAATACTGAACCAATTCCTGTGCCCAAGTCATCATTCATTTCGTGTCCTCCATCTGGTGCAGCATCTCATTCTTCACCTAGTCAGCCACATCATGTGAACATGCCATCTCCTCCCACTGCATTCCAGTTGCATATGTCTTCTGCACAAAATGATCTACTCCTTCCCCAGTTCCATCATGGAGGTACGCCTCCAGGGCCTCCATTTGGTAGACAGAATCATATTTTAAATAATGGATCAATGCATGGAAAGGGTCCCAGGTTTATGCCAGGTTTGATGCCTCATCAATTGCAATGTCCCAATGGACTGATGCCACCTCAGATGCAGCCACCTCATCAACATGGAATGCTGCCAATACAACAGTCCCCACCACAGTTCTCACAACTACATGCACGGATGATTGGTCCCCATCATTCCCCACCACAAAGCATGCAGATGTTTGGTCCTCAACATCCTTCTTCACAAGTGATGAGTAGATTTGATGCAAACTTTGCTATGCCTGACTTGAGTGATCCAAGAGCAAGATCAATGTTGCAACATGAAAGGCTGGGACAGCGATATCCTCACCAAGGTTATGAGCTCAATAATATTAGGATAGATAATGGATGGCCACGGTTCAGATCCAAGTACATGTGTACTGAAGAAATCGAGAATATTGCAAGGATGCAGCAGGCTGCCACACACATCAATGACCCGTATATTGATGATTACTACCATCAAGCTTGTTTAGCAAAAAAATCAGCAGGGGCTCAACTAAAGCACCACTTTTGTCCAACCTTGATTAGAGATCCATCGTCACGTGCACGCAGTAAGGATGAGCCACATGCATATCTACAGGTTGATGCTCTTGGGAGGCTTCCATTTTCTTCTATCCGCAGACCTCGTCCGCTTCTTGATGTTGAACAAGCCTCTGCACCAAGTGATAATGCTGAAAAATCTGTGTCAAAGCCTCTTGACCAAGAGCCCATGCTTGCTGCTAGGATCACAATTGAAGACGGACTTTGCCTACTGCTTGATGTTGATGATATTGATCGTCTGCTGCAATTTAGCCAGCAGCAAGATGGTGGTTTGCAACTGAGAAACAGAAGACAGGGGCTCCTCGAGCAGCTTGCAGAATCACTGCAATTGGTTGATCTCCTTGCACCAAATAAGAATTCACCTGTGTCTCCGTATGATGATTTGGTGTTTCTTCGCATAGTCACTCTATCAAAGGGCCAGAAGCTACTTTCCCATTACCTTGAGCTTCTGACATCAGGCAGTGAGCTTGCAAGGATAGCTTGCATGGCAGTCTTCCGGCATCTAAGATCCATATTTGGAAATATGCCCTCTGATATCAGTGCAGTGGAGACAATGAATAGACTTGCAAAAGCTGTATCTGCACATATTGTTCAGATGGATTTGAATGATCTCAGTGCTTGCCTTGCTGCTGTTGTGTGTTCATCATTGCAACCACCTCTTCGACCCCTGGGATCCCCAGCAGGTGATTGGGCTTCTGTCATCATAAAGTATGTATTGGACAGAGCAACAGTTCTACTCACTGATCATCATGTGGCTTCTAACTACAGCATGCGGAATCGATCTCTATGGCAGGCATCATTTGACGCCTTCTTTGGGCTGCTTACACAGTACTGCATGAGTAAGTTTGATCGTGTGGTTCATAGTGCCCAATTGCAACCTGCTGCTGCAACCGTTATAACCAGGGAAATGCCAGTAGAGCTTCTGCGTGCCAGCCTCCCTCATACCAATGAGGCTCAACGCAAGCAATTGCTCAGTTTTGCTCAACGCACTGTGCCTGTTGGTACCCACAGTTCTCATGGGTCTTGGTAGTGGAAGCATCGAGTTCTTATTAGAACTGAGTACTCGCTAAAAATGGCTCTTTAGGGGATCTGTTATGCTTCCCCTGAAAGAAGAGAGGGTTAAACTTGTCACTAGTACTATGAATATCAAAAAACAAGAGTAAAGATGGCTGGAGCATCAAAATGGTAATACTCAACATCAAATTTTGTGTCACTCAAACATGTCTGTATGGATTACTTTTGTAGGGTAGTCAGATGTCTGCATCAATTTTGTCAATACCTGTGTTGGTTGTTGCAAAATGATTCCTGTGGGTCTGGTGCTCTTAAGAGGAATCTGCAATTGGTCTGTAGCGGTTACTTGAAGACACTGTTTAATTGCTCTTCAAGGTGGTTCTTTTCAAGGAGTAGTTGCCTTGACCTCAAGATGTCGAAGTTGGCATAGCCACAACACGTCGTTAAGTTCTTCAGGAATAATGCGGTTGCTATGGAAGTTGTAAAATGGTAGTATTATTGTTTTGCGACGGCCTTTTGCCTTTTGAGAACTACAACTGTTGTTGCCCATTTCTCTATGCTTGATGTGCAGAAAGTGGATAAAGCTTGCATGCATCCTTACTGAATTGTGACATTTATTTGGATAGATAGGCGCTTCTTTCTTTAAAGCACTGATTTTGTACAGAAACTCCGTTGTAGCCAATCTCTGGGTGCCTGATGAAATGATGGGCTAGGGACGATTTGTATCTGAATTCGGATTGGTGAAATGAAACCTAAATTGATAGATAAGCTGGGCTGACGTATGAGTATTGTGTGTATATATATTCTATTTTTAATGGGCTGATTTTTAGGCTCATAACATATAATAGTAGTTTAATATTTTCACGGTCGAAACTCTAACCGAAATTCTAACCATGATAGATTGGACCAAAAGTCTTAAGAACAACAACGAGGGAAGATCATTAGTAAAGATAATATCAAACTGTGATCTTGTCAGGACATGACTAGATTTAAATAATCCGATCAATGCGATGGGTGGGCACGAGCAATAGTTATTCATTCGCAACAATTCGTGGACGAGTATGTGCTATCATTTTTTATCCAAAACTTGACCCAATCCGAAAAAACCCGATCCATAGCCAAAAAAAACTTGACCCGTCTGAAAAAAAACCCGACTAATGCGATGGGTGGGCACAACATGAGCATAGTTTTTGACCCGCAACAATTCATGGGCCATATATGGCCTATGATTTTTTGATACAAAACTCGATCCAACCCGAAAAAACCTAACCCAACACTATGCACGGGTCGGGCGTGGGCCATGCAAAATGACCCATAACCTGACCTTGACCCGACCCGAACCTGACGTTTGAACAGGTCTAGACACGACGAACACTAATGTCCTCGATAGCCACACTCACAGATGAAGTGAAGATCGATCTCAACATATTTCATGCACTAGTGTTGTATGAGGTTGACGGAGAGGTAGACATTGTCACAGCAGATAAGCGTACTCCTGAAGAGGGAGGTGTGAAGCTCCCATTAGTATAGCCTGATACTTAGCCTCAACACTAGAGCGAGAGACCATAGGCTGATGTTTGAAGGACCAAGATATAAAGTTGCCCCTAAGGACTATCACTGAAGGTAGATCGGTGGATGTTTGGGCACCCGACCCGGTCAGTGCTGGTGTAGAAACTAGCTCATGTGTCGAGGAGCACCGAAGAAGCCCATATTCAACAGTACTCTAAAGGTACCAGAGGATCTGCTTGATTGTGCTCATGTGCGACTCCCGGGCATCATGGATGTAGAGAATGACCCGCTGGATTGTATACACAATATCGGGCCTAGTGAAGGCAAGACATTGAAGAGCGCTGGTAAGGCTATGGTAGGCAGTTGGGTCGTTGACAAGAGCACCATCGTCGAAGAGCTTTGCTTGCATGACCACTGGGTCACACATGGCTTGTAGTCTGGCATGCCAGAGTGCCCTAGGATATTCAAGGTGTACTAATCCTATCGAAGAAATAGGCCATCCAAGCAATGCTTAACAATATTCCCCATAAAGTGATAAAAGGACCCAATTCCTTCATCATGAACTCATGCTGAAGGACGACAATGATTTGGTGTAGGAAACTCGAAGAAGAGACAGTGAGCACAATATCATCAACATATAGGAGGAGGTGCACAATGTTACTACCACACTGGTACATGAATAGAAAGGTATCTAACTTAGCCTCGTCAAATTCCAGTAAGAGCAAATAAGTGGCCAAGTGGGAAACCTGCTGCACCAAGCTTTGGAGGCCTCCTTCAGTGAAGCGTCCCAATCCTCTGAAACTCAAATGTGATACAAATACTAGTCACATGAGGCTAGTATACACATTTATACATCATATAGTTCCAGATATGCTTAAACGAGACAAACCTACAAAGGTGGCGATTAACTTTAAGAGTCGGTCCACAACTCGGGACATATTATCAGAGTGGGGCTGAGCAGCTCAATATACGCAGCGAGGCAAATCAACAGTCCAACAGCCACATGCATGGTTGGGAAACAGGCATAACTCTTACCCGATCAGCAATCTCCTTCTCTAAAAAGCAACAAATAAGCAAGAGTGAGTACTTACATACCCAGCTGCCCACCATCACCCACAAAATGGGAAAATCAGATATAATGCATAGAGTATGTGGAGCTCAGGATATTTTTGGCAGAAAAAGCAATTTTTGATGCATGACTATTTTGTAAAACGTTTTATCTTTTTCAAAGCGCATCCTCTACCAAAGGAGTAGGAAGTTTTTCAATATAGAACAAAATCCCCTGGACTAAACCATCCAGGAATCTCGGTAGTTTCCCACCGATTTTCATTTTCAAAAACAGCTACTGGACTTCCCGTCCACCATAGCTCACGACTCAACGCTGGACCTTTCAAAACCACTTTTTAAAAGCATTTTTTTGGAAAACAAAACACTAATTGTCAATCCAAGCCATAACTCATCCATATCCGTGGACGTGGACTATTCGAATAGGTTTTTGAACTATGCGCAGAGGTGTACACTTTACCCACTAGTCCAGTTCTGCGATCTCATGGCCAATGAGACCCAAATCCAAAACTCTTTCCTCCCTTGCATGACTTTACCTTAATGGTTATACCGAAAGGAACAAGGCCACCTCCATACCAAAATGAGGACAAAAACATTCCCCCTCCATGTCCTCCCGATGCTCCCCAGCCACCATAACCTTGGGATGCAGACCGTGCAAGTTCAGATCAAGCGACTGTCCATACGATCTCGAGTGGTTGTACTTGATAAGAGTACAAGCAGTGAAGAATGACAAACCGGTCTTTATACGAGAGGGACAATCCTTTATGCTCACACCTAACCAGGATGAGCCATCACCTTAAGGCCCTCCCCAAACTAGGGAGTCCCTGATCATCCCACTCAAAGGTGATAAGGGTGATAACCCTTCATCATACACATTTTGAAAAAAACATTTTCTTTTGAAAAACTCACACCTTTTCTCAAATCATTTTTGTAACAAAAATGTCAAGGAGTATAAAGATGAATGAGGCAAAGTTCTAAGGTTGGGTGGCCATATTAACATATCTCTTAGCAGCAAAATCTTATAATTTATAAAATAACATGCTGAGGGTTGTGTTTGAAAAATAGGTAATTTATGCATTAAAGGGATCTAGTGAGCTTGTCGTGTTTTAACAGGCGAAAGGGTGAGAGCTCGTGGAACTGGCTTTTGGTTTCACTGTCTGGCGTAGACTCGTGGAACAGGCCTTTACTATGGCAGAACTGAGGGCACCTAGAGGGGGGGGGTGAATAGGTGATCCTGTGAAACTTAAACTTATAGCCACAAAAACTTGTTAAGTGTTAGCACAGATAATGCCAAGTGGCTAGAGAGGAGTCTCCACAAAACACAATAACCACAGAAGATCAATCACAGAGATGGCACAGTGGTTTATCCCGTGGTTCGGCCAAGACCAATGCTTGCCTACTCCACGTTGTGGCGTCCCAACGGACGAGGGTTGCAATCAACCCCTCTCAAGCGGTCCAAAGACCCACTTGAATACCACAGTGTTTTGCTTTCTTTTCTTTATCCCGTTTGCAAGGAATCTCCACAAATTGGAGTCTCTTGCCCTTACAAGTATATGATCACAAAGAAGCACAGAGTAAGGGAGGGAAGCAACACACACAAATCCACAGCGAAACGCGCACACACACGGCCAAGAATCGAGCTCAAAAGACTATCTCAAAGTTCTCACTAGAACGGAGCTCGAATCACTGAGAATGACAAACGAATGCGCAAAGACTGAGTGTGGATGATCAAGAATGCTCTGAGGTTGCTTGGTTTTCTCCTTCATGCGCCTAGGGGTCCCTTTTATAGCCCCAAGGCAGCTAGGAGCCGTTGAGAGCAAATCTGGAAGGCCAATCTTGCCTTCTGTCGTCGGGGGCACCGGACACTGTCCGGTGCCCGATTTCCTTCCTTAAATAGCGAAGACGACCGTTGGCAGACTTGGTGCCGTTGGCGCACCGGACATGTCCGGTGCACACCGGACAGTCCGGTGCCGTCTTCTAGCCGTTGGCTCGGCCACGTGTCCCGCGCAGATTGCGCGGCCGACCGTTGGCCCGGCCGACCGTTGGCTCACCGGACAGTCCGGTGCACACCGGACAGTCCGGTGAATTTTAGCCGAACGCCGTCGGCGAATTCCCGAGAGCGGCCACTTCGCGCCGAGTCAGCCTGGCGCACCGGACACTGTCCGGTGCACCACCGGACAGTCCGGTGTGCCAGACCGAGCTGAGCCTTGGCTGTACACAGCCATGTCTTTTGCACCTTTCCTCTTTTCTTCCTCTTTCTGTTTCTAACACTTAGACAAGTATATTAGTACACAAAACCAATGTACTAAGGCTTAAAAACATACCTTTACTCTTGATTTGCACTTTGTCCATCCATGAGCATAAATTCACATTTAAGCACTTGTGTTGGCACTCAATCACCAAAATACTTAGAAATGGCCCAAGGGCACATTTCCCTTTCAATCTCCCCCTTTTTGGTGATTTATGCCAACACAACATAAAGCAAGTAGAACAAGTACAAAAACACTTTAAATAAGAACTCAAATTATTTTGATTCATTTTTGACATATATGGATCACTCTATGCCACCACTTGGTTTGTTGTTGCAAATCAAACTCAAATCTCTATCTCTAAGTCAAACACACATGTTGAAACATAAAGAGAGTCATTCCAAAAGAGATTGATCAAAGATTTCAAAAACTCCCCCTTTTTCCCATAATCAATACTTCTCCCCACAAGAAGCCAACTTTTGACAAGAGAGACAACAAAAGAGTTTTGACAAACCAAAAGCTCTATTCTACTATTTTCAAAATCTCTCAAGTGGTAGCTGATCCATTTATCGCTTTGGCCTTTATTTTCTCCCCCTTTGGCATCAAGCACCAAAACGGGATCAATCTTGGCCCTATAACCCCATTGCCTCACCAAAATCTTCAATTAAGAGCAAATGGCAATAAGAGTTCATTAGATGAACTTGGAGTAAGTTACCCTCTCATCGGAGTGCAGTGGAAGTCTTTCATGGTCCAAGTCCACCTTTTCCCTTTCAATTCTCCGTTGAGACTAAACAAGCAAACTCAAGCATATGGTTAGTCTCAAAGGTTCAAGTTGTAACACATCTCCCCCTAAAACTGTGCATCACTTTGCAACGGACTTGTGAGGTCCAGGGAGTGTTTGTACAACTTGAGCACCATACTTAACAACAAAATGCAAAAAGGAACATGATCAAAAGCATAAATACATGTATGCTACAATTCAATCCAAGTTCCGCGAATCTAAGACATTTAGCTCACTACGCAACCTGCAAAAGGTTTTCTCATCTAGAGGCTTGGTAAAGATATCGGCTAGCTGGTTCTCGGTGCTAATATGAAACACTTCGATATCTCCCTTTTGCTGGTGGTCTCTCAAAAAGTGATGCCGGATGTCTATGTGCTTTGTGCGGCTGTGTTCAACAGGATTTTCCGCCATGCGGATAGCACTCTCATTGTCACATAGGAGTGGGACTTTGCTCAGATTGTAGCCAAAGTCCCGGAGGGTTTGCCTCATCCAAAGTAGTTGCGCGCAACACTGTCCTGCGGCAACATACTCGGCCTCAGCGGTGGATAGGGCAACGGAGGTTTGTTTCTTAGAGTTCCACGACACCAGGGACCTTCCTAAGAATTGGCACGTCCCTGATGTACTCTTCCTATCGACCTTACATCCAGCATAGTCGGAGTCTGAGTATCCAACCAAGTCAAAGGTAGACCCTTTTGGATACCAGAGCCCAAAGCAAGGCGTAGCAACCAAATATCTAAGAATTCGCTTCACTGCCACTAAGTGACACTCCTTAGGATCGGATTGAAATCTAGCACACATGCATACGCTAAGCATAATATCCGGTCTACTAGCACATAAATAAAGTAAAGACCCTATCATTGACCGGTATGCTTTTTGATCAACGGACTTACCTCCTTTGTTGAGATCGGTGTGTTCGTCGGTTCCCATCGGAGTCTTTGCGGGCTTGGCATCCTTCATCCCAAACCGCTTTAGCAGATCTTGCGTGTACTTCGTTTGGGAGATGAAGGTGCCGTCCTTGAGTTGCTTCACTTGGAACCCAAGGAAGTAGTTCAACTCGCCCATCATTGACATCTCAAATTTCTGCGTCATTACCCTGCTAAACTCTTCACAAGACTTTTGGTTAGTAGAACCAAATATTATGTCATCGATATAAATTTGGCACACAAACAAATCACCATCACATGTCTTTGTAAAAAGAGTTGGATCGGCTTTCCCAACCTTGAAAGCATTAGCAATTAAAAAGTCTCTAAGGCATTCATACCATGCTCTTGGGGCTTGCTTAAGTCCATAGAGCGCCTTAGAGAGCTTACACACGTGGTCGGGGTACCGTTCATCCTCGAAGCCAGGGGGTTGCTCCACGTACACCTCCTCCTTGATTGGCCCGTTGAGGAAAGCGCTCTTCACATCCATTTGGAACAACCTGAAAGAATGGTGAGCGGCATATGCTAGCAAGATACGAATTGATTCTAGCCTAGCCACAGGAGCAAAAGTCTCCTCAAAGTCCAAACCTGCGACTTAGGCATAACCTTTTGCCACAAGTCGAGCCTTGTTCCTCGTCACCACCCCGTGCTCGTCCTGTTTGTTGCGGAACACCCACTTGGTTCCCACAACATTTTGCTTGGGACGAGGCACCAGTGTCCAAACTTCATTGCGCTTGAAGTTGTTGAGTTCCTCCTGCATGGCCAATACCCAATCTGGATCTAGCAAGGCCTCCTCTACCCTGAAAGGCTCAATAGAAGAGACAAAGGAGTAATGCTCACAAAAATTAACTAATCGAGATCGAGTAGTTACTCCCTTGCTAATGTCACCCAAAATTTGGTCGACGGGATGATCCCTTTGAATTATCGCTCGAACTTGGGTTGGAGGTGCCGGTTGTGCTTCTTCCTCCATCACGTGATCATTTTGTGCTCCCCCTTGATCACACGCCTCCTTTTGATGAACCTGTTCATCATCTTGAGTTGGGGGATGCACCGTTGTTGAGGAAGAAGGTTGATCTCGTTCATCTTGTTCCTGTGGCCGCACTTCTCCAATCGCCATGGTTCGTATAGCGGCCGTCGGAACATCTTCTTCATCTACATCATCACAATCAACAACTTGCTCTCTTGGAGAGCCATTAGTCTCATCAAATACAACGTCGCTAGAGACTTCAACCAAACCCGATGATTTGTTGAAGACCCTATACGCCTTTGTATTTGAATCATAACCTAATAAAAACCCTTCTACAGCTTTAGGAGCAAACTTAGAATTTCTACCCTTCTTCACTAGAATGTAGCATTTGCTCCCAAATACACGAAAGTACGATACATTGGGTTTGTTACCGGTTAGTAGCTCATACGAAGTCTTCTTGAGGAGTCGATGAAGGTAGACCCTGTTGATGGCGTGGCAAGCCGTGTTCACAGCTTCCGACCAAAAGCACTCGGGGGTCTTGAACTCTCCAAGCATCGTCCTCGCCATATCGATTAGCGTCCTGTTCTTCCTCTCTACCACGCCATTTTGCTGTGGTGTGTAGGGAGTGGAGAACTCGTGCTTGATCCCTTCCTCCTCAAGAAACTCCTCCACTTGAAGGTTCTTGAATTCGGACCTGTTGTCGCTCCTTATCTTTTTCACCTTGAGCTCAAACTCATTTTGAGCTCTCCTTAGGAAGCGCTTAAGGGTCCCTTGGGTTTCAGACTTATCCTGCAAAAAGAACACCCAAGTGAAGCGGGAAAAGTCATCAACAATAACTAGACCATACTTACTTCCTCCTATGCTTAGATAGGCGACGGGTCCGAAGAGGTCCATATGCAGCAGCTCCAGAGGTCTTGACGTGGTCATCACATTCTTGCTGTGATGTGCTCCTCCCACTTGTTTACCTGCTTGACAAGCTGCACAAGGTCTATCTTTTTCGAAATAAACATTGGTTAGACCTATCACGTGTTCTCCCTTTAGAAGCTTGTGGAGATTCTTCATCCCCACATGTGCTAAGCGGCGATGCCACAGCCAGCCCATGCAAGTCTTAGCCATTAAGCATGCATCTAGACCGGCCTCTTCTTTTGCAAAATCAACTAAGTAAAGCTTGCCGTCTAGTACACCCTTAAAGGCTAGTGAACCATCACTTCTTCTAATGACAGACACGTCTACATTTGTAAAAAGACAATTATATCACATATTGCATAGTTGACTAACAGATAGCAAATTGTAACCAAGAGACTCAACTAAAAACACATTGGAGATTGAGTGCTCATTAGAAATTGCAATTTTACCTAACCCTTTTACCTTGCCTTGATTCCCATCACCGAATATAATTGAATCTTGGGAATCCTTATTTTTGACGTAGGAGGTGAACATCTTCTTCTCCCCTGTCATATGGTTTGTGCATCCGCTGTCGATAATCCAGCTTGAACCCCCGGATGCATAAACCTGCAAGGCAAATTTAGGCTTGGGTCTTAGGTACCCAACTCATGTTGGGTCCTACAAGGTTAGTGCAAATATCCTTAGGGACCCAAATGCAAGTTTTGTCTCCCTTGCATTTTGCCCCTAACTTCCTAGCAACTATTTTCCTATCCTTTCTACAAATAGCAAAGGAAGCATTTAAAGCACAATAAATTGTAGAAGGTTCATTCACTACTTTCCTAGGAGCATGAATAATATTCTTTCTAGGCACATGATGAATAGCATTTCTCCTAGACATATTTCTACCATGCATATAGGAAGAACTAGAAGCAAACATGGCATGAGAGTCAAAATCATCATAAGCCTTATAACTCCTATAAGCATTTCTAGTGTGTCTCCTATCATGATACATAAAAGCATGGTTCCTTTTAGTACTACTAGCCATAGGAGCCTTCCCTTTCTCCTTGGCGGAGATAGGAGCCTTATGGCTTGTCAAGTCCTTGGCTTCCCTCTTGTAGCCAAGTCCATCCTTAATTGAGGGGTGTCTACCAATCGTGTAGGCATCGCTTGCAAATTTCAGCTTATCAAATTCATTCTTGCTAGTCTTAAGTTGGGCATTAAGACTAGCCACTTCATCATTTAGTTTTGAAATTGAAACTAAGTGTTCACAACAAGCATTAATATCAACATCCTTACACCTAGTGCAAATTTCAACATGTTCAACACAAGAGTTAGATTTACTTGCTACTTCTAGTTTCGCATTTAAATCATTAATTTCACCTTTTAAAGAAGAAATGGTTTCATTACAAGTAGAAAGTTCACAAGAAAGCATTCCATTTCTTTTAACTTCTAGAGCGAGTGAATTTTGTGCACTAACAAATTTATCATGCTCTTCATATAAAAGATCTTCTTGTTTCTCTAAGATTCTATCCTTTTCATTCAAGGCATCAATCAATTCATTAATCTTAGCTATCTTAGTTCTATCCAATCCCTTGAATAAACTGGAGCAATCTATTTCATCCTCACTAGACTCATCATTACTAGAAGAATCATAAGTATTAGCATTATGATTGATTACCTTCTTCTCCCTTGCCATGAGACAAGTGTGATGCTCGTTTGGAAAGAGGGCCGATTTGTTGAAGGCAGCGGCGGCGAGTCCTTCGTCGTCGGAGTCGGACGAAGAGCAATCCGAATCCCACTCCTTTCCAAGGTGTGCTTCGCCTTTGGCCTTCTTGTAAACCTTCTTGTTCTCTCTCTTCCCATTTTTCCCTTGCTCCTGGTCACTATCATTTTCGGGACAGTTAGCAATAAAATGACCAACCTTACCACATTTGAAGCATGAGCGCTTCCCCTTTGTCTTGGTCTTCCTTGGTTGCCCCTTGCGACCATTTAGCGCCGTCTTGAATCTCTTGATGATGAGAGCCATCTCTTCATCATTGAGCCCGGCCGCCTCAACTTGCGCCACCTTGCTGGGTAGCGGCTCCTTGCTCCTTGTTGCCTTGAGAGCAATGGGTTGAGGCTCGTGGAGTGGACCGTTCAACGCGTCATCGACGTATCTCGCCTCCTTGATCATCATCCGCCCGCTTACGAATTTTCCGAGTACCTCCTCGGGCGTCATCATCGTGTACCTGGGATTCTCACGAATATTGTTCACGAGATGAGGATCAAGAATGGTAAAGGACCTTAGCATTAGGCGGACGACGTCGTGGTCCGTCCATCGCGTGCTTCCGTAGCTCCTTATTTTGTTGATGAGGGTCTTGAGCCGGTTGTACGTTTGGGTTGGCTCCTCTCCCCTTATCATGGCGAATCGTCCAAGCTCGCCCTCCACCAACTCCATTTTGGTGAGCATGGTGATGTCATTCCCCTCGTGAGAGATTTTGAGGGTGTCCCATATTTGCTTGGCATTGTCCAAGCCGCTCACCTTGTTGTACTCTTCCCTGCACAAGGATGCTAAGAGAACAGTAGTAGCTTGTGCATTTCTATGGATTTGTTCATTTATGAGCATAGAGTTATCTGAGCTATTAAACTTCATTCCATTCTCTACAATCTCCCAAATGCTTGGATGGAGAGAGAATAAGTGACTACGCATTTTGTGACTCCAAAATCCGTAGTCCTCCCCATCGAAGTGTGGAGGTTTGCCAAGAGGAATGGAAAGCAAATGCGAATTCGAACTATGTTGAATACGAGAATAATCAAATGAAAAGTTCGAATTGACCGTCTTTTTGTAGTCGTTGTCGTCGTCCTTTTGGGAAGAAGTAGACTCATCACTATCGTCATAGTATATGATCTCCTTGATGCGCTTTGTCTTCTTCTTCTTCCCTTCCTTCCGCTTGTAGCCCGAGCCGGAGTCAGTGGGTTTGTCATCCTTTGGCTCGTTGACGAAAGACTCCTTTTCGTTGTTGACCACCATCCCCTTTCCCTTAGGATCCATCTCTTCGGGCGATTAGTCCCCTCTTGAAGAGAACGACTCCGATACCAATTGAGGGCACCTAGAGGGGGGGGGGGGTGAATAGGTGATCCTGTGAAACTTAAACTTATAGCCACAAAAACTTGTTAAGTGTTAGCACAGATAATGCCAAGTGGCTAGAGAGGAGTCTCCACAAAACACAATAACCACAGAAGATCAATCACAGAGATGGCACAGTGGTTTATCCCGTGGTTCGGCCAAGACCAATGCTTGCCTACTCCACGTTGTGGCGTCCCAACGGACGAGGGTTGCAATCAACCCCTCTCAAGCAGTCCAAAGACCCACTTGAATACCACAGTGTTTTGCTTTCTTTTCTTTATCCCGTTTGCAAGGAATCTCCACAAATTGGAGTCTCTTGCCCTTACAAGTATATGATCACAAAGAAGCACAGAGTAAGGGAGGGAAGCAACACACACAAATCCACAGCGAAACGCGCACACACACGGCCAAGAATCGAGCTCAAAAGACTATCTCAAAGTTCTCACTAGAACGGAGCTCGAATCACTGAGAATGACAAACGAATGCGCAAAGACTGAGTGTGGATGATCAAGAATGCTCTAAGGTTGCTTGGTTTTCTCCTTCATGCGCCTAGGGGTCCCTTTTATAGCCCCAAGGCAGCTAGGAGCCGTTGAGAGCAAATCTGGAAGGCCAATCTTGCCTTCTGTCGTCGGGGGCACCGGACAGTCCGGTGCCCGATTTCCTTCCTTAAATAGCGAAGACGACCGTTGGCAGACTTGGTGCCGTTGGCGCACCGGACATGTCCGGTGCACACCGGACAGTCCGGTGCCGTCTTCTAGCCGTTGGCTCGGCCACGTGTCCCGCGCAGATTGCGCGGCCGACCGTTGGCCCGGCCGACCGTTGGCTCACCGGACAGTCCGGTGCACACCGGACAGTCCGGTGAATTTTAGCCGAACGCCGTCGGCGAATTCCCGAGAGCGGCCACTTCGCGCCGAGTCAGCCTGGCGCACCGGACACTGTCCGGTGCACCACCGGACAGTCCGATGTGCCAGACCGAGCTGAGCCTTGGCTGTACACAGCCATGTCTTTTGCACCTTTCCTCTTTTCTTCCTCTTTCTATTTCTAACACTTAGACAAGTATATTAGTACACAAAACCAATGTACTAAGGCTTAGAAACATACCTTTACTCTTGATTTGCACTTTGTCCATCCATGAGCATAAATTCACATTTAAGCACTTGTGTTGGCACTCAATCACCAAAATACTTAGAAATGGCCCAAGGGCACATTTCCCTTTCAAGAACCTCCCAAGTTATCGGGCCCACATGCACCTGTCCTTGTCCCGAAGACCTCAGACGACCATGCATGTGCACCAGATAACTTAACAGGATCCGTCCGATTGCCTCAAGGACATCGGATAAACCACTTACAACCAGAACCGCGGGATTAAGTAACACAAATCACACACACAACATTTTTGCAGCGAAAATCTTATTACCAAATTTTATAGGTTACAAAAATTTTACATTATTTTATCGGAGTAATTACAAAAGTATAAGTTTGAAATATATGCTAGCTCAAGTGACCATCCTTAATAAGAAGTATAGAAGAAGTACTTAGACTTATAAGAAGGCCGAGCCCACCGGTACTTAACACCATCATCAACAGCACAAAACTATAACCTAAAAAACAACAGGGAATAAAACCCTGAGTATGGAATTACTCAGCAAGACTTACCCGACTAAAGAAAAGACTCTCAAGGATATGCTGGATTTGGGAATCAAGGAGAGGCTTTAGCAAGAATCAACTTAGATACTTTTGCAGAATTAGCTTACTAAAGTGAGTCCTTACTTTCAATATTTTAATGCCAGATTAAATATTAATAGACTCTGTTTGCATCTGGTCTAATTTCACCATCTCATCAATACAACATCATTTTTATTCATGAGGTTCACATCCTGACTTAGGTTGCAGGGCAGTGACCAAGTATCCACGGTCCGGGGATATAACGGCGATCCGAATCGATTTACTCAGCTGAGGATCTCTAACCACACGACATATGTAGCACTTAACCCTTGCATATGTCAACTTGCCACCGGGGTTCTTAAGACCAGATCAGGTTCACGCCAACCGAGAGCACAAATACACCACCGTCCAGCCTCTTGCCACGGAGGGTACACGCTACTCTCGCCATCTCTACACTTCTATTGCGTGTTATCTTATTCTGGTATTAGTCTGCCCGAGGCAAAGCTTACTCTGTCCCATATCCAGGGCATGTGGCCAGTTAAGATAGTCCTTGATCATCAAGCCTACATACGCATCCAATCCTTAATCAACCTGGGTAGAACATCACATGTTCGTAGCCCAAGTCCTGATTTAATTACTTCCATACTTAGGATTGCTTGTGTTCCTTAGGACGAAAAGAGCATTATAGGGAACTTTGCAGTAAGATCCCACCACGCTCTCAATGAAAATATTCTTGCAGGTAGAAGCCATCTTTCCTCAGGATAATCCCTGAGCTAGGCCTTAATGCAAAAGACAACCTCTATGCACAAGATCTGAGCAGGGCTAAGCATTTTTATAAATCATATTTTGATACTTCACCAGAAGTATCTATAAAGGTATGGATATCAAGGAAGGCAATGCATCAAAGGGTTTCCAAGCAACTCCTATAAACCTAATGCACATTCACTAGACTTAAAGTGTGTAAAATAATTTAAAAACATAAGGAAGGGGTTCACTACAAGAAACTGATAAATGTTCGTGGGTAAAATTAAGAACGTGGGTTCTTACTTGAGTTAAGTTCATGGGTTATGTTAAGAACGTGAGTACCCACGTTCTTAAGTTAAGTTCGTAGGCCCTGGATAAAACCGTCGAACTTAACGAGTTAGGAACGTGGGTACCCATGTTCTTAAGTTAAGATCGTCGGGCTTATGTACACCATCGAACTTAATCCTGAAAACCCAAATCCCACGCGGGCGGCTCTCTCTCTCACCCTGTCTTATCCTGCCCACACGCGCTCCTCTCTCACCAGCGGCCTGGCAGCCCGCGCCACCACGTCCGGGCCGCGCCGCCGCGAGCGGGCTGCGCCACCGCGAGCAGGCCGCGCCGCCGCCCCGGCTCGCCAGACCCAGCGCCGTCGCCTCCCTCTCAGTTCTACACCATCCTCTCCAGCCTCGCCCGTGTGCACCGCAGATCATGGGACATACGTCGCCCGCGCGCACCGCAGATCAGGCAACATACGTCGCCCGCCGGAGATCGGAATTCTGTATTTTTCCTTCCATGCTCGCGGCTGCTACGGCGATGGCGAGCGGTAGGAGCAGGCGCGCTGGTGCGGCGGAGCGGCCGAAGATCGGCAGCGGCAACGTCTTCGCCGCGCTCGAGACGCTTAAGAAGAAGAAGAAGCCGGCGGACAAGGGGGCCAAGCCCGCCGCCAGGGAGGACCCCAAGCCAGAGGTCCATCTCGAGACGCTGCCAAGGACCAGCACGACGCGCCCGCACTGGAAGAGGTCCATCTCGCTTGAATTTCATCTCGTTTTCTTTCTCTTTTCATTGAGCTTTGTGGACAGCTGAGTCTCATAATGCGTCTTTCTAGGATTTTCTTTTCTTTTTATTGTTATACTAAGTCTATGTTTATGTTTTATATATGTACTCTTGATGGTGGTATGTAGAGTGATCTTGAAGACAATTGCCCGCAGGTGCTAATTTTAGTATCGTCTTCGAGTGGTTTCATGGAATAAGAACTGCCTAGTGGGTCGTAGGTATCTTGCACTGAGTTGGATGTTGAATGATTAAGACTGTATTGTCGATATCGGTTATCGAAACATTGCTAGCCATTATATTCTGGGAACATTTGAATTAACGGTTTACACAGAAAGCAACTAATAGATTGTGGTTTCAGATTACTAGATTTCCAAGAATTATAATCCTTGATGGTACATGAACTGACATGTTAAATTTCTATCAAAATTCCTGCTGTTATAGCCATAACATCGTAAGGTTAGTTGATAATTACGCACATACGAGAAGTAAAAAAAATAGAAGTTTGACGTTAATGGAAATGGGGATACTTCTCTTTTCAGAAAAAGAGCTTAAGAAGGTCATCGGAAAGGGAATCAACAACACGTGGTGGGCAACAAAAGCAACTTCAATGTCCTAAGAAATCTAGAAATTCTTTCTCTGAGTTTTTCTTTTCTGTTCTAGAGTTAATAGCTGACTGTTTCTGTTAATTGAAAATGTATTTGTCACACAATGCTTATATAAACCACTTGATTAAGTTATATTATGTTAGGACATTTTGGCAGTCCACTATTTATATCTGGTTTGATGTTGTTATAAAGTGATCTCTGCTATCTAATCTATTTTGGTGGCCGTAAAGTTTTGCTTGCTTGAAATTTGATCACATTAGTTGAATTTTGTCTATAATCACATCAGATGAGAAATTATACAGCCTTCTTGCTTAAATGTACAGACCACTGTTTAATTTTTTGAACTTTATTTCCCCACCGCGAGAAACTGATTTATTTCCACCGAGAGAAAGTGATTTATTTCCCTCTTTTCTTCTTTTTGGAACTGGAGGCTATCCTCTAGCTTGGGAATCTCACCTGCAAGATTCATTTTTTGGCTAATCCAGTCCGGCGACCTAGGTCTCTCGGCTTGCTCGCAGCCCGTTGGTCTATAATGGAGCAGGATGATCTGGTTGTTTCTGCTCAGTGGCTGCACGAGCACCTAGGGATGCCTGATGTTAAGGTAAAAAAATCATCTAGTTTGCGTGTTCATATTCACTTCAGAGACACTTCAATAATGCTTCCTTCATCGAAGAAGGAAGTTTAGAGATATACTTCTTCTATCCCCTGCGTTAGTGGTATGTGGAGAATATAACAGTTTGGTTGTCTATCAATTTGATCTTCCTTTTTATGCGTTGTGTTCTTATTACTCCCAGAAATAATTAGAGGGTTAGGGACATATGTGCTTTGTGGCAGTTATCAGCTTGTTTTAGGTTTTGGATGCTTCCTGGTACATGCCGGTAGAGAACAGGGATCCATGGAAAGAATATCAGGTTTTCAGCATCAGCTATCTCATCTTCCTTTTTGAGATAATTGTTGGAGCTAAAGTGTTCTGGTATCCTCAGGTGGCACACAGTGCGCTATTCTTCGACTTAGATGGCATAGTTGATCGGACAACTAATGTGAGAATTGTTTCTAGATATACTTTGCACCCTCATTTTTTTCATTATTTTAGCTGAAGTATAGATACATCGACGATTTTCCTAGGATTGCGGTGATTCATACATCTTTCTGCAAATCTCATGTACTTAGATTTTGCCGCCAACTGGAGACTTATTCTTTCAATTAGTTTGCGCAAGACAGTAGCGATATATGGCTTGTCATTTTTCCTAATGCATACTAAGTTTATTGTTTGAGTTACCACACATGCTGCCATCAGAAGAGGCTTTCGCAGCAGCAATTTCTGAGCTGGATATAAAAAACCAGGATAAAGTTATTGTTTATGATGGAAAGGGATTCTTCAGTGCGCCTCGTGTTTGGTGGTAAGTGCTGAAGTCTGTATCCAGTATCCAAACATAAAAAATGATGAAACCAATAATCCAGTAGAAACTTGCTATTCAGTTGTGTTGTCGATATAAGAAGCGATAAAAAAATAATGACGATCTTATCAAGGACACTATTCCTTTGTCATTAGAGTGATCTGATTGTTTCACAACTAACATGATTTCGTTCAATATGTTAAGGATGTTTAGAGTGTTTGGGCACAAGAAAGTGTGGGTATTAGATGGTGGTTTGCCTCAGTGGCGAGCTTCTGGGTTCAACGTGGAAAATGCCAGCCCTGACGATGACGCAGTTCTGAAATCAATTGCTGCAAACAGGGCTGTCGAAAGGGTTTATAATGGTGACCAGGTGAGCTCAAATGATGCTGTCCATACGATTACTAAACATTCTTTTTTTTGCTTATTGGATAATTACAGTTTTTTTGGGTCTGTGCAGATAAATACAATCTCGTTTCAGACTGAATTTCAGCCTAATCTATTCTGGGCACTGGAAAAGGCTAGTGACTTTTTTAACCTGAAAGTAGTAGCTTTGCAATGGGTAGAATGAAATATGTATCAGTAAATTTGGCCACCTAATCAGTAGGATTGTTTGGTTGGAGGAATTTTTGTAGCATGTGAAACTTGAGCTAATTAGAAGGCAACCACTACCTTCTCTTCAGCATGAAAAAATGGCTTAGCCATTTCTTAGAGTTAAGCCCTTAGCCACTTGCTGGCCTTATCGTTTGAAAGAAGAAATGGTACTCAACTGCTGGTCCCTTTGGCAAATTTTTCTTTGCACTTTTCTTGTTCGAACTGGCAATCCATAACCAAGTACCTTGCTTGCACCAACAAAAGTCCCTTCTAATGTAGGGCAATCCATGGATTTATTGCTTGTCCTGAAATTTGATAGAGGCATTCATGATATCAGTTGCTCGTTAATTCCATTTGTTTCTTGTTCTCTTGTGCATTGTTATGACATATTTGCACCTTTTGTAGGGAACGATCGACCAACAATGGAGTGGCCCACTAGATTAAAGATCGCTCTGGGTGCTGCCAAGGGTTTAGCTCACCTTCATGAAGACTGTGAGTGTACATACATTACGATGATCAATATTTTATTACAATCATATTTCCTAGTAAATATTGAAATATACGCGGGTCTTATATAACATCTTTCTTATGAGCAGGTCATCCAAAGATCATCCACCGCGACATTAAGGCATCTAACATTCTTCTTGACTTCAAATTTGACGCTAAGGTATGCTCTAAGTTTTTCTTTTCTGTTCTAGAGTTAATAGCTGTTTGTTTCTGTTAACTGAAAATGTATTTGTCACACAATGCTTATATAAACCACTTGATTAAGTTATATTATGTTAGGACATTTTGGCAGTCCACTAATTATATCTGGTTTGATGTTGTTATAAAGTGATCTCTGCTATCTAATCTATTTTGGTGGCTGTAAAGTTTTGCTTGCTTGAAATTTGATCACATTAGTTGAATTTTGTCTATAATCACATCAGATGAGAAATTATACAGCCTTCTTGCTTAAATGTACAGACCACTGTTTAATTTTTTGAACTTTATTTTATCTAACAATTGTCTCTCTACAGGTTGCTGACTTTGGACTTGCAAAGTTCACTATTGATAATAACACCCATGTTTCGACAAGAGTAATGGACACCTTTGGGTATGTATAAATGCTACCTTATAATTCAAGTTCAAGGTTAGACATTATAGGCAGACATGTTGCATACCTATTTGGCTGAAAATTTTAAGCATGTGGATGCCATTACCTAATACTGATGCAATTCAGGCTAGATCGGAATCTGGCTAGTTTCCTTAATGATACAATACCCTATAGATTTTTGTAACCTTGTCATTTGCATCATATTCTCAGCTATCAGGAGAGTTATTCCAACATTCAACTTGTTATGCTAATGCTAGTAATAATTATGGCTTGCTAATACCCATCTTCCTGGCTCTAGGTATTTGGCACCTGAGTATGCAGCATCTGGCAAGCTCACAGAAAAATCCGATGTATTTTCTTTCGGAGTCATGCTTCTTGAGCTTATTACTGGCGACCAATTGACACAACCCAATTGGCACTGCTTGCTATAAGCACATATGTACTTCCATTTGCATGTTGTATAATACTAATACCAATTGCAAAATTATAGTTATTTTTTCTACCCTTGTTAGTTAATAAGCATATTTCTGGTCAATAGGTTGTATTCTTATTCTTGTAACCGTGTTAATTAATGTTATGGACTTGTAGTCTTGTATTACCTTGTGAATATATTTGTCCCTGTCTGCCATGTGAACGTGCTTAGCCTGGAATTTGTGATATGAACATATATCCATGTGTTTGAAATCTGTATTGTATGTGATATTCTGTGTTGCATGTGATTTTATGTTTGTCTAATTTTTCATTTCTGTAATTTTTATTTTTTTCTGGAAAAGGGATAAGAACGTGGGTACCCACGTTCTTAATGTTAAGAACGTGGGTACCGTCGAACTTATTGTGCAGCCCACACAGACCCACGCAGGCCACATAAGTTCGACGGCCACGTGGCCCCGTCGAACTTAACAATAAGAACTTGGGTACCGTCGAACTTAAAAACGCACGTTCTTAATGTTATGTTCGACGGTACTCACGTTCTTAATGTTAAGTTCGACGGTACCCACGTTCTTAATGTTAAGTTCGTCGGGGCCGTCGAACTTACTTCTCTAAGTTCGTCCAAAAATTGCCGTCGGCTATATTCGTCGGTAAACCCACGTTCTTACTGTAAGTTCGTCGGCTTATTACATTAAGTTCGACGGTTTTTCACCCACGTTCTTTAACCAGTTTCTTGTAGTGGTTGCATGCACCGTGGCTTGCCTAGAATAAACACTAGGTTAGTGTTTGTTAGACGTCCACTTGGCGATCATCGTTGTCCTAGCACTTGATCAGGCAGGTTCGTCCATCAGCATTACCATGCGAAGTAGTCCACGCTTGGGGTCAACTTGGCTTGTCTTCCGCATTGCACGATTAATTAACGTACCTGAATGAAATGCATTATGCACATGAATGCATATAGACAGGAATATTTTAAACCTAAAAAGTATTACACGATAGAGAATTAAACGCTATCAGCGTGGCGTTGTATAATTTTATACGAAAATACTAGTTACTGATGTACGATTAAGCGCAATAATTACGCTTCTCGAACCTATCGCAAACATCACAAAACAACAAATTATACACATTTAATACGATTAGCCTAACACAACTTATCAACTAATTAATTAAATTCTAAACTTATCCCTCGTTTTATAAATTATACTACATCGCTCACAAAGAACTATTTTAATTTTATTTTACTCCTCACATGTTTTTCATGTCAACAATTACTCAAACATTTCTTTATCGTAAATATATACACATCTATAGAAGTGATTAAAATATTTCCTCATCACACATGCCTATTAATATTCTACTCAGTACACTAATTCCACTAATTGGCCGGAATAGCGAAATAACTCGCTATAACTGAACTTGGCTCGATAATTGCAAGAACTGCAAAGTCGATGAGAGTTCCGTGACTTACGCAATTTATGGAGCACCTTAATTAGCATCGCACTAGCACATTAATTTATTCAACGATCGAATTATTCTGAACAATTCATCAGCTTACCGTTTCAACAGCTGACTCGAATCTGCGAGATCGGTAATAATTTTCTGATCCAAACAATTTGTCGAGCGCTTGGCAGGAGCCACACAAACTTCACGCACACCACCATCCGATCTTTGGACATCTTCTCTTGGGGATTCTTTTGTTAGCGCGATTCCAACTCGGAGGCATCACGTAGAGATTGGCGTCAAAGCGAGGCAATGGAACAACGACAATGGGTTGGGGGCAGTGTTGAAGGAGCTCGGCGTGATGGCGAATAGGAGTTCGACGGAGACAAACCGATTGTCGACCAGCAAGGCAAAGCTCGACGACGAGGTCGAACAGGGGATGGCGAATGTGAGCGCACGCCGGGGCTTGCTAAAAATACAAAGACGATGGCATGGTGTGTGTACATGACGCGAAGAGAAATGACCACAACTCCACGACAGTTTCACGAATACGGTGAGGACGCAAAGCGCAGCAACAGGGGCTAGACTCGACGGTGGAGCTCGACAGCAGCGATCTGGATGAGCGCAGCAGAGAGCCAGGATGACTTAAACAAGTGCTGACGAGCAGGGAAACTACGACACGAGCAGGGAACTGACCATGGAGCTCGGGGAGTTGTGCGCAGAGGCAAACAGAGAGATGGACGCGCATGGCGAGCATCAGCGAACAGCGAGGACGCGGTTTGGCCATGGAAATAGGACACGATAAAAGAGACGGACGCCGAGTAGGGAGCTTGGCCGGGACGCGACGCGAAGGACTCAGGCGGGATCGACGGTGTGACCATCCTGGCCGAGCAGGGAGCCTGGGCGCGACGCGCGCAGAGAAGTAACAACCGGCGCAGAGAACTGAGAAGAGGATGGGGCGCGCGCAATGAGCTCTTCGGCAAGGGAGCAGGTGTTGCTGGAAACAAAGCAGGGGCTGGGGAGAAGCTCCAGTCTGAGCTATGGTCGGGCGTGGGGAAATCGCCATGGATTGAAGAGCAGAGAAGGCACCAGCGAGCAGCAAGCCAGGTAGCCGGACTCAGCACAAGGGGCGCCATGGCAGGGGGTAGGCGATGCCGCGGCAGGGGTGATAGGCGCGGTAGCTAGGGCCAACGCTAGGGCGCGCGGCAAGCAGAAGCCTGGGGGAGTTGCGCGCGGGGAGGAGCGCCATGGGAGGAGTGCCGACGAGTGCAGGGAGCAGCAGAGGCCGAGCTCGGCGGCCATGTCTGAAGGTGATGAAGACCTGGCGGCCGGCGTGCAGGAAGAAGCTGGGGAAAAGAGAAGTCCGTGCGCCAGGGAAACGAGGGAGGAGGGAGCGCTCCTAGGCACTCGCGCGTCCAGCGGCCAACAGAGGAGCCACGGGCGCGGAGGGAGATGGAGAAGAGCTCGTCGGGCGGAGGAAGAAGATGCGCGAGAGTATTTTTTACCAGGAGCAGACACGCAGTACCGTAGGAGATAGGATCGCTGTAAAATATCGGCGCGGGAGGGCGTCGTGAGGATAAGCGTGGCACTGGGTGGAGGAGAGTGGCTAGGCGGTAGGATCTTTTTTCATTTTTTTATTTCTTTTTTTACAGAGAATCGTAGATATTTTTGGATTGAGATTTTTTTAGCGACCACATAAGAGTTGACAGTACTTGCGACATAGTTTGATTTTTGATTTGAAACACGATATATTTGATCTGCGGTCAGAACACACGATTCCATGGTCACGGTAATTTACCAGAGAATCGAAGCTCAATTATAATTCTCGGACGCACAGTCACGGTTTTGATTTAGCGAATACTTGGAATCAGATGAATTTGCACCCGTCATATATATCCAAAGTTTTGGATCGGGCAAGAAACGACAGACCAAAATAAACTGATTTTGGCACTGATAATTTGTTCGGCGTGATTCGGCCGAAATTAGCCGAAACAATATCTGCGAACGTATACGCGTTTTTGTCTTCGAAACAGCGTCCCGAAGAATAAATTGGATTATCTCCTCGCGCACGATTTTTCTAGGACAGTGCGCGATTTAGATTATTTTGCTCCGAACATTTCTGTTGTCGAGTTCAAAATAAATTTGTTTGAGATGAAATCAGAGGACCGTACTGGATTTCCTAAATTCGTATTTGCGCGAGCGATGAATTTTAAATAATCACTAGACGCACCGATTTTTTGAACAACGATGTTCCGAACATCACAAAAATTTAGGAAGAGCCCAGATGGATAAAATAAAAACGATGTCGCGCTCGAGACAAACGGAACAGATGCGATATTAAAATCGCGATGAATGATGATAATTAGACCTTAGTGTCCGTCTTATTCACTGATATCACGTGCTTAAATCCGTACTCGTTGTCGAGCGGAATATAAACACCTGGGGTGTTACATTTACGAGACAGCACGAACACTCTAATAACTACGCGGCAAGAACAAGCAAACATACAAACTAGCAAGTATATCAAAAAATGTTCAATATAATGGTCAAGAATGGTTATATATGGATGAGTAGAGCCTTGAGCATAATCTGTGTCATGTGGTGCTGTGATATTACTGGTGGTAGAGTGGAGGTGCTTACTAGAAGGGTGGATTGGAGGCAAAGCGACACTAGGCGTGTAGTCGGTAGAGCGGGGGTAACTGAGTGGGTGGGGGTTTGCCTTAGCTCAGGGTGTTGAGGGTGCAGAGAGGGAGAGAGTAACTGGGTGTATTTATAGCTGAGTACATATGGTTTAGTAAGGTAGAGTTCACTGTTTATGAGAATAGTGGCGAAGCAATTGTATGACTCAGTTCGAACAGGAAAATTATAGACAAAATATGGAACAAGAGTATTTTTAGAGTTTTCTGGAATATGAACCATGCTTAAAGGATGATATGGTTGGATAGAGAATAATTTGATAAAAATTTAGAAATAAGAATTATTGAAATATGAGTTTGGATGGAAGAGTTTTGGATTTTATAATCGTAGGAATTAGAAAAAGAAAAGGAAAAAGGGATATTATTGGAATATTCCAAAATTTGAATATTTGAGGATATTTGGAAAAATAAAAAGCGGAGTGCTAAAAATTATTTCTGGGCTATTCATGAGCAAATGTTTATGTTGGTGGCAATTGTTCCTACCTATTGTGTCACATGAGACAACAGTAAGACAGGACCTGTATACCTTGAACATTGTGATATTTTGGTCTGGGTGGGCTGTGGTATCTTGGGCCAGGTTTTATAGGATTTACGACGTATCCATACAAACATGGTTCGCCTTTATTTTTGGAAGCCTGGTTCGAAAGAACTTCAAAGTTAAACGTGCTCAACTTGGAACAATTCTGGGATGGGTGACCAAATGGGAAGTTCTTATTGGAAGGAAAATCACAGTCATTAGAGTCCGTATGACTGAGATATTGGTTTGGCAGGTCTTAGCTGAGCTGATCATCATGATAGATGAGCAGTTGAATATTTGGGCAATCGGATGAACGATTGAAAGTCGCCTAGAGGAGGGGGTGAATATGCGAAACCTGAAATTTATAAACTTAAACACACACTAAGGCCGGGGTTAGTGTTAGAATTAAATCCGAGTGCGGAAGATGGTTTCTCTTGCCACGAGTTGCTCAAATGATCTGGATGACGTTTGGGAGCAAACTTAAATCAATATTGGCAAGGAAACTTCAGAGAGAGGAAAGAGCGCAAACAAATCAAATGGAAATCAACACGAGTGGACATGGTGATTTGTTTTACCGTGGTTCGGTTCCAAAGAACCTAGTCCCCGTTGAGGAGGCCATAAAGGCCGGGTCTATTTCAACCCTTTCCCTCTCTGAAATGGTCACTCAGACCGGATGAGCCTTTTCCTTAATCACATGGGTCACTAAGACCCCGCAAGGACCACCACACACTTAGGTGTCTCTTGCTAGCTTTACAAAGCACTTAAGAATTAGAATGAGAAAGGAAGAAGGAAATCCAAGCAACAAGAGCGCAAATGAACACAAAAACTCTATCTCTCAAGTCACTAAGTGGTTGAGTTGATTTTGGGACTTGGAGAGGGTTTGATCTCTAGAATTGTGTCTTGGAGTGAATGTTATTGCTCTTGTATTGAATGAGAAACTCAGAAAACTTGGATGGCTTTGAATGAGGTGGTTGGGGGGTATTTATAGCCCCAACCACTTTCTAGCCGTTGGCTGTTTTTGCTGGCGATGGGCACACCGGACAGTTCGGTGGTGCACCGGACAGTCACTGTTCACTGTCCGGTGCGTGCCACGTCAGCACGCCTATTGGGGTTTGGAGCTGTTGACCGTTGGAACCCTTTGTCCTTTTGCTGCACCGGACAGTCCGATGGCACACCAGACATGTCTGGTGACCTTTGACTTTGCTGCTCTGACTTCTGCATGGCACTGTTCATCTGAGCAGTCGACCGTTGACGCACAGGGAGCCGTTGCTCCGCTGGCGCACCAGACAGTCCGGTACACACCGGACAGTTCGGTGAATTATAGCGGAGCGCGCCTGACGAATTCCCAAGAGTGGCTGGTTTGTTTGGTCGGGGCATTTTTCAGCACACTCTAAGTCCTTCGCTCCACATTTGATTGTGTCCCCAACTAAATTTCTTTCTTGATTTATGTTGAACCTTATGCACCTGAGATAAATGATATCTAGACAAACTAGTTAGTCCACGTGGTTTGTGTTGGACGTCAACCACCAAAATCGATTATAGGAAATGATTAAGTCCATTTCCCTTTCAATCTCCCCCTTTTTGGTGATTGATACCAACACTAACCAAAGCAAATATGAAGTGTAGAAATATAACTAGTTTGCAATTGAGATATATGTGCATAGGTTACTTAGAATTAAACCAATGATGGGCTTTATACATATGTCTAAGAATGAATGGATTGCATTTTCTTTTATTTAACATTTTGGACCACATTTGCACCACTTGTTTGTTTTTGCAAATCTTTTGAAAAATCTTTTCAAAATCTTTTGCAAATGGTCAAAGGTGTAGGAATATGATTACAAGAAGCATTTTTAAGATTTGAAATTCCTCCCCCTGTTTCAAATGATTTTTCCTTTAGCTAAATAAAAGCTCCCTCTGAATGAATTCTCCCCTTAGCTTTCAAGAGGGTTTTTAAAACAGATACCATGTGATATTATATCAATTGAAATTTTTCATACTAACTTGATAATTTGAAGCTGAATAAGATACCAATTGAAAATTGACTTAAAATACCAATTGAAAATTCATTTTGAGGCTAACTCAAATATCAATTGAAATAAACATTTGTGAAAATTTTTGAAATGGTGGTGCGGTCCTTTTGCTTTAGGCTTAATATTTTCTCCCCCTTTGGCATTAATCGCTAAAAACGGAGAACTTGAGAGCCCTTTTTGCATTTTCTCCCCCTTTGGGGCCTAATATTTTCTCTCAAATGGTAAAACAAGTATGAGTGAAGGGTCATACCAAATGGAGAGTTACATGAGTAACAACAAAGGGTAAATGATACCGTCAGAGTTGGAGTGGAAGCCTTGTCTTTGCCGGATACTCCATTTCCCTTTCAATCTAAGACTAATCATAGAGATATACTCGAAAACACATTAGTCTTAGCCTTGGCATAAGAAGAATAAGAAATATGCATTTGTACCAAATGAAAGAGATATAATCAAAGGTATAAATTAGCGATGTGTGCAATGTTTCAATCAAAGTTCCGAGAATCAAGTAAATTTAACTCATTCCTAAGTTTGCTAAAGGTTTTCTCATCTAGTGGCTTGGTAAAGATATCGGCTAATTGGTTGTGGGTGCTAACATAAGCAATTTCGATATCCCCTTTTGTTGGTGATCTCTCAGAAAGTGATACCGGATGTCTATGTGCTTAGTGCGGCTGTATTCAACGGGACTATCCGCCATGCAGATTGCACTCTCATTATCACATAGGAGAGGGACTTTGCTCAATTTGTAGCCATAGTCCCTAAGGGTTTGCCTCATCCAAAGTAATTATGCACAACAATGGCCTGCAGTAATATACTCGGCTTCAGCGGTAGAAAGAGCTACTGAGTTTTGTTTCTTTGAAACCCAAGACACCAGGGATCTTCCCAGAAACTGACAAGTCCCTGATGTGCTCTTTCTATCAATTTTACATCCCGCATAATCAGCATCGGAATACCAATTAGATCAAAGGTAGATCCCTTGGGGTACCAAAGCCCAAACTTAGGAGTGTAAACTAAATATCTCATGATTCTTTTCACGGCTCTAAGGTGAACTTCCTTAGGATTTTCCTAGAACCTTGCACACATGCATACAGAAAGCATAATATTCGGTCGAGATGCACATAAGTAGAGTAAAAAACTTATCATCAACTGATATATCTTTTGATCTACGGATTTACCTCCCGTGTCGAGGTTCAGATGCCCATTGGTTCCCATGGGTGTCTTGATAGGTTTGCCATTCTTCATCCCAAACTTCTTAAGTATGTCTTGAATGTACTTAGTTTGGCTGATGAAGGTGCCCTCTTGGAGTTGCTTGATTTAAAATCCAAGGAAATACTTCAACTCCCCCATCATAGACATCTCGAATTTCTGTATCGTTATCCTACTAAACTCTCCACAAGATGACTTGTTAGTAGACCCAAATATAATATCATCAACATAAATTTGGCATATAAACAAGTCTTTAGCAATTGTTTTAGTGAAGAGGGTAGGATTAGCTTTACCAACTTTGAAGCCATTAGTGATAAGAAAGTCTCTCAGGCATTCATACCTTGCTCTTGGGGCTTGCTTGAGCCCATAAAGCGGCTTTGAGAGCTTATAGACATGGTTAGGGTACTCACTATCTTCAAAGCCGGGAGGTTGCTCAACATAAACCTCTTCCTTGATAGGACCACTGTTGGGGGCTTTCGGCTTCCAAAGGTCCTCAAAAACATGATTTAACAATGTTTCTGGAGTATAATACATGAACAGGTACCTTCGGGCTCGGACCGGAACTACAGTGTGAAGAAGCACAAAGAATACGAAGGTTGGCGCAGAGCCGAAGCTATGTGCAGGGGAGCTTCGGCATGATAGCTGTTGGGGCTATGCTTCGTCGCGCCGAAGGTCTTGAAGGAAGAAGCAGCTTCGGCTGAAGCTGTCCGCAGGAGATGACCGAAGGTTCCTCTTCATGAAGCTTCGGAATTACAAACCGACTTAAAAGTAGAACGACCTTTCAGTCCATAAATGTTTGGGTCGCTGTTGTAATCCCTTATGAGGGACATAATTGTAATTCCTCACAGGCTATGTCCCGTGCCTATAAATAGTGAACAGTACTCCCTTACTGGGGTGGGAGATTTTTCCGGTATTTGTAGTCGCGTCATTTGAGAATCAATCTTTGTCAAGGTAGAGGTATAATTGTATTCAACACTTAAATATATTGAATGGATATAATATGGTTCGTTTATGATTCATTTACCTTTGATATTCTAAATTTTATGCTATCTTATACAATCTGTTGAAATTCAATTACGAAGATGTAACCTTCGTAATTGTATTGACACCAACCTTCGTCCAAGGCTCATTATCCTCAAGGGAATAATGTTTCATTGGACGAAGAACATTAACATTTAACATTCTATGTTGCCTTGTTCTTAATTCATAGCAGTTGAGAACAAGTCCCCAACATTGGCGCCCACCTCCGGTAAACTCACTTCCACTTTTTTGAGCTGATGGCTTCGTTCAACGATCAAGCTGGAGCTGCTTCGGCCCCGAAGCTGGTGCTCCCAATAACAGGTGGTTCGTGCTCAGAACCAGCCAACAAAAAACAGAAGAAAGAGGCGCAGAGAAGGGTACAACATGTTGGAGTGCAGGGACCCTTCATCAAGTCAAGGTGGTCCCACATTCCAATCACCTTCTCCCAGGAGGACCTTCAGCTCAAGGATTTTCCTCATAACGATGCTATGGTTATTTCTTGCGTTATCAAAGGGTTTCTCGTCCACAATGTCTTGGTTGATACAGGCAGTGCAACTGATATCATATTTGCTAAGGCCTTTAGACAAATGCAAGAGCCAGAAGATAAGATTCATGATGCTACACACCCTCTCTGTGGCTTTGGAGGAAGACAGATTGTTGCACTGGGCAAGATCACCATGCCAGTGACCTTCGGATTCATCAACAACACCAGAACTGAGCAAGTTATGTTTGACATCGTTGACATGGAATACCCTTACAATGCATTTATTGGCCGTGGCACCCTCAACGTTTTCGAAGCAATCCTTCATCCTGCTTACCTTTGCATGAAGATACCTTCGGATCAAGGACCCATTGCTATTCATGGAAGTCAAGAAGCTGCCAGAAGGGCCGAGGGAAACTGGACTGACTCAAAAGCAATCCATAACATAGATGGAGCTGAAGCTTGTGAACAGTACAAATTCAGAAGGGAGAAAGCAGCTTCAGCAGATCAGCCGAAGCCCATGCTCTTATGTGAGGACATAGCAGAGCAGAAGGTGCTGTTGGGCTCCCAATTATCCGAAGAACAGGAGAAAACCTTGATAAGGTTTTTGTTCAACAACAAAGATGTTTTTGCATGGTCAGCCAATGATCTTTGCGGAGTTAACAGGGATGTTATTGAACACTCGCTCAATGTTGACCCATCCTTCAGACCCAGAAAGCAGAGGCTTCGGAAAATGTCTGATGACAAGGCCGAAGGTGCTCGGAATGAAGTCAAAAGGCTCCTCAGTGCAGGAGTTATTAGAGAAGTAAAGTACCCAGAATGGCTAGCTAACACTGTTATGGTAAAAAAGGCCAATGGCAAATGGCGGATGTGTATCGATTTTACGGATCTCAACAAGGCCTGTCCGAAGGACGAATTCCCATTGCCAAGGATAGACTCCTTAGTTGATGCAGCAGCTTCGTCAGAGCTTATGAGTCTTCTCGATTGTTATTCAGGCTATCATCAAATTTGGATGAAGAAGGAGGATGAGCCGAAGACCAGTTTTATAACCCCTAGTGGAACATATTGTTACCTTCGGATGCCTGAGGGGCTCAAGAACGCTGGAGGAAGTTTCAGCAGAATGACTGCGAAGGTTCTCCAGTCCCAGATAGACAGAAATGTGCTAACTTATGTTGATGATATCATTGTAAAAAGCACGAAACAAGAAAACCACATTGCTGATGTAGGAAACGGGTGACGCCTAAGAGGGGGGGGGGGGGTGAATTAGGACTTCTAAAACTTTTACTAAACTAGGCCACAATTAAATCCCTAGAGCAAAACCTATGCAAATAATCAAAACTAGAATGTGCAAACTAGGTTTTGTCTAAGTGTTGCTATCTCTACCGCAAAAGGCTAAGTTTCAATCTATACTAAATAAGTATGACTACAAGATTGAAACTTAAATGCTTAATATAAATGCGGAATGTAAAGAGCTAAGTAGAGAAGCAAACTCTCGTGGATGACGCCGGTATTTTTACCGAGGTATCCGGAACCACGCAAGGTCCCGACTAATCCTCGTTGGTGCCCCTACGCAAAGGGAAGCCCACGCGAGGGCCAAGCACCACGGTCGAGTAACTCCGTAGAGAGCCGCGGGCCTTCTCCACGCGCAAGTGGTGCTCCGCTTCCGGCTCCTCTCGGACGCTCCCCGCCGTCTCCACTATCGAGCTTCCGGCCGAAACGCCGCGGGCCTCGTTCCCTCCGGTACATGGTGGCGGCCGTGACACAAACGCGGTTGTCACGGTCTCGCAAGACTCTCGCCCCACTCGGTACAATTACAACGACTCACGCAAGAGCCGAGGGGTTGTGTGGTTTTACAAAACTCACTCAACTAACTAGGATTCACCTAGAGCAAGCGCTAAAGCGGTCTAACTAACCTAAGCACTTCGCAAAGCACCTACGCTAATCACCGAGTGATTCTATTAAGCACTTGGGTGTTTGAGCTCTTAGAAATGTGCACTATATGCCTTGGTATGTTGCTTGGGCTCTCACACTTGAGAATGGCCGGTTGGGGTGGTATTTATAGCCTCCACACCCCAAACTAGCCGTTGGACAGAAAGCAGCAGCTTTCTGTCGTCGGGTGCACCGGACAGTCCGGTGCACACCGGACACTGCACTGTAGCATGTCCGGTGCCCCCACGTCAGCCGACCGTTGGCGCCTGTAGCAGTCGACCGTTGAATCCGACCGTTGGATTCGACCGTTGCCTTCTGCCCGTTGGCACACCGGACAGTCCGGTGCACACCGGACAGTCCGGTGCTACAGCCAGAGAGCGCCTGTCCGTGGCCTCTTCTGCGCAGACTGTCCGGTTCCTCACCGGACAGTCCGGTGCACACCGGACACCAATGTCCGGTGCGCCACCAGGCGCTGGCTGACAGCCCTTTTTCTTGGATTTCTTCGCTGATTTCTTCGGGCTTCTTTGTTCTTGAGTCTTGGACTCCTATGCATCTTTTTATGTCTTCTTTTGAGGTGTTGCATCCTCATTGCCTTGGTCCAATTCTCTTCGCATCCTGTGAACTACAAACACAAACACTAGAATACTTATTAGTTCACGGATTGTGTTGTTCATCAAACACCAAAACTCAATTAGCCAAATGGCCCGGGGTCCATTTTCCTTACAATCTCCCCCTTTTTGGTGATTGATGACAACACAACCAAAGCAAGCAAATAATACAAGTATTTGAGTGAAAATATGCAATCTACTTGCTAAGATGCATGATTGTCCCCACAATGTGATATTATGGACTTAAGCCTCCCCCTAACTCCATAATTCACTTACTTCCTATTTTTGGACCAAATAACCAAAACCACTTGTAGAACTTATTTGAAGATATAAAATTTGAAATTTGTGGTGTTTGGTGTTTGATATGGTTTTCATTGCTTTGGTCCCTAAACTTCTCCCCCTTTGGCATCAACCACCGAAAAGGAAGACATTAAAAGCATGTAGGAAGTAAATAAAAGCTTGCCCTCAACAAGAAATCTATCAAATGATACCACAATTGCAGGATATTAATTTAAATAATATGAATGATACCACTTGAAAGAGTCCTCAAAAAAATTACTCCCCCTAAATGAGTATTCTCCTTTAGAAAGAGTTTTTCTCCCCCTTTAGAGATGAAGGAATACTCCCCCTGACAGAGATCCTCTACTTAGGAAAAAGCATGTGAAAATTAGAGGTGCAAGACATGATTTGAAAAGACTAACTTCCCTTATGCATAGGTAACAGAATATGAGTTAACTACTTATGCATTTTTAGCAACATGGAAGCATATGATATGAAATATAGTCTAATCAAATATTGGAGAAGACATGTAAATGATACTGAATGTAGTCTCAAAAGATACCAATTGAAAGTCAATGGTGAGCTTGAGAGACATAAGAGTTCTTGGAGATTTTGCAGTGGAAGATTGTTGTCTTTCTCCGGGGACTTCATTTTCCTTACAATGAGACTATCACATGAAATAGACTTGAAAAGATGTTAGTCTCAAAGTGTTAGATTATAGAGTAACCTCCCCCTAAAGGTGTGCATACAAGTTTTGAATACTTGTAGGAGACATGCACTTTGATTTGATATCAAGAGGGGCAAATTACCCATAATCCAAACTTTGGCACATATAAGTTAAATGATACACTTTGTAGAAATCAAAATTTTCAATTTATGCATCATTTACTATGGAGTGATATAGAAGCTATGTGCCGTGCTTAAATAAACATTTTAAACCATGTAGGTTTGCTTAAGTATATGAATTGAAAGCAAGCAATCCTACCATGTGCTTTACCCAGTATGCATGATTTTAAACAAAAGTACATAACACATGTAATACTAGGCAAGAAAGGTAAACTAGATACAAGGTAAATAGATACGCATATCTAAAAACGAAGAATACAACAAAGCTAGTTACCTTAGTCATGGGTGGGAAATTTGGGTCCAAAATTTTCACTAACCCACTTGGCAATAAACTTGATCCAATATGATGTATCCCATGATATACATCCCAATTTAGCCAAGTCTCCAAATTTCCCGAAGACCTTCGGTCTACTCACTTCCCTTTCGGGATCCAAACCTTCTTGGTGCTTTTCATGGTTGAAATTATCTCCTTCGGCACCCAGATGCGTTTGGTCCCTTTTCCTTTGTTGGCTTGCTTGTTGGCCTTGATTGCTATCACCTTTCCATTCTTTTTCTTCTTGATCAAATATGGTGTAGCATCCTTTTTGTTCACCTTTTTGATGTAGGTGTTGGAGATTTTGCTTGATGGCTTTTGCTTGAGCTTTTGCCTTTGTTTATCCCCGGTCATCGCCTTGCATTGGAAAGACTTGTGGCCTTCCTTGTGGCATAGCCTACAAATCACAGTTTCTCCCTCTACAGGCTTGTTCACTCCCGCAGTGGTGTTATCCTGTGGAGGTCGGATTTGTTTGGCTTTGCCTTTCTTGTCATACAAAGCTTTGCCAAGGCGAGCCACTTCTTGCTTTAATTGTTCATTTTCCTTTGCAACCTCATCCGAACATGTCTCTACAACAATATTCTCAACAACGACTTGGTTGCAGGGGTTAGAATCATCAATTAAATCAAAGCAGGAAGTAGAAGCATCTTTCTTAATTATTTCAGGTATTTCAACTAAAGATGCTGCTGGGGTGCTACCAATGTTTTCTAGCTTAGTAGTTAGCTCATTATTGTGTATGCTAAGAATTTCCATTTTCTCTAGCAAATTTTCAATAGCTTCTTGGGAGCTAGCTAACTTAGCCTTAAGTTTTTCATTCCTTTTAATAAGGCTATCATCGGTAGCAGTGGATGGAGCACTAGATTCTAATAGCTCAATTTTAGTTGATAGCTCACTATTTAAGTTTGCAAAAGTTTCAAATTTTTCTAGCAAACCTTTGTAATCATTTTGAGAGCTAACCAACTTATTTTTCAAAGTTTTAAGTTGAGCTTTTTGCTTAGTACAAACATCCTGGAAAAAGTTTACGGCTTCCGCAAGCTCTTCTAGAGAGGCCTTTCCCTCACCTTCATCATCACTACTACTTTCATCACTAGAGGATGGAATGCTTTTGTTACCTCTTGCCATAAGGCATTTGTGTGATGACCGTGATGATCGTGATGAGGACCGGTGGCTGCGCGTCCTTGGAGGTTCATCTTCACTTGAAGAATCATCCCAAGTTCTAACACTTGTGAGCGCCTTGCCTTTGCTCCTCTCCTTTTTGGGTTTGGCCATATTTGGACAGTTGTCCCTGAAGTGGCCCTTCTCCCCACATGCGAAGCATCCTCTCTTCCTTTGCTTTTTCCTGTCAATGTTAAAGAGAAGATCCTCGACCTGCAGGGGCACACCCATTAGATTAATCTTGCGGATCATCCTCATTACCTTTCCGACGCGTCGGATTGTTTCTTCGTCCTCGGAGGATGATGTGCATGGTTGATTATCTTCATCATCATCACTTTCTTCTTCTTCCTCTTCTTCACTTGAGGAACTTGGAGTGGGAGCCTTCTTTTTGCCCTTCCTTTCATCACATGCAAAAGCATATGGCCTTGAGGAAGTTGGCTCCTCTCCCCGACTCATTTTTCGCGACATCTCAAAAGCCGCGATTTTCCCAATCACGATGGTCGGGGTCATGTTGCTCAAGTCCTCCATGTTGTGAAGGATGGTGATGATGCTCCCATATCTTTGTTGTGGTAGCAGGGAGATAATCTTCCTCACAATGTCCGCATCACCTAGCTTATTAATGCCAATAGAGTTGAGCTCATTGATAATTAGATTCAAACGAGAATACATGTCTCTAACAAGCTCATCATCTTTCATGGCAAAAGAATTATACTCATTTAAGACTAGGCAATGTTTTTGCTCACGGACATTGGATGTGCCGTCATGGAGCTCATGCAATTTTAGCCAAATCTCATTAGCAGTTTTCAAGGTAAATACTTGATTAAAAATATCCATGCTAAGAGATTCATACAAGCAATTTTTGGCTCTAGCATTTAAATGAATTTCTTTCTCTTCACTCGTGGTGGGTTTCTCGGGATTTTTGAGGGGTTTCATCCCGTCACGAGTGACTCTCCAAACACCTAGATCAACGGCCTCTAGGTAACAAGCCATTCTAGCACTATAATATGGGAAGTTAGTGCCGTCGAAGTGTGGTGGCCTATGGGTATCCATCCCTTCCTCTAAAAAGCGTCGGCTCTTTTAGCGGTGAAGCTAAAGCGTTTCAAATGAGCCAAACCGGGCTCTGATACCACTTGTAGGAAACGGGTGACGCCTAAGAGGGGGGGGGGGGTGAATTAGGACTTCTAAAACTTTTACTAAACTAGGCCACAATTAAATCCCTAGAGCAAAACCTATGCAAATAATCAAAACTAGAATGTGCAAACTAGGTTTTGTCTAAGTGTTGCTATCTCTACCGCAAAAGGCTAAGTTTCAATCTATACTAAATAAGTATGACTACAAGATTGAAACTTAAATGCTTAATATAAATGCAGAATGTAAAGAGCTAAGTAGAGAAGCAAACTCTCGTGGATGACGCCGGTATTTTTACCGAGGTATCCGGAACCACGCAAGGTCCCGACTAATCCTCGTTGGTGCCCCTACGCAAAGGGAAGCCCACGCGAGGGCCAAGCACCACGGTCGAGTAACTCCGTAGAGAGCCGCGGGCCTTCTCCACGCGCAAGTGGTGCTCCGCTTCCGGCTCCTCTTGGACGCTCCCCGCCGTCTCCACTATCGAGCTTCCGGCCGAAACGCCGCGGGCCTCGTTCCCTCCGGTACACGGTGGCGGCCGTGACACAAACGCGGTTGTCACGGTCTCGCAAGACTCTCGCCCCACTCGGTACAATTACAACGACTCACGCAAGAGCCGAGGGGTTGTGTGGTTTTACAAAACTCACTCAACTAACTAGGATTCACCTAGAGCAAGCGCTAAAGCGGTCTAACTAACCTAAGCACTTCGCAAAGCACCTACGCTAATCACCGAGTGATTCTATTAAGCACTTGGGTGTTTGAGCTCTTAGAAATGTGCACTATATGCCTTGGTATGTTGCTTGGGCTCTCACACTTGAGAATGGCCGGTTGGGGTGGTATTTATAGCCTCCACACCCCAAACTAGCCGTTGGACAGAAAGCAGCAGCTTTCTGTCGTCGGGTGCACCGGACAGTCCGGTGCACACCGGACACTGCACTGTAGCATGTCCGGTGCCCCCACGTCAGCCGACCGTTGGCGCCTGTAGCAGTCGACCGTTGAATCCGACCGTTGGATTCGACCGTTGCCTTCTGCCCGTTGGCACACCGGACAGTCCGGTGCACACCGGACAGTCCGGTGCTACAGCCAGAGAGCGCCTGTCCGTGGCCTCTTCTGCGCAGACTGTCCGGTTCCTCACCGGACAGTCCGGTGCACACCGGACACCAATGTCCGGTGCGCCACCAGGCGCTGGCTGACAGCCCTTTTTCTTGGATTTCTTCGCTGATTTCTTCGGGCTTCTTTGTTCTTGAGTCTTGGACTCCTATGCATCTTTTTATGTCTTCTTTTGAGGTGTTGCATCCTCATTGCCTTGGTCCAATTCTCTTCGCATCCTATGAACTACAAACACAAACACTAGAATACTTATTAGTTCACGGATTGTGTTGTTCATCAAACACCAAAACTCAATTAGCCAAATGGCCCGGGGTCCATTTTCCTTACAGCTGATTTGCAGGAGACCTTCGCCAGTTTTAGACAAGCTGGCCTAAAGTTGAATCCAGAAAAATGTGTCTTTGGAGTAAAGAAGGGAAAATTTCTTGGATGCTTGGTTTCAACAAAGGGAATTGAAGCTAATCCAAGTAAAATTGAAGCTATACTTCGAATGGAGCCACCAACTACAAAAAAGGGGGCCCAAAGATTGACAGGGAGGCTGGCATCTCTCAATAGATTCATATCCAGATCAGCAGAAAGAAATTTACCATTCTTCGAAGTGCTGAAATCAGCCGAAGTCTTTCAATGGGGACCAAGCCAACAAAAAGCCTTTGAAGAACTGAAGCAATATTTGATAGATTTAACAACATTAACTCCACCAACGCCAGGGGCTCCTTTGTTGTTATACGTGGCAGCTTCGCACTCAGCGGTAAGTGCAGCACTTGTCCAGGAGAAGCTTGATGGCCAAGTCAAGAAGCAGGTTCCAGTGTATTTTGTATCTGAAGTTCTTAGTGTATCAAAGAAAAACTATACAGAATTGGAGAAGGTATTATATGCTGTTTTGATGGCATCCAGGAAGCTTCGGCATTATTTTCAAGCATACAATATTGTTGTTCCTTCTTCGCAGCCGTTGAAGGATATTATGAGAAATAGAGAAGCTACTGGACGGATTGGAAAATGGGCTGCAGAGCTCAATGAATTTTGCATTGATTATGTGCATAGATCCTCGATCCAGTCTCAAGCGTTGGCAGATTTCATTGCCGATTGGACGCCAGGGGCTCAGGATGAAGAAACAAATAAAGATGCCGAAGTGTGGACAGTGTTTTGCGATGGGTCTTGGGGAACCTTCGGAGCAGGAGCAGCCGCTGTGTTGGTCTCACCATCCAAAGTTAAAACTTGTTATGCGGCAAGACTCGATTTTAGCTGTACAAACAATATTACTGAGTACGAAGCCCTGCTTTTGGGCCTTCGGAAATTAAAAGCAATGGGAATCAGAAGGGCCATCCTTAAAACTGATTCCCAGGTTGTTTCGGGTCATATCGACAAGAGTTGCAAGGCTAAAGATCCGAAGCTTGAAAAATATCTAGACACGGTCCGAAGAATCGAAGCTTCCTTCGAAGGATTTTCTGTCAAAAATATCCCTCGAGGACAAAATGAGCATGCTGATTTGCTAGCTAAGTCAGCAGCACAGGGGCTGCCCTTACCTTCGGATGTGTTCTTCGAAATAATAAAAGCACCTTCAGTGGAACTTCTTGAAAGAGCAGTCCTCAATATATCTCCTGTTTATAGTGAAGACTGGAGAACTGAGATCATCTCTTACCTTCAGGGTAATTTCCTTTCAGATGACGAAACTTATAACAGGAGGATAGAGGCAAGAGCTCGTCCATATGTCATGATAGAAGGGGAGTTGTACAAGCATGGAGTTTGTGCTCCACTACTCAAGTGTTTATCCAGAGCCGAAGGCATAGAGTTGATGAAAGAAATACATGCAGGCTTGTGTGGATCTCACATTGGATCTAGGCCGTTACTTGGAAAAGTTTTTCGTCAAGGGTTTTATTGGCCGAAGGCAGCTTCGGATGCAGCGGAATTAGTTCAAAAGTGCGAAGGTTGTCAGAAATGTGCAAGAGATCAAAAACAACCTTCGTCTCTATCTCAGCTGATACAACCCATCTGGCCATTGCAAAGGTGGGGTCTTGACTTGTTAGGTCCGTTACCACCGTCCCAAGGAAACTTAAGATATGTTGTAGTGGCTGTGGAATATTTTTCTAAATGGATTGAGGCAAAGCCTTTAGCCACAATAACTTCGGCCACCATTCAAAAGTTTTTCTGGCAGAATATTGTTTGTCGTTTCGGAGTACCAAAGGCCATCACTGTAGATAATGGAACACAGTTCGACTCCGAAGCTTTCAGAGAATTCTGTGATCAAATCGGCACGAAAATCCATTTTGCATCAGTCAGGCATCCGGAGTCAAATGGACTCGTTGAAAGAGCCAATGGCATCATAATGACAGGAATAATGAAGTTAATTTTCAACCAACCCAGGGGAAAGTGGCCAGATCAACTAATCAAAGTAGTATGGAGCCACAACACGACAACATCAAGGTCAACAGGCTTTACCCCATTCAAATTATTGTTTGGTGACGAAGCAATAACTCCGGAGGAAGCTAAAACTGGATCAATAAGAGTAGTAGCTTCGGCAGAGTCAGATCCTGAAGCTGATCATTCTGTTGAAAAAGATGCTATAGAAGGGATCAGACTTCAAGCCGTGGAGAACATCAATAAATATCAAGCCGAAACAATCAAGTGGCGTGATAGAAAGGTTCGGCTGAAGAATATTGAGCCAGGACATTTGGTGCTTCGGAGAGTCGCTAACCCAGATACAGTGGGCAAGTTGCAGTTGAAATGGGAGGGACCTTTTTTGGTAGTATCTTCGTCAAGACCCGGTTCATACAGATTGAAGGATATGGACGGCAACGACATTCCCAGATCTTGGAATGCAGATGAGCTTCGGCGATATTATGTATAATTTGATGTAATTTTTTATATTTTATATTTTTTCTTTCTTTCATGGCACCCTTTTCCTTTCTGAAGGGGGAGAAAGGTTTTTAATGGGGCCATCACATGTAATTTCCTTTTTTAGCTCTATAAGAGCAAAATCCCCCAAAGATGTAAATGTAAAAGCTGAGAACGCACCATCGAGTGCCGAAAAGAAACAGGGAAGAAGCTCCAAAGTCGTTCCTAAGGGAATGCAGAGCTTACAACGAAAAGTCAACGCTGATTCCGCCGAAAGTAAAAGGCGAAGAAGCTCCAAAGTCGTTCCTAAGGGAATGCAGAGCTTACAGCGAAAACTCAGCGCTGATATGTGATTGTTTCTAAGGAAATAACGGTTGTGATTATGGCTTCGTACATGTGTTTGGACATTCATTTGCACATCACATTACATCATAACATTTGCATTCATAAACATTCATCCAGGCATATATAGGATAACCATCATCATAGCATAAGTGGTTGCTTCGGCAAAAAGGAAAAAACTGTCTTTTGTACTTCGTCGTGTACGAAAAGAAGAGCTTCGGAAAAAAGGAAAAGTTGTTTTTTTATGCTTCGCTGTGTGCGAAAAGAAGGGAAGGTGTTTTTTTCGCCTTCGGCTCAAAAAGATAATTTCGTCCACATCAAAGCACCTCTCATACATTAATGCAAGGATAAGAGCATATTACAAGGTATGAACAGAATTCATTAAGAACAAGTTTAGTCTTATTTACAAAGGTTATCTCAAAGGTTTCTTAAGTCCGTCCACAGTCTACTCCTATTGATCTTCATGGGGCCTCAGCTTCGGCGTCATACTTTTAAGCATCGGTCTCGACTTCGTCATTCTACATAAATTAAGTTGTTGTGGGTCAAAATCAAGATTGAAGGAAAAGGTAAGCACAAGGTATGATTTCTTACTGGTTCAAGATGACTCCGAGCTTCGTCTCCAGCCTTTTCTCGCCCGCCTTTTGTCCATATCATCTTTACAAATCTGTTAGAAATGCTTCAGGCGAGGTCAGGAATATCATCTAAAATTGTTGGTGATAGAGTGAAATTGGGCCTATTGACAATTTTTCCATGATCACAGCCAGCTTTTAGGAAAGCAGCAGCAGTGCCCCGAGAAGCTACCCAGGCACAGAAGTCATTGTGCCCGGCTATAACTTCGTCAAGCTCATCAATTTCACCTTCAATATGTTCGAAGGTCTTTGGTAAATCTTCAGCTGACGGGGTGAATTTCTCACTGCTAGCTCCAACTGAGTGGAAGATTTTTCTCAGTCGTTGAATACATTTGTTGCTAAATTCCAAACATTTATCTTGAAGGCTTGCCAATATTTTTTTCAAAACTGAATTTTCTTGGACTTCGACTTCAAGTTTCGTATTTAGTTCTTGTTTTTCTTGTTCAAACTGTTCAGATTGGCAGAGAAGCTTCGTATTCAATTCCGTTATTTTAGCTTCGGCTTCTGCCAATAAGCCTTCAGTTGCCTGAAGCTCAAAGTTTTTCTTTTCAATAGTAGCTAATTGCTCTTTTATTTTGCTCTCTAAATTTTCAATTATAACCTCGTGCTTTTTGTCTTCCAGATCTTGCTGCATTTTCAAAGCCTTGCTCAGCAGCATACTCTGCACGTAAACAACCTTCGTTAAGACAGGTCTACATTATTGAAAACAATAAAAGTCAAGGGAATAGTAGTTCACCTTGAAATTGGAATAAAATAAACTACCAACGATATGTTGTCGTCGGTAGCGGCTAATGTCCATTTCCAGCTTCGGAAAACCGATACTCTTTGATAGAGTACCGATGACCTTAGCTCCAGTTTGATCCCGGATGCAGTCTAATTTTTCATCGTCAATACCCCCAAAGAGGAGTGCTCCTGGTTTATATCCGCAGGATTTGGCATACTCTTTAAGCTCTTCTATTTCGGTTTTTGACAATTCTTCTCCAACCAAATTTTGGAACATGAAGGCTTCGTCCTCTGAAGCTTCGTCAGCAATTTCCTTTTCTTTCCCAGACACTGCGGCCATGGCCTCTTCGGCGGCAGTAGTAGCTTCTTCTGTGGCCATGTCTAGCAGTATTTTGTCGATGTGTTCAATTGTGCTTTCCAAGTTCAAACCTTCAGTTGAGGTAGCTTCGACAGCCGCGACCTCCGAAGGTGTGATTTCAATATTTGTTATTTCTTCAGCCGCTGGTATCTTTTGAGCTGAAGCTCTCGGTGGTGTCTTGTCAATGACTTCTGTCACTGCGATGATTCTTTGTCTCTTTGTTTTAGTTGTTTTATTCGTTTTTTCGGGCTCCTTTTCCTTCTGAAAAAACTTTGTCAGTTGAGGCCCCAATGGACTTAGCTTCGCAGGCAGGGATTCAGTCATTACCTTTAAAATCTCTTCCACGTCAGTGGCAGAGCGTGATGCGGGAGTCTCCTCTTCGTCAGATACTTTTTGCTTCGGAGATGATATTTTCTTCTTCTTCGGAATATTCTTCTTTTTTGGTGGTTCTTCCTCATCTTCATTTAAAGCTTCGGCTCCCCTTTTCCTTTTCCGACCTTCGGCACCTTTATTCAGATTTTCGTAGTCAGGGTATTCAAAACCCAAGGCGTCCAGCACTCGATTCAGTCTTCGCTTCGGACGGGTACCGAAGGCCGCGGTCATCAACTGATCTTCTTTTTTGGAGTAATTACCGAGTATTTCATTGCACATTATTTCAACTGTGTCCAGCCACTCTTGGCAAGGTTTTTTAAAGTATTTCTTAAACTTGTAATAGTAAGGTAACCGCACAAGTTCCCCTTCTTTCTTCTCCCCCTCTAGCTTCGGCATTTCCCATTCTTTTAAAGTAGGAAAAACCCTGAAGGCCAAGAACTCTTGAACCAGGTCCCTAGTACTGATATGCTCTGAAATAATTTTAAACTCAGCCAGTGCAGCCCAAGTGGAACCTTCTAATGACATTTGGCATCGCGGTCTTGTTTCTCCGAAGATCAATTCAAGAGGGCTTTGTGCCAGCTTCTCTTTGTCTTCGTCAACTCTCACATAAAACCATTCTGATTTCCAGCCTGCCGGCCATTTGCTTCGGTAGCTGATTACAGGAAACTTTGTGGTTTTCCGATAGGCAAAATTGTAGCAACCAAAGTTATCATGTAATCCATCTTTTCTAGCCTTCGTCTGGTAATGCAGCTCATGAACTCGACAAAAGCTGTCGGCAAACGGCTCCACCGCCTGGCTTCGGAGGGCCCAGATATAAACACTAAGCCTAACGATAGCGTTAGGAGTCAACTGATGAAAGTAGATACCAAACCTCTTCAATACATCTGCAATAATCCTATGAAGGGGGAATCTCAACCCAGCCTTTAGAAAGCTCTTGAAAATGACTATTTCATCCTTCTCTGGCTTCGGGGTAGTTTCTTCCCCCCCGAAGCGAAGTAGCTTCTTCTGACTTTCACTGAAATAACCTGACTTTACCATCTTGGAGAGATCAGCCTTCGAAACGGTCGACTTTTCGAAGTCCAAGTGGCTGGGCTTACTTGGCATGGCAATACGATAATCATCTTCGGGATCAGTTTCTTCAATGTTCTCTTCTTCTGCTTCGGCAGTTGCTTGTTCTGCTTCAACAGTGGGGATTTCTTCCGAAGTTACCAGTCCGGATCGTTGCATTGCTTCGGAGATGGGAATAGTCTCCGAGCCTTCAGCTTCGCCTCCTTCACGCTCAACCCTAGCGATAGAACGCACTCTGGCCATTTAATTCTGAATTTGCGGGAATTAAATACTTTTTCTTCCGAAGTTTTTTTTTCTTTTCTTCTGATGAAGTAGGCTTCAAGCTGGAGCTTCGTTTGATTTCGAGAGTCAAGCTTCGGCTATGGTTAAAAATTTTGGCAGCAAAACAGTGCAAATAGCAATGAATGCTGTGGTAACTTCACACCTACTTGTCTGTTTATATAGTGCTGCAGGTAAGAAGGCGAAACGCTAGGATTTTTACACCAGGCGGACAGCCGCTTGCACTCGCTGCACGGTGGACCGCAGAGACCAAACAGTAACTCTGCAAGGTGGGACTGCTACGCGCTCGGAAACTGAATCGTTTCTCGACAACGAGCTCAGGGAAGGTGTTTTTTTGGACCTTCGGCTTCCCGAAGCTTAAGAGACTTTTTCACGGATCAAGATCGTTACGAAAAACGATCTAGCGCCGCGAAAGGGGCTACTGTTGGGGCTATGCTTCGTCGCGCCGAAGGTCTTGAAGGAAGAAGCAGCTTCGGCTGAAGCTGTCCACAGGAGATGACCGAAGGTTCCTCTTCATGAAGCTTCGGAATTACAAACCGACTTAAAAGTAGAATGACCTTTCAGTCCATAAATGTTTGGGTCGCTATTGTAATCCCTTATGAGGGACATAATTGTAATTCCTCACAGGCTATGTCCCGTGCCTATAAATAGTGAACAGTACTCCCTTACTGGGGTGGGAGATTTTTCCGGTATTTGCAGTCGCGTCATTTGAGAATCAATCTTTGTCAAGGCAGAGGTATAATTGTATTCAACACTTAAATATATTGAATGGATATAATATGGTTCGTTTATGATTCATTTACCTTTGATATTCTAAATTTTTATGCTATCTTATACAATCTGTTGAAATTCAATTACGAAGATGTAACCTTCGTAATTGTATTGACACCAACCTTCGTCCAAGGCTCATTATCCTCAAGGGAATAATGTTTCATTGGACGAAGAACATTAACATTTAACATTCTATGTTGCCTTGTTCTTAATTCATAGCAGTTGAGAACAAGTCCCCAACAATAGCAGAAAAGGAAACCGACTTAAAAAGGAAAAGGCTATTCAGACCTCGATGAGTCACTATAAGGCCATTAGCAAATGTAAAGGACATAAATGTAATTTTACATGGGTTGCGTCCCGTGCCTATAAATAGATGAACAGTGCTCCCGTACTGTTCATGCTGACTTGGCATTTTGCTTTTGCGTCACGCTTGTACTTTTACCATTCCTTCAAGCCAAAGGTACATTTGTAATTTGATATCATTTATATTCTCCATAATAATAAAATAGAAATGAGTTGGTAATAATACATGACTGTTTATGTTTTGTTATTTTATATTTCATACGATTCCTTCTTCATCGTTATATGTCATACTGCTGAAGGTATGTCCTTCATTACCTTCGTTTGAAGATCATTATATCCCAAGGGAAATAATGTTTCGAAGGACGAAGGACTTTAACGTTTAACATTTTCTGTGTTGCCTTGTTCTTAATTCATAGCACTTGAGAACAAGTCCCCAACATTGGCGCCCACCTCTGGTGAACTCTTTTCGACCACCTTCGACAAGCATTGACCTTCGTCATGCCACCGAAGAAAGCTTCAGCGACAGGGGCTGCCGCTCTGCAGCCGCTGGACCCGAACTAGGAGACCTTTTCTCTTCGAGAGGCCCGGAGCCAGAAGAGGAAGGCCACTAGTCCAACACCCCAGGAGGATGAGTTGGACCAAGAGATCAGGAATATGGAGATGCTTCATCAACAAGTACAAAGAAAGAAGGAGAAGATGGCTCGACTAGCCGATCTTCAGAGGCAGATTGACGAAGCTACTGAAGAAGTACGCCATCTTGCTCAAGATGAGCAAGAGCGAAGGCCTCAACATAGGGGGCTTCATCAAGAAGGCTTCCTCAACGAGGATGAATGGTACGAGAATTTCCATCATGGAAATTTTGCTTTTGATGATGCTTCTCCTCTATCAGCAGAACTGCAAGCTACACCTTGGCCCCCATCTTACAAGCCACCCCAGCTCCCCATGTATGACGGGCATTCAGATCCGAAGCAGTTTCTGATGAGCTACGAAGCAACCATATCTTCATATAGAGGCAATACTGCAGTCATGGCGAAATCTTTCGTCATGGTAGTCAAGAATGTTGCACAAACCTGGTACTCCTCTCTTTGGCCAGGAACAATTACATCATGGCAGAAGCTGAAGGATATGCTGATCACCAGTTTCCAAGGGTTTTAGACGAAGCCGGTTATCGCCCAAGCTTCGTTCCAGTGCACACAAGATCACGAAGAATACCTTCAGGCATATGTCCAAAGGTTCTTGCGTCTGAGGGCACAAGCACCAACAGTGCCCAATGAAATTGTCATTGAGGCCATGATCAAGGGGCTTCGGCCAGGACCTACGGCCCAATACTTCGCCAGGAAACCCCCTCAGACGCTGGAGAAATTGCTCCAAAAGATGGATGAATACATCCGCGCTGATAATGACTTTCGCCAAAGAAGGGAGGAAGCCTACAGGTTCTCCGAGATGACCAGGGGCTTCGGAGGGAGAATCCACCCAAGGCACGTCAGATCAATTCATTCCACCCAGAATGACGACAGAGGAAGTCAGCAAGAGAGGCCGCAATACTCCTCACAGGCTTCGGGGCAGCAACAAAGCTATCCTCGGCCATCAGCTCCAAGGGGCAGAGGCGCCAGGGGCTTCGGAGGAAGGTTTGGGGATTAGCCCAGGAAAATTTATTGCTTATTCTGCGGTGAGGACAAGGGCCATACTACAAGGATGTGCCATGTCACCATTCAGAAACATAAGGAAATAGCAGAAGCTGCAGCTCAGCAGAACCAGCCGAAGCAGGTCATGCATACTGCTTCGTATCACTCACCCTACATACGAGAATATGTAGGTAACCATCCTGCAGCGTCTGTTGCTTCGGCTAGTCAGCCACAGGCATCCTGGCCACAGCTTCCACCTCCGCCACCACTACAACCTGCATATTCACGTGGCCAACAGCTAGAAGGGAGTCAGCAGACCAATCAGCAGAGAGACTTCAGGGAGGAGTCCGAGGCTCGCACAGTCAACAGTACTATACCAGAGTCGAAGCATATCTACTAAGAGATATCCTACCCTAGAATTAGTTTTTACATTCATAGTCGTTCTTTTTCTTACTAAGGAATAGTTGTTGAAAACTTAGTTTTCTTCTCGTTTTTAATTCCTTGTAATAGCTTCGTTTTTGCCATAGTGAAAATATATCTTCTCCACAGACTTACGAAGTCCCAAAGTCGTTGAGGCACAAAAGGCCATTCCTAAGTTATAAGTGTCTTCAAAGCTACAAAAAGTCATTCTATTGAACGCAGCGTAAGTTTGCCGAAGCTACAAAAAGTCGTTCCTAAAGGAGCGCAGTGTAAGTTTTCTGCTCAAAAGTCGTTCCAAAGGGAATGCAGAGCTTACAGCGAAAAGTCAACGCTGATTCCGTCAAAATAAAAGGCGAAGCGCGAAAAGTCAACGCGAATACCGCCGAAATAGAAGGCGAAGAAGTTCAAAAGACGTTCCTAAGGGAATGCAGAACTTACAGCGAAAAGTCAACGCTGATACACCGAAAAATAAGCGGTGAAGCCAAAAAATAAACGACAAAGAGATTGTGTATCCTACAGCGGGGATGTGTGTGTATCTTCGGCATAAATATCATTCTGCACAGCATAACATCATCACATCATTCGCATAACATAACATCATACATCATATTGCATCAATGGCACAAGAAGGGGACACACTGTTGATCTTCGGAGAATGCTTCGAAAAAGAGAAATTGTGCTAAGGCAACAAATAAATTTCGAAGAGATACAGTTTTATCAGCTCCAAAGTGCAGGAAAAAGTTTATTGTTGACGAAGCATTAATGTTTCTATGTCGATTAGAGGATTTTTCACGAAGCATAAAAATTCTTCTTTACGAAGCATGAAAAGAAGGGAAGGTGTTTTTTCGCCGAAGGCTCAAAAACAGTATGTACAATAAAAGTTTCATGCATCGCAAAGAAATGAATTACAAAGCCATTTATACATTACATTAAAAACTCACGAATGCCAAATGTTACAAGCATAGTCCAGCAAATGTTACATTGGTTTTCTAATAATGTTTTTACAATATCTGTCATTCTTCCTTTAAAACTTCGTCTGCAGCTTCGGTCAGCAGTTGGGTAACGACTTCGTCCAAAATGCTTTCGGCCATATTAATGATTTCTGCTGGTTCTTTTGCCTCTGGCTCAATCAATGACTCGAACGGCTCTGGAGGAGGAGATAGCTCGACTGCAGTAGAAAACGTAAATAAGATTAGAAGTCGCAAAAATAAAAAAAATATAAAATTAAAAGCTATTAAGAAATACCTATCCGCTTTTCGAGTTCCGCAGCCTTTTCAGCTGCCTTCGTTGCTTCCCTTTCATCGTGAGTGTCTTTTTCGCTCTTTTTATTATTTCGTGGGCCATCCCTCGATCGCCATTTTCTCAGATGTCAGTAAAGAATTTTTCACCAACTAAGCTTGCTTCGGCCGAGGGGTCCTTCGTATCATCAATAGATAAAATAGCTTCGGCTTGGGCCAGAATTTTCACATGTTCGCAACCTGATTTCTCCAAGATAGCCGCAATCCCCCTTGCACCTGAGAAGGCGCAGACGTCCCCACGGCCATTTAAAATCTCCTCAAAAGCTTCGGCCTCGCCGCTGATCCACTCAATTGGCCCCTCGGGATCGCCCCATACGAAGTTGTCTTCACTTGAATACGCGCCAACATTGGCAATGCTTGTTTTTATCTTTTTTTACACATTCTATAGATTTCTCAAAGCATTTTTCTTTTGATGCCCGAAGTTCTGCAGCTGTTTTTTCCCAGTAATTTTCCCAGTAATCACTGGCATCTCGGTCAGCTTCGGCAATGGCACATTTCAATTTGGCTTCGGCCAGTTGCTTTTGGAGGTTTTCAATCTCGTTCCTTTGGATTTCAGATTGGGTCTTGTAGTTAGCTTCATCCCCCTTCATCTTGTCTACCAATGTAAGTAAAATTTTATCTTTTTCCAAAGCTTCATTCCTTAGCTTAATAACCTCTGTTCGAAGGTTGTTGAGAGCAATAGTGCAACTCTCGTCTTCGGCATTCTTTTGCGCCTTTAAGGCGTTGCTCAGTATTAAACCCTATATGAAAAGAATTAGTATAACATCAAAAAAAAAAATAATAATTCAAAGTTCGTAAACTTCCAAATGTACAATTTTTGTACCTTCAGACTGCTATATGCGAGGCTATCTGCAAGATCGTCCTTTGTCATGGCTGTGAATCATCTAGGCCCCTTCGGTGATGTTTTGGTAATTAATGATAACTGCTTGTGGACTAACGGTTCTTGGAGAAATAAGAATGCAGGGTTGGACCACATAGAACAGCAAATGTTGGAGAATCATAAGCATTGGTTGTGGATCAGATGAAGGCAAAGGTAAAATATAGGTTTTGTTTTTGCCGGTCTTGAGGAGTTTAGAGAAGATACCTGACCGGATTAGTAGGCTAGATAGCCGTACTATTAAGAGGGGTCAATGTCTTTGATCTGTGTAAAGCTTAGTGCCTCATAGAGCATCAAGTAGTTTCATTTGCATGAGGACTAACAACGCTTCAAATTTCGTGAGTTAAAAGTTCCTTCAAAAACAAGTTTGAAAATTGCAAAATCTCGGATGCGCGGACCGTCCGAGCCTTGAGGGCGGACCGTCCGCGATCCACCAGAGGGGTCCGAAGTCTAACCTCTTAGGCAGCCATTTTGTTCTTTTGCACTGCGGACCGTCCGGGCCTTTGGGCCGGACCGTCCGCAGTCATGACCAGAGAAGGCTGGTTTCGGGCAGTCCCTGAATTATAGCGCGGACCGTCCGGCTATGATAGGCGGACCGTCCGCAAGTGTCAAACTTGTTTTGGACAGGGACTGTGTGATTTTATAGATTTGTACTACGGACTGTCCGGGGGACTAGTCCGGATAGTACTGTCTCAGGTCTTGGACCGTCCGGATTTTTAGGCGGACGGTCCGCGCGTGTTAACTGTTCTTGGTCCGAGGCTCGGGTGCCTCATGCTGCCAGGTCGCGGACGGTCTGGCCTTGGAGGGCGGACTGTCCGGACCTAGCTTTTCTGACGAGTTCTGACAGTTTTCAAACGGGAATTATAGCCGTTATGTGTACGGCGGACCGTCCGGCCCTAGGGCGCGGACAGTCCACGTGTGCGCAGAACATGTGCTGTTTGCACATAACGGTTGGATTTTGATGGAGGGGTATAAATAGAAGGGTAGCTCGTGTGAGAGACCTCTCTTGGCCATTCCTTGCACACATTGAGCTCATTTGTGATCCTCCAACTCACTCTCTCACACTCTTTGCTTGAGATTGCTTTCTAGTGAGAGATTGAGGGTTCCTAGAGCATTCGCATCATTTGGTGATTCTTGAGGCACTAGGTGGTACACCGAGCAAGCGTCATTGGCTTGTTACTCTTGGAGGTTGCCGCCTCCTAGACGGCTCGGGTGATTGTCCCCGTCGAGCTCTCCAAGAAGATTGTGGAGAAGCCGCGGTGTTGATTGTGAGGGGTTCGCGCCTACCTCGCCGGAGCGGCAAAGGTGACATTAGTGGAATCGAGGTATTGAGTGATTTCTTGTCCACTTGGCTCAAAGATCAAGCCGTGACTTGATAGAGGAGCAAGTGAGAGCTTGAAGTCCACCTCAACGTGGATTAGGGGTGATCGACAAATCACCAATACCACGGGATAAATTTTGGTGTCTCTACCTTCTTGCATTACTTATTGCCTTGCAAGTAATTAGTGTTTTGCATATTGTTCCTCAAGTATTCAATCACTGTAGTTGTTTCTCATACATTGTTTACTTATTGTCTCTAGAGAATTTATTCCTCTTATTATATTGATTAAATTTACCTAGTGTTTTTGATTTTAGTCAAAACCGCCTATTCACCCCCCTCTAGCCGGTGTCCTAGATCCTACACGTGGTATCAGAGCCGAGGACTCCATTGTTTGTGGATCTAATCATCTCGGAGTGGGACAAAATGGCTAGTAACAACAATGTGCACATTGGGAAGCCACCACATTTTGATGTAAATAATTATGACTATTGGAAAATAAGAATGTCAATGCATCTTAGAGCAATGGGTGGAAAAATTTGGCCAATTGTCAGGGATGGATTTGTTGTGTTGAAAGAAGATGAACCATCCGTTAGTGATAATGAGAATATCCTCACAAATGATCAAGCCATGAATGTCTTTTATGATGCTCTTGATATAAATGAGTTCAATCGTATCAAGAATCTCACAACCGCTCATGAGATTTGGACTAAGCTAATGGAAGTTTGAGCAATTTATATGTGTGCAAAGGGAAGTTTGAGCAATTTATTATGAAAGAAGATGAGAGTGTATCCGATATGTTCAATCGGTTAAATGAGATAGTAAATGAACTCAAGGGACTTGGCTTTAATGTACCGGATGTGGACTTCACTCACAAGTTTCTTAGATCACTTCCGGAGAAATATGAGACCATTGTGACAATGCTAGTAAGGAGTGATCTATCTACAACTTCTCCAACCGAAGTATTGGGAGAAATTCTCACTCAAGACATATTTAAGAAATCACAAGCCGATGCTTTAAGTTTGGCAAAGAAGGTGAAAAATGAATCAATTGCACTCAAAGCTAAGGCCTCAAAGGAAATTGAAAAGGAAGATAGTAATGATGAAGAAAATGAAAGTGAGAGTGATGGTGATATGGCTCTATTTGTAAGGAAATTCAACAAATTCATGAAGATGAAGAGAGGTCAACCTAGAAGAGGTCAAACATCTAGAAGAAATGCTTTCAATGATAGAAAGTGTTTTGAGTGTGGGGAACCCGGTCACATTGCCATGAATTGCCCAAGCAAGAAGAAGAAGGGCAAAGATGAAAGTGACAAGAAGAAAAAGAAATACTATAACAAGAAGAAAGATGGCAAAGCCTATTTAGTTGAATGGGACTCGGATGATAGCTCGGATGATGATGATGATGATACCTCATCCAAGCTTAATGCCGGAATTGCCATCAAGGAAGCTCCCTCACTCTTCTCATCTCCCCATTGTCTCATGGCAAAGGGAGATGCTAAGGTAAAAATCATCACCGATTTAAATGATATAAAAGATGATGATGATATTGATGATGTTGATGATGATGGATATTCATATGATGATCTTGTTAGAATGTTAGGTGAGGCCGATGACTACATGCACAAAGAAAAAGAAAAATTTAAGACCTTGAAGGAATTATATAAAAACCTCCAAGTGTCTTTTGAGGAGCTCAAGACCTCTCACAATGACCTAAAAGAAAATTGTGAGAAGCTTGCGGATGCTCAAAAATCATCTATTGTGCATGAAGTTGAGGTGGTCACAAAGGATGTTGGAGTCACTTGTGACTTACTTGATAGTCTTACAAGTGAACCACTACCTACTAACTCTATTTGTGATAAATGCAAAATTTCTCTCAATGATAACATTGCTCTTGATGATTCAAAAATTATTGTTGAGAATGAAGTGTTAGTAGATAGAGTAAACACTCTAACTCATGACCTAGAAAAGGCATATGGTGGTAAGGCTAAATTGGATTTCATATTGGGAAGTCAACGGTGCTCTCTTAACCGTGAAGGTCTTGGATATGTTCCCAAGAAAGGAAAGAATGCTTTTGTAAAGCAAAAGACATTGTTTGTGAAAGAATGTGACAAAGTGTGTCACAAATGTCACAAAAAAGGACATGTTAAGAAAAATTGTCCCATGTTCAAAAATGTATCCTCCACTTGTTTTGAGCATTTTTATGTTCTTTCTCATAATGCAAAAGGTGTTCATGCTAAATTTGTTGGTACTTCAATTGTTGGAAATAAAAAGAAAGCTATTTGGGTGCCAAAGACCTTGGTCACTAACATCCGAGGACCCAAGCAAGTTTGGGTACCTAAAAGAGATTGATTTTCTTTTGTAGGTAAACTACAAGGCGGGAGGGAATCATTGGGTGTTAGATAGTGGATGCACTCAACACATGACCGGAGATATGAAAATGTTTACCCAAATGAGTGAGGAAGATTGCTCAAATTATGATAGTATCACATTTGGAGATAATCGCAAAGGAAAGGTTAAAGGCTTGGGTAAAATTGCTATCTCAAATGACCATTCTATATCAAATGTGCTCTTGGTTGAGTCCTTGAATTTTAATTTACTTTCCGTAGCTCAATTATGTGATTTAGGATTTTGTTGCAATTTCATGGTTGAAGATGTTATTATCTCTAGTGTTGATGGTAGCAATCTTAAGTTTAAAGGTTTTAGACATGAAAATCTTTATCTTGTTGATTTCTCATCTAATGAGGCAAAGCTCACAACTTGCCTATTCTCAAAAGCTTCACTAGGTTGGTTATGGCATAGAAGACTTGGTCATGTTGGAATGAAGCAACTCAATCGGTTAACCAAGCATGACTTAGTTCGTGGCTTAAAAGATGTGAAGTTTGAGAAGAACAAATTGTGTAGCTCTTGTCAAGCCGGGAAGCAAGTGGCAAACACTCATCCAAATAAAAGTCAAATGTCCACTCATCGACCTTTGGAATTACTTCACATGGATTTATTTGGGCCCACATCTTTTGTAAGTATTGGTGGTAATTCTTATTGTCTTGTGATTGTGGATGACTATTCAAGATTTACTTGGGTTTATTTTCTTCGAGACAAATCTAATGTGTTTGAAACATTCAAGTCATTTGCTATATTGGCTCAAAATCAATTTGATTTCGACATCAAAAAGGTTAGAAGTGATAATGGGTCGGAATTCAAAAATGCAAGAATTGATGAATATTGTGATGACAAGGGTATTAAACATGAATTCTCTTCCAAATATACCCCGGAACAAAACGGTATTGTTGAAAGGAAGAATAGAACTCTCATTGATATGGCTAGGTCTATGTTAGCGGAATATAGTATATCGGATTCTTATTGGGCCGAGGTAATAAATACCGCTTGTCATTCATCAAATAGACTATATTGTCACAAGCTTTTGAAGAAAACTCCATATGAATTGCTCATTGGTAGAAAGCCAAATATCTCATATTTTAGGGTATTCGGTTGCAAATGTTATATTTTGAGAAAGGGGACTCGGCTTTCTAAATTTGAGAAGAAATGTGATGAGGGTTTTCTTCTTGGATATTCATCAAATAGTAAAGCTTATAGAGTCTTCAACAAAACTCATGGTATTATTGAAGAAGCATATGATGTTGAATTCGATGAAACAAATGGGTCTCAAGATGAGAGTGATAATCTCGATGATGTTGGGGGAACTCAATTGATAAATGAAATGAAAACAATGGCCATTGGTGAAATAAAACCAAAGGAAGATGATGATGAAAATAGTGTGGTTGTCATTCCTTCATCCTCAACTCAAAATGAGGACGATCACCAAAGTCAACAACATGATGAAACCATGGATACTCATGATCAAGGTGCTTCAAGACTTTCGGTTCCTCCTAATGCTTCAACTAGCAATTATCAAACGGTATCAAGAATTCATCATTCCATTGTGAAGGATCACCCGGTTGATCAAATTGTGGGTGATATTAGTAAGGGTGTTCAAACTCGCTCTTGCATAGCTTCTTTTTGTGAACATTTCTCTTTTGTATCTTGTATGGAACCTAACCGTGTAGATGAAGCTCTACTTGATGTTGATTGGGTGAATGCAATGCATGAAGAATTAAATAACTTCGCTCGAAATGAAGTTTGGGAGCTTGTTGAGAGACCAAAGAACCACAATGTTATTGGTACAAAATGGGTGTTTTGCAACAAGCACAATGAAGATGGTGTGGTAGTAAGAAACAAGGCAAGATTAGTTGCACAAGGATATACTCAAATTGAGGGATTGGATTTTGGGGAGACATTTGCTCCCGTGGCAAGATTAGAAGCGATCCGGATTCTTCTTGCTTATGCTTGTGCACATAATATCAAGCTCTACCAAATGGATGTAAAGAGTGCTTTTCTAAATGGTAAGATTAGTGAACTAGTGTATGTTGAACAACCTCCCGGTTTTGAGGACCCCAAAAGACCTAACCATGTGTTCAAGCTTTCTAAAGCTCTTTATGGGCTTAAGCAAGCTCCACGCGCGTGGTATGAAAGGCTTAGGGATTTCTTGCTTTCCAAAGACTTCAAAATTGGGAAGGTTGACACTACTCTATTCACTAAAAGAATTGGCAAAGACTTATTTGTCTGTCAAATCTATGTTGATGATATTATTTTTGGATCTACTAATGAATTATTTTGTGAGGAATTCGGAAAAATGATGTCAAAAGAATTTGAAATGTCTATGATAGGAGAATTGAGCTTCTTTCTTGGCCTTCAAATCAAACAATTGAAAGATGGAATTTTTATAAGTCAATCAAAATATTTGAAGGACATGCTCAAGAAGTTTGGTTTAGAAAATGCAAAGCCTATCAAGACTCCAATGGCAACAAATGGTCATCTAGACTTAGATGAAGGAGGTACTACGGTTGATCAAAAACTTTATCGTTCAATAATTGGTAGTTTGCTTTATATTACCGCATCTAGGACCGATGTTATGTTTAGTGTATGCATGTGTGCTCGATTTCAAGCTTCACCTAGAGAGATTCACTTGAAAGCCGCTAAAAAAATTCTAAGATATTTGAAGTACACTCCCAATATTGGTCTATGGTATCCCAAAGGTGCTCAATTTGAATTAATTAGATATTCGGATTCGGACTATGCGGGGTGCAAAGTTGATAGAAAGAGCACCTCCGGTTGTTGTCAATTTCTTGGTAGATCTCTTGTTTCATGGTCTTCTAAAAAACAAAATTCGGTTGCTCTCTCTACCGCCGAAGCGGAATACATATCGGCCGGAAATTGTTGTGCTCAACTATTATGGATGAAACAAACCTTATTGGATTATGGAATTATCTTCAAGAATGTGCCTCTCATGTGTGATAATGAGAGTGCAGTAAAATTGGCTACCAATCCGGTCCAACACTTAAGAACTAAGCATATTGATATAAGGCATCACTTCTTAAGAGATCATGTTGGCAAGGGAGATATCTCGATTTATTCCATTGGCACGGATGATCAATTAGCAGACATTTTTACAAAGCCTTTGGATGAAACAAGATTTTGTTCTCTAAGAAGTGAAATGAATGTGATCGATCTCTCAAATGTGGCTTGAAGTTGATCACGCATGTGTCGTGTTGCATCTCGGTTCTTCATATGCTCTTTATGCTTTTTATTTGATATTATTGATGCATTTTTCATTCTAAATTGCTCTAGATAGTTTAATGCAAAAAATTTGCATAACTCCATTACATAATATGAATATGCATGCATACTAACTCTTGGATTGGTCGAAATGTCCATTTATGAGCACCAATTCGGATTTGAAATTCAAAATCAGAAAGTGGACAGACATTGGAAAACTGAGTATCAGGCCGCGGACCGTCCGCCCATGGACCGCGGACCGTCCGCAGCATCAGGAACTGGACAGTCCGATCAGCAATGCAGTTCTATTCCTTTCTATTGTGGTGATTTGTATCAACTATTTATCTATGGATGTCTGTCACATTATTGCAGTGGTTTTGGTGGTCTCCGCAAGAAACTTGCAGATCGCTTTAAATCAAAGCGCCCCCGTGGAGATGATGATGACTATACACCGACCACTGATTCAGAGGCCCAATCCTCAGCTGGGGGCACTGAATCTATGGATACTGAAGACTTTCCCCATGTCCATCCTGATTATCCCATTGACACCTCTGGATGGACCTTTCCAAAGCGAAGGTTTTCTATGGCTGAGTACTGCTCAAGGCAGACTGTGAACCAGTACACTCTGCCATCTGACACCAATATTCAATTTTTCCACACCCAGCTGTAGTTTGATGTCTTTTGGGGCACCTTGGTGGATACAAATTTTCATAAGCATCAGGTGATTGATTGGTCCTTCTTGCTAAGTCAATCAGTAATGGAGGGTCTGATCCCTAAGTTTGAAACGTGTGGACTGTATCAGTTTATGGGGCAACACACAGACTTCAATGAAATGGCTGTTAAGCAATTCCTGGCTACCTCAGAGATTGATATAGAAGAAGAATCTATCACTTGGATGACTGGCTTCAAGCGCTATTCTGCCTCTTTTGCTGACTTTGCCACTGCCAACAGTCTGGACTATGGCACCATTTCTGCTGGGCTGGATCTGTATACTGAGGATAATTTTGAGGATTTTGTGCAATTCTATGAGCCAGCCCGGCTAGGAATACCCAGGAGGTTTGGAGAGACAGCAGGACTCAGGCATCATCCTGCTGTAATCAACAAGATTGCCAGAGTCACCATTCTTCCCAAGAGTGGTGATAAGAGTAAAATACGAGATAAATTCTAGAACATTATTCAGCACATCATGAATGGTGAAGTCATGAATATTGTTCTTTTCATGATGAGACAACTTAATGATTTGAAAATGGACAAGAATCAAAATTTAGCATATGCTCCTTACATTATGGCTCTCATCAAATCCAAGACAAGATTTGAGGGCCCCTGCGAGATTGTTCACACACCATTCAGACCTTTTAAGAATGAGATAGGGTTTCTCACCAGGCCACTCACTCCCTTTCCAGATAATGAGGAAGACCCTGGATATGAGGGTGGAGCAGCTCCTGATGTTGAGGGCGCGCAGATGCCTCCTCCTCCACCTCCTCCTCAGCCTCAGCAATATTGGGAGCCTGGTCCAGGCTACTTTGATCCTTATTTTCACAATATGCAGCAGGGGCTTGAGACTCATATTGATACTCGCTTTGAGGGCATGATGACACATATGGATCACCACCTAGATGATATCTAGTCTCGCTTTGACAGTAACTGGGATGCGCTCAACTCTGAATTTTCTGAGTTTCGTGATCACATTCACACTAATGTCACTGACCCTATCATGACCAGGCTAAATAATATGCAACAGAGTTTTCAAGATAACATGGGCGCTCTCTCTAGCCAGTTTGACAATCTTTCTACAAATGACAGCATGCATGAAATCAGTCAGAGGCAGCAACAACTCCAGCAAGATTTTGGCCAGTTCTCCTCTCTTTTTGACACATTCAGTACTCACTACTACAACATGCATCCTCCACCAAGTGATCAGTGAGGCTTCTCCTTTATGGCAATTGATGCCAAAGGGGGAGAGGTGTGATGAGAAGAGAAGTTGTCAGGTGTCTCCTTCAGGGGGAGTTGGTGATCTATGTGGAACATTAAGACCATGCATATGCATATTTACCTTTTTATGTCGCATGCATTAGTTTATGTCGTACGCATTTGGAACTGGCGTGAACTGTTAACTCTATGTCGTATGTCTGTGGACTATTATCTGTAATATTCTGTGGGTTGAACTATGTTTTAGTTCAAATTACTCTGTGTGTGGTTGATTGAGGATATTGCTGCGCTTACTCTACGGATCATCTCTTGTATGCTTTGATAACCATGATTGTAGGAAACTCTCCATCAAACTCCGATATATTATGTGTGTTATATCTTCAGCTTCAAATAATCCTGCACACACGGGGGAGCCTTTCTTACATTCTGAGTTTTTATTGGGATTTATCTATCTCTCGGACAGAACTTCAAATCTAGATAAGTCCTATGAAAAACTAAACTTCTCTTTAATATATTATGTAGTGTTGTCATCAATTACCAAAAAGGGGGAGACTGTGAATCATCTAGGCCCCTTCGGTGATGTTTTGGTAATTAATGATAACTGCTTGTGGACTAACGGTTCTTGGAGAAATAAGAATGCAGGGTTGGACCACATAGAACAACAAATGTTGGAGAATCATAAGCATTGGTTGTGGATCAGATGAAGGCAAAGGTAAAATATAGGTTTTGTTTTTGCCGGTCTTGAGGAGTTTAGAGAAGATACCTGACCGGATTAGTAGGCTAGATAGCCGTACTATTAAGAGGGGTCAATGTCTTTGATCTGTGTAAAGCTTAGTGCCTCATAGAGCATCAAGTAGTTTCATTTGCATGAAGACTAACAGCGCTTCAAATTTCGTGAGTTAAAAGTTCCTTCAAAAACAAGTTTGAAAATTGCAAAATCTCGGATGCGCAGACCGTCCGAGCCTTGAGGGCGGACCGTCCGCGATCCACCAGAGGGGTCCGAAGTCTAACCTCTTAGGCAGCCATTTTGTTCTTTTGCACTGCGGACCGTCCAGGCCTTTGGGCCGGACCGTCCGCAGTCATGACCAGAGAAGGCTGGTTTCGGGCAGTCCCTGAATTATAGCGCGGACCGTCCGGCTATGATAGGCGGACCGTCCGCAAGTGTCAAACTTGTTTTGGACAGGGACTGTGTGATTTTATAGATTTGTACTACGGACTGTCCGGGGGACTAGTCCGGACAGTACTGTCTCAGGTCTCGGATGTAACACCCCAGGTGTTACCATGGCTAGAGCCCACCTTGCTATTAAAGGGTATGAGCACCTGTGGAAGAACTTAATGAATAAAAGCATAAGGGCCTTGGAAAGCTAGAGGTTAACCAAGGATGGTGAGTAGCCAAAAGCATTACTCCAATCTTTGCACACTTATTCTCTTGGATGAGAGGGGAGAAGAACCCTAGACCTCTCTTAGACCCTATCTCCCAAAACCCTAGATAAGAGGGAAAAGAGAGTGAGCAAGTGTGCAAAACATGAGTAACATTTACCCAAACCTTAAGTAACCTTGTAACCAGCAATTAGGGGAGGGAATTATTGCAAAAAGGCCCCTGGTGAAACCCCAAATCAAATCATTAAGTGGAGAGAGAGCTAGAGCTCTCTATTCCTCTCTAAGTCCATATTTGACCCTAGTTAAAGGATCAGCCGTGTTCACCTTGAAGATGGCATCAAATCCACTTGTGATCTATACCAAAAACGTGGCATACCACCTGGGGCACCCACTGGAAAAAGTTGAGCCCGAGACTCGGACGTTTGACATGCCATGGCATGGCTTTTGTCGCGAAGTGCCCAGTGAGACACACCTGTTTTGGCATCCAAAGATCTCCCTCCCTAGGCCATATCTGCCCCGACGTCTCACAGTTGAGTGACAGCCCTAGGTGCCAGGAAGAGGTCTGCGCCGAACCTTTGCAAAGATTCGCACGTTTGCGACCTCTGCCGACGTTTGAACAACAGAAGAAACAAACTGCCACGTGTTCGACGCGTTCTGCCGCGCCAGAGCACGCCCGCGCGCGCCCCGCGCCGCGCCCGAGCCAAGCCGGCGCCCCGGCCGCGTCCGCGCCTATAAAACCCACCCCTGTGCTCGGTTGCTTTCCCCATTGCCTCCTCCGTGCCTCGCCGGACTCGCCCGAGCCAGCCTTTGCCTCCGGCGACCTCCCCGCGACCCGCCAGTGCCGCCCGAGAGCAACCGCCGTGGCCGACCCCTCTCCCGTCCTCCTCCGTTCGATCCAAGCCCCCAGATAGCTTCCTAGTGAAGCCGTGAGCCTTGCTCAAGCTTAACCCGAGGGCCCGCGTCACCGGAGTAGCCAAATCGCGCTCACCGGAGTTCAAGAACTCGCCGGCGCTCGTGGACCGGGTAAACCCCTTCACCATTTTCCGATTCGATGCACGTATGGCCTCTGTGTCATCCCGTGAAGCTCCTCGTGCCCATTGATTGAACTCTACCGCCGTGGTATGGCCGGAGCAGGCTTCGCCGACGATCCCCGCCGCCTGTGTCCGTGGCCAGGGGAGCTCCGACCACCTCTGACGCCGACCCGCACATCGACGTGACCGTTGCGACCTCCTGAACATCGCTGACCACCTCGCCGGACCTCCCTCGCCGCCGGTAAGCCGCGCCACCCTTTCCTTTCCCGCGGCTACTGTTTCAGTGAGGGAAGGACTGCGGGTGAGAGGGAGAGAAAGTCAGGGGGTTAAGTGAAAAGTCAGAGACTCAAGTGAATAGTGGCCCAAGGGTAGATCTGCGAGGTTTGATTCAGCTTAAACCCAGGGGCCTCGGCGCAAACTGCTTTTTCAGGAAAACTTTATTAAAACCTGATTTAAATTCAAACAGAAACTTTAAAAACCCATAGCTTCTGTTTGGTTTACCCAAATTTGGTCAAACCAATTTTGCCAGACTCTAAATAATATAACCTGTCTAAGAAAAATATAAAACCCCATAAGTACTAGAGAAAAATATAAGGTTCTGATTTAATTTTTGTTTTGGCCAAAAGCTTAATAATAGCAAGAAAAATGGTTGTGCTATTTAACTAAGGTTAGAAAAATTTGGAGAAGTTTATATCTACTAACTGACCTAGTTAAAAATGTTAAACCCCTCTGTCCACTACATTAAGTTAGTTTTAACCCCTTATTCCATAATATGCTTGAGTTTAAGAAAAACAGAAAAAGTGACATAAATAATGCACCAGAGGGCACTCCTATTTTTGTTGAGATACTTAGTCAATGTAGTTCACTGGAAAAATATATCATACCCTGTTGTAGTGTAAAATAAGGAAGCTACCTTTTAAACTAATAAAATAAGGATAACTTAGAAAAACCCTACAAAAATGACCCTAAGGTGAAACCTCCCCAAACCTTAGGATAACTAATGTTTTGATAATAAGAACTTAAGAAAAATCTGAAATCTGTTGTTTGATATTTTTCAAATGACAAGTTAGTTTTAAGCACCCCTTTTGCACCAAACTTTAAAAATCCCCCATTAATTAACCATCATGTTGCTCTCTGCCATTTTTGGTACAAGAGCTTTTTATCACTACTAGAAGCCAACAAAAATAACCCTTAGGTCAGAACCCACTTTAATAAAAGACTTGTAGTGTAAAGTGGCCCATTTTGCCTAACTATTGTTATTTTTGTTTAAGGGCTAGCTTTTGTACTCTAAGCCTCAAATTCTTAAAACAAGCTAGAATAGCCAGTGACAAACCACTGTAATTTTTACAAAATTTTTGGAAATTTTTTTAAACTACTGTCATAGTTCAAACCCCTACTAGAAACCCTAGATGGAAATTAAAAAAAAAAGAAAATGGATGATGGAATTTAATGTCCTCCTAAGACCTTTATAAATTGTCCACTGAAATCCATAAAGGCAATACAAATCCAATATGTTATCCTAAAAGAAAACCTAAACCTAAAAGGTAATAAGTCTATGTATACCACTAGAAGACCCACGTAGCCAAGGAACCCTAAGTTAATTCTTGACTTAATTTCTGTGGCTTAATGTTTTTAAATCTTGCATAATCATGACATACATGTTCATTGCATTTCGATAGACTGTAATCTTGCTGACGGAGAGTACATCCTCGTGCCGGAGCAAGGAGCTGCCCAGGAGGTTGCCCCAGACCCAGCACCAGAGCCTGCACCAGAGGACCTGCCTGCCACTGCTTTGGAAGGCAAGCCCCGGTTTTATGCATAACCTATTACTTATGCTATTTTACTTCACTTAATGATTGTAGGATTGATTGTGCACTTAGGTGTAGGAATTGTTTGAAACCCTAGTTGCATGATCTCAGGAATCCTATTGAGATGAATACTAGTATGCTAAGTCGAGTAGCTGCTTTATTAATTAGGATCTGGGTAGAAGTCGAGTGATTTTTCTAGCACTCGCGCGAGGTCAGGAATTGGTTGTATCCACTTTCCTATCATATTGAGGTTGATTGTGGGCAACAATCCATGGGGATTGGTTGTTCACGGGATAAAAAGTTGATTAAGGATTAAGGTGTGGTACCGTGTGTCAAGCGTTTGAACGTACTAAACACATACCGAGAAATATGGTAAATCGGTAAGCCTAGTACCTGAGTGAACCTGGCAGTGGACATACCCCCTCACGCGACCTGAGACGTAGTCTCCCATTCCGGTTATGGTGGGTACAAGTGCGGTCACTGCACGACGGCCAGTCGGGGTCAGTGAGGCATTGTACGCCAAGGCGGTGAGACCTGATCTGCTGACGGGGAATCGATGGGGACGGTTGATGTGTGTGGGGACGGAGTGCCCCTACATGTCGTGTGTTTAGGTTTACCTTGCAAGGATAAAAACTCGATTCGAATCGTCTGCTTCTCGCAGCTAATGAGACTGCTTGATCCATGCTGCTACATTGAGTAATAAGTAGAACTGTGTTGGGATGATACAAGCTGTTGATTGCTAAAAATGCTTGCTACTATGTATGAATAGATAGTACACTTTTAGCCTTAAGAGAGTCACACTTAATTTTGATTAAGTTAAAATCTTGATTTAGAAACTCAGCTAGTGCTTTTGGCAACCGAACCCCCCCACAGCCAAACAGCTGCATGTCTAGAGGTAGAGGAGTATAGACTCCTCACACCGGGTAAGTCTAGCTGAGTATTAGTATACTCAGCCTTGCTTGTGGCATAATTTTACAGGTTCTCTGGAGGACATGGTTGCTGGAGTGACTTGGCCATCCACCCTGCCACCGGGTTGGACTGTCGAGTGGGACCCTGCCTCGGCTGAGGAGGAGCATGAGGAGTGATGGGATAGGCTTCCCCATCTCTCCATTTATTTATCGTTAGTTTATTTCCGCTGCACTTCAAAACAATGATGGTTACTTTTGCGAAAACTCCGATGGTGACAATGGTGATGTAATAATTTAATACTCTTCCATGCATGGTTTTATGCTTTATTGTATTTGCTCTGTGACTCACCATCGAGTGAGACTGTGGTACTTGATCCTGTCAGTGGCCGTGTCGGACTAGATCCGAGGGATTGACGGGTTATTCCCATTTAAGTGTGGTCTAGCCTCTAAGGTCGGACTTAGGCACTTAAGTTGGAATAATTCGGGCAGTTCCGCCACATCGGACCGTCCGGATTTTTAGGCGGACGGTCCGCGCATGTTAACTGTTCTTGGTCCGAGGCTCGGGTGCCTCATGCTGCCAGGTCGCGGACGGTCCGGCCTTGGAGGGCGGACTGTCCAGACCTAGCTTTTCTGACGAGTTCTGACAGTTTTCAAACGGGAATTATAGCCGTTATGTGTACGGCGGACCGTCCGGCCCTAGGGCGCGGACAGTCCGCGTGTGCGCAGAACATGTGCTGTTTGCACATAACAGTTGGATTTTGATGGAGGGGTATAAATAGAAGGGTAGCTCGTGTGAGAGACCTCTCTTGGCCATTCCTTGCACACATTGAGCTCATTTGTGATCCTCCAACTCACTCTCTCACACTCTTTGCTTGAGATTGCTTTCTAGTGAGAGATTGAGGGTTCCTAGAGCATTCACATCATTTGGTGATTCTTGAGGCACTAGGTGGTACACCGAGCAAGCGTCATTGGCTTGTTACTCTTGGAGGTTGCCGCCTCCTAGACGGCTCGGGTGATTGTCTCCGTCGAGCTCTCCAAGAAGATTGTGGAGAAGCCGCGGTGTTGATTGTGAGGGGTTCGCGCCTACCTCGCCGGAGCGGCAAAGGTGACATTAGTGGAATCGAGGTATTGAGTGATTTCTTGTCCACTTGGCTCAAAGATCAAGCCGTGACTTGATAGAGGAGCAAGTGAGAGCTTGAAGTCCACCTCAACGTGGATTAGGGATGATCGGCAAATCACCGATACCACGGGATAAATTTCGGTGTCTCTACCTTCTTGCATTACTTATTGCCTTGCAAGTAATTAGTGTTTTGCATATTGTTCCTCAAATATTCAATCACTGTAGTTGTTTCTCATACATTGTTTACTTATTGTCTCTAGAGAATTTATTCCTCTTATTATATTGATTAAATTTACCTAGTGTTTTTGATTTTAGTCAAAACCGCCTATTCACCCCCCCTCTAGCCGGTGTCCTAGATCCTACAATGGCACAAAGGCCAGCTTCGAGCTTCGGGAACCCCATACTTCTGGCCATCTCCCGGCAGACAGATAATTCTTTGTTGTCTGGGAGGCAGTATAAAAAATCATCTTCGTCTGTTCCATTGAACACTAAGGCACCCTTTGGATACTTCAGTTCTCGGGCATAGTGTTTAGCTTCAAAAATCTCTTCTTCAGTTAACCTTTTTCCCGAAGCGTGTCGTACGATATAATCAAGAGCTTCATAGGATGCTTCGGGAGTAGGAATGGCAGTTTTTTCAGGCAGAATTTGTTCCGTAGCATCTTTTTCCGTTTTCTCCTCCCCGGTTCCCAAGAATTTTTCCTTTGTGGGCTCTGAAGGTCCAGCTTCAGTTTCCATCTAGCTCTTCGCAGCTTCGGCTTCGGTCACTCTTGTCTCAGACTGCGTCTTTGGAGCTTCGGCAGTTTTCCTTGGAGTAGAGCTTGTCTTTATTGTCTCTAGCGCATCTAGTACATTGACCATTCTTTTCCTCTTAGGGGTCGCTGTAAGACCTTTTTGTGCCTTTGGCACAGTCACTTCTGCCGAAGGGCTTGTAATTTCTGATATCTTTGTTCTTTCGACCCCCATAATGTTGGCCTTTGGCTCAGCTAATTTGGCTGAGGATGTCTTCAGCATTACAGCTGGCTCTTCAATCTTCTGCGTAGGCGCAGGTTTTTTTGGCTTCAGTAGCCGAAGAGGTCTCACCGCCAAATTCGGGCACTACGGCCGGTTCACTATATCGCGACCGGTGGGTAAGAACCTTTACCTTCTTCCTCTTCGGAGCGGGCTCGCTTGGAGCAGCTGAAGCAGCATCCTTCCCGAAAGTTACACCCTTTCTTTTTTGTCCCTTTGGTGGGTAGTGGTAGTCAGGATACATAAATCCGATGGCATCAAAAACTCTATTTAGCGTCTTCTTCTTTCGGCTCTCGAAGGCTGCAGATAACGCATTATCCTCCGCTTTGGAGTACGGCCCAAGCAGATCATCACTTGTAGCTTCGATGCATTTCAGCCAGTCATCGTCTGGTTCGATAAATTGGTCTCCAAATCTGAAAGTATATTTCAGTCGAACCAAATCACCTTCGTTAGTGTTGCTGATAGTTTCTTTTGGCATCTCTCAGTTGTCTAGCAGTGGCCATATCCTGTAGGCCACGTGCTCTTGGACCAAGTCTCTTGTCCCGATCAAAGAACAAACTATGCCAAAGGCTCTTCAGCATTCTTCAGCTGCTTCATCAATTTCTACCTTCGGTTTCCGAAGGCCGAAGCGGGACCAGATGGGGCGCATGATGATCTCTTTAATATCTTCTCTCGCCTTTAAATCATTTTTCACGTAGAACCATTCTTTCATCCAGTCTCCAGGCCACCTCTTCCGAAAGGTTGGCACTGGGTAGCTTGAACCTGAACGAGCAACAAAGCTGTAACAACCAAAATTATTGTGATACTACTCCTTACCCTAGGGTTTCGTCTCATATAAGAGTTTGTGTATACTGCAGAAACTTTTTGCACTCAGTTCCAAACCTTGACTCCTCACAGCCCATACGAAGATTCCGATTCTTATGATGGCTTCGGGAGTAATCTGGTGAAGAAAAATCTGGTATATCTTTAAAACTTCGACAACAAAACTACTTAGGGGGAATCAAAGCCCAGCCTTGAAGAAGCTTCGATAGATTACAACTTCATTCTCTTCAGGAGCAGGAGCAGTCCGATCTCCGTTGTCAGCCCTCACGATGGATATATCTTGAAAATACCTTCCTCTCATGTTATCAAGATGACTTTGCCTGATAGTCGATTTTCCGAAGACTGTGTGACTTGGTCGCCACGGCCGATCTTCGGAGTCTTCGCCCCCACTTTCCACATCATAACTATCACTGTCATCGGTATCTTCAGATAAGCCTTCTAGAATTTCTTTTGTAATCTTCTCTGTGTTGGTCTTTGCAATTGACTCGATGAATCCAGTGGTTTTTTCCTTAAGAAGCTTCTCCTCCTCACTTAGCTTCGTTTCAGCAGTAGCTTTTTTATCTTGAGACATCTCTTCGGAAATGGTGAAAATGTGCTCTTAAAGCCGAAGCTTAGAAAATCTAAAAACCAAGCAAGTGTTGGTAGGCAAGAGCAAAAAATCGAACAAGCAGAGCAGATGGCTAAAAGCGTACCAAGTGAGCTCGTGGTGTGCTCTTATTTATACACCTAGTGCGTTGCAGGGTGGAGGGCCCCGCTTGTCATTGACTGTTGCTATTCTAGCAAAGGGAAGGTGTTTTTTTGGACCTTCGGCTTTAGGGCCTTCGTCCATATCGCAATCTGAATTTATTATTCTAACAAATTAATATTGCAAGGGGCTACTGTTGGGGGCCTTCGGCTTCCGAAGGTCCTCAAAAACATGATTTAACAATGTTTCTGGAGTATAATACATGAACAGGTACCTTTAGGCTCGGACCAGAACTATAGTGTGAAGAAGCACAAAGAATACGAAGGTTGGCGCAGAGCCGAAGCTATGTGGAGGGGAGCTTCGACATGATAGCAGAAAAGGAAACCGACTTAAAAAGGAAAAGGCTATTCAGACCTCGATGAGTCACTATAAGGCCATTAGCAAATGTAAACGACATAAATGTAATTTTACATGGGTTGCGTCCCGTGCCTATAAATAGATGAACAATGCTCCCGTACTGTTCACGCTGACTTGGCATTTTGCTTTTGCATCACGCTTGTACTTTTACCATTCCTTCAAGCCAAAGGTACATTTGTAATTTGATATCGTTTATATTCTCCATAATAATAAAATAGAAATGAGTTGGTAATAATACATGACTGTTTATGTTATGTTATTTTATATTTCATACGATTCCTTCTTCATCGTTATATGTCATACTGCTGAAGGTATGTCCTTCATTACCTTCGTCCGAAGATCATTATATCCCAAGGGAAATAATGTTTCGAAGGACGAAGGACTTTAATGTTTAACATTTTCTGTTGTTCTTAATTCATAGCACTTGAGAACAAGTCCCCAACAACCACTGAGGAAGGAACTCTTCACGTCCATTTGATAAAGCTTAAAGCCATGGTAAGTAGCATAGGTAAGTAATATATGAATTGACTCAAGCCTAGCTATGGGTGCATAGGTCTCATCAAAATCCAAACCTTCGACTTGTGAATAACCTTTGGCCATAATTTGGGCTTTGTTACTTGTCACCACACCATGCTCATCTTGCTTGTTGCGGAATACCCACTTGGTACCTACAACATTTTGGTTAGGACGTGGAACTAAATGTCATACCTCATTTCTCGTGAAGTTGTTGAGCTTCTCTTGCATTGCCACCACCCAATCCGGATCTCTTAGTGCATCTTCTATCCTGTATGGCTCAATAGAGGACACAAAACAGTAATGTTCACAAAAATGTGTAACTCGAGATCTAGTGGTTACCCCCTTATGAATGTCACCAAGAATGGAGTTGACGGGGTGATCTCTTTGAATTGCTTGGTGGACTCTTGGGTGTGGCGGTCTTTCATCCCAAATTTCTTGTTCATCTTCCTTGTCTTCATCATCATCTCCCCCTTGATCAATGTCCTCCTCTTGAGGTGGCTCATCGTCTTGATCTTCACCCTCTTCTTCTTGAGCTTTATCCTTTTCTTCAGTTGGTGGAGATGCTTGCATGGAAGATGATGGTTGATCTTGTGCTTGTGTGGGCTCCTCAGATTCCTTTGGACACACATCCCCAATGGACATGTTCCTTAGCGCGACGCATGGAGCCTCTTCATCATCTAGTTCATCAAGATCAACTTGCTCCACTTGCGAGCCATTAGTCTCATCAAACACAATGTCACAAGAAACTTCAACTTTAGGAGCAAATTTAGAACTTCTACCTCTCTTAATAAGAATAAAGCATTTGCTCCCAAAGACACTAAAATAAGAAACATTGGGCTTTTTACCAGTAAGGAGTTCATACGATGTTTTCTTGAGGATTCGGTGAAGATATAACCGGTTGATGGAGTAGCAAGCGGTGTTAATTGCCTCCACCCAAAACTGGTCCGGTGTTTTGTACTCATCAAGCATGGTTCTTGCCATGTCCAATAGTGTTCTATTCTTCCTCTCCACTACACCATTTTGTTGAGGTGTGTAGGGAGAAGAGAACTCATGCTTGATGCCCTCCTCCTCATGAAATCCTTCAATTTGTGAATTCTTGAACTCCGTTCTATTATCGCTTCTAATCTTCTAGATTCTCAATCAGAACTCATTTTGAGCCCGTCTCAAGAGTCTCTTTAAGGTCTCTTGAGTTTGAGATTTTTCTTGCAAAAAGAATACCCAACTGAAGCGAGAATAATCATCCACAATAACTAGACAGTACTTACTCCCACCGATGCTTATATAAGCGATAGGGCCGAATAGGTCCATGTGGAGTAGCTCAAGTGGCCTGTCAGTCGTCATGATGTTCTTATGTGGATGATGGACTCCAGCTTGCTTCCCTGCATGACATGCGCTACAAATCCTGTCTTTCTCAAAATGAACATTTGTTAGTCCTAAAATGTGTTCTCCCTTTAGAAGCTTGTGAAGATTCTTCATCCCAACATGGGCAAGTCGGCGATGCCAGAGCCAGTCCATATTAGTGTTAGAGAGATAATGCCAAGTGACTATAAAGCGAGCTCTTGCGAATCACAACAATCACAAAAAAAGCAATCACAAGAGACACGCGAGTTATCCCGTGGTTCGACAAGTACAACACTTGTCTACCTCCACGTTGTGGCGTCCCAATGGACGAGGGTTGCACTCAACCCCTTTCAAGTGATCCAATGATCAACTTGAATACCATGGTGTTTTTCTTTCTTTCACTATATCCCGTTTGCGAGGAATCTCCATAACTTGGAGCCTCTCGCCCTTACAATTTGATGATCACAAAGAAGCACGGAAGTAAGGGTGGGAAAAGCAACGCACACAAGACTCAAGGCAAGAGCACAAACACGCACACTAGCCAACAACTTGAGCTCTAAGTTCACACACGGAGTTCTCAACTCAAGAGGAGCTCAAATTGCTATCACAATGAATCAAATGCGCTAGAATGAAGTCTTGGTGCTTAGGGATGATCAAAGAATGCTTGGTGTTCTCCTCCATGCGCCTAGGGGTCCCTTTTATAGCCCCAAGGCAGCTAGGAGCCATTGGAAGCAATCCAAGAAGGCAATTCTTGCCTTCTGTCAGGTGGCGCACTGGACAGTCCGGTGCACCACCAGATAGGCACTGTTCACAGTCCGGTGTAGATTGCTTTCCTAAATTGGCGCAGCCGACCGTTGAAGATTTGGAGCCGTTGGTGCACCGGACACTGTCCGGTCCACACCGGACAGTTCGATGCCCCCATCCGACCGTTGGCTCGGCCACACGTCACGCGCGGATTACGCGGCCGACCGTTGGCGCAGTCGACCGTTGGCTCACCGGACAGTCCGGTGCCTCACCGGACAGTCCGGTGAATTTTAGCCGTACGCTGTTGACTGTTTCCCGAGAGCAGCGACTTCGCCGTAGATGACTCACCGGACAGTCCGGTGATTTATAGCCATACGCCGCCGTCGAGACCCGAGAGTAGGCTGTTTATCGGGTCTGGTCCTGGCACACCGAACACTGTCCGGTGCACCACCGGATAGTCCAGTGCACCCAGACCGAGCAGCCTTTTGGCTGACATAGCCAACTCTTCTCCAAAGTGATTTCTCCTGTTTCTAGCACTTAGACACAATACATTAGTCTTCAAAACAATGTACTAAGTCTAGAAACATACCTTTAATCTTGATTTGCACTTCTTGAGTCTTTGGCACAAATATTACTCAAAGCATTTGTGTGGAGCACTTAATCACCAAAATCTTATAGAAATGGCCCAAGGGCACATTTCCCTTTCAATCTCCCCTTTTTGGTGATTTATGCCAACACAACAAAAAGCAACTAAAGAAGTGCAACATCAATGCAAATGAGAACAAAAATTTGTTTTTGATTCGAATTTGGCATATTTGGATCATTCTTTGCCACCACTTGGTTTGTTTTTGCAAATGAAACTCAAATTCCTATCTCTAAGTCAAATTCACTTGTTGAGGCATAGAGAGAGATATTCCAAGAGAGATTGATCAAAGATTCAAAAACTCCCCCTTTTTCCCATAATCAGACATTCTCCTCACAAGAGACCAACTTTTGACAATAAGAGACAATAAGAGTGTTTTGACAAAACAAAGGCTCTAACTCTACTATTTTCAAAATTCTCAAGTGGTAGCTGATCCATTTCTTGCTTTGGCCTTAATTTCTCCCCCTTTGGCATTAAGCACCAAAACGGGATCATTATTGGCCCTCAAACCTCATTGCCTCACCAAAATCTTCAAGTAAGAGTAGAAAGGCAATAAGAGCACGGAGATGAACTTGGAGTAAATTACCCTCTCATCGGAGTGCAGTGGAAGCCTTGCATGGTCCAAGTTCACCTTTTCCCTTTCAATCCTCCTTTGATACTAAATTAAGAAAACTCAAGCACACGGTTAGTCTCAGAGTCAAGTTGTAGCATTTCTCCCCCTAAGTATGTGCATCATTCACACATGGACTTGTGAGGTCCGGGGATCCCTTGTACAACTTGAGCACCATAAATAAGCAATAAAATGCATAATGGAACATGATCAAAGGCATAAAACACATGTATGCTCTATATCAATCCAAGTTACGCGAATCTAAGACATTTAGCTCACTACGCAGCCTGCAAAAGGTCTTCTCATCTAAAGGCTTGGTAAAGATATCGGCTAGCTGGTTCTCGGTGCTAACATAAAACACTTCGATATCTCTCTTTTGCTGGTGGTCTCTCAAAAAGTGATGCCGGATGTCTATGTCCTTTGTGCGGCTGTGTTCAACAGGATTGTCCGCCATGCGGATAGCACTCTCATTGTCACATAGGAGTGGGACTTTGCTCAGATTGTAGCCAAAGTCCTGGAGGGTTTGCCTCATCCAAAGTAGTTGCGCGCAACACTGTCCTGCGGCAACATACTCGGCCTCAGCGGTGGATAGGGCAACAGAGGTTTGTTTCTTAGAACTCTAGGACACCAGGGACCTTCCTAGGAATTGGCACGTCCTTGATGTACTCTTCCTATCGACCTTACATCCAGCATAATCGGAGTCTGAGTATCCAATCAAGTCAAAGGTAGACCCCTTTGGATACCAGATCCCGAAGCAAGGCGTAGCAACTAAATATCTAAGAATTCGCTTAACGGCCACAAGGTGACACTCCCTTGGGTCGGATTGAAATCTAGCACACATGCATACGCTAAGCATAATATCCGGTCTACTAGCACATAAATAAAGTAAAGACCCTATTATAGACCGGTATGCCTTTTGATCAACGGACTTACCTCCTTTGTTGAGGTCGACATGTCCGTTAGTTCCCATTGGAGTCTTTGCGGGCTTGGTGTCCTTCATCCCAAACCACTTGAGCAAGTCTTGTGTGTACTTCGTTTGAGAGATGAAGGTCCCGTCCTTGAGTTGCTTCACTTGGAACCCAAGGAAGTAGTTCAACTCGCCCATCATCGACATTTCGAATTTCTGAGTCATCACCCTACTAAACTCTTCACAAGACTTTTGGTTAGTAGAACCAAATATTATGTCATCGACATAAATTTGGCACACAAATAGATCACCATCACAAGTCTTAGTAAAAAGAGTTGGATCGGCTTTCCCAACCTTGAAAGCATTAGCAATTAAAAAGTCTCTAAGGCATTCATACCATGCTCTTGGGGCTTGCTTAAGTCCATAGAGCGCCTTAGAGAGCTTACATACGTGGTCGAGGTACCGTTCATCCTCAAAGCCAGGGGGTTGCTCCACGTATACCTCCTCCTTGATTGGCCCGTTGAGGAAAGCGCTCTTCACGTCCATTTGGAACAACCTGAAAGAATGGTGAGCGGCATAGGTTAACAAAATACGAATCGACTCTAGCCTCGGCACAGGAGCAAAAGTCTCCTCAAAGTCCAAACCTGCGACTTGGGCATAACCTTTTGCCACAAGTCGAGCCTTGTTCCTTGTCACCACCCTGTGCTCATCCTGTTTGTTGCGGAACACCCACTTGGTTCCCACAATGTTTTGCTTGGGATGCGGCACCAGTGTCCAAACTTCATTTCGCTTGAAGTTGTTGAGCTCTTCCTGCATGGCCAACACCCAGTCCGGATCTAGCAAGGCCTCTTCTACCCTGAAAGGCTCAATAGAAGAGAAAAAAGAGTAATGCTCACAAAAATTAGCTAATCTAGAGCGAGTGGTTACTCCCTTGCTAATGTCACCCAAAATCTGGTCGACGGGATGATTCCTTTGAATCATCGCTCGAACTTGAGTCGGAGGGGCCCATGGTGCTTCTTCCTCCTCATCTTCGACATCCTGTGCTCCCCCTTTATCTCACGCTTCTTCTTGAGGGACCTGTTCGTCATCTTGAGTTGGGGGGTGCACCATTGTTGAGGAAGAAGGTTGATCTTGCTCCTTGTGTTCCTGTGGCCGCACATCTCCAATCGCCATGGTGCGAATTGCGTCCGTTTGAACATCATCCTCATATACATCATCAAGATCAACTTGCTCTCTTGGAGAGCCATTAGTTTCATCAAATACAATGTCGCTAGAGACTTCAACCAAACCCGATGATTTGTTGAAGACTCTATACGCCTTTGTATTTGAGTCATAACCTAACAAAAACCCTTCTACAGCTTTGTGAGCAAATTTTGAATTCCTACCTTTCTTCACTAGAATGTAGCATTTACTCCCAAAAACTCGAAAATATGAAACGTTGGGTTTGTTACCGGTTAGTAGTTCATACGAAGTCTTCTTGAGGAGGCGATGAAGGTAGACCCGGTTTATGGCGTGGCAGGCTGTGTTCACAGCTTCCGACCAAAACCGCTCGGGCATCTTGAATTCTCCAAGCATCGTCCTCGCCATGTCTATAAGCGTCCTGTTCTTCCTCTCTACCACACCATTTTGTTGTGGTGTGTAGGGAGTAGAGAACTCGTGCTTGATTCCTTCCTCCTCAAGAAACTCCTCCACTTGCAGGTTCTTGAACTCAGACCCGTTGTCGCGTCTAACCTTTTTCACCTTGAGCTCAAATTCGTTTTGAGCTCGCCTTAGAAAGCGCTTGAGGGTCCCTTGGGTTTTTGATTTATCCTGCAAAAAGAATACCCAAGTGAAGCGGGAAAAATCATCAACAACAACAAGACCATACTTACTTCCCCCGATGCTAAGGTAGGCGACGGGTCCGAAGAGGTCCATATGCAGTAGCTCCAGAGGTCTTGATGTAGTCATCACATTCTTGTTGTGATGAGCGCTTCCCACCTGTTTACCTGCTTGACAAGATGCACAAGGTCTATCTTTTTTGAAATACACATTTGTTAGACCTAACACATGTTCTCCCTTCAGAAGTTTGTGAAGGTTCTTCATCCCAACATGTGCTAGACGGCGATGCCACAGCCAGACCATGGTAGTCTTAGCAATTAAGCATGCATCTAGACCGGCCTCCTCCTTCGAAAAATCAACTAAATAGAGTTTGCCGTCTAGTACACCCTTAAAGGCTAATGAACCATCACTCCTTCTAAAGACAGACACATCTACATTTGTAAATAAGCAATTGTAACCCATATTACATAATTGACTAACGGACAACAAGTTATACCCGAGTGATTCAACTAAAACACATTAGATATGGAATGCTCGGATGAAATAGCTATCTTGCCTAGTCCTTTAACCTTGCCTTGATTCTCGTCACCGAATATGATTGAGTCTTGGGAATCTTTGTTCTTGATGTAGGAGGTGAACATCTTCTTCTCCCCCGTCATGTGGTTTGTGCATCCGCTGTCGATAATCCAGCTTGAGCCCCCGGATGCATAAACCTGCAAGGCAAATTAGGCTTGCGTTTTAGGTACCCAACTCTTGTTGGGTCCTACAAGGTTAGTTATAATAGCCTTAGGGACCCAAATGCAAGTTTTGTCTCCCTTGCATTTGGCCCCCACCTTTTTAGCAACCACCTTTTTATTTTTGCATGAAAGAACAAAATCAGTGTTGCAGGCATGAAAAATAGTAGCAGATTTATTTTGCATTTTCTTAGGTGCATGATGAACAACATTGTTTCTAGGCATATTTCTCCTATGCACAAAGGAAGAACTTGAACCAATCATGGCATGTGAATCATAAGCATTAAAACTCCTATTATGATGAGCATTCCTAGAAAATTTTCTATCATAAATAAATGCATGATTCTTTTGATTACTACTAGTCATAGGGCCCTTCCCTTTGTCCTTGGCGGAGATGGGAGCCCTTTGACTTGTTAAGTTCTTGGCTTCCCTCTTAAAGCCAAGCCCATCCTTAATTGAGGGTGTCTACCAACAGTGTAGGCATCCCTTGCAAATTTTAGTCTATCAAAATCATTTTTGCTACTCTTAAGTTGGGCATTAAGACTAGCTACTTCATCATTTAATTTAGAAATAGAAATTAAATGTTCACTACAAGAATCAACATTAAAATCCTTACACCTATTGCAAATCACAACATGCTCTACACAAGAACTAGATTTATTTGCTACCTCTAGCTTAGCATTTAAATCATCATTCAAAATCTTCAGGCTAGAAATAGATTCATTGCAAATAGATAATTCAAAAGATAATAATTCATTCCTTTTAATCTCTAAGGCAAGAGACTTTTGAACATTAACAAATTTGTCATGTTCCTCATACAAGATGTCTTCTTGCCTCTCTAGCAGTCTATCTTTTTCATTCAATGCATCAATTAGCTCATTAATCTTTTCTACCTTGGCTCTATCTAATCCTTTGAACAAGCTAGTGTAGTCAATTTCATCATCACTAGAGTCCTCATCACTAGAAGTAGAGTACTTGGGAGTTTCTCTAGTGTTTACCTTCTTTTCCTTTGCCATTAGACAAGTATGGCGCTCGTTGGGGAAGAGCGATGACTTGTTGAAGGCCGAGGCGGCGAGTCCTTCGTCGTCGGAATCGGACGACGAACAATCGGAGTCCCACTCTTTGCCGAGGTGTGCCTCGCCCTTCGCCTTCTTGTAGGCCTTCTTCTTTTCCCTCTTCTCGCCTTTCTCTTGTTCCTGGTCATTAGTATTGTCGGGACAATTTGCTATAAAATGACCATACTTACCACACTTGAAGCAGGAGTGCTTTTCCTTCGTCTTGCTCTTGTTGGGATGCTCCTTGCGACCTTTTAGCGCCGTCTTGAAGCGCTTGATGATGAGGGCAATTTCTTCCTCATTAAGCCTGGCCGCCTCAACTTGCGCCACCTTGCTAGGTAGCGCCTCCCTGCTACTTGTTGCTTTGAGAGCAACAGTTTGAGGCTCGTGGGTCAGCATTGGGCCATTTAGTGCCTCATCAACATATCTCGCCTCCTTGATCATCATTCTCCCGCTTACAAACTTCCCAAGTATTTCCTCGGGCGTCATCTTGGTATACCTAGGATTTTCACGAATAGAGTTTACAAGATGAGGATCAAGGACAGTGAAGGACCTTAGCATTAGGCGGACGACGTCGTGGTCCGTCCATCTCGTGCTTCCATAGCTCCTTATTTTGTTGACCAGGGTCTTGAGCCTGTTGTACGTTTGGGTTGGCTCCTCTCCCCTGATCATTGCGAACCTTCCCAGTTCGCCCTCCACCAACTCCATCTTGGTGATCATGGTTACATCATTTCCCTCATGCGAGATCTTGAGGGTGTCCCAAATCTGCTTGGCGTTATCCAAGCCGCTCACCTTATGGTACTCTTCCCTGCACAAGGATGCTAATAGAACAGTAGTAGCTTGTGCATTTTTGTGAATTTGTTCATTGATAAACATGGGACTATCCGTACTATCAAAATTCATTCCATTTTCTACTATCTCCCATATACTTGGATGAAGAGAGAACAAATGGCTACGCATTTTGTGACTCCAAAATCCGTAGTCCTCTCCATCAAAGTGTGGAGGTTTACCAAGAGGAATGGAAAGTAAATGAGCATTGGAATTTTGCGGAATTCGAGAATAATCAAAAGAAAAGTTTGAGTTGACCGTTTTATTTTTCTCGTCGTAGTCGTCGTCTCTTTGGGAAGAAGAGGACTCGTCACTGTCGTAGTAGACTATCTTCTTAATGCGTCTCTTCTTCTTCCCGTCCTTCTTTTTGTGACTTGAGCCCGAGTCAGTGGGCTTATCGTCTTTTGGCTCATTGAGGAAGGACTCCATCTCCTTGTCGTTGATCACCATCCCCTTTCCCTTAGGATCCATCCCTTTGGGCAATTAGTCGCTTTCTTGAAGAGAACGACTCCGATACCAATTGAGAGCACCTAGAGGGGGGGGGGTGAATAGGTGATCCTATAAAAACTTGAAACTTAAAGCCACAAAACTTGGTTAAGTGTTAGAGAGATAATGCCAAGTGACTATAAAGCGAGCTCTTGCGAATCACAACAATCACACAAAAAGCAATCACAAGAGACACGCGAGTTATCCCGTGGTTCGACAAGTACAACACTTGTCTACCTCCACGTTGTGGCGTCCCAATGGACGAGGGTTGCACTCAACGCCTTTCAAGTGATCCAATGATCAACTTGAATACCATGGTGTTTTTCTTTCTTTCACTATATCCCGTTTGCGAGGAATCTCCACAACTTGGAGCCTCTCGCCCTTACAATTTGATGATCACAAAGAAGCACGGAAGTAAGGGTGGGAAAAGCAATGCACACAAGACTCAAGGAAAGAGCACAAACAAGCACACTAGCCAACAACTTGAGCTCTAAGTTCACACACGGAGTTCTCAACTCAAGAGGAGCTCAAATTGCTATCACAATGAATCAAATGCGCTAGAATGAAAAGTCTTGGTGCTTAGGGATGATCAAAGAATGCTTGGTGTTCTCCTCCATGCGCCTAGGGGTCCCTTTTATAGCCCCAAGGCAGCTAGGAGTCGTTGGAAGCAATCCAGGAAGGCAATTCTTGCCTTCTGTCGGGTGGTGCACCGGACAGTCCGGTGCACCACCGGACAGACACTGTTCACAGTCCAGTGTAGATTGCTTTCCTAAATTAGCGCAGCTGACCGTTGATGATTTGGAGCCGTTGGCGCACCGGACACTGTCCGGTGCACACCGGACAGTCCGGTGCCCCCATCCGACCGTTGGCTCGGCCACGCGTCACGCGCGGATTGCGCGGCTGACCGTTGGCGCAGTCGACCATTGGCTCACCGGACAGTCTGGTGCCTCACCGGACAGTCCGGTGAATTTTAGCTTTACGCTGTTGACTGTTTCTCGAGAGCAGCGACTTCGCCGCAGACGACTCACCGAACAGTCCGGTGCACCACCGGATAGTCCGGTGATTTATAGCCGTACGCCGCCGTCGAAACCCTAGAGTAGGCTGTTTATCGGGACTGGTCCTGGCACACCGGACACTATCCGGTGCACCACCGGACACTGTCCGGTGCCCCACTGGATAGTCCGGTGCACCCAAACCGAGCAACCTTTTGGCTGACATAGCCAACTCTTCTCCAAAGTGATTTCTCCTGTTTCTAGCACTTAGACACAATACATTAGTCTTCAAAACAATGTACTAAGTCTAGAAACATACCTTTAATCTTGATTTACACTTCTTGAGTCTTTGGCACAAATATTACTCAAAGCATTTGTGTGGAGCACTTAGTCACCAAAATCTTATAGAAATGGCCCAAGGGCACATTTCCCTTTCACTAGTTCAGCTTGGTTATCATTAAAATCAACTAAATATAGCTGACCATCTAACACTCCCTTAAATGCTATTGAATCATCACTTCTTCTAAAGATAGTAACACCTACATCAGTAAAAAGACAGTTGTAGCCCATTTTGCATAATTGAGAAACAGAAAGCAAATTGTAATCTAAAGAATCTACAAGAAAAACATTAGAAATAGAATGGTTAGGGGATATAGCAATTTTACCCAAACCTTTGACCAAACCTTGATTTCCATCCCCGAATGTAATAGCTCATTGGGGATCTTCATTTTTCTCATATGAGGAGAACATCCTTTTCTACCCTGTCATGTGGTTTGTGCACCCGCTATCGATTATCCAACTTGAGCCCCCAGATGCATAAACCTGCAAAACAATTTAGGCCTTGTTTTTAGGTACCCAAACAGTCTTGGGTCCTTTGACGTTAGAAACAAGCACCTTGGTTTCCCAAACACAAGTCTTTGGGCTCTTATGTTTGCCCCCAACATATTTGGCAACTACTTTGCCTGATTTTTTAGTAAGCACATAAGAAGTATCAAAAGTTTTAAATAAAATGTTATGATCATTTGATGCATTAGGAATTTTCTTTTTAGGCATTTTGATATGAGTGGAATACCTGGAACTAGAAGCCTCATTTTTATACATAAAAGCATGATGAGAAATATTGTGAGGTTTTTTAGCATGAATTTTCCTAATCTTATGCTCCGGATAGTTTGCAAGATATAAAATGTAGCCCTCTCTATCTTGAACCATGGGAGCCTTACCCTTAACAAAATTAGACAATTTCTTGGGGACATTAAGCTTGACATTGCTTTGGTTCCCTTGTTGGAACCCAATGTCATCCTTAATGCCAGGGCGTCTCCCATTATAGAGCATGCTTCTAGCAAATTTAAACTCTTCATTTTCTAACTCATGCTTGACAATTTTAGCAGTTAATTTAGCTATGTGATCATTTTGTTGTTTAATTATGGCAAGGTGATCATCAATAGCTTCAATATTAACATCTCTACATCTAGTGCAAATAGAAACATGCTCAATATTAGATGTAGATGGTTTGCAAACATTCAATTCATCAATCTTAGAATTTAACATGGCATTTTCATCTCTAAGACAGAAAATTGAATCATTGCATATGCTAAGCTCCTTAGACAAATTTTCACATTTTTCTACTTCTAGGGCATAAGCATTTTTCAACTTGACAATTTTTTTATTTTCCTTAACAAGCAAGTCCTCTTGGAATTCCAAGAGATCATCCTTCTCATTAATGGTTTCTATTAATTTATTTAATTTTTTCTTCTGGTCCATGGTAAGGTTGGAAAAGAGAGAAACTAAATCATCTTCATTATCACTAGAACTACCCTCATCATCAGATGTACTATATTTGGGGGTACTTATAGAATGTACCTTCTTCTTTTTGCCGTCCTTAGCCATGAGATACTTGTGGCTGACGTTAGGGAAGAGGAGGCCTTTGTTGATGGCGATGTTGGCGTCGTCCTCGTTGGAGGATGAGTCGGTGGAGCTCTCGTCGGAGTCCCATTCCCGCACCATGTGCGCCTCGCCACCCTTCTTCTTGTAATACTTCTTCTTTTCCATCTTCTTCTTCCCCTTCTCGTCGTCGTCCCTGTCACTTTCACTAGAATATGGACATTTAGCTATAAATTGACCGGACTTACCACACCGGTAACACACCCTTTTGGATCAAGGCTTGTAGTCCTTCCCCTCCTTTGCTTGAGGATTTGACGAAAGCTCTTAATGATAAGAGCCATCTCCTCGTTGTTGAGCTTGGAGGCGTCGATTGGAAGCCTACTTGGTGTAGATTCCTCCTTCTTTTCTTCCGTTGCTTTGAATGCAATGGGTTGCACCTCGGGTGTAGAGGTGGCGCCTTGCTCCAAGTTGACAATGTGTTTGGAGTCTTTGATTATAAGTTCAAAGCTCACAAACTTGCCAATCACCTCCTTGGGAGACATCTGTTTATATCTAGGGTCTCCACGGATTAGTTGCACTTGAGTGGGATTACAAAAAACAAGTGATCTAAGAATAACCTTGACCATTTCATGGTCATCCCATTTTGTGCTCCCGAGGTTGCGCACTTGATTCACCATCATTTTGAGCCAGTTGTACATGGCATGCGACTCTTCCCCTTTGTCGAGGACGAATCGACCGAGCTCTCCCTCGATCGTCTCCCGCTTGGTGATCTTGGTCACCTCGTCCCCTTCGTGCGCCGTTTTGAGGACGTCCCAAATTTCTTTGGCATTCTTTAACCCTTGCACCTTGTTATACTCCTCTTGACATAAAGAGGTGAGGACTATAGAAGTTGCTTGGGAGTTAAAGTGCCTAATTTGGGTGGCCTCGTCTGACTCATAGTCCTCGTCCCCCACTTGAGGTGCCTGCGCTCCAAACTTAACAATATCCCAAATACTTTCGTCGAGTGAGGTTAGATGGTGCCTCATTTTATCACTCCACATGCAATAATCTTCACCATCAAAATATGGTGGTTTACCTAGGGGTACGGAAAGTAATGGAGCGCGTTTTGAAATACGGGGATAGCGTAGGGGCATCTTACTATACTTCTTGCGCTCATAGCGCTTAGAAGTAGTGGACGACTCGGTGCCGAAGGTGGAGGGTGTTGAAGAGTCAGTCTCGTAGTAGACCACCTTCTTCATCTTCTTTTTCTTCTTATCACCCCTCCTATGTGACTTGATGGAGGAAGAGGATTCCTCCTTGTACTTGTTGCTGGACTCCCTTGAGAGAGTCTTCCCCGAGCCCGTGGGCTTGTCGCCGGTCACAATCTCCCTCTTGGCGTGATCTCCAGACATCACTTCGAGTTTGTTAGACTCTTAATGAAGCACTGGCTTTGATACCAATTGAAAGTCGCCTAGAGGGGTGTGAATAGGCAAAACCTGAAATTTATAAACTTAAACACACACTAAGGCTAGAGTTAGCGTTAGAATTAAATCCGAGTGCGGAAAATGGTTTCTCTTGCCACGAGTTGCTCAAATGTTGTGGATGACGTTTGGGAGCAAACTCAAATCAATACTGGCAAGGAAACTTCAGAGAGGAAAGAGCGCAAACAAATCAAATGGAAATCAACACGAGTGGACACGGTGAATGCTATTGTATTGGAGTTAGCATTGGAATTGTGTCTTGGAGTGAATGCTATTGCTCTTGTATTGAATGAGAACCTTAGAAAACTTGGATGGCTTTGAATGAGGTGGTTGGGGGGTATTTATAGCCCCCAACCACTTTCTAACCGTTGGTTGTTTTTGCTGGCGATGGGCACACCAGACAGTCCGGTGGCGCACCAGACAGTCATTGTTCACTATCCGGTGCACGCCACATCAGCGCGCCCGTTGGGGTTTGGAGCTGTTGACAGTTGGAACCCTTTGTCCTTTGGCTGCACCAGACATGTCCGGTGCCCTCTGACTTTGTTGCTCTGACTTCTGCGTGGCACTGTTCATCACTGTTCATCTGAGCAGTCGACCGTTGACGCGCAGGGAGCTATTGCTCCGCTTGCGCACTAGATAGTCTGGTACACATCGGACAGTCCAGTGAATTATAGCGGAGCGCGCCTGGCGAATTCCCGAGAGTGGTTGGTTTGTTTGGTCGCGGGCCTGTGCACACTAGACACTGTCCGGTGCGCCATTTTTCAGCACACTCTAAGTCATTTGCTCCACATTTTATTGTGTCCCCAACTGAATTTCTATCTTAATTAATGTTGAACCTTATGCACCTGAGATAAATGATATCTAGATAAACTAGTTAGTCCACATGGTTTGTGTTGGACGTCAACCACCAAAATCGATTATAGGAAATGATTAAGTCCATTTCCCTTTCAATGATGAATAGTAACGACGAATAGTAGGATGAATGATCCGATGAACGATAAATAGTGACCATGAACGATCTAGTGAACGGTGAATAGTTTATATGAACGGACAATGAATGATGAATAGTTTGTATGAACAAATGATGAACGATGAATAGGGATTATGAACGAACGAATGAACGATCGAATGATCGGACGAACGATAGCATAATGACTAAACAAAGATTATTTGGATGAACGAACGATCGAATGATCAGACGAACGAATGAACAAACTATGAACATTTGTACGAACAATCGAATGATCGACCAAACGATCCTTGTGCTCATGTTGTGCTTGTTTGGGAGTGGGAGTGAGTTGCCATGAAATGGCTTGGGATGGCATGAGGGAGCCCCTTGCCCCTCTATTTATAGGCAAGGTAGGGGGATTAGGGGGAGGAGGCGAGGATTAGTTGGAGATAAGCATGTATTAGCCATGATAAGTGAAATTAGCTTGTAGAGCTCACTGTATGACACTGGAGGAGTATGTATACGTATGAGCATAAGGAAAATTATTATGAAAACATTTGTATGGATTTAAAAAATGATTCTGAGGTTATTTCTTAGAAGAAAATATTTGGAGAAATATCGGTGGAATATTTAGGCAGTATTTCTAGAAAGAATTTGAGGGGGTCACTGAGGAAATATTTGTAGGATATTTTGAGGACAATTTTGGAGGGAAAATAGACCACTATATTTTCTTTGTTGAGATCAACTCGCAAACAAACATTTTGAAATGAAATTTAAAATTCATTTTGAATTTAGAGCAAGTTTGAGAAATTTTCTAGATTTGAATTTTTGGGGTGCTACATTCATGCCATACACAACCTTGTTGAGTTTGTAGACCATGGTAGGGTGTGCAGGGTGCACAAAGCTAGTACATTGGCTCCAATAGATGGTCTTTGTAACACATTTTTGATGTCCACTAGATGAACCGGCCAAGAGCGAGAGAGAGCTAGTAAGAGAATGATATAGATGATAGTAGGCTTCACTACTAGTCTAGACTTATCATCAGAGTCAACTCTAGGGTGCTAAGTGAAGCCCTAGAGAACGCAATGAGCCTTGTGTCAATCTAGAGAATTATTTGCCTTCTCCTTACGTGTCTATACCCACATGCTAGTCACCACATTACCGCCTAAGGGACAGGGCACCAAGTCCTAGATGTGGTTGGCAATTAGGGCCTGCTACTCTTCCTCCATAGCATGACTCTAATGAGGATCGATAAGGGTGCTATGAACAAAAGAAAACATGGGAGAGACCAACAATGAGGATAGTATTGAAGAAGACATGGTCAAAGTTGGGGCCACTAGGGTTGCCATTGTCCTAGAAGTGGACATTAGGGAGACACACAATGCGACTAGGGGCAACAAGATAACCTAAGGGGTGTCTGGGTGCATAGAGGCCACAAGGGCACCAATGTTGCATGTGGGAGCTACGTAGGTGAACCTATAGGTGGAGAAATAGAGGTAATTGACCATAGGGAGCCAAAGGGCCAGTCTCAAGAAGAAAGTTCAACTTGTGGTGGCGTTGGAGGTAGGGGTGGTAATGGATCACAATCCAAATACTCCTTCACAATTTGTTAGGGCCCTAAATTATTTCTAGTTCAAAAATGAATAGGAATAAAGCTCGATCCTAATCCAATTCGATCCTTAAATTTTATAGTATAAAATGTAGAGCCCATTTTCACCCCTAGTTGGAGGGGGTTGATGAGAAGGGTATGTCCATCTCGACAAAGACAATATGATTCAAGATCAAGAGGCGATGAGTGACGGGGTCAAGGCACTGGTACCCCTTATGATCAGGGGAGTAACTAAGGAAGACATAGCGAGAGGAGCAAGGGCAACCTTATGGGGAGTGATTGTAGAAAGGTTGGGGTAGCAGACGCACCCAAAAATGTGAAGATGGTCATAGGTTCTTAGTACTATTGCGGCTGAGCACTATAGTACTTGTATTGCACAGTGAGCCTTAAGTATCATGGTTGGGTAGGACGATAAGATACAATGCCATAATCTTTTCACATGTTCCTCATTCTCAAGGACTGTCATGTATATACCATCATCGATGGTGGGAGTTGCAACAATCTGGTGAACACTGAGGTGGTCAAGAAGCTTGGTTTAACCATAGAGGAGCATCCCCATCCTTACCACATTCAATATTTCAAAAATAGTGAAAAGGTTAAGGTAACTCAAATAGGGAGAGTGCATTTGTATCAAGTCTTACCACAATTTTGTTGATTTTGATACAGTTTCTATGGAAGTTTGTTGTCTTTTGTTGGGACGTCCTTGGGAGTTTGATACGAATGCTATTCACCATGGTAGAGCTAATAAGTACGTTCATGCATAAAGGAAAGAAAATTGCTTTACTTCTAATGGCTCCTGCTAAAATTGTCAAATATGAAAAAGACAAGGAGATGTGTAAAGCTAAACATAAGGTTGTTTCAGAATTTGAAAACCAACAAGTGATTAATTAAAAAAAATCATGTTTTGCTTGCTACTAAATCTTATCTTGACGAGTTACATGGGTAAAATGGGATATGCCATACTTTAGTATGCCAACAAGAATTCTATGCCATGGAGAATCAGTTTATTGCATTGCCAATTGCAGTTGCTAACATTTTGTAGGACTATATGGATGTGTTCCCATCAGAGATACCCTCTAGATTGCACTAGTGCGGGGCATTGAGCACAAGATTGATTTGATCGTGCTGCTTGCAGGACCAACCCAGAGGAGACTAATAAGAAGATTAAATGGCAAGTCGAAGATTTTGGATCGTGGGTATATTCGTAATAGAATTAGTCCTTGTTCTTTTCCTATCCTTTTGGTTCCTAAGCAAGATGGTTCTTGGTGCATGTGTGTTGATTGTAGAGCCATTAATAACATCATCATTTGATATCACCACCCTATCCCTAAATTGGAGGACATGTTTGATGAGTTAAGCAGTTCTGTTATTTTATCAAAAAAATTATTTGCATAGTGGTTATGACTAAGATTTTTATTGGTTTAGGTGATGAATGGAAAACTGTTTTAAAATTAAGTTTGGTCTTTATGAGTGGTTAGTAATGTTTGTTTGGTTAACTAATGCACCTAGCACTTTCATGAGATTGATGAATGAGGTTTTACATCCATTCATTGGTAAAATTTTATGGTGGTTTATTTTGATGGTATACTCATTTATATCAAGTTAGTAGATGCTAATCTTGAGCATTTACATGATGTTTTAATGTCTTGGATGATGCACATTTGTTCGATAACCTTGACAAGTGCATCTTTTGCACCGATCAAGTGTCTTTTATTGGTTATGTTGTTACATCACAAAGCATTTATGTTGTTTTAGGATTTCCTAGGACTAAGAGGGAAAGGGATAATATTTTTATGGTTATTGATCATTTCTTTAAGATGACATATTTTAAACCCTGTCATAAAACTAATAATGCTTCACATATTGCTGAACTATTTTTCACTGAGGTTGTGCGTTTACATGGCGTGCCAACCACTATTGTTTCTGATAGGGATGCTAAGTTTTGATTCATTTTTGGAAAACTTTGTGGTATATATCAGAGGCTATTTTTTTGTTTTCTACTACTTGTCATCCCCAACTAATGGACAAATAGAGGTAGTCAATCATACTTTGTCTACTATGTTGCATGCTATTTTGAAAGCTAATTCGAGGTTGTGGGAGGAGAGTTTACCATATATTGAATTTGCTTATAACAGGCCGGTTCACTCCACAATAAAGATGAGTCCTTTCATGGTTGTGTAAGGTTTTAATCCTTGTGCTCCTATTGAGTTACTACCTTTATCGCCTTCTTGTGAACTTAGATGCTACACATCAATCTTAATAAATTCTAAAGCTGTACAAAACAACTAAGTTGAACATTTAAAATATGAATGTCAAGTATAGAATCACTGGTAGTAATGGTAGGAAGAAAGTAAAATTGGAACCAGATGATTCAGTGTGGATTCATTTGAGCAAAGATAGATTCCCTAATTTGAGAAAGTATGAACTTATGTCATGTGCTGTAACACCTTTTAAGATTCTTGTATGCATATAAACTTGAGTTGTCGTAGATTTTGCTATTAGTTCCACCTTTAACATTTCAAATTTGAAGCCATACCTGAGTGAAGAAGATGAGTTTGAATCGAGGATGACTACACTTCAAGAGTTGGAGGATGATGAGGACATCACTTCCTTAGATGCATTGCAAGGTCTAGTTACAAGAGCGCAAGCATGTCAATTGAATCTATAGGTGTGTACTTTCTTAGTCAATTATTTTCTAATCTTATAGTTGGTACAAATTATGTTTTGTTGATTAGGAACCAAGGGGCGGAACAAAATAGACTTGAAAGGCCAAAGAGTTGAGGAGAATTGGCTAGTGAAAGGGAAATGCACCTAATCATTTCCTATAATCGATTTTGATGGTTGACGTCCAACACAAACCATATGGACTAACTAGTTTGTCTAGATATCATTTATCTCAGGTGCATAAGGTTCAACACAAACCAAAAAAGAAATTCAGTTAGGACATAATCAAATTTGGAGGAAAGGACTTAGAGTGTGCTGAAATTTGGCGCACCGGACACACCAGGCCCGTACAGACTCAAACCAGCCACTCTCGGGAATTCAGAGGCGCGTTCCACTAAAATTCAACGGACTGTCCGGTGTGCCACCGGACTGCCCGGTGAGCCAGCGGAGCAACGGCTCCCTACGCGCCAATGGTCGACTGTGAAGAGGAATAGTGATGAACAGTGCCGCGATAGAAGTCAGAGCGTAGAAGTCAGCGGTCACCAGACTGTCCGGTGCAGCATAAAGACAAACGGCTCCAACGGTCAACTGCTCCAAACCTTAACAGACGCGTTGACGTGGCGCGCACTGGACAGTGAACAGTGACTGTCCGATGCACCATCAGACTGTCCGGTGCGCCCATCGCCAGCAGACTATGCCAACGGCTAGGAAGTGGTTGGGGGCTATAAATACCCCCAACCACCTCATTCAAAGTGATCCAAGCATTATGAGTTTCTCATTCATTGCCAGAGCAAAGTGCAACACTCCAAGATACAATCAAAGCAATCAATCCACTCAAAGTTCCCAAATCAATGCTAGTGCTTAAGGCTGTGACACCCTAGGTGTCAGTTTCGTGTTATGTCGGGAGATTTGTCACTAACTTGAATGCTTAGTGGAAATCTCCTATTCCTCGATCGTGTCTATCTCTGTTTATCAGGATTATTCATGGAAGCTCACTGAAGTCGGAGTTATTCAATCGCGAGAAACAACAAATTTTGGAGCCTGTTAAAACTTTTATTTCTTGGAACGAATGCAAACTCGAAAATCATTCTCGAATTATAAATCTCATCTGAAGCTCATTTAATCAAACTCTCGACGACTGTTATTTGATCTGAGCCCGAGTCCAATTCCTTGAACTTGATCTATGTCTGACTATTTTATTCGGATTCGTACTCTCAAACGGAATACTCAGTATGTTGTCCTCAAATTAATTCTATCCGACTCGGCTTGATATCTTTGTGTCCAACTCAAATTCAAAAGAATCAACATCGGTGATGATTTTTAGATGTCGCAATTTATCCTCTTTCAATCATAAATCCGAAAGCCGGTCATATCTCGAGATGATTTATTTTCGAATCATGCATAGTGAATTATTTCCGAGCTAATTCAAATCAGACTCTCGACCGAGTTAATCGCTCACCCGTCCGTTCGTCCGAACTCTCGTTCACTCTGTTTTGCGTACCGACGAAATCCGCGGGAGCATTTTTATTTCGAGAATAATTAGCGTTCCGATAATCCATGTTTAATCAAAACGCCATAAAATAAAATGGAAATAAATTATCGCGGCCCAGTTTAGTGTTTGGGCCAGCGCAATCCAGCCCAATAGGCCACTAAGGAAACCCTAACCCTAGCACGTGTCTATAAATAGGAGCCCTCTCCCCTTGCAAGTTGGAGAAAATTACCACTCCCTATCCCTAGCCTCCACAACCTTTCTCCCTCTCCTCCTTTCAGTCGACGCACACAACCACTTCTCGTTGTTCACAAGCGCATGGAGCAGCTGCGGCTCCACCTCCCTGCTCCTCTCTCCGTGGTGACGTCCAGCACCTTTCCATGGATGCCTCCCTCCCCAAGCTCCAAGGCACATAGGGCAGCAGCACCTTCATTCTCCGTGGATCCATGGTGCTGGGAGTTTTTTCCCCATTGCTGGAATTTGTTGCAGCCTTCCCATTCACAGGTTCCAGCCATGGCCGACCTCCTTTCTTCCTCCCTGTTCCCGGCAGCAGCACGCCAGCGCAGGGACAGCGACTTCCATGGCCGGCGCCCCAAGCTCCAGCCCCTCCCTGCGAGCTCCCTCCTCCCGCTGCTCGGTACCCTGAGCTCCTGCTCTTCTCCCATGGATGGCAGCCATAAATTTTTCCAGCGCCCTCACTATTCATCTTCCTCCCAGCAGGCCAAGCTCGCCGTTCCCCTGCTCCATGGCGCCCCTGCAATATTCCCCTTCCTCCCCTTCGGCTCCCACATCCGGGCACCCAAGCAGCGCCTTTCCCTGCCCCTCTCTGTCCCCAGCAACAAGCAGCAGCACTCCCTCCCAAGGATAGTGCCCCTATTTCCCTCTCTCGGCAGCACAACTCCTCGCAACCGAGCTTCCCCCGCAGCCCCACAACATCGAAGCGCCGTATGTGTTCGACGGAATGCCTGTGGGAAATATTATGTTGTGCGCAGCAGCCCTGACGTCTCCGCGCGCTGCCGGCTTGCTGTTTTGTTGTGCAGTGGGCAGCACGCCGTGATGCCCGTCGGTGGTTTGCTGTTTTTGCGCAGCCCCGTCGTCGTCGTCGTTCACCCCCGGTGAGACCACGACAATCCTTGTTTGATTCCGCATCGGCGTTATTTTCATATGATTAATTGTGTATGTGTGTTGTTTTATTTTTGTTTTGTGGAGGAGAGGCACCCCGTGTTTTGCGTGGAGAAGGCAAGCCGCTCAACGCTCGTCGATGTGTGGAGCTATGCACAAATCAGAATCGCCATCGTTCTTACAAACGTCGATTGGGTTTGTTTATGGTGAGCCAATGCATGTCGCTCTCGATTGACTTGATTAATAAATTATGTAGATGTGGTTGAAATGTTTTGGCGGTAGGTCGTAATATGGTCGTGCTCATGATTTCAAGTTAGAGATTGGTGATTGTCGAATCAGATAAATTGGTCGATGTGGTGCATGTATGTGTGGATGTGTGTAAAATGTTTCGGTTATACGCATTGGTAGGATCACGTTTGCGATTGGAGAACAAGAGGTTGTTTGATGTGTGCGAATTGTAGTTGTCTAATTATCTTTTGGTCGATGTGGTGGCGTAAGATATTTGATTGAGGTGTGCGGGTATATGCCGTAATATGGTTATACTCGCAATGAAGCAAAGTATATGTATTGTGTAACACAACGCTTAGGTTGCTGCCGTATAACCGTGTGAAGGATGCTCCCGATGGTCATGTGACTAAAGGGTGTTGTAGTGGCAAAGCGAGAAGTAGGTTTTATATTGTTAAACACTTAGTGGATAATATCTATCGATATTGTCATGATTTTTGTTGTATGGCAATGTGATGCTTCGCCTTGTCAATCATCACATTCCATGCCCACGGGATAAAGAAATGTCTAGTTGATCGAGGAGTCCTATATGAACGTAATCGCAGCCCAATAATTATTGGAGGCGAATAGCATTCGTAAGTCGCTCCTTGTTAAAATTGAAGAACAATCCGATAAGTTATGCACATAAGTGCTTTAGGTCCTTCAGTAGCAAATGTAGTCTTATGGTGTTTTATGCCATGTGTAAATGCCTCTATGTTAGACCCCAACAATATGCTACTTTAGGTGACTGATGTGTTAACTAAATTTAAGTTGAGCAACGGTTAAGAAACACTAATTAATCGACTCCAACCATATTTTGAGTTACGATGTCTAAAATGGTTTGCTAAGTCTTCTACTGTGATTAGCCAACTCATGTTAAATAGGAGTCGATTTCGTTAAGTGTTTGTTATATATGTGTTGTCTCGGATTGCGATAATAAGAGGCAAGCCGACGTGTAGGATGTATAGCGGCCTATGTTGTTGCGCTAATTAGCCGAATTAATAGATGGGTTTGGGTAAGCTCGTAGTCACGGTAAATTGCTTGTTGTTGTCTAAACGCGTATGTTTATGGTCGCGGATGAAAAGTAGTAGTGCTCATGTGATGTCTAATTTAAAACGCAAATTGTTGGGTGATTATCGTGAAGAATGCGTTGTTAATTGGTTGTAGTAATTTTAGTGCACTAAATGATTTGGATAAAATTTGTAAGTCTACTTGCTAGTCCTCATTTAATTAATTTAACTCTAAGAAATGGTAAAGTGCTAGAATGATTCAAGTCTCTAGAATGCGGCAAGTCTTGAATTATATAGAAGCTGGAATTTATTGATTGCTGTTTTGGGCTGCACGCATTGTTTTCGTTGTGCTGTTTGTTTGATAAACCAAATCATGTTTTCTATAGAAAAGTCATATAGAAGAGTTGTAGATAACATGATTATCTTGCTTGTACTAAAATTTGACGGCCATAAACCTGATCGTTTAGGAGTTGTGCTTTTCAAAAGCCCAGCACCTAAATCTGTTGAATTTCTGAACAGATTTCAGAAATTGCAATGGTTGCTTAAGTTAATGTTGAAATAAGTTATTGGTGGTTACAAAAAAGTTGTAGATAACTCTATTATCTTACTTGTGTTAAAATTTGATAGTCATAGATCTAACAGTTTAGGAGTTATGCTTTTTACAAATTCATTAACTGAATCTGTCCACTTTCTGTACAGATTTCAGAAACTGCACTGTTTGCTTAAGTTAATGTTACAATCTGTTTATGGTCATTATAAGAAAGTTGTAGGTGTTTTTCTTATCTTGCTTGTGTTAAAATTTCATAACCATAGGCCTGATAGTTTAGGAGTTATGAATTTTACAGACTGGTTGCTGTGTTCTGTCCACCGTCAGAATAGAATTCGAAAACTGTGTTGTTTGATTTAGTTAAACATTGAATCACTTCTTGGTGATTATAAAAGTTATGTAGTGCTTTTGCCAAGCTTTTCAAAAAGTCTTGGATCACTCTTTTTGGTGATCTGAAGGTTTAGTTACGGATGCTTAAAATGTGAAGACTGAATCTGTCTAGTTCTGGACAGCAAAGTCTTTTAGTGATTTTATCCTTAATTAAATATTGAATCACCTTGAGATGTTTATAAATGATATGTAGACAATTTTATTACCTTTCCATAAAGTCTAAGATCACTTTGTTTGGATGTCTGAATCTTTAGTTATGAATTTTTGAAGTTGCAAGCCTGAATCTGTCCAAACCTGGACAGAGCTGCTGTGATTGCACTTTTGACTTTGCTAAGTGATGAATTAGGTTGAGGTGAAAATACCAAAGTTGTGGTTCACTTTTTAAGCTTTCCAGAAAGTCCTAGTTTGCTATGTTTGGATTAATATTTGAAGAGTTATGACTGAAACAAACACCTGCTGTGCTGCTGTCCTGAATTTGTTATGTTTGGTGGATGCTCTACTCTGTTGTGTTTGACTCGAGTCGACTGTTTTCCTCGTTTGATGATTGGTTGAACCCGCAGTACTGATAATATAACTAATACAATTGGGCCTAATTATATAAGTAACAAGTATACGTCTCGCTAAGTTAGTGAACCTAATTAGTGAGGGTCTAATAAGTGTTTGCCTGGTGAATAATTTTAAAACTCAATTAAGTATCTGGTTCCTTTTCAACTAAGTCTATCTATATATAAGTTGTAGCGAATTTGTGTACTTAACTAATTTAATGTTAGGTAACTAATAGATGATTAAAGTGAACGTGGTAAACACTTATGCTCATGCTTGTGTGGTCATGTTTGTATTGGTTAAGTAAAGTAAGCGTCGTAATCTTTCCAGTGGTAGCGACTACGGATGCCCGATGCTAACGTGTGGTGGTTTACGGTGTCTTCTAAATTAATGTTAGTTCGCTACTGTGTCTTTGTATATCTTGTGGTATTTTTCATCATATTCATACATATGCATCTTGCATCTCATTTAGGACCGAGAGAGGATGATCGTGCAAGTGATGTGGTGCCAACCACAAGATGCAGTCGGTGGACGACCCAAGGAAGGATGGATTTAACCAGTGGATGCTCGCCAAGCGAGTACCTCCCCCAGCAAACACTACCTAAGAGTTAAATTAAAGGCAAGCCCCGGTTTTATGCATAACCAATTATATATGCTATTTTACTACACTTAATGTTTGTAGGCTTGTACTGTGCACTTAAGTGTAGGAGTTGACTGAAACCTTAGTTGCATGAACTCAGGATTCCTTTTGAGATGGATACTAGTATGCTAGGTCGAGTAGCTGCTTTACTAATTAGGGATCTCGGTAGAAGTCGAGTGATTTTTCTAGCACTCACGCGAGGTTAGGAATTGTTTGTATCCATTTGTATATCGGAATGATGATGGTCTGTTGACAACGGTCCATGGGGATGCATTGTCTACAAGATGGAAATTGGAATAAGGATTAAGGTGTGGTACCGTGAGTCAAGCGTTGAACGTACTAAACATATGCCGAGAAATATGGTAAATCGGTAAGCCTAGTACCTAATTGAACCTGGCAGCAGACTTTACTCCTCATGCGACCTGAGACGTGGTCTCCCATTCCGGTTATGGTGGGTACAAGTGCGGTCACTGCACGACGGCAGTCGGGGTCAGTGAGACATTGTACGCTAAGGCGGTGAGCCCTGATCTGCTGACGGGGAATCGATGGGGACGGTTGATATGTGTGGGGACGGAGTGCCTCGCCACGTCGTATGTTTAGGTTTACCTTGCAAGGCTAAAAACTCGATTCGAATCGTCTGCTTCTCGCAGCTAATGAGACTGCTTGATCCATGCTGCTACATTGAGTAACAAGTGGAAATGTGATGACTTGGCAAAAGTTGTTGATTGTTAAATGTTTGATACCATGTATGACTCGATAGGTATACATTTAGTCTTAAGAGAGTCACACTAAAACTTGAAAGAGCTAAAACTTGATTTTTAGACTCAACTAGTGCTTTTGGCAACCAAACCCCTCAGCCAAATAGCTACATGTCTAGAGGTAGAGGAGTAGACTCCTCACACCGGGTAAGTCTAGCTGAGTATTAGTATATCGGCCTTGCTTGTGGCATAATTTTTGTAGGTACTCCTTAGGATGATTGGTTGATGGTGTGACTTGGCCTTCATCCCTGCCACCAGGATAGATGGTCGAGTGGGCTACTGCTTCCACAGGAGAGGACCAGGAGGAGTAGCGTGGCTAGGCTTCGCCATGTTACTTACTTTTCTCCTTTAGTTATTTCCACTGCATTAAAATTTATGGTTATTATTTCTGAAACTCCGATAATGTAATCAATAATGATACTTATTAAATTTGTGGTATTATGTTTTATTGTATTTCTCTGTGCCTCACCTTCGTGTGAGCTAGTGGTATTCGATCCTGGTAAGTTGCTTTATCGGACTAGATCCGAGGGACTGATGGATTATTCCTGTTTAAGTGTGTTGCTGCCCTTAAGGGTGCGACTTGGGCACTTAAGCTGGAATAATTCGGGCGGTTCCGCCACAAAGGGCTTGTGAGAGGATCATTTATGTTCTTTTGTTGCTCTTGTCGCTTGGATAGCACTTAAGCTGGAATAATTCGGGCGGTTCCGCCACAAAGGGCTTGTGAGAGGATCATTTATGTTCTTTTGTTGCTCTTGTCGCTTGGATTAGATTCTTCCTTTTTCATTCCAATTCTTGAGTGCTTTGTAAAGCCAAGCAAGAGACACCAAGTGTGTGGTGGTCCTTGCGGGGTCTTAGTGACCCTTGTGATTAAGAGAAGGCTCATTCGGTCTAAGTGGCAGTTTGAGAGAGGGAAAGGGTTGAAATAGACCCGGCCTTTGTGGCCTCCTCAACGGGGATTAGGTTCTTTGGAACCGAACCTCGGTAAAACAAATCACCGTGTCCACTCGTGTTGATTTTCATTTGATTTGTTTGCCCTCTTTCCTCTCTCTAAAGTTTCCTTGCCAATATTAATTTGAGTTTGCTCCCAAACGTCATCCACATCATTTGAGCAACTCGTGGCAAGAGAAACAATCTTCCGCACAGATTTAATTCTAACGCTAACCCCGACCTTAGTGTGTGGTTAAGTTTATAAATTTTAGGTTTCGCCTATTCACCCCCCTCTAGGCAACTTTTAATTGGTATCAGAGCCAATGCTTCATTAAGAGTCTAACAAACTCAAAGTGATGTCTGGAGATCATGCCAAGAGGGAGATCATGACCAACGACAAGCCCACAGGCTCGGGGAAGACTCTCAAGGGAGTCCGATAACAAGTACAAAGAGGAATCCTCTTCCTCCATCAAGTCACATCAGTGGGGTGACAAGAAGAAGAAAATGAAGAAGGTGGTCTACTACGAGTCCGATTCTTCATCACCCTCCACCTCCGTCACTGAGTCGTCCACTACTTCTAAGCGCCATGAGCGCAAGAAGTATAGTAAGATGCCCCTACGGTATCCCCATATTTCAAAGCATGCTCCATTACTTTCCGTATCCCTAGGCAAACCACCATATTTTGATGGTGAAGATTATTGCATGTGGAGTGATAAAATGAGGCACCACCTAACCTCATTCCACAAAAGTATTTGGGATATTGTCGAGTTTGGAGCGTAGGCACTGTTGGGGGCCTTCTCCCTCGCCGAAGGTCCTCTGAGCAAAAACACCTTTGGCAAGACAACATGCCGAAGCTATCATCAACAAAGCTTCGGCACAATGATGTGCTTGAGACGAAGGACGGTACCGACTTAAAGAAGAAAAGACCATCTAGTCCCTAGCATTTTGTATCATGAATATGATTAGGTGTCGAGGACACAAATGTAATTTTGACTAGGCTGCGTCCCGTGCCTATAAATAGGTGAATAGTGACCCTGTACGGTTCACGCTGACTTGTATTCACTCGCACGTCACTCTCAAGCTTTTTACTTTCTGTCAAGCCGAAGGTACAAATGTAATTCGATATTTTTCATATTCATTCATGATAATATAATAAAAATGTTCTGATAATATCATATGATTATTCATGTTACTTTCCATGTTTCATATGTTTATGTTTTTGTTATTATTTATTGAGATGATGAAGGTATGTCCTTCATAACCTTCGTCTGAAGATCATTATATCCTGAGGGAGATAATGCTTCGAAGGACGAAGGTCTTTAATTATTAACATTTTGTGTTGCCTTGTTCTTAACTCATAGCATTTGAGAACAAGTGACCAACATTGGCGCCCACCATGGGTGAACTCACTTCCACTACTGAGACGATGGCTTCGTTCAACAATCAAGCTATAGCACCTTTGGCCGCGAAGCTGGTGCTCCCAATCACAGGCGGTTCAAGCTCAGAGCCAGTTAACAAGAAGCAGAAGAAGGAAGCACAGAGGAGAGTACAACATGTTGGGGTACAGGGACCTTTCATCAAATCCAAGTGGTCTCACATCCCAATCACCTTCTCTTAGGAAGACCTTTAGCTCAAAGATTACCCCCACAATGATGCAATGGTCATATCTTGTGTCATCAAGGGATTTCTGGTCCACAATGTTCTGGTTGACACAGGCAGTGCTGCGGACATCATATTTGCAAAGGCCTTCAGACAGATGCAAGAGCTAGAAGACAAGATTCATGATGCTACACATCCTCTTTGTGGCTTCGGAGGAAGGCAGATTGTTGCACTCGGTAAAATCACAATGTCAGTTACCTTCGGCTATGTTCACAACACAAGGTCTGAGCAGGTTATCTTTGACATTGTTGACATGGAGTACCCATACAATGCAATCATTGGTCGAGGGACACTTAATGCCTTCGAAGCAATACTTCATCCAGCATACTTATGCATGAAGATACCTTCAGAGCAAGGGCCCATTGCCATTCATGGAAGTCAAGAAGCTGCCAGAAGGGCCGAAGGAAGTTGGACAGATTCAAAGGCAATCCACAACATAGACGGAACCGAAGCTTGTCAACAATACAAGCACAAAAGAGAGAAGGCTACTTCGGTGGATCAGCCGAAGCCTATGCTCTTATGTGAAGATATAGCAGATCAAAGGGTACTGCTGGGTTCTCAACTATCTAATGAGCAAGAAAAAACTCTAATAAGATTTTTGTTCAACAACAAAGATGTCTTTGCTTGGACAGCCAATGATCTTTGTGGCGTCAACAGAGATGTCATCGAACATTCACTTAATGTGGATCCATCTTTCAGACTAAGGAAACAAAGACTTCTAATGATGTCTAATGATAAAGCTGAAGGTGCCCGGAACGAAGTAAAGAGGCTTCTCAGTGCTGGTGTTATCAGAGAAGTAACATATCTAGAATGGCTAGCTAACACTGTTATGGTGAAGAAGGCTAATGGCAAATGGAGAATGTGTATTGACTTCACAGATCTCAATAAAGCATGCCCAAAGGACGAATTCCCATTACCAAGAATAGACTCCCTTGTAGATGCAGCAGCTTCTTCGGAGCTCATGAGTCTACTGGACTGCTATTCAGGCTATCATCAAATATGGATGAAGAAAGAAGATGAGCCAAAGACTAGCTTCATAACTCCTAGTGGCTCTTATTGCTACCTTCGGATGCCTGAGGGGTTCAAGAATGCTGGAGGAAGCTTCAGCAGAATGACATCCAAGGTCCTTCATTCTCAAATAGGTAGGAATATGCTGACTTATGTTGATGACATCATAGTGAAGAGCACAAAGCAAGAGAATCACATTGCTGACTTGTAGGAGACATTTGCCAATTTTGGGCAAGCTGGTCTGAAATTAAATCCAGAAAAGTGTGTTTTTGGAGTAAAGAAGGGCAAGTTCCTTGGTTGTCTAGTATCAACAAAGGGGATCGAAGCTAATCCAAATAAAATCGAAGCTATCCTTCGGATGGAGCCGCCAAATTCAAAAAAGGGGGCTCAACGATTAGCAGGAAGGCTGGCATCATTGAATAGATTCATATCAAGATCAGCAGAGAGGAACCTGCCATTCTCTGAAATTTTAAAGTCAGCCGAAGTTTTTCAGTGGGGTCCGGCTCAACAAAAGGCTTTTGAAGAGTTAAAGCAGTAATTGATAGATCTAACAACTCTAACTCCACCTTCGCCAGGGGCTCCATTACTCCTGTATGTAGCAGCTTCTCGTTCTGCAGTCAGCGCAGCACTTGTACAGGCGAAGCAAGATGGCCAAGTCAAAAGGCAAGCCCCAGTATACTTTGTCTCCGAAGTTCTAAGTTTATCCAAGAAAAACTATACAGAATTGGAGAAGGTGTTGTATGCTGTGTTAATGGCCTCCAGGAAGCTTCGACATTATTTCCAAGCATATCACATAATTGTTCCTTCATCACAGCCTTTGAAGGATATAATGAGAAAAAGAGAAGCTACTGGAAGGATTGGAAAATGGGCTGCAGAACTCAACAAATTCACTATTGACTATGTACATAGATCCTCAATTCAATCACAGGCATTAGCAGACTTCATTGCTAATTGGACGCCAGGGGCTCAGGAAGAAGAAACAAGTAAAGACGCCGAAGCCTGGATAGTTTTCTACGATGGTTCTTGGGGAACCTTCGGCGCAGGAGCCGCCGCTGTCCTAGTAGCACCCTCTAAAGTCAGAACATGCTATGCAACAAGATTGGACTTTAGTTTTACAAACAACATTGCTGAATACGAAGCCCTTCTATTGGGGATTCGAAAGCTAAAGGCAATGGGAATAAGAAGGGCGATCCTCAAAACTGACTCCCAAGTCATCTCTGGACATGTAGATAAAAGCAGCAAGGCAAGGGACCCGAAGCTTGAAAAAATATTTGGACACAGTCCGAAGGCTGGAGGCTTCTTTCGAAGGTTTTTCTGTAAAAAATATTCCAAGAGGGGAAAACGAACATGCAGATCTATTGGCCAAGTCAGCAGCACAGGGGCTCCCTCTACCTTCGGAAGTATTCTTTGAGACAATAAAAGCACCTTCGGTTGAACTTATGGAAAGAGCAGTCCTCACAATATCACCTGTACATAGTGAAGATTGGAGGACTGAAATCATATCCTTCCTCCAAGCAATTGTCTTTCGGATGATGAAGTTTACAATAAAAGAATGGAAGCAAGGACAAGACCATACGTCATAATAGAAGGGGAGCTATACAAACATGGAGTTTGCTCCCCACTTTTCAAGTGTTTATCCAGAACCGAAGGTATAGAGTTAATGAAAGAGATACATGCAGGTTTGTGTGGATCTCACATCGGATCCAAGCCTTTGTTGTGAAAGGTTTTTAGACAAGGGTTTTATTGGCCGAAGGAAGCTTCGGATGCAGCAGATCTGGATCAGAAGTACGAAAACTGTCAAAAATGTGCAAGAGATTAGAAACAACCTTCATCGTTAACTCAGCTAATACAGCCAACCTGGCCATTGCAAAGATGGGGCCTAGATTTGTTGGCTCCACCACTAGCACAAGGCAACTTGAAGTATGTTGTAGTAGCAGTGGAATATTTTTCCAAGTGGATTGAGGCGAAGCCTTTGGCCACAATAACTTCGGCTACCGTCCAAAAATTCTTCTGGCAGAGTATTGTTTGTCGCTTCAGCGTCCCAAAGGCAATAACCATGGACAATGGTACACAATTTGAGACCGAAGCATTCAAATATTTTTATGATCAAATTGGTACAAAGATCCACTTTGCATCCATTAGGCATCCAGAATCAAATGGGCTGGTAGAAAGAGCAAATGGCATTATAATGACAAGAATAATGAAGCTAATCTTCAACCAGCTTAGAGGAAAATGGCTCGATGAGCTGATTAAAGTGGTGTGGAGCCACAATACAACTACGTCAAGGTCAACAGGATTTACACCCTTCAAGCTTCTATTTGGTGACGAAGCAATAACTTCAGAAGAAGCAAAAACAGGGTCAATAAGAACAATAGCTTCGGCAGAAGACAAAGCTGATTATCAAGTAACAAAAGACACTATAGAAGGGAGCAGACTTCGGGCAATAGAGCACATTAATAAATATTAGGCCGAAACAATAAAATGGCGTGACAGAAAAGTTCGGTTGAAAAATATCAAGCCAGGGCATCTGGTGCTTTAGAGAGTCGCTAACCCAGACACAGTGGGCAAGGTGCAACTGAAGTGGGAAGGTCCTTTTCTAGTAGTATCTTCGTCGAGGCCTGGTTCTTATAGATTGAAGGATATGGATGGCAACGACATACCTAGATCTTGGAATGCGGATGAGCTTCGGCGATACTACGTGTAATATGTTGTAATCTTTTTCATCTTTTCCTATGGCACCCTTTTCCTTTCAAGAGGGGAGAAAGGTTTTTAATGGGGCCATAGCTTGTAATTTTTTATTCTTATTCAGCCCTACAAGGGCAGAGTCCCCCCAAAAAGATGTAATATGTAAAATCTGAGCATGCACCATCGAGTGCAAAAAAGAAAAACAGGGAGAAGCTCAAAAGACGTCCCTAAGGGGATGCAGAGCATGACAAAGCTACAAAAAGTCATTCCTAAGGGAGCGCAGTGTAAGTTTTCTGCTCAAAAGTCGTTCAAAGGGAATGTAGAGCCAAATACCACCAAAATAGAAGGCGAAGAAGTTCAAAAGTTGTTCCTGAGGGGATGCAGAACTTATATCGCCGAAATAGAAGGCGAAGAAGTTCAAAAGTCGTTCCTAAGAGGATGCAGAACTTATACCACCGAAATAGAAGGTGAAGAAGCTCAAAAGTCGTTCCTAAGGGGATGCAGAGCTTAAGACTCAAAAGTCGTTCCTAAGGGGATGCAGAGTCTGGGTGTGGCTTCGTGTGCGTATTTGGACATTGATCTGAACATTACATTACATCATTCATTGCATTCATACACATTCCTGTAGACATTAGTAGGATCATCATCATCATAACGTAAAGCACAAATAGATACTTCAGCTTTGATAACAATGCTTCGATGAGCATGAAGAAGCAAGATATGCTTCGTTGTGTACGAAAAGAAGGGAAGGTGTTTTTCACCTTCGGCTGAAAAGATATAAGTTTCGTCCACAGCAAAGCAATTTACACATGGAAGAAAAGGTAAAAATACATTACAGCGTATGGACAAATATATAGAGTAATGTTCAATTCTTGGTTACAATGTCTTTTACAGAAATAATACAAATGCCTCTAAAAGATCTATGCAGGCAAGTCTAAAGATCAGCTTCAGTGGCCTTCGGAATCTACTTTGGATTACTAATCTTCGGCATCATCATCCTACACAGAACAAGATTTTATAAGGAAAAGGGTAATCACGAGAAAAGGTAAGCAACAAGTATAGGTTTCATACCGGCTTAAGTAAGCTTCGGGTCTCATCACCAGCCATGTCCCGACCACCTTTCGCCCAAATTTGTGTTATAAATCTACTTCCTATGCTTCGGGCTTCGCCAGGAATATCAATCAAGTCTGTCGAAGATAGGCTAAAGGTAGGCCTATTCACTATCTTTGCGTGTGTACAACCAGCTTTCAAAAATGCTGCAGCTGTGCCGCGAGAAGCTAGCAGGGCGCAGAAGTCACCATGCCCTGCTATTACGTCGTCAAGCGCCTCAACTTCGCCTTCAATGTGTTCGAAGGTGCTTGATATATTTTCGGCCGAAGGAGTAAACTTTTCAGCGCTGGCTCCAACCGCATTAAAAACCTTTTTCAGTCGCTCTACGCAGCGGTTGCCAAAGCTCAGGCACATGTTACGAAGCTCCTTCAGAGATAGCTGTAGCTTCGTATTCTCGGAAGCTTCGGCTTTGTACTTCATCTGCACATTTTTTCTTTCTTGTTCGAAGCTCTTTGATTTTTAGAGAAGCTCCCTACTTAGTCTAGCATTTTCACTTTGCGCTTCTGCAAGGGAACCTTCCATTGCTTGGAGTAGAAAATCTTTCTTTTCAAGAGAAGCCTCGTACTCTTTGATTTTGCTCTCCAGACCCTCGATTATAATTTCATTCTTTTTTATCCTCGAGGTCATGTTGCATTTGCAGCGCTTTGCTCAGCAGCATACTCTGTACAAGATAGACCTTCATCAACAAACTTCATCATAAAAATAAAACAAATAATAAAATTTTGCTTTATTATAAAAATTTTACCTTAAAGTTGGAATAAAAAAACTACCGACGATATGTTGTCGTCGGTAGCTGCTAATATCAGCTTCAAGCTTCGGAAAACCGACACTCTTTGAAAGAGTGTCGATTACCTTCGCCCCGGTACGGTCACGAACACATCCCAAGGCCTCTTCATCAATTCCACCAAAGAGCATGGCCCCTGGCTGGTAGCCACAGGAAATACCATATTCCTGTAGCTCCTTCTCGTCCTCAGATAGTTCTTGCTCGACCAGGTTTCGAAGATCGAAACCTTTTTCTTCCGAACCAGCTTCAGCAATTTCTTTCCCTTTGTCAGGCACTGGGGCCATGACCTGTTCTGCAGCTGCAGATGTTTATTCTGTAATTATACCCAGTATCAATTTATTAATTCTAGATAGGGTAGTCTCCAAGTTGGCAGCTTCGGTAGCAGCTGCAGCTTCGGCTGATATGTTTGCTTCGGTAGTGACCTCGGTGCTTGAAGTAGGTGCTATCTTAGATGCCGAGGCCGGTGGTGGTGTATTTTCAATAGCTTGCATTACGCTACCAATTCTTTGCTTTTTCAGCCCATCTGCCTTCTTTGTGGCCGAAGGTTCTTCTTTCTTCTAAAAAGCTTTGTCAGTTTCGGTCCCAGAGGGCTTAGCAGCTTGATAGGTAGAGATTCAGTCATTACCTTTAAAATTTCTGCCACTTCGGCAGCTAGAGGTGTCGAGGGAGTATTTTTTCCTCTTCAGTCATCTTCGGCTCTGGGGATTTAGCTTTTCTTCTCTTTAAAGCCGCCATCTTTGGCTCGGGACTGGATTTTCTCTTCTTTAAGACCTTCTCATCTTCTTTCACCATTCTGGCTGCTTATCTGCTCAGAACGCTAACAACCCTTTTTTGCCCCTTCGGCACCCTTGTTGAGCCGCTCATAATCAGGGTATTCAAATTTTAGAGCGTCCATAACCCGGTTTAACGTTCGTTTCGGCCAGGTGCCGAAGGCTGCTGACATTAATTGATTTTCTTTTCTAGTATAATTTCCCAAAATTTCATTGCACAAAGTTTCAATTATTTCCAGCCATTCTTGTCAGGACTCCTTGAACTGTTTCTCAAACTTGAAATGATAAGGTAATCGAACAAGTTCATATTTCTTCTTTGTGCCCTTTAGCTTCGGCATACTCTAGTCACTTGACGTCGGAGATGTCCTGTTGGCCAGGTATTCTTGCACCAGGTCTCTGGTGCTGATTTGTTTAGCCACCACCCTGAATTCTGCTGCGACCAGTTGGCATGGTGACCCTAGCTGCATGTTGCACAAGGGCCGGGTCATTCTGAAGTTTAGAGATAGTGGGCACATAACCATCATCATCAGTTTCCCTCTTTTCTTTTCATCAGCTTTAATATAGAACCATTCCCTCTTCCAGCCGATTGGCCACTTGGTGCGATAGCTGAGAACTGGAGCCTTCATATCCTTGCGATAGGTGAAGTTATAGCAACCAAAATTTTCATGTAAACCATCTGCCCTGGCCTTCGTTTGGTAGTGCAGCTCGTGCACTCGTCAGAATGCTTCAGCATCAGGATCCATCCCTTGGCTTCAGAGGGCCCAGATGAAGATGCTGAGCCTAACGATAGCATTAGGGGTCAGCCGATGAAGGTAAATTTCAAAATTTTTCAAAACTTCTCCTATCATCTCGTTCAGAGGAAACCGTAATCCCGCTCTAAAAAACTTTTGAAAACTATTACTTCATCGTCCTTCGGCGTTGGAGTAGTTTCTTTTCCAGCAAAACGAACAAGCTCCCTTTCAGCTTCTCCAAAGTAGCCCAGTTTCATCATCATGGGCATGTCAGTATCAGATACAGTAGATTTCCGAAAATCTAGATGACTGGGTTTTGATGGTATCAAAATGCTATAATCCTCCTCTTCTTCATCAGTATTTTCTTCTTCAATATCAGCCTGTTCAACTGCAGCAGCAGATGTACCTTTGTCAATGGTTCCCTATGTCACAACTAAGCTCAACTCCCTCATGACTTCGGAAATCGGAGCTCTCTCGGTGGCCTCGGTCTCCTCTCCTTCACGAGTCACCCTTGCAGTCGAGCATACTCTGGCCATCTGATGGATCTCTTGTGATTTTTACGAAGTTGATGTATTTTGCAGTTTTGATGAAGCTAGTCCTTTCGACGAAGCTAATTTTAGATGACGAAGCGCTCACTCGAGAGAGCAATGAAAAAGCTTCAGCTGTGGTTAAATTTTTTAACAGCACAACGGTGCAATGGCAATGAATGCTGTGGTAACTTCTCACCAACCCATCTATTTATATAGTGCTGTAGGTCGGAAGGTGAACCGCCAGACCGCCTCTATACGCTGAGCAGTGGACCACCTGACGCTCAGAAGGCGAACCCTCAAATCGCCTGTATTCGTTGAACGGTGGGCCATCTAGCGACTGGAGTATTTTAATCGTTTCTCGGCAACAAGCTCAAGGAAGGTGTTTTTCGGACCTTCGGCATTCCGAAGTCTTCGTGTCTTTCACGGATCGAGCTCGTTACGAAAAACGATCTAGCACCACGAAGGGGCTACTGTTGGGGGCCTTCTCCCTCGCCGAAGGTCCTCTGAGCAAAAACACCTTCGGCAAGACAACATGCCGAAGCTATCATCAACAAAGCTTCGGCACAATGATGTGCTTGAGACGAAGGACGACACCAACTTAAAGAAGAAAAGACCATCTAGTCCCTAGCATTTTGTATCATGAATATGATTAGGTGTCAAGGACACAAATGTAATTTCGACCGGGCTGCGTCCCGTGCCTATAAATAGGTGAACAGTAACCCTGTACGGTTCACGCTGACTTGTATTCACTCGCACGTCACTCTCAAGCTTTTTACTTTCTATCAAGCCGAAGGTACAAATGTAATTTGATATTGTTCATATTCATTCATGATAATATTGTATGATTATTCATGTCACTTTCCATGTTTCATATGTTTACATTTTTGTTATTATTTATTGAGATGATGAAGGTATGTCCTTCATAACCTTCGTCTGAAGATCATTATATCCTGAGGGAGATAATGCTCTGAAGGACAAAGGTCTTTAATTATTAACATTTTGTGTTTCCTTGTTCTTAACTCATAGCATTTGAGAACAAGTGACCAACATGCACCTCAAGTGGGGGACGAGGACTATGGCTCGAACGAGGCCACCCAAATTAGGCACTTCAACTCTCAAGCAACTTCTATACTCCTCGCCTCCTTGTGTCGAGAGGAGTATAATAAGTTGCAAGGGTTGAAGAACGCCTAAGAAATTTGGGACGTCCTCAAAACAGTGCACGAAGGGGACAAGGTGACCAAGATGACCAAGCGCGAGACGATCGAGGGCGAGCTCGGTCGATTCGTCCTCAACAAAGGGGAAGAGCCACAAGCTATGTACAACCGGCTCAAGACAATGGTGAACCAAGTGCGCAACCTCGGGAGCACCAAGTGGGATGACCATGAGATGGTCAAGGTTATCCTTAGATCACTTGTTTTTCGTAATCCCACTCAAGTGCAACTAATCCGTGGAGACCCTAGATATAAACAGATGTCTCCCGAGGAAGTGATTGGCAAGTTTGTGAGCTTTGAACTTATGATCAAAGACTCCAAACGTATTGTCAACTTAGAGCAAGGCGCCACCTCTACACCCGAGGTGCAACCCGTTGCTGTTGGGGGCCTTCTTCTTCATCGAAGGTCCTCTAAGCGAAAACACCTTCGACAGGTTGATATGCAGGCAGGCATGACATGAAGATATATGCCGAAGCTATAATTGAAGGATTGAAGGGGCTTCGGCATGGTGACATGCCTAAGACGAAGGATGGCACCGACTTAAAAAGGAAAAGACTACATACTCCTCTGATAATTTGTATTATGATCATAATTAGTTATCAGGGACACAAATGTAATTTTGTCCGGGCTGCGTCCCGTGCCTATAAATAGGTGAACAATATCCCCATACTATTCACGCTGACTGGTAATCATTCTTGCGTCACTCTTGTACTTCCATCTTCTGTCAAGCCGAAGGTACAAATGTAATATAAACATTATCAATGTTTATTCATATTGATAAAATGAGAATATAAATGATCTAACGATTTGATATAATTGTTTACATTCTTTATATGTTTCATATGTTTCTATTTACATCCTTGTTCATCAAAATGATGAAGGTATGTCCTTCATGACCTTCATCTGAAGATCATTATATCCTAAGGGAAATAATGCTTCAAAGGATGAAGGTATCTAATCGATAACAATTGTGTTGCTTTGTTCTTGGTGTGTAGCATCCAGGAACAAGGACCAACATTGGCGCCCACCTTCGGTGAACTCACTTCCACTGTTGTGACGATGGCTTCGTACAACAACCAAGCTGTAGCACCTTCGGCCATGAAGCTGGTGCTCCCAATCACTGGTGGTTCAAGCTCAGAGCTAGCCAACAAGAAGCAGAAGAAGGAAGCACAAAGAAGAGTGCAGCATGTTGGGGTACAGGGTCCCTTCATCAGATCCAAGTGGTCTCACATTCCAATTACCTTCTCCCAGGAAGATCTTCAGCTCAAAGATTATCCTCACAATGATGCCATGGTTATATCTTATGTCATCAAGGGATTTCTGGTCCACAACGTTCTGGTCGACACAGGCAGCGCAACGGACATCATCTTCGCAAAGGCTTTCAGGCAAATGCAAGAGCCAGAAGACAATATACATGATGCAACACACCCTCTTTGTGGCTTTGGAGGGAGATAGATTGTGGCACTTGGCAAGATAACAATGTCAGTAACCTTCGGCTACGTCCATAACACAAGAACTGAACAGGTTGTCTTTGACATTGTTGATATGGAGTATCCATACAATGCAATCATTGGTCGAGGGACGCTCAATGCCTTCGAAGCCATTCTTCATCCAGCATATTTATGCATGAAGATACCTTCGGAACAAGGGCCTATTGCTGTTCACGGGAGTTAAGACGCTGCCGGGAAGACTGAAGGGAGCTAGACGGATTCAAAGGCTATCCATAACATAGATGAAGCCGAAGCTTATTAGCAGTATAAGCACAAAAGAGAGAAGGCTGCTTTAGCGGATCAGCCGAAGCCTATGCTTTTGTGTGAAGACATAGCAGATCAAAAACTATTGCTGGGATCTCAACTATCTGGTGAACAGGAAAAGACTCTGCTAAGATTCTTGTTAAACAACAAAGATGTCTTCGCTTGGATAGCTAATGATCTCTGTGGTGTCAGTAGAGACGTCATTGAGCATTCACTCAACGTGGACCCATCATTCAGACCAAGAAAGCAGAAGCTTCAGAAAATGTCTGAAGATAAAGCCGAAGGTGCACAGAATGAAGTAAAGAGACTTCTCAGTGTCGATGTTATCAGAGAAGTAACATATCTAGAGTGGCTGGCTAACACTGTTATGGTGAAGAAGGCTAATGGGAAGTGGAGAATGTGCATTGACTTCACAGACCTCAACAAAGCATGTCAAAGTATGAGTTCCCCTTACCAAGAATAGACTCCCTTATAGATACAGCAGCTTCTTCAGAGCTCATGAGCTTATTGGACTGTTACTTGGGCTATCACCAAATCTGGATGAAGAAAGAGGATGAGCCAAAGACAAGCTTCATAACTCCCAGTCGCACTTATTGCTACCTTTGGATGCCTGAGGGGCTCAAGAATGCTGGAGGAAGCTTCAGCAGGATGACTGCCAAGGTCCTTCACTCTTAAATTGGCAGGAATGTGCTGACTTATGTTGATGACATTATAGTGAAAAGCACAAAACAAGAAAATCATGTTGCCGATTTGCAAGAGACATTTGCCAATTTCAGGCAAGCTGGTCTCAAGTTGAATCCAGAAAAGTGCGTTTTCGGAGTGAAGAAGGGCAAGTTCCTTGGTTGTCTGGTATCAACAAAGGGTATCGAAGCTAATCCAAGCAAGACTGAAGGTATCCTTTGGATGGAACTGCCAAATTCAAAGAAGGGTGCTCAACGATTGGCAGGAAGGCTGGCATTGTTGAATAGATTCATATCAAGGTCAGCAGAGAGAAATTTAACATTCTTTGAAATACTGAAGTTAGTCAAAGTCTTTCAGTGGGGTCTAGCTCAACAGAAAGCCTTCGAAGAGTTAAAACAATACCTGATATATTTGACAACTCTAACTCCACCTTCATCAGGAGCTCAGTTACTTCTGTATGTAGCTTCCTCCCATTCTGCGGTCAGTGCCGCACTTGTACAGGAGAAGCAAGATGGCCAAGTGAAAAGACAAGCACCGGTATACTTTGTCTCCGAAGTACTCAGTTTATCAAAGAAAAATTACACAGAATTGGAGAAGGTATTGCATGCTGTGTTGATAGCCTCCAGGAAGCTTCGACATTATTTTCAAGCATATCATATAATAGTGCCTTCATCACAACCTTTGAAAGACATAATGAGAAACAGAGAAGCTACAGGAAGGATTGGAAAATGGGTTGCGGAACTTAATGAATTCATGATTGATTATGTATATAGATCCTCAATCCAATCTCAGGCGTTAGCAGATTTCATTGCTGATTGGACACCAGGGGCTCAGGGAGAAGAAGCAACAAAAGATGCCAAAGCTTGGACGGTATTCTGTGACGGCTCTTGGGGAACCTTCGATGCAAGGACATGTTATGCAGTAAAATTAGACTTTAGTTGCACAAATAACATTGCCGAGTATGAAGCTCTTCTTTTAGGGCTTTGGAAGCTAAAGGCAATGGGAATAAGAAGGGCAATCCTCAAAACTGATTCCCAAGTTATTTATGGCCACGTGGACAAAAGTAGCAAGGCAAGGGATCCAAAGCTTGAAAAATATTTGGATGCAGTCCGAAGATTGGAAGCTTCTTTTGAGGGATTTTCTGTAAAAAATATCCCAAGGGGGGAAAATGAGCATGCAGATTTGCTAGCTAAGTCAGTGGCACAGGGGCTCCCTTTGCCTTCGGAAGTATTCTTTGAAACAATAAAAGCACCTTCAGTCGAGCTTATGGAGAGAGCAGTACTTACAATATCACCTGTACATAATGAAGATTGGAGGACTGAGATTATATCTTTCGTCCAAGGCAACTGTCTTTCAGATGACGAAGTTTACAATAAAAGAATGGAAGCAAGAACAAGACCATATGTAATCATAGAAGGGGAGTTATATAAATATGGAGTCTACTCTCCATTACTCAAGTGCTTGTCCAGAGCCAAAGGTCAAGAATTGATGAAGGAAATACATGCAGGATTATGTGGGTCTCATATTGGGTCTAGGCCTTTGATGGGGAAGGTTTTCAGACAAGGATTTTACTGGTCGAAGGCAGCTTCGGATGCAGCAGACTTGGTTTAAAAATGTGAAAATTGCCAAAGATGCGCAAGAGACCAGAGACAACCTTTGTCTTTAACCTAGCTAATACAGCCAACTTGGCCACTGCAAAGGTGGGGTCTAGATTTGTTAGGTCCACTTCCACCAGCACAAGAAAATTTGAAATATGTCATCGTAGCGGTGGAATATTTCTCTAAGTCGATCGAAGCAAAGCCCTTAGCCACAATAACTTTGGCCACAGTACAGAAATTCTTTTGTCAAAATATTGTTTGTCGCTTCGGCGTGCCGAAGGCAATAACCATTGACAATGGAACTCAATTTGATGCTGAAACGTTCAAAGATTTCTGTGACCGAATTGGTACAAAAATTCATTTTGCATCAGTAAGGCATCCAGAATCAAATGGGTTAGTAGAGAGAGCAAATGGAATTATAATGACAGGAATAATGAAGTTAATCTTCAATCATTCTAGAGGAAAGTGGCCAGATGAGTTGATCAATGTGGTGTGGAGCCATAACACAACTGTCTTAAGGTCAACAGGTTTTACACCTTTCAAGCTCCTGTTTGGTGACAAAGCAATAACACCAGAAGAAGCAAAGACACGATCAATAAGAACCATAGCTTCAGCGGAGGACGAGGCTGATTCTCAAATAACAAAAGACACCATAGAAGGGACCAGACTTCAGGCCATAGAGCACATCAATAAGTATCAGGCCGAAACAATAAAATGGCGTGATCGGAAAGTTCGGTTGAAAAATATTAAGCCAGGTCATCTAGTGCTTCGGAGAGTAGCCAACCCAGATAAAGTGGGCAAGCTACAACTGAAATGGGAAGGTCCTTTTCTAGTAATATCTTTGTCAAGACCCGGTTCTTACAGATTGAAGGATATGGATGGAAACGACATACCCAGATCTTGGAATGCGGATGAGCTTCGGCGGTATTATGTGTAATTGATGTAATCTTTTCTATTTTTCCTATGGCACCCTTTTCCTTTCAGGAGGGGAGAAAGGTTTTTAATGGGGCCATAGTTTGTAATTTTTATTCTTATTCAGCCTATGCAATACAAGGGCCAAAATCCCCCAAAAATGTAACATGTAATATCAGAACCTGCACCATCGAGTGCAAAAGAAAACAGGGAAAAGCTCAAAAGACGTCCCTAAGAGGATGCAGAGCTGTAATCACTCCAAGGATGACAAAGCTACAAAAGTCGTTCCTAAGGGAGCGCAGAGTAAGTTCCGAAGCTGCAAAAGTCGTTCCTAAGGGGGCACAGAGTAAGTCCTGAAGCTCAAAAGTCGTTCCTAAGGCAATGCAGAGCCAAATACCACTGAAATAGAAGGTGAAGAAGCTCCAAAGTCGTTCCTAAGGGGATGCAGAGCTTAAATGCCACCGAAATAGAAGGTGAAGAAGCTCCAAAGTCATTCCTAAGGGGATGCAGAGCTTAAATGCCACTGAAATATAAGGTGAAGAAGCTCCAAAGTCGTTCCTAAGGGAATGCAGAGCTTAAAGACTCCAAAATCGTTCCTAAGGGGATGCAGAGTCTGGGTGTGGCTTCATGTGTGTTTGGGTCATACATTTGCATATTACATTACATCTTTCATTGCATTCATACAAACATACATTAGACATTTGTAGGATCATCATCATCATGACATGAAGCACGAATAGAAACAGTATAGTGTCACACCCGGTTTTGGAAGGCAAACCGAATGCGAACCATGTACGTGCCAGGATCAGAAACTCACTTACACAGCGATTACATAATTGGACATCATCACACAATGCTCAAAGTAAATAGCAGAAAGGTACTTTATTACAATAAGATGTCCGAGACACCCATAGAGTCTAATACATAGCCATAATCATTAATATCATCAAAGTGCGGAAAAACGTAACGTAGTAGATAAGGCCTACACATGCAGCTGACTGGGGGTTTGCCACTAAAGTAAACTAGAACTCATCGTAGTCCTGGAACTCCTCAAAGTCTTCCATATTGCCAGCATCACCTCCTGAGCACTGAGTACAGTGGGGACAACCTAGGGTGGGGGTGGTGTGTAAAGCAAGGGTGAGTACACATCAACGTACTCAGCAAATGTGCTGTTTGGCTAAAGTGGACTAGCTATATATGGGGCTGAAGATAAGCAGTTGCTTTTAGTTGGTCTAGTATTTATTATTATTAGTAGAGCCAAGTTTTAGTAATAAACCCAGTTTTTACCCAAAAGTACTCCCTCAAAAGAGGAAATACCAGAGATCAGATTTATATCATCATTGTTAACCATCATCATAAAAGTATCCAAAGTTCTTCTAATCAAAGAGGATCCTAAGGCTGCTCTTAACCGTGAGCTCGGCTGATATACCAGTTTCTAACACTCTGTAGAGGTTGTACACTTTACTCATAAGTCGTGATCCCTTTCTAGCCTGAGTTGTACAGACCCGATCTTCACTACCGAGGTGAATGGCCAGGGATACACTATGTAGCCTTTACAAAGACTCCCTGGTGCATAGCTGCTCGTTAGGTTTCGCCAGTTGTACAAACGCAGTACACCTCCCCAAGGTGGGTGATTAACATAACCAAATCGAATGAACCTCTGCACCCCCCATGGCAGAGCGAGCACTACGCCTCGGTCCCCATTGATGGCCCTCTGGCAAAGCCAACTACACCCCCAGGTTCATCTAATTATTCAGCTAAGGGTGTCCCATTCCACCCTCATGGTTGCACTGTTATCCCGGGTGGTCACTCCATGAACAGGTCCTTACGGAGAGGTACTCAGGAAAAAGGCCTGAGCCCCCTAGAGTATCACAATATCATCATTGTGATAACATCATCGTATCATAAATAATCACATCATGTTCATTGATTAAGTTGAAGCAATAGCATAAGCTAACCATGATTAATCCAAAAAGGTAAACAAGGATAAGTAAATACAGACTAGTCAATCCTTAGGTTTCATAAAGTAACGCGGGACAGTGAATTATAAAGTAAATAGGACATAATGGGTCAAAGGACACTTGCCTTCACCAGTTTGTTACTCAGGGAGGTCTCCAACAACACACTCAGGAACCTCGGACTGCTCGTTGTCTAAGTAAAGCGAGCATGCATTCAATACATTTGGAAAGTACAAATGAATAGCACACCAAACATGTACAAACATTGGAATTCATCTTAAAAAGGCACAATACTAAATAAGGAGTAATGATATCAAAGTATAACATGAACTATAACATAAACTAACTTACTTTAGAAATAGATTATTATTTCTTTAAGTATTGCCCACAAATATATAACATAGTTCAATTTATTTTATTGTGACCTAAAAGTTAGACCAGAGATGAATTCATGTAATACACATTATTAATCTCACAAGATTAAACATGTTTTAGTCTGTACAGATTGTAAATGGAACTAATTTATTTAAACAAAGAATATTCCTAAGAACATTTTGTAATTTGAATCACTAAATTTGGAGTTCATATCCAAAAGATATGAAATAAATAAGTTTGGGAATTCAAAATATGAAATTAGGTCTAATTCTGTGAATATTTAAAAGTCGAGGGTTCAATCTGCATGATTACAGGGGCTAGCTCGCGAAAACTAGGGACGACGGGTTGATTCTAAACAAACCGAGTGTCTCTTTAATAAAACTACCACGTGAAGGGGTATCGAGTGATTCAAACCGTTAGATCAGAAATCGACGGTCGAGATTAGATCTGTGGCCGAGGGCGCGCGCACGGGCGAGCGAGCGCTGATAGGCGAGCCAGGGGGTGTCAGCGACCGAGGAAGAGAGCGCACTGACCGAGCGGGCCCAGCACCAGGGGACACAGGCGCTGACAGGCGGGTCAGGGGCGCAGGGCGCGCGTGCGCGAAGCGGTATCCCGTGATCTGGGCCGTGCAATCAAGATCGGACAGGGGAGATCAGACTGGGGGAGGGTGAACGGCTGCTAGCGGCGCCGCTCCTCCTTGCGATAGTGAAATCGCTGGAGTTGGGGCAGACGCGTGCTAGGGCGGTTCCAGGGTCACCGGAGTGGGTCGGAGAGGGGGAGAACGACACAACGAACTCAGTGGTGGGGAAAAGGCCATGAATTCGAGGTCAGAGAGGGGGAATGGCGAGGAAAGGGTCTCAGGCAGGCCGGAGGAACTCCGGTGAGGGATTCCGGCAGCGAGGAGGGGCTTGAGGCGTGCTAAGGCCTGGGATAGGTTCAGCAGAGGGAGGGGTACCTTAGGGACCAACACCGGGGCACTAGGCCGGGCTAATTTGGCCGATCACCGCGTGGGCGCGGCGGACCGCCACGGTCGAACTCCGACAAAGCCGAAATTGGCCGCCATAGAGCGAAATTGGGGAAACTGAGCACGGGCACAGGTGTCTCACCTCGGGGCAGAGCTCGGGGTGGCTTGACGCGGTCTCCGGCGAGCTAGATGGCCATGGAGCCGGGCGCGGGTCTCCGGCGAATTCTGGCGGCATGAGCAGAGCGCGAGCGAGGGCGGGACGGCATGAAATGAGGCGAGGGAGTGAGTGCGGGCACGGGTGGGGCTCAAAAAGGAGCAAGGGCATGGGTAGAGCAACGTGGTCGAGGATCCCAGCGACGTGCGTGAGTGCGCACTCGCTAGTCCACGGTGGGCGCGGGGAGGGCAGAACTGACAGGAAGGCCCACAGCACAGAGAAAGAGAGAAGGGGCGCGCGGGGCAACGGCTTGGCGACTGGCGAACTGGGCCCGCAAGGTAGAGAGAGGAGAGAGGCGCGTGGGCAGGGGAAACCAGCACCGACAGCCTAGCCCCACTGGGCAGCGGGCGAGAGAGAGGAGGGTGTCACACCCGGTTTTAGAAGGCAAACCGAATGCGAACCATGTACGTGCTAGGATCAGCAATTCACGTACACAACAGTTACATAACTGGACATCATCACATAGTGCTCAAATAATAGCATAAAAGAAGGTAATAGTTGATTACATCATGATGTCCGGGACATCCACATAGTCATTAACAGTTATCAAAGTGCGAAAAAGGAATGTAGATAAACACGGCCTTCACAGGCAGCCGACTGGGGGTTTGCCGCTAACCCACACCTAGAACTCATCGTACTCTTGGAACTCCTGGAGGTCTTCCTCCACGACTTCATCTTCTCCTGAGCAGTGGTTGCAAGGTGGACAACCTAGGGGGGTTTGGTGTGTAAAGCACGGGTGAGTACACATCAACATGCTTAGCAAAATTTCCCATTTGGCTGTAGTGGACTAGCTTTATGTGGGGTTAAGTCAAGCAGTTGCTTTTAGTTGGTCAGGTTATTATTTACTAGTAGAGAGCCAGGTTTTAGCATTAACCCAAGTTGTTAACCCAAAGTACCCTTTCCAAACGGAAAGAATACCACTTACCATTACCATAAGCATAAACATAACCATCATCCTCGTCACCACCTGTAAACCAAACATCTCTGATCAAAGTATCTCTAATCAATGGAGCTCCCTTGGCCGCTCATAACCGCAAGCACGGCTGATATATCAGTTTCATAACACTCTATAGAGGTTGCGCACTTTACCCACAAGCCGTGATTCCCTCTTGCCTCGGGCTGATCAAACCCTTAAACACTACCAAGGTGAACAGGCAGGGTTTCACTATGTAGTCTTTACAAAGATTCCCTAAGGCTGTAGCCGCCCGTTAGTTTTCCTAAATGTACCGCACTCCTTCCCAAGGGGCAAACCACCCTTGGCAGAGCGAGCCGTATACACCGAGCCCCATTGACGGCATGACGGTGAAGCGAACTACACCCCAGTTCCTCTAATTATTCAGCTAAGGGCATCCCATTCCACCCTCATGGTTGCACTGTTTTCCCGGACGGTCATCCAACGAACCAGTCCTTATGGAGAGGCACTCGAGAAACAGCTCGAGTCCCCTTAAATGCCACAAGTATATCATCATAATCAAAAGGGGAAAACAGCGTATCATAGATAATCTCATCATGTTCATTGATTAATGTGAAGCACTAGCATGAAGCTAAACCAAAATAACCCAACCAAAATAAGTAAACAAGGACAAGATAAACCAAAAGCTAGTCAATCCTTAGGTATAATTGTATAAATGGAGAGAGTGAATTATAAGAATGAATAGGACATAAATGGGTCAAGGGACACTTGCCTTCACCAACTAGCTGCTGCTCAGGGTCTTCACCTACAACTCTTTCGGACTCCACCAACTGACCGTTATCTATACGAGTTCAAACATATATTCCACAAATTTAATATATAAGAACAGTACACCATACAATAGAATATAATAAATCAGTAGACGTTCGGCGCAGGGCTCACACCTACGACTAAGCGAGAAAGAGGGAATAACGGTCGAGACTACGGTCGAAGAGCGATCACGTTACGCGATTATAAATCTAGGTACTCGTCTAAACAATATAGTATTAATTTGGCCATCACATTATACATAGGATAAAATCATGTTCCATGTTAAACCATTATAAATAGACCAAAGCAAGTTTTTTAAAAAAGGATTGCCGCGCGGCAAAACACGCGACACAACACTTAGACTGAATTAAGAATAAATCGACTCGTCACGCGACGGAGCGCGCCACGAGACCCTTGCATTAATTACAAAAATAACGTCAAGCGTCGCGTGATGAAGCACATGACGGCATACGTCATCCAAACTAAATTTAAAATGAAACGTCGCGCGACTGGACGCACGACACCACACTTTAAATAATCTGAAATTAAAGCAGATCGTCGCGCGATGAAGCGCGCGATGCAGCACATTAATAGAATCTGAAATCAAATTAATTAGCCGCGCGACGAAGCGCGCGACGCAGCACATTAAATAATCTGAAATTAAAATAGATCGCCGCGTGACGAAGCGCGTGATGCAGCACATTAATAAAGGTGAATTTAAAATAAATCATCGCGTGACGAAGCGCGCGACGCAGCTCATCGGCTAAACTAAATTTTAAATGGATTAAACCAGAAGTTAAACATCGCGTAACTACGATCACGCGCGCGGGAACGCCCTGCGCGTGCTGGGGGCACGCGAACCGCGTCGGGGCACGCAAGGCCACACGCAGGGGCTGCCGGGGCGCGCAGGGCTGCGGGGAGGTGCGAGCCGTCGCTGGGAGGCGCATGGGGCCGGCCAGGGGGCATGACCGCTAGGGAGGGCACGACCACCGGGGCGCGCGCAGGGAGCGGGGCACGGCCGTCGGGCAAGGCGAGCCGCCGGGGAGGGGAGGCGCGACCACTGCCGGGCGCGCACGCAGGGGAGGGGCACGGGCCGCCGGGGCACGAGGGCGCGGGGGCGCGGGAGCGCGAAGCCGCCGAGGCGCGGGGTCGCGGGGCCACTAGGGCGCGGGGCGCCGGGGCCACTGGGGCGCGAGGGCGCGAGGGCCGCAGGACACGCGCGCAGGGGAAAAAGAGAGGGGCGCGCAGGGAGGGAGAAGGGAAGGGAGAGAGGAAGTGTCACACCGGGTTCCAGGGGATAGAACCGAGCGCATACCATATGTGTGCCAAGATCCATTTCCACACATATGTTGACATCACAAGTGTAATATATCAAAAGACAATGCAATAAAGGCATAAAAAGAGTAGAATACTTTATTACATCATCTGAATCCTTGTATCTTTAACAAGTGTCACATCAAAGTAAAGCAGAATTTAAATAACAGGGGTAATCTCCCACAGGATGATGACCGACGCATCGTTAGACGTAGAATTCATCGTCGTCAAAATCTCCATCAAAGTCTTTAGCATCACCCTCTGATCAAAATATTAGCAAGGGTGAGCTCACTTATGGTCGGGGCTCAGCAAGTAGGGGAAAAATTAATGCAGGTATAACAAGGTGAGGCTAAGGTTGAGCAGTAAGTATTTTAGTTGGTCAACATTTTATTAACAATACCTATCTTACTAATAAGTGTGAATCCCAAGTATCCCATTTAAATATAGGAATATGAGTATATCAAAAACACTTAAGTGAAACCACTTAAGCAAACCATTGGCAAATCATCGAATCTCAATTTATTTCCATCTTCAAGTTCAATTATCATGTGAGGAGTCCAAGCCGCTCATAACCGTGAGCACGACTGATATATCAGTTTTACACTCTGCAGAGGTGGTACAACTTTACCCACAAGCCGTGTATCCCATCTAGCCCGGGTTGTATGGACCCTTAAACAGTACCGAGGTGAATGGCTAGGGATCCACTATGAGGCTTTCACAAAATACACTTAATACACAACAACCCGCTAAGGTTTCTAAAGTCGATGGTGGAGGCCCCCTGGGTGAGGTACCTTAGCCAAGAATACGTCCACATGTTAACGTGGGCTGCCAACACCACCGCTCCCCCTCTTGCCCATATTTCAGGTAAGGTTGCTAGGCACTAAGCATATAAAGCTAATTACCAAAGCTAGAGCCATAATAGCACTCATGGTTGCACTATTATCCTGGGAGATCACTCCATGTTCCAATTAATTTGAAATAATGTCGTTTTAACCATCGGGTTAATGTCATAATTGCCAATTTCAATTTTGGAACTTTAATATCAATTAATCAGTGACATCAAGATTATTAAGTTGAGCGGTAGAACAAATTTGCAAAGCTTAATAATTTCCTAGGGTATACAAGGAATACAGTTGGTAAATCTAGGAAATCCTTAATTAGGTAAAACCCATCAAATTATGCAGTATATCAAAAAGTAAACATTATTATATGCATTGATTGTGTACAAAAAGAGTATGCAGAGGGAGAATCCACTTGCCTTGCTCAAAAGCGTCTTGCGGGTCGTCCCCGAACGTATTCGAATCCTCTACCACACAATCAGCTTCTAATAACGATTCCCATATCGTACATACAAAAAAATCATTCACCAACAAATAAACACGCACCATTCAACAAACAATGAAACATACACTTTATAAATCATATATATAAAATGAAGACATCTAAAAATAAAACTTGATTTGTAATTATAATATAAGTCTATCCATATCGACGATCGTCTCATTTGCTACGAGGTAAACTACTAATAATTTAGTTTCGAGAATACACTAAGGGAACCTATATGGCAAATTGACTATGGAAGTATATATTATATGGATTCATTTAAAAATACATAAATATGGCACTAATTCAAACTTTATAGAATCTAGAAACTTAACCAATTAATTATTGTATTTCTACCGGAAAGGATGTGGGTAATATTTTATTATTTCTTTCTAAAAGAAAATTATAGTAGACGTTACAACCTTATTTAAAAAGTCGTATAACCATGATATTTAAGAGCACTAAATTAACCTACCAATTTAATTCTACTATCTACAGTGGACATAGTCGCTATGTTATTTTATTGATCGAGACTTTAGCTTGACTAGCAATTTGTGTATAATCGCACATACGAACACATTCGGTGTGACTAAAAATCTATAGTTCATCCTGAGCAAAGACAACCGTAGAATTATTCATATAGTATTATTAATACAAATATATGGTTTATCTATCCCTTAATCTTTTACTTTAACAAACTATATTTAAATTAATGTCAATAATCATAATTAAAATACACAAGGGCGAAAGACAACATACACTAATTAAAATAGACCATCACATACATATGAAATTAATCGTTCGGTATACACCTGATTTTCACACTAAAAGAAAATATACAATTAAAATTACGTAACGATACAGAAATTAGATCGTGATAGCACATAAAATTTACAGGGCTTATTTTCACTTTCTTTCGGAGCTGGAAAAATTGTCTAAATAGTTTTTATACAAAATCCGGGGCTAGCTAGAATGAATCATGTTCGTCTTCTACCTTGCTGTACTTGTGCATAGATGGATGAGGGCACGTCTGGTAGGCGGACGACCGAGAGGGCAAGGTCGAGCACCAACAGGGAGTAGTCGGGCACTAGGGTCTCGCGACAATTGACGAACAGCTCTGGCGGCCACAGGCGATGACGTAGCACACCAGGATAGTGCTCGGCGAGCAGCAGTGGCATCAGTGAGCAAGGGTGTGCGTACGAGGAAGAGAGCAGTAAGGGCGAGCTGGGAAGGAGAGACTCACGGACGTGCTTTTATAGCCGGAGGGAGAGTTTGGCACCGGCTGGGCGGACATGAATTGCTTTGAAGGTTATTAATGGAGGAAACAGCGGAGAAACAGTCACTGTAGTGACTCACGCGGCAAAATGGAGAGGATCAAGAAGAAACTCTCGCATGAAGCTCCATTAATCGTGCGTAGAAGAAACAGACGGCGGTGCATGGTGCTTGGACTCGGTTGAGACTCGGTCGGTGCAGCGACTTGGTGCTTCGGGCGCGCGGAATGTCGATCGGGCTCAGTGCAGGGTGTGGGGTCGTGGCCTGGTGCGGTTCGGTGGGCGCGGCGTCGCTTGGTCGCTGGCGCGACTGCGCAGGGGCGGCCTGAGCGCGCAGGGCACCGGTCGCGTGGGGCCATAGGAGCTCCTGGGGGCGCATGCTCAGGGGAGGGTGGCTCGGCCGCGGTTGCTGCGTGGGACCAGGGTCGGTCGGTGTCCCTGGTGCGCGCTGGGTAGAGAGAAGCGAGGGAGAGAAGGAGAGAGTAGGGGGAGAGAGAATATGGGAAGAGAGAGGGAATAGGTGCTGGCGGCGGCTAGGATTTTTCCCTGGCGGCATGGTTAGGAATTTGGTGGGCTCCTAGTTGGGCCTTAGGGTTAGGTTAGGGTTTTGTTTTTTTAATTTTGAAATGAATTTTTAAAGAGCTCAAAAAAATCATAAAAATTCACCAAAACTATTTATAAATCAAATATTTATTTTTAGACTAATAATTATTATATTATTTAGTTATTATATTATTTTCTAGGCCTTCCTTTAAAAAGAATTCGCTATAAAACATCTGATAATCAATCATGTGCACATTAAGAAAAATGATTCCAAGAGCAAATAAATAACCATTGCTTTGAATAAAATTTATTATCCTAATACCATAATAACTAGATTCATTATTTTTAGTTGATGGCTTTTATAGTGTTACAAACCTACCCCTCTTAAAAGAATCTCGTCCTCGAGATTAAGAAAATTTCAAGAATAACTGGGGGAATTCTATTTTGAGTTCATCTTCTCTTTCCCAAGTGGCCTCATCTTCAGAATGATGACTCCACTGAACTTTGCACATGTTAATGACTTTACTCCGTGTAATTCTGCGAGATGTTTCTAGAATTATGACAGGGTATTCCGAATAAGTCAAATCCTCATTAACATTCAGTTCTTCTGTGGGTAACTGCTCCTCCGGTACTCTTAAGCACTTCTTGAGTTGTGACACATGAAATACGTCATGCACGTCTGATAAACTATTAGGAAGCTCAAACTTGTAGGCTACTTCACCTTTTCTTTCCAAAATCTTGAATGGGCCAATATGGCGAGGAGATAATTTTCCCTTAACCTTAAATCTTTTCATTCCTCTCATCGGTGAAACTTTAAGGTAGACAAAGTCTCCTACTTCGAACATCAACTCTCTTCTTCTATTATCAGCATAGCTTTTCTGTCCTAACTGTGTTGTCTTCAAGTTTTCTCTAATAATTTGCACTTGCGTTTTGGCTTCTTAGAGAATTTCTGGACCAAATACTTGACTTTCTCTGGTCTGGTTCCAATAAAGCGGTGTTCTACACTTTCGTCCGTAAAGTGCTTCAAATGGTGCCATTTTTAGACTTGCTTGATAACTATTGTTATACGAGAATTCTGCATAAGGCAAACTTTTATCCTAGCTTCTACCATGCTTCAGAGCGCAAGCTCTTAGCATATCTTCCAACACTTGGTTTGTTCTTTCCGTTTGCCCATCCGTTTATGGATGATAAGCTGAACTAAAGTTTAGCTTGGTATCCATGGACTCATGTAGCCTTTTCCAAAAGCGCGAGGTAAATTGGGTTCCTCGGTCTGATACGATCTTCTTCGGTACTCCATGCAGACAAACAATCTGTTGGGGACTTGTTCTCAATTGCTACGAATTAAGAACAAGGCAACATAAAATGTTAAATGTTAATGCCCTTCGTCCAACGAAACATTATTCCCTTAAGGACTAATGAACTTTGGACGAAGGTAAAAGTCGATACGATTACGAAGGTTGAATCTTCGTAATTGAATTATAATAAATCATATAAAGTAATATAAAATATGAAGTGTCAAAGGTAAATAAATTATAAACGAGTAACATTACTTTCATACTATATTGATTTAATGTATTACATCATTGGATACAATTATACCTCTGTCTTGACAAATATTGATTCCCGAATGATGCGATTGCAATTACAGGAATGCGTGAACAGTAAAGGAATACTGTTCACTATTTATAGGCACGGGACATAGCCTGGGAAGAATTACAACCATGCCCCTTATAAGGAATTACAACAACGACTCAAACATTTATGGACTAAAAGGTCATTCTACTCTTAAGTCGGTTTGTAATTCCGAAGCTTCATGAAGAGGAACCTTCGGTCATCACATGCGAACAGCTTCAGCCGAAGCTGTTTCTCCCTTCAAGACCTTCGGCGACGAAGCATAATCCCAACAGTAGCCCCTTCGCGGTGCTAGATCGTTTTCTCGTAACGAGCTTGATCCGTGAAAAAAGTCTCTTAGGCTTCGGGAAGCCGAAGGTCTAAAAAAACACCTTCCCTGAGCTCGTTGTCGAGAAACGATTTAGTTTCCGAGCGCGTAGCGGTCCCACCTTGCAGCAGGTGCAAGCAGCTGTTCGCCTGGTGTAAAAATCCTGGCGATTCACCTCCTTACCTGCATCACTATATAAACAGATGGGTAGATGTGAAGTTACCACAGCATTCATTGCTATTTGCACTGTTTTGCTGCCAAAATTTTTAACGATAGCCGAAGCTTGACTCTCGGAATCAAACGAAGCTTTAGTTTGAAGCCTACTTCGTCAGAAGAAAAAGCTTCGGAAGAAAAAATATTTAGTTCCCAAAAAATTCAGAATTAGATGGCTAGAGTGCGCTCTACCGCTAGAGTTGAGCGTGAGGGAGGCGAAACTGAAGAATCAGAGACTGTTCCCATCTCCGAAGCGATGCAATGATCCGGACTGGTAACCTCGGAGGGAATCCATACTGTTGAGACAGAACAAACTGTTCCCATCCTCGAAGTTGCTGCCAAAACGGAAGAAGGAAATATTGAAGAAACTGATCCCGAAGATGATTATCATATTGCCGTGCCAAGTAAGCCCAGCCACTTGGACTTCGGCAAGTCGACTGTCTCTAAGGCTGATCTCTCCAAGATGGTGAAGTCGGGTTATTTCAGCGAGAGTCAGAAGAAGCTACTTCGCTTCGGGGGGGAAGAGACCACCCCGAAGCCAGAGAAGGATGAAATAGTCATTTTCAAGAGTTTTCTAAAGGCTGGGTTGAGATTCCCCCTCCATGGGATTATTGCAGATGTATTGAAGGAATTTGGGATCTACTTTCATCAGCTGACTCCTAACGCTATCGTTAGGCTTACTGTTTATATCTGGGCCCTCCGAAGCCAGGCGGTTGAGCCGTTTGTCGACAGCTTTTGTCGAGTTCATGAACTACATTACCAGACGAAGGCTAGAAAAGATGGATTACATGATAACTTTGGTTGCTATAATTTTGCCTATCAGAAAACCACAAAGTTTCCTGTAATTAGCTACCGAAGTAAATGGCCGGCAGGCTGGAAGTCAGAGTGGTTTTATGTGAAAGTTGACGAAGACAAAGAGAAGCTAGTACAAAGCCCTCTTGAATTGATCTTCGGAGAAACAAGACCGCGATGCCACATGACACTAGAAGGTCCCACTTGGGCTGCACTGGGTGAGTTTAAAATTATTTCAGAGCATATCAGTACTAGGGACCTGGTTCAAGAGTTCTTGGCCTTCAGGGTTTTCCCTACTTTAAAAGAATGGGAGATGCCGGAGCTAGAGGGGGAGAAGAAGAAAGGGGAGCTTGTGCGGTTACCTTACTATTACAAGTTTAAAAAATACTTTAAAACGCCTTGCCAAGAGTGGCTGGACACAATTGAAGTAATGTGCAATGAGATACTCGGTAATTACTCCAAAAAAGAAGATCAGTTGATGACTGCGGCCTTCGGTACCCGCCCGAAGCGAAGACTGAATTGAGTGCTAGACGCCTTGGGTTTTGAATACCCTGACTACGAACAACTGAATAAAATTGTCAAAGGCCGGAAAAGAAGGGTAGCTGAAGCTTTAGATGAAGATGAGAAAGAACCGCCAAAAGGGAAGAATATTCTGAAGAAGAGAAAAGTATCATCTCCGAAGCGAAAAGTATCTGACGAAGAAGAGACTCCCGCATCACGCTCTGCCACTGACGTGGAAGAGATTTTGAAGGTAATGACTGAATCCCTGCCTGTGAAGCTAAGTCCATTAGGGCCTCAACTGACGAAATTTTTTCAGAAGGAAAAGGAGCCCGAAAAAACAAAGAAAACAACAAAGAGACAAAGAATCATCGCAGTGACCGAAGTCATTGACAAGACACCACCGAGAGCTTCAGCTCGGAAAATACCAGTGGCTGAGGAAATATCAAATGTTGAAGTCGCACCTTCGGAAATCGCGGCTACCGAAGCTACCTCAGCCGAAGATTTGAACTTGGAAACTACGATTGAACATATCGACAAAATACTGCTAGAAATGGCCACAGAAGAAGCTACTACTACCGCCGAAGAGACCATGACCGCAGTGTCTGGGAAAGGAAAAGAAATAGCTGACGATACTTCGGAGGACAAAACCTTCATGTTTCAAAATTTAGTTGGACAAGAATTGTCAAAACCGAAATAGAAGAGCTTAAAGAATATGCCAAATCTTGCGGCTATAAACCAGGAGCACTCCTCTTCGGAGGTATTGACGATGAAAAATTATGCTGTATCCGGGATCAGACTGGAGCTAAGATTATCGGTACTCTATCAAAGAGTATCGGTTTTCCGAAGCTAGAAACAGATATTAGCCGCTACCGACGACAACATATCATTGGTAGTTTATTTTATTCCAATTTCAAGGTAAACTACTTTTCCCTTGACTTTTATTGTTTTTAATAATGAAAACATTTCTAATCGAAGGTTGTTTATGTGCAGAGTATGCTGTTGAGTAAAGCTTTGAAAATGCAGCAGGGTCTGGAAGACAAAAAACACGAGGTTATGATTGAAAATTTAGAGAACAAAATAAAAGAGCAATCAGCTGCTATTGAAAAGAAAGACTTCAAGCTTCAGTCAACTGAAGGCTTATTGGCAGAAACCGAAGCTAAAATAGCATAATTGAATACGAAGCTTCTCTGCCAATCTGAACAGTTTGAAAAAGAGAAGCAAGAACTTAATGCAAAACTTGAAGCCGAAGTCCAACAAAATTCAAATTTGAAAAAATTATTGTCAAGCCTTCAAGACAAATGTTTGGAGTTTAGCAATAAATGTATTGAGCGACTGAGAAAGATCTTCCACTCAGTTGGGGCTAGCAGCGAGAAATTCACTCCGTCAACTGAAGATTTACAAAAGACCTTCGAACATATTGAGGGTGAAATTGATGAGCTTGACGAAGTTATAGCCGGGCACGGTGACTTCTGTGCCTGGGTAGCTTCTCGGGGCACTGCTGCAGCTTTTCTGAAAGCTGGCTGCGACCATGGAAAAATTGTTAACAGGCCCAATTTCACCCTGTCACCATCAATTTTAGATGACATTCCTGACCTCGCCCGAAGCATTTCTAATAGATTTGTAAAGATGATATGGACAAAAGGCGGGCGAGAAAAGGCTGGAGACGAAGCTTGGAGTCATCTTGAACCAGTAAGAAATCATACCTTGTGTTTACCTTCTCCTTCAAACTTGGTTTTGACTCACAACTTAATTCATGTAGGGTGACGAAGCCGCCGAGACCGATGCTTAAAGAGTATGACGCCGAAACTGAGGCCCCATGAAGATCAGTAGGAATAGGCTGCAGAAAAACTCAAGAAACTTTTGAAATAACTTTTGTAAATATGGCTAAACTGTTCTTAATGAATTTTGTTCATACCTTGTAATATGCTCTTACCCTTCCATTAATGTATGAGGTGCTTTGATGTGGACGAAATTATCTTTTTGAGCCTAAGGCGAAAAAACACCTTCCCTTCTTTTCGTACACAGCGAAGCATAAAAACAGGTTTTCCTTTCTGCCGAAGCTCTTCTTTTCGTATACGACGAAGTACAAAAGACAGTTTTTTCCTTTTTGCCGAAGCAGCCACTTATGCTATGATGATGATTATCCTACATATGCCTGGATGAATGTTTATGAATGCAAATGTTATGATGTAATGTGGTGTGCAAATGAATGTTCAAACACACATCCGAAGCCACAATCACAACCGTTATTTCCTTAGAGACAATCACATATCAGCGTTGACTTTTCGCTGTAAGCCTCCCTTAGGAGCTTCTTTGCCTTTTACTTTCGGCGGTATCAGCGTTGACTTTTCGCTGTAAGACTCCCTTAGGAGCTTCTTCGCCTTTCACTTTTGGCGGTATCAGCGTTGATTTTTCGCTGTAAGCCTCCCTTAGGAGCTTCTTCGCCTTTCACTTTCGGCGGTATCAGCGTTGATTTTTCGCTGTAAGCTCTGCATTCCCTTTGAAACGACTTCTGAGCAGAAAACTTACACTGCGCCCCCTTTGGAGCGACTTCTTTAGTAGCTTCGTCGTGCTCCGCATCCCCTTAGGGACGGCTTTCGAGCTTCTTCTCTGTTTCTTTTTTTCTTTTTGGGCACTCGATGGTGCGTTTTCAGTTTTTACATTTACATCTCTGGGGGATTTTGCTCTTATAGAGGTAAAAATAAAAAAGAAATTACATGTGATGGCCCCATTAAAAACCTTTCTCCCCCTCTAGAAAGGAAAAGGGTGCCATAAAAGAAAAATAGAAAATATAAAAAATTACATCAAGTTATACATAAAATCGCCGAAGCTCATCCGCATTCCAAGATCTAGGAATGTTGTTGCCGTCCATATCCTTCAATCTGTATGAACCGGGTCTTGACGAAGATGCTACCAAAAAAGGTCCCTCCTATTTCAACTGCAACTTGCCTACTATATCTGGGTTTGCCACTCTCCGAAGTACCAAATGTCCTGGCTCAATATTCTTTAGCCGAACCTTTCTATCACGCCATTTGATTGTTTCGGCTTGATATTTATTGATGTTCTCCACAGCTTGAAGCCTGATCCCTTCTATAGCATCTTTTTCTACAGAGTGATCAGCTTCGAAATCTGATTCTGCCGAAGCTACTATTCTTATTGATCCGGTTTTAACTTCCTCCGGAGTTATTGCTTCGTCACCAAACAATAATTTGAATGGAGTAAAGCCTGTTGACCTTGATGTTGTTGTATTGTGGCTCCACACCACTTTGATTAATTGATCTGGCCACTTTCCCCTGGGTTGATTGAAGATTAACTTCATTATTCCTGTCATTATGATGCCATTGGCTCTTTCAACAAGTCCATTTGACTCCGGATGTCTAACTGATGCAAAATGGATCTTCGTGCCAATTTGATCACAAAATTGTCTGAAATCTTCGGAGTCGAACTGTGTTCCATTATCTACAGTGATGGCCTTTGGTACTCCGAAACGACAAACAATATTCTGCCAGAAAAACTTTTGAATGGTGGCCGAAGTTATTGTGGCTAAAGGCTTTGCCTCAATCCATTTAGAAAATATTCCACAGCTACTACAACATATCTTAAGTTTCCTTGGGCCGGTGGTAACGGACCTAACAAGTCAAGGCCCCACCTTTGCAATGGCCAGGTGGGTTGTATCAGCTGAGTTAAAGACGAAGGTTGTTTTTGATGTATTGCACATTTCTGACAACCTTCGCACTTTTGAACTAATTCCGCTGCATCCGAAGCTGCCTTCGGCCAGTAAAACCCTTGACGAAAAACTTTTCCAAGTAACGGCCTAGATCCAATGTGAGATCCACACAGGCCTGCATGTATTTCTTTCATCAATTCTATGCCTTCGGCTCTAGATAAACACTTGAGTAATGGAGCACAAACTCCATGCTTGTACAACTCCCCTTTTATCATGACATATGGACGAGCTCTTGCCTCTATCCTCCTGTTATAAGCTTCGTCATCTGAAAGGAAGTTACCCTGAAGGTAAGAGATAATCTCAGTTCTCCAGTCTTCACTATAAACAGGAGATATATTGAGGACTGCTCTTTCAAGAAGCTCCACTGAAGGTGCTTTTATTGTTTCGAAGAACACATCCGAAGGTAAGGGTAGCCCCTCTACCGCTAACTTAGCTAGCAAATCAGCATGCTCATTTTCTCCTCGAGGAATATTTTTGACAGAAAATCCTTCGAAGGAGGCTTCAATCCTTCGGACCGTGTCTAGATATTTTTCGAGCTTCGGATCTTTAGCCTTACAACTCTTGTCAATATGACCGGAAACAACCTGGGAATCGGTTTTAAGAATGGCCCTTCTGATTCCCATTGCTTTCAACTTCCGAAGACCCAAAAGCAAGGCTTCGTATTCAGTAATATTGTTTGTGCAACTAAAATCGAGTCTTGCCGCATAACAAGTTTTAACTTTGGATGGTGAGACCAACACAGCAGCTGCTCCTGCTTCGAAGGTTCCCCACGACCCATCGCAAAACACTGTCCACACTTCGGCATCTTTATTTGTTTCTTCATCCTGAGCCCCTGGCGTCCAGTCGGCAATGAAATCTGCCAATGCTTGAGACTGGATCGAAGATCTATGCACATAATAAATGCAAAATTCATTGAGCTCCGCAGCCCATTTTCCAATCCGTCCAGTAGCCTCTCTATTTCGCATAATATCCTTCAACGGTTGCGAAGAAGGAACAACAATATTATATGCTTGAAAGTAATGCCGAAGCTTCCTGGACGCCATCAAGACAGCATATAACACCTTCTCCAATTCTGTATAGTTTTTCTTTGATACACTAAGAACTTCAGATACAAAATATACTGGGACCTGCTTCTTGACTTGGCCATCAAGCTTTTCCTGGACAAGTGCTGCACTTACCGCTGAGTGCGAAGCTACCACATATAATAACAAAGGAGCCCCTGGTGTTGGTGGAGTTAATGTTGTCAGATCCATCAAATATTGCTTCAGTTCCTCGAAGGCTTTTTGTTGGCTTGGTCCCCATTGAAAGACTTCGGCTGATTTCAGCACTTCAAAGAATGGTAAATTTCTCTCTGCTGATCTGGATATGAATCTATTGAGAGATGCCAGCCTCCCCGTCAATCTTTGGGCCCCCTTTTTTGTATTTGGTGGCTCCATTCGAAGTATAGCTTCAATTTTAATTGGATTAGCTTCAATTCCCTTTGTTGAAACCAAGCATCCAAGAAATTTCCCCTTCTTTACTCCGAAGACACATTTTTCTGGATTCAGCTTTAGACCAGCTTGTCTAAAATTGGCGAAGGTCTCCTGCAAATCAGCAATGTGATTTTCTTGTTTCGTGCTTTTTACAATGATATCATTAACATAAGTTAGCACATTTCTGCCTATCTGAGACTGAAGAACCTTCGAAGTCATTCTGCTGAAACTTCCTCCAGCGTTCTTGAGCCCCTCAGGCATCCGAAGGTAACAATATGTTCCACTAGGGGTTATGAAACTGGTCTTCGGCTCATCCTCCTTCTTCATCCAAATTTGATGATAGCCTGAATAACAGTCTAAAAGACTCATAAGCTCTGACGAAGCTGCTGCATCAACTAAGGAGTCTATCCTTGGCAATGGGAATTCGTCCTTCGGACAGGCCTTGTTGAGATCTGTGAAATCGATACACATTCGCCATTTGCCATTGGCCTTTTTTACCATAACAGTGTTAGCTAGCCATTCTGGGTACTTTACTTCTCTGATAACTCCTGCACTGAGGAGTCTTTTGACTTCATTCCGAGCTCCTTCGGCCTTGTCATCAGACATTTTCCGAGGCCTCTGCTTTCTGGGTCTGAAGGATGGATCAACATTGAGCGAATGTTCAATAACATCCCTGTTAACTTCACAAAGATCATTAGCTGACCATGCAAAGACATCTTTGTTGTTGAACAAAAACCTTATCAAGGTTTTCTCCTGTTCTTCGGATAATTGGGAGCCCAACAACACTTTCTGCTCTGCTATGTCCTCACATAAGAGCATGGGCTTGGGCTGATCTGCCGAAGCCGCTTTCTCCCTTCTGAATTTGTACTGTTCACAAACTTCAGCTCCATCTATATTATGGATTGCTTTTGAGTCAGTCCAGTTTCCTTCGGCCCTTCTGGCAGCTTCCTGACTTCCATGAATAGCAATGGGTCCTTGATCCGAAGGTATCTTCATGCAAAGATAAGCAGGATGAAGAATTGCTTCGAAAGCATTGAGGGTGCCACGACCAATAATTGCATTGTAAGGGTATTCCATATCAACAATATCAAACACAACTTGCTCAGTTCTGGTGTTGTTGATGAAACCGAAGGTCACTGGCATGGTGATCTTGCCCAGTGCTACAATTTGTCTTCCTCCGAAGCCACAGAGAGGGTGCGTAGCATCATGGATCTTGTCTTCGGGCTCTTGCATTTGTCTGAAAGCTTTGGCAAATATGATATCAGCTGCGCTGCCTGTGTCAACCAAGACATTATGGACCAGGAATCCTTTGATCACACAAGAGATAACCATAGCATCATTGTGTGGGTAATCCTTGAGTTGAAGATCCTCTTGGGAGAAGGTAATTGGAATGTGGGACCATCTTGACTTGATGAAGGGTCCTTGCACCCCAACATGCTGTACCCTTCTCTGTGCTTCTTTCCTCTGCTTTTTGTTGGCTGGCTCTGAGCATGAACCACCTGTTATCGGGAGCACCAGCTTCGGGGCCGAAGTAGCTCCAACTTGATTGTTGAACGAAGCCATCAGCTCAATAAGTGGAAGTGAGTTGGACCGGAGGTGGGCGCCAATGTTGGGGACTTGTTCTCAATTGCTACGAATTAAGAACAAGGCAACATAAAATGTTAAATGTTAATGCCCTTCGTCCAACGAAACATTATTCCCTTAAGGACTAATGAACTTTGGACGAAGGTAAAAGTCGATACGATTACGAAGGTTGAATCTTCGTAATTGAATTATAATAAATCGTATAAAGTAATATAAAATATGAAGTGTCAAAGGTAAATAACTTATAAACGAGTAACATTACTTTCATACTATATTGATTTAATGTATTACAACATTGGATACAATTATACCTCTGTCTTGACAAAGATTGATTCCCGAATGATGCGATTGCAATTACAGGAATGCGTGAACAGTAAAGGAATACTGTTCACTATTTATAGGCACGGGACATAGCCTGGGAAGAATTACAACCATGCCCCTTATAAGGAATTACAACAACGACTCAAACATTTATGGACTAAAAGGTCATTCTACTCTTAAGTCGGTTTGTAATTCCGAAGCTTCATGAAGAGGAACCTTCGGTCATCACATGCGAACAGCTTCAGCCGAAGCTGTTTCTCCCTTCAAGACCTTCGGCGACGAAGCATAATCCCAACACAATCCTTGACATGTATAACTCTGCTAGCTGGGCTCCTGAGTAAGTTGTCTTCACAGGTATAAAGTGTGCCACTTTAGTCAACCTGTCTACTATGACCCATATTGAATCATATCTATCCCGAGTACGGGGTAGTCCAACTATGAAATCCATACCGACTTCTTCCCATTTCCATTCCGGTACCTTGAGAGGTTGTAGTAATCCCGCTGGTCTTTGGTGTTTGGCTTTAACTCGCTGACACACGTCACATAATGCAACATGAGTAGCAACATCTCTTTTCAAACCATACCACCAATACTTTTCCTTAAGATCCTGGTACATCTTTGTACTACCAGGGTGAATAGAGTAAGCTGAATCATTAGCTTCTCTCAAAATAAGTTGGTGCAGGTGTTCGATTTCCGGTACGCAGATTCTCTTCTTAAACCATATTGGGCCTTGATCATCTTCCGTGAAATCTAGGGCTTTACCCATCCCAATCAAAGTTTTAATTTTCTTGATTTTCTCATCGGACTCTTGTCCTTTACGAATCTCTTCTTCCAAAGTAGATTCAACTTCCATAACCGTTGCTTCTACATTATTGAGCATACCAAGGTTGAGTTGTTCCATTTCCCAGTACAATTCTTGTGACATCAAATGAGTAGTGATGTTGTTCACTTGACCCTTACGGCTCAAAGCATCAGCCACTACATTTGCTTTTCCTAGGTGATATTGTATTTCCAAATCATAGTCCTTAATCAACTCAAGCCATCTTCTCTGTCTCAGGTTGAGTTCTTTTTGAGTGAATATGTATTTCAAGCTTTTGTGATCCATGAAAATTTTGCACTTGTTTCCAATCATATAGTGCATCCAAATCTTCAAAGCATGCACTATGGCAGCTAGTTCCAGATCATGCGTAGGATAATCCTTCTCATGTTTCTCAACTGTCTTGAAGCATAGGCTATTACTTTTCCTTCTTGCATTAGCACACATCCAAGTCCAAGGTGTGATGCATCGCAATACACATCAAATCCCTTATGGATGCCTGGCATTACCAATATTGGTGCAGTGGTTAACCTTTTCTTGAGTTCTTCAAAACAATTCTGGCAAGCTTTATCCCACTTGAACTCTTTACCTTTCTCCAGTAGAGAGGTAAGAGGTTTCACTAACTTGGAAAAACCTTCAATAAATCTTCTATAGTATCCTACCAATCCAAGAAAACTTCTAATCTTGGACGCATCCTTTGGTTGCTTCCAATTTAGTATCTCACTTATCTTTCTTGGGTCCACTTTAATTCCACCATCGGTAAAGATATGCCCTAAGAAAGCAACTTCCTTCAACCAAAAATAACACTTCGAAAACTTCGCATATAGGTGGTTGTCACGAAGCATTTGTAGGACTAGCCTTAGATGATCTTCATGTGTTTCTTCATTTAGAGAGTATATCAGTATGTCGTCAATGAATATGACCACAAACTGATCCAAATATTCCATGAATACTTTATTCATTAAGTTCATAAAGTATGCTAGTGCATTAGTCAGTCCAAACGACATGACCAAAAACTCATATAATCCATATCTCGTCGTGAAGGCTGTTGTTGGGGGCCTTCGTCCACCGAAGGTCCTCAAAAAACATAATTTAACAATGTCTTTCAAGTATGGTTTATGGACAGGTATCTTTAGAGTTATGATAAAAGCATACACGACGAGGAGCTTGATCGTGACAAAGGTTGCCGTCGCTCCGAAGCTGTGCGGAAGGGAGCTTCGGCTAAATCGCAGAAAAGGGAACCGACTTAAAACGGAAAAGGTTGTTCAGTCCTCATAGATTTTTCTATAAGCCAATAGTAAATGTAAAGGGCATAATTGTAATTTCTCAAAGGTTGTGTCCTATGCCTATAAATAGATGAACAGTACCCCCGTACTGTTCACGCGGACTTGTACTCGCTCGTGCGTCACGCTTGGACTTTTGCCTTCTGTCAAGTCGAAGGTATAAATGTAATTCAATATTGTTCACATTCATCCATAATGATATGATGAAAGAATATTAATGATGTCATATGATCATTTATGTTATTCCTCATGTTTCATATGCTTCTTCTTCCATTAATTTATACTGCGATGATGAATGTATGTCCTTCATGACCTTCGTCTGAAGATCATTATATCCTGAGGGAAATAATGTTTCGAGGACGAAGGGCATTAACCATTAACCTTTTTTGTGTTGCCTTGTTCTTAATTCATAGCATTTGAGAACAAGTCCCCAACAGCTGTCTTGGGTACATCTTCTGCTCGAATTTTTAACTGGTGATATCCTGATCTCAGATCTATCTTCGAGAATATCTTAGCTCCCTTCATCTGGTCAAATAAATCTTCAATCCGAGGTAATGGGTATTTATTCTTAATAGTTACTTCATTCAAACTTCTATAATCAACACACATTCTCCTCGAACCATCTTTCTTATTCACAAATAAAACTGGGGCTCCCCAAGGGGGTGAACTTGGGCGAATGAAACCTTTTTCTAGTAATTCTTCTATTTGTTTCTTTAGTTCTACTAAATCCTTGACATCCATTCTATAAGGTCTTTTCGAGATAGGTGCGGTTCCGGGTAATAATTCAATAGAAAACTCTATATCATGGTCAGGTGGCATACCTGGTAATTCCTTCGGAAATACGTCTGGATATTCACACACTACCTTGATATTTTCCAAGGGCTTTTCTTCCAAGTGATTTATCACTGTCTTCCCTTTTGCATTTGTTGACATGTCTGTGCTAACTTGAACTCTTTCACCTTGAGGACTTGTCAACGTAATTGTTTCGTTGGCACACTGTATCACTCCATCACAACTTTTCAACCAGTTGCATCCAAGAATCACATCAATACCGTTGGATCCTAGGACCACTAGGTTGACTGAAAAATCTATTCCTTGAATCTTGAGATTAACATGGAGGCATGAATGTGTGGCCTTCATGTCACCTCCCGGTGAACTAATATGTAACATCTTCTTAAGGGGGTACTTTGGTATGTTATGTTTTTCCACAAATGACTCAATTATAAATGAATGTGATGCTCCAGAGTCAAATAAAACTAATGCAGGTATCAAGTTAACAAGGAACATACCATACACTACGTCGGCATCCTCAGGCACTGATTCCGCTGTGACGTGATTGACCCTTCCTCTACTCTGGTTCTGCGGAGCTTTGTTCTGAGCAGATCCATGAGCGGGGGTGTTCTGGTCATTCCTTTGATTATTGCTTTTTGTGAGGTGTCTGCTAGTTGTGCCTTGGGCAGTTGTTAGCATAATGGCCAAGCTCACCGCACTTGAAATAGCCATTGGGTTGAACTGGTGCGTTGTTGCTTCTGGCCTGCGTGTTCACGGCGCCACCTTGACGATTCTGTGAACTCCCACCAGACCTCTGGTTGGTCTAAGAGTTGTTTTTCTGCTGATTCTGACTTTGATTATTTCTCTGGCCTTGCTGTCCAGAGCATTGCGCTTGATAATTATTTCCACCCTGATTTCCAGAGCGGAACTGCGAACCTTGAACGTTGTTTGGGTGGGTGTTCTTGCTGGACCGACCTTGGAACTTCCTTTTATGGTCAGATAATTCCCTTCTTTTACTTTCAAGGCCAATTGCCTTGTTCAGCAGAGTCTGGAAATTGGGGAAGGTATGACTTTGAAGTTGATAGTTCAGAGGTCCAATCAATCCTTCTAGGAAATGCTCTTGGCGCTTCTCATCTGTGTCCACTTCTTCCGGTGCGTAGCGTGAAAGCTGAGTGAAGCGATCACAATACTCACTGACTGTCATATTCCCTTGAGTAAGGGAAAGGAATTCCTTCTTCTTCAGCTTCATAATTCCCAAGGGAATGTGATGAGCGTGGAAGTTCTCTTGGAACCCCTGCCAAGTTATAGTATCCACGTTGGGGTGTGCCGCTATGAAGGCATCCAACAATCTGACGCGGCTCCCTCGAGTCTTCCCGAGGCGTACAAGACCTTTTCCCGGTCATTGCACTAGGTGATGTTCAACTTCTTTCCAATGACTTTGAGCCAGTCATCGGCATCCAAAGGATCAACCACATGAGAGAATGTTGGCGGGTGATGACTCATAAAATCCCAGTGCTTATCTCTAGCCGAGGGTACGTTCTGTTGCTGCTGTTGATGCTGTTGATTCAGCTGGTTCTGCTGAATCTGTTGAACAGTTGCAGTGAGTCCTTGTAGAAACTGCATCTGGGCGGCGATGAAATGTTCCATGTTGAGGTTCGGTGGTGGTGGTGGTATCTGTTGACCACGCTGGTTCCGGTTGTTGTTGGGTCCTTGACGAGCGTTCACTATCTGATTGGTTAGAAAGTGAACATCTTAGAGGAGTGAAGAGTAGTAAAGATTCTAGAGGGGAATATCCTAAGTTTATGTTTTTTTATATGCTCTTATGGCCATCATTCCATAAGACCATTGCACTCAAACAAAAATCCAACTCAAACATGTCAACCAACACCATCACATGGTTGTTATTTATTAATAAGATAACTTAAAAAAAGTGTTCAACGTCTGACAGATCCGGGCTCCCCATAGCGCAGCCTCTTGCGGGGAGGAGACAATGCCATGGCGGGGACCTAGGCTTCGGGCAGATCCAGTCCTTGAAGTTGGGCTTCCAGGGCTACAATCCTGGCATGGGCATTCTCTAGCTCCAAGTGCACCCTAGAGAGATCCAGGGTGGCACTATCCAGGTCGGTGTTGAGACCGGCCACTACACTAGCTAGGGTGTTGAGGTGATCCTCACCAGCTTCACCTAGGACGATGCTGTTCTGACTTCCTCCACTCAGACGTAGAGGAAGATGCTTGAACCTCGTGTCCTACAGCTGCCGCCGATAGATGTGGCTGAGCGACCACAGGGTCTGTCTGGCAGCATCGCTGACCGAGGCAACGTAGGTTGATAGTGGTGTCAGGGACTCGTGAGCAGACAGAGTCCTGAATCCCCTATCCCCTGCATCCATCACCCTGACGTGAATGCGAGTGATGTAGTAGCAAGCCCGGGGAGGCTCGCTCACTCACCTTGTTTCGTACAGGGGGCGGACGTAGGTGCCTAGCGCGTGCAGCACATCTTGCAGCAAGTTGGGGAAGTGCCCCGTCTCGAACATTGATGTGTAATGTTCGACAACAGGCCCAAACCCCATGAAGTAGTCCTGCTGGGCGTAGTTGGCTTCCTCGTTGACGTGTTTGTCTTCTCCTTCATTGTCGTCGTCATCCTCATCCTCGTCGTCCCCAGAGTCGTCAGGGTCGTCGCCTCCGGGTGCAGGTGCTTGGACGGCTGGTGCAGGCAGTGCCGATGTCGATGACCTAGCTACGAAGGCCAATGACTCTGCCAATGGGGTGGGCGTCGGTAGCTGTTCCTCAGAGCTGTCCTCTAGGATGACTCCATTCTCCACTCGAATGTGAGGGAGATCCACTGGAACTTCCTCGACTACCACTGGGTAGACAGGGATTGCCGGGGCGGAGGGGCATAGCTGGTGTTGACACGGGTAGTTTGGAGAGTACGAACCATCTACAAGAGAAATGTCAACTCAGTTGAAATTTAAAAGAGGTAAGGCTGATAAACTAATTTATAAGAATGAAATTAGCAAGTTTTGAACAACTAGGCTTTCCATTTCTAACTAGTCTAACGACCTAGGTTCAGCATAGCTTTGATACCACTTCTGTCATACCCGGTTCCAGGGGATAGAACTGAGCGCATACCATATGTGTGCCAAGATCCATTTCCACACATATGTTGACGTCACAAGTGTAATATATCAAAAGACAATGCAATAAAGGCGTAAAGAGAGTAGAATACTTTATTAAATCATCTGAATCCTTGTATCTTTAACAAGTATCACATCAAAGTAAAGCGGAATTTAAATAATAGGGGTAATCTCCCACAGGAAGATGACTAGCGTATTGTTAGACTTAGAATTCATCGTCGTCAAAATCTCCATCAAAGTATCCAGCATCACCCTCTGATCAAAATATTAGCAAGGGTGAGCTCAGTTATGGTCGGGGCTCAGCAAGTGGGGGAAAAATTAATGTAGGTATAAAGGTGAGGCTAAGGTTGAGCAGTAAGCATTTTAATTGGTCAACATTTTATTAACAACACATGTCTTACTAATAAGTGTGAATCCCAATTATCCCATTTAAACAAAGGAATATGAGTATATCAAAAACACTTAAGTGAAACCACTTAAGCAATCCATTGGCAGATCATCAGATCTCAATTTATTTCCATCTTCAAGTTCAATTATCATGTGAGGAGTCCAAGCCACTCGTAACCGTGAGCATGGCTGATATATCAGTTTTACACTCTATAGAGGTGGTACAACTTTACCCACAAGCTGTGTATCCCATCTAGCCCGAGTTGTACGGACCCTTAAACACTACCGAGGTGAATGGCTAGGGATCCACTATGAGGCTTTCACAAAATACACTTAATACACAGCAACCCGCTAAGGTTTCTAAAGTCGATGGTGGAGGCCCCCTAGGTGAGGTACCTTAGCCAAGAATACGTCCCCATGTTAACATGGGCTACCAACACCACCGCTCCCCCTCTTGTCCATATTTCAGGTAAGGTTGCTAGGCACTAAGCATATAAAGCTAATTACCAAAGACAGAGCCATGATAGCACTCGTGGTTGCACTGTTATCCTGGGTGGTCACTCCATGTTCCAATTAATTTGAAATAATGTTGTTTTGACCATCGGGTTAATGTCATAATTGCCAATTTTAATTTTGGAACTTTAATATCAATTAATGAGTGACATCAGGATTATTAAGTTGAGCGGTAGCACAAATTTGCAAAGCTTAATAATTTCCGAGGGTATACAAGGAATACAGTTAGTAAATCTAGGAAATCCTTAATTAGGTAAAACCCATCAAATTATGCAGTATCAAAAAGTAAACATTATTATATGCATTGATTGAGTACAAAAAGAGTATACAGAGGGAGAATCCACTTGCCTTGCTCAAAAGCGTCTTGCGGGTCGTCCCCGAATATATTCGAATCTTCTAACACACAATCAGCTTTTAATAACGATTCGCATATCGTACATACAAAAAAATCATTCACCAATAAATAAACACGTACCATTCAACAAACAATGAAACATACACTTTACAAATCATACTTATAAAAGGAAGATATCTAAAAATAAAACTTGATTTGTAATTATAATATAAGTCTATTCATATCGACGATCGTCTCATTTGCTACGAGGTAAACTACTAATAATTTAGTTTCGAGAATACACTAGGGGAACCTATATGGCAAATTGACTATGGAAGTATATACTATAGGGATTCATTTAAAAATACATAAATATGGCGCTAATTCAAACTTTATAGAATCTAGAAAATTAATCAATTAATTATTGTATTTCTGCCGGAAAGATATTTTATTATTTCTTTCTAAAAGAAAATTATAGTAGACGTTACAACCTTATTTAAAAAGTCATATAACCATGATATTTAAGAGCACTAGATTAACCTACCAATTTAATTCTACTATCTACAGCGGACATAGTCGCTATATTATTTTATTGATCGAGACTTTAGCTTGACTAGCAATTTGTGTATAATCGCACATACGAACACATTCGGTGCGACTAAAAATCTATAGTTCATCCTGAGCAAAGACAACCGTAGAATTATTTATCTAGTATTATTGTTACAAATATATGGTTTATCTATCCCTTAATCTTTTACACTAACAAACTATATTTAAATTATTGTCAACAATCATAATTAAAATACACAAGGGCGAAAGACAGCATACACTAATTAAAATAGACCATCACATACATATGAAATTAATCATTTGGTATACACCTGATTTTGACACTAAAAGAAAATATACAATTAAAATTACGTAACGATACAAAAATTAGATCGTGATAGCATATAAAGTTTATAGGACTTATTTTCACTTTCTTTCGGAGCTGGAAAATTGTCTAAATAGTTTTTATACAAAATCCGGGGCTAGCTAGAATGAATCATGTTCGTCTTCTACCTTGCTGTACTTGCGCAGAGATGGATGAGGGCACGTCTGGTAGGCGGACGACCGAGAAGGCAAGGTCGAGCACCAACAGGGAGGTCGTCAGGGCACTGGGGTCTGGCGACAGTTGACGAACAGCTCTGGCGGCCACAGACGATGACGTAGCACACCGGGAAAGTGCTCGGCGAGCAGCAGTGGCAGCAGTGAGCAGGGGCATGCGTACGAGGAAGAGAGCAGTAAGGGCGAGCTGGGAAGGAGAGAGACCTGGCTTTTATAGCCGGAGGAGGGAGAGTTTGGCACCGGCTGGGCGGACATGAATTGCTTTGAAGGTTATTAATGGAGGAAACAGCGGAGAAACGGTCACTGCAGTGACTCGCGCGGCATAATGGAGAGGATGAAGAAGAAACTATCGCATGAAGCTCCATTAATCGTGCGTAGAAGAAACGGACGACAGTGCATGGTGCTTGGACTCGGTCGAGACTCGATCGGTGCAGCGACTTGGTGCTTCGGGCGCGCAGAATGCCGGTCGGGCTCGGTGCAGGGCGCGGGGTTGTGGCCTAGTGCGGTTCGGCGGGCGCGGCGTCGCTCGGTTGCTGGCGCGGCTGCACAGGGGCGGCCTGAGCGCGCGGGGCACCGGTCACGTGGGGCCGCGGGAGCTCCTGGGGGTGCGTGCTCGGGTGAGGGCGGCTCGGCCGCGGTTGCTACGCGGGGTCGGGGTCGGTCGACGTCCCTGGTGCATGCTGGGTAGAGAGAAGCGAGGGAGAGAAGGAGAGAGTAGGGGAGAGAGAGAGTAGGGGAAGAGAGAGGGAATAGGGGCTGGCGGCGGCTGAGATTTTTCCCTAGTGGCACGGTTAGGAATTAGGTAGGCTCCTAGTTGGGCCTTGAGGTTAGGTTAAGGTTTTGTTTTTTTTTAAATTTCGAAATGAATTTTTAAAGAGTTCAAAAAAATCATAAAAATTCACCAAAACTATTTATAAATAAAATATTTATTTTTAGACTAATAATTATTATATTATTTAATTATTATATTATTTTCTAGGCTTTCCTTTAAAAAGAATTCGCTATAAAACATCTCATAATCAATCATGTGCACATAAAGAAAAATGATTCCAAGTGCAAATAAATAACCATCGCTTTGAATAAAATTTATTATCCTTATACCATATTAACTAGATTCAATATTTTTAGTTGATGGCTTTTATAGTGTTACAGGAAGGGAGAGGGAGGGGAGAAGAGCTCACCTTGGGGTCCAAATCCAACGATCACCGTCTCCAAAACCTAGGGCACAACGGGGAAGAGAGAGAGGTGGAGGAGAGCAAGTTGCTGCATGAGAAAAATTCAATGTGGGGAAAGGGAGCGAAGGGAGGGGGCGCACGCATGGGGAGGGGCAGGGTGCCAGAGGCGCGTCGGCTAGGGTCGGGCCGAGCTGGGCCAGGCCGGGCCGGGCCCGGCTGGGTCGCATCGTGGGTCAAATCCCACAACACGCACAACCACTGATCGGAATCCAATCGCGAATCGAAATCCGAGACGAGACGAGGCGAACACGCGATTAAACACGACATCAGACAAAAGAAATATGCTTCGGCATGATGCAACACCCATGTCAACTTAGGTTTTTGTTTACACACCATACCGACACCAGTCGCTATACTGCTTTGAAATTGGGAAGGAGCGAAACGAGAAGAGAAAAGAGAGTAATGCCTGAATTTGGTGAGTATTAAAGAAGAAAAAATTCTACCCCCAAATTCAGGGCATTACAGGGGGCGCACGGGAGAGGAAGTTACCGCTGACTGGTGGATCCCACCTGTCAGGCGGCGCGGGCGCACGGGCACGCGACCTGGCTAGGCCGAGCTGGGCCGCTGGGCTACTTTGCCTTTTTCTTTTTCTCTAGATTTTCCAATTGTTTTTCCATTTCTTTTCTCTAGGGTTTTCAATCCAAATTCAATTCAAGTTTCAAATTCAAACTACTTCAACATGTGCAACAATTCAAAAAATATTTAAGCTCAGCATGATGCAACATGTCATGACCCAAAGTGTTTTGGCAAAAATAAATAATTAATCCCTCCTTAATTAAGCTATTTCTACTCAAAAGGAAAGAGAGAGAGAGAGAGGGAAACTAGAGAGATATAGAAGAGTAACACTTGAATTTGGGTGATAATTTAGAAAGAAATTTTATACCCCCAAATTCAGGGTGTTACAGACCTATCCCCCTTAAAAGAATCTCACCCTCGAGATTCAGGGCTGGCTAGCAAAGAGCTCAGGGTACTTGGCTTTCAAATCATCTTCTCCTTCCCAGGTTGCTTCTTCTTCTGAGTGGTGACCCCATTTGACTTTGCAAATCCTGATGGTACTTCTCCGAGTGACCTGATCTGCTGTCTCCAGAATTTGAGTTGGCTTCTCAATATAGGTCAGATCTTCTTGAACTTCAAGATCCTCTGATGGCAACTGCTCTTCTGGCACTCTCAAGCATTTCTTCAACTGAGACACATGGAACACATCGTGCACAACGGACAGATTCTCTGGTAAGCTGAGTTGATAAGCCACTTCTCCACGTCTTGCTTGAATCTGATAACGGCCCGATATATCGAGGTGCTAGCTTGCCTTTGACTCCAAACCTTTTGGTTCCTCTAATGGGTGACACCTTCAAGTAGACATAGTCTCCCACTTCAAAACTGAGTTCCCTTCTTCTGGTGTCAGCATAGCTTCGCTGTCTGGACTGCGCTACCTTCAAATTCTCTCGGACCATTCTGATGTTCTCTTCAGCTTCAAGCAAAATATCTGGACCGAACACCTGTTGCTCACCAGGTTGGTCCCAATGCAATGGAGTTCTGCAATTCCTCCCATAGAGTGCTTCGAATGGTGACATCATCAGACTGGCCTGATAGCTGTTGTTGTAAGAGAATTCTGCATATGGTAGCCTCTTGTCCCAACCTATATTGACTTGCAAAGCACAAGCCCTCAACATATCTTCAAGAATCTGATTGGTTCTCTCTATTTGACCATCTGTCTGTGGGTGATAAGCTGAGCTGAACTTCAAGTGTGTGCCCAAAGCTTCATGCAACTGCTGCCAAAAATGAGAGGTGAACTGAGTGCCTCTATCTGATACTATCTTCTTCAGAACGCCATGCAAGCACACAATCTAAGACATGTATAGTTCGGCCAACACTGCACTGTTGTAGGTGGTCTTGACTGGTATGAAATGGGTCGCCTTTGTCAAATGGACCACTACTACCCAGATGGAGTCATAACCAGTACAAGTGCGAGGCAAACCGACTATGAAGTCCATTCCGATCTCATCCCATTTCCACTGAGGAATCTGCAACGGCTGCAACAACCTTGCAGGTCTCTGGTGTTCTGCTTTAATCCTTTGACAACTGTCACATACCGCCACATACTCTGTTATCTCCCTTTTCATACTGTAACACCATAATCTTTTCTTTAGGTCTTGGTACATCTTCTCGTTACCAGGGTGTATAGAGCATGCTATCTCAAGAGCTTCCTTAAGAATTAGTTCCCAGATCGACTTGATGTCAGGAACACATAGTCTATCCTTGAACCACACCACTCCTTCTGCATCTTCACGAAAATTCTTGCCTTTTCTGTCTATGATCAGCTGCCGGATCTCGTTAATTTTCTCATCGTCCTTCTGACCTTTCCTGATGTCTTGTTCTAAAGTGGGTTCCAACTCAATTATCACCCCTTGGGTGTTGTTTAGAAATCCGAGACTCAACCTGTCGAACTCCTTCTCTAGCTCATATGACATCAGGTGAGTGGCCAACATATTGACTTGACTCTTTCTACTCAGAGCATCTGCAACCACATTTGCTTTGCCTGGGTGATAATGAATCTCCAGCTCATAATATTTGATCAATTCTAGCCATCTTCGCTGCCTCATGTTTAACTTCGACTGAGTGAATATGTACTTGAGGCTCTTGTGATCCGTGTAGATATCACACTTCTGCCCATAAAGATAATGCCTCTAGGTCTTCAATGCATGAACCATGACTGCTAATTCCAAATCATGAGTAGGGTAATTGTTCTCATGAATCCTCAACTGTTGGGACGAGTATGCCACTACTCTCCCTTCCTGCATTAACACACATCCCAGTCCGGTGTACGAAGCATCACAGTATACTGAGAATGGCTTGTGAACATCTGGCAGAATCAGTACTTCTGGCATGCTGGGGTCCACTTGAACTCAACCTTCTTTGCCAACAACGCTGTCATTGGTCTGGCAATCTTGGAGAAACCTTCAATGAAACAGCGATAATAACCAGCCATTCCAATGAAAACTCTTGATTCCTCGGACATCTTTCAGTGCTTTCCAGTCCAAGATAGCTGCTACCTTCTTCGGATCTACAGCCAATCCTTCTCTGTTTATTATGTGACCTAAGAACAGGACTTCTCTGATCTAGAACTCGCACTTGCTAAGCTTGGCATATAGCTGACAATCTCGTAGCCTCTGAAGTACCTTCCTCAAATGCTCCTCATGCTCTTGCTCATTCTGGGAATATATAAGAATATCATCAATGAACACTACTACGAAATTGTCGAGGTAGTCCATGAACACATTGTTCATCAAGTACATGAAGTAGGCTGGTGCATTCATCAAACCGAATGACATGACCGTGAACTCATACAGTCCATACTTGGTGATGAATGTTGTCTTCGGTATATCCGAATGTCGGATTCTGAGCTGATGGTAACCTGACCTCAGATCTATCTTTGAGAAAACACTGGTTCCTCTCAACTGATCGAATAAATCTTCAATTCTGGGCAAGGGGTACTTGTTCTTAATAGTGACTTCATTCAAGGATCTATAGTCAATGCACATCCTCTTTGTTTCGTCCTTCTTCTCCACAAATAGCACTGGGGCTGCCCAAGGTGAGGTACTTGGTCTGATGTAGCCTTTCTCTGACAACTCATCGATCTGCTTCTTGAGTTCCACCAATTCTAATCCAGACACTCGATAGGCTCTCATGGAAATAGGGGCGGTGCCTGGTATAAGCTCTATGGCAAATTCAACCTTCCTTTCAGGTGGCATACCTGGTAACTCCTCGAGAAACACAACTGGGAATTCCGATACTACATTGATAGCCTCTGATGGTTTAATCTCCTCAATATGGGTGGTGACTTGGTGACAACCTCCTTTCCTTGGTCCAGACAAGACCAACTCTACTAACACTTCTTCTGATAAGGACACTAACTTCACCGTTCTCTTGTTACAGCTAAGACTGGCTTGGTATTTGGTTAGCTAATTCATCCCTAGGATGACATCTATAGTTGTATCCTGGTTACCCATAACTATTAGATCAGCGGGGAACTCTATCCCCCTTATTTGAACTCTTGCACTAGGGCAAAATCTGTGACAGAACCTCCCAAGTCATTAGGCCCACCTACAGTTGTCCTTGTCCTACGGACCTTGGACAACCTTGTAGATGCACGTAATCACTTGACAAGTTCGGTAACTGTGTCCTCATTACCTTGCCCAAGAGCGCTTCACCTGTCGCATAGATATTACATCACATCGGAGGAAAGAATAGCGGAAGCAAATTACAATAATTTAGTTTACATTCATTCAAATATAGAGAAAGAGTATTATTATTATTACAAAACAAGGGGATATGAGTGCATAAGTATTATTACAGACTCGGGAGGCAAAAAACCCCCTCTTGCATAAAAGTATATTGTTTTTCAAGTGGGAGGCCAATAGCCTCTCGTGACTTCACTGCTGGAGCTCTTCCTTGGGCACCACCTTAGAGCAAAAACAGCAAAAGTCTGTTGTTTCCTCACCTACAACAACATGGGTTTGAAAACCCTAAGTACAGAGTGTACTTTCGCAACTCTTACCCGTCAAAAGAAAAGACTCTCAAGGATATGCTGGCTTGAGGGAGTCAAGGTAAGGCTATTCAAGAATCAAAGACTCTGTTTTGTAGAAATGCTTACTAATAGTGGATCCTTAAAATCCAGTTTTATTAGCAAGTTAAGTCATTACCTATAGCAAGAGTTCTTTCTACCCTAGTTCAAGCACTTGACCTATACTAGACATCTTTTATCACCCTTTTACTTTATTGGATTGCTACGTGTAGGGCAGTGACCAAGTCTTCATATCTGAGAAGTAACGGCGATCTGAATCGATTAATACTCAGCTGAGGATCTCCAATCACACGACATATGTAGCACTTAACCCTTGCATATGTCAACTCGCCATCGGGTTTCTTAAGACAAGACTGGGTTCACGCTAACCGAGAGCACAGATACACCACCGTCCAGCCTTATGCCATGGAGGGTACACACTACTCTCGCCATCTCTCAACTCCCATTGCGTGTTGGCCTTTCTGGTATTAGTTTGCCCGAGGCAAAGCTTACCCATGACGAGGCATGTGACCAGTTAAAGGGTCCTTAATCATCAAGCCTACATCGATATGGTCCTTAATCGACTCAAACAGAGACACTACACCAAGACTCTTCTCGTGCAAGTCACTCGCCCGGTCTCAGCTTTATCATTTAAAATCCCAAAGTTTGGTACCTGATAGAGGTACATCTTGTCTGATGTTGAACCCATCACGGCCATGATGGATCCACCATCAAGTTTTATTTTTGAAAACATCCCATTCCATCTGAAGCATCATCTTTGGTTTAAAACAAAATCTTTTGTTTTCTAAAGCAATACTAAGTATCAGAAAACCTTTTAATAAAACAGGTAATCAAGGAATGGTAATCAATTTCAAGGTAGGGAATGCAACAATTGTATAGCACTCAACTCCTATCACTTAATGCATCATTTCAAGTGACAAAGAATTTAAAACAACAACGAAGGGGTGAATGCACCGGGGCTTGCCTTGTGTTGTAGGGGAGTCGGGCTCTGTTCTACAAATATCAAAATAAAAATAGTTCCCGGTAGGTGGATTCTTAGTTGGTGGTGTAGCTTCTCCTTCTTCAACAACTACTTCTTCCTCGTTTTCTATACATAATCATATATATACATGAATGCTCATGTGATGCTATGAATATGTAATTATAATAGAGATACATCAAATGGTATCTTGAATACAATTTTCCTTCACAGTGCACCAGGGAAATTAGGGTCTTCTAGGTCAACACCCTAGTAGGGTTAGGGGTTTTATTCTAAGGAACTAGGGTTTTGGGGTTTTGGGATCCAACAATGTTCAAAACATACCATATTTCACCCAAGGGTTCTAAGTACCATGTTAGGCTTTCCTAAAAAGTTTTGTGATTTTTGGAGTTATCAAACAATTTCTAAAATTCCAAAGGTCTAGGTTTTGGCCTTCTTAAATACTACATAATTCCTAGTTTGGACTAAAAATCCTGGAACTATTTTTATTAAATACTAGAGAAATTTAGGAGTCCAACAAAATTGGTCTCATATTTTTATCATTTTTCTATAATTTTCTGTGAATTTCCTAAGTCTAGCAGAAAAAGAAAAAGAGAAAGCATAAACAGTAACGGGCTCAATTCAGCCCGATACGGCCCATGCCTAGGCGAAACGCACCCGCGCGCGCCCGCGTTGCCAGGTTTGCACAGAGGACCCTGGCAATATGAAAAACACTTAAAGAGTCCTTAGCACTATTTCTCTATGTCACTGACATTCGTAGTTGGGTCCCTACATTTCTATTTCTTTACACCGCCGAGTCCACGACGGTGGACGGCGACGAGCAAGTCTCCAGCGAGCTTGTACTGGCCGGAATATGCAAAGACTAGGCCCATCCATTGCTTAACACCTAATTCCACCCTTGGCAACACTAATCCATCAACCAATTGCGGAGTTCTGACTTCTGGCTCAAAATCTCTCTGTCCATGGTGATGGCGCGAACTGAGGACAAACCGAGATGTTCCCGGCAATCTAACGTGGTCTAGTTCAATTGGCTGGGCCGATAAGCATCCATAGCACACAAGGGTGCTGAAATGAGGGCAAGGAGGCTATGAATAGACCTATAGACGTCTGGCCACGGCGAGCTCACTCACGGCGGCCCGGAGAACGGAATTGGGGAAATGAGAAATTGAGGGGCTCTGGTGGATGATCTGAGGCAAGGGCTAGTGCGTTGGATGTGTAAATACCTAGCGGAGCTCACTGGGGCGGTAATTTATAGGTTCCATCGGCGGTGGTGTCCAATTTTGCGAAGGCGCGCTGGCGGCCAGAGAGAGGGGAGGTCACTGGCGCAACTGAGTCGTGGCTTTCACCGTGGCAAGACTTCCAGCAATGGACGGCTTGCTACACAGGTTCACTACGACGTGCTAAGCTTTCAAGACTCGTGGCGCACGACCATTAAGCGGCTAACGCTGTAACACCCCTGGTGTTACTACCACTAAAACCTAAGCATAACATCATAAGCATTAGCATATCATATGTTTGTCACACCTAGAGTGCATTCACTAGGCAAAAATTTCAAACAAGTTGTATTGATATGACATTTTGTGAACAAAACCCTAGGGTAGAGTACTTAACCCTAGATTGGGCTTAAACGGGTAACCAAAGTTTAACCAAGAGAAAACTCCAAAGCTTAGTTATAATAATCATAAAATATCACTATGAATGGACTAAAGTGGCATTAAAACCCTAAAAGTACCACAAACCCTAAATAGAACCTTAGAAAGCCCTAAACTTAAACCCTAGGGGGCTAAGTGCAAAATTAGTGCACTTTTGGACTAAAGTGCAAAAACTATGAAAGTAAGATGTCTTAAGTCATATGGTTCACAATTATGAAGATTTGCAACCTAAACCCTGAGATTTGGACCTTTTTGCAAAAAGCCCTATTAAACCCTAATTGGGTTAAGTCTGAAATTCAAGAAATTGGCTCAACTTTGAAGCCTTGTAACTTCCAAACCATAAAGTTTTTGCCCTAGGTCACCACATCAATTTTGTAGATCTATGAAAGGCAAATAACTTTACTATAGAGATCATGCCTTGGTACCATGAAGAACTTTGAGAAAATTGGACCCAAAGATGGGTTGTCAGTCGGATTCTAGACTGAAATTTGGCCACCAGTGGTATTGGCCGAACTTGAGATCGGATTTGAGTTAGATTTAGTGGGAATTTGGCTAGAACTGTTATAGCAAAAGTAGAGATGGTTGATAGGTCTACAACTTTGGTGCAGAAGGATGATGAAGTTGTCATGCTAAATTTGGAGAAAAGCTACTTTGAATCTGCTCTGTCAGACCGACTGAATGCACTTCGCGATGGTACAGTGACTGGATTAGGCCGCCAGCTCAGTCCCTCACCGCCGACAAGCCGCGTGCGGATTCGTGCTTTCGCCGCCTTGATTCATGCTCGGATCAGTTAGATAGCGCTTGGGGTTGAGTAAATATCATCGCCGTGGATATATTCCGGCCACTAAATTACTCCGACCACCGTACCGAGTTAGCCACGGCGGATTCGGATGAGTTCGCAGGTGACAGCCGCCTTATGGCCTTGCGCCACATGCCTTGGCACATCCACCGCGTCGCCATGACTCGCTGTAACCCTCCGTTCATCGCCGGGGAGCTTGCCACGGTAATAGGACACTAATCGCGCGCGCCAGTAACTTCTTGTCTTTCCGGCTGCCGCACGTCGTCGTCTAATTCACCGGCCACCGCTCGCGGACTCTATAAATTGAGTGCACCGTCGGGTCCGTAGGGTAATCACGCACCAAGCCACCAAGTCTTGCCTCCAATCGTTCACTAGAGAGCTCCAATTCCTTACTTCCCCCAAATCACTCAAGAATTCTGCTCGGGTTGACCTCGTCGTGGCCAGCGTGCCTCAGGTCCGCTCATATCCTCTGCCCTCCCGTTTTAACGTTCTGGTGTGCCCCTGATACTCCCCGACCAACTCAATTGAGCTAGGATCCCTTAGATCACCGGGAACGCGGTTGTCTGTCCACGATGCCCGCTGTCACCGTGGCCAGAACAAATTGGGTAACCATTCGTAAAATTGAGTGAGGGGAAACGATCCTTAGGTCTTGAATTCGGCCTCGGCCAAAGTAGGACGCCAGTCTTTGAGTGAATTGGCTAGTACACGAGCTCGTCGGAGCTCTGCGCGACACCGCTCGCCGTCAGGGACTCGATTCGTGAAGGAATAGAAACTCGGGGGGGGGGGGGGAGGGTTCATAAACTGTTAGCGACTCTGATGAATAGTGTTGCGACTCCGCTTCTGGTTATTCAAAAAGACAGGGTTGTCCCTACAAAGTCTGCGTGGGCGCGCGCGCGGGCGTGTTTTCACCTGTAATTGGGCCAGTTCGGGCCAGAATCAGCCTAGGGCTGTTCATACCTTTTCTTTTCTTTTTTTGCCAGAGTTCTAGAAATTCTAGAAAATCGTAGAAAAATGCTAAAAATGCAAGACCAATTTTGCTAGATTCCTAATTTTCCATAGAATTTAATAAAAATAGTTTTAGGATTTTTAATCCAAATAGGAAATTATAGAGTATTTAAAGCAGCCTAAGACCTTGCTTCTGGATTTTTAGAGAATAAATAATAAATCCAGAATTCACTAAACTTTTAGGATAATCTCTAAATAATATTTAAAAGCCTTGGGTAGAGTTTGGTGTGATTTGGACCATGTTTGATACTTAGAACCCAAAACCCTAGCCCCGAGCCCTGTGAACTTCACTATAGACTCCGGAAACCCTAAGTTCTTGGAGATCCGTGAAGGAAAGTTGTATTCAAGACCTTAGATAATAACTTTTAATATCTTTGCATTCTCATGAGCATTACATGGGCATTCATTATTATACATGGCTATATCTAGAGAACGAAGAAGAAGTAGAAGTCGAAGAAGCGAAGACTTCACCACCACCACCACCTGAGGAACATCATGCAGACAATTGTTTCTATTTTGATATCTGCGGGACAGAGCCTGATTCACCAGTAACACAAGGCAAGCCCCGGTGCATTTGCCACCTCCTTGTTCCTTTTAAAATCTTTCTCACTTACTTGATGCATTAGGTGATAGGAGTTGTGTGCTAAACTATTGTTGCATCTCCGTCCTTGGACTTGATTATTTCCTAAATCCCTGTTTTACAAAAGGTTTTTCTTATGCTTAGCTTTGTTTTAGAAAAACAAAATGTTTTGTTTTCTCAAAAGATGATATTGCAAAGTGGGTGGGATGCTTTCAAAAACAAAACTTGATGGTGGATCCATCATGGCCATGATGGGTTCAACATCGGAAAAGATGTACCTCTGCCAGGTACCAAACTTTGGGTATGAAATGATAAAGCTGAGACCGGGCGAGTGACTTGCACGAGAAGAGAGTCTCGATGTAGTGTATCCGTCTGAGTCGATTAAGGACTGTGTCGATGTAGGCTTGCTGATCGAGGATCCTTTAACTGGTCACATACCTCATCATGGGTAAGCTTTGCCTCGGGCAGACTAATACCAGAATAAGATAACACGCAATGGGAATGGAGAGATGGCGAGAGTAGTGTGTACTCTCCGTGGCAAGAGGTTAGACGGTGGTGTATCTGTGCTCTCGGTTGGCGTGAACCTGATCTGGTCTTAAGAACCCTGGTGGCGAGCTGACATATGCAAGGGTTAAGTGCTACATATGTCGTGTGATTGGAGATCCTCAGCTGAGTATAATCAATTTGGATCACTGCCCTATACATAGAACTCCAGTGAAGATGAAGGGTGATTAAGAAATTGGCTAGTGCAGGTCAAGTGGTTGAACTAGGGTAGAAAGAACTCTAGTTGCAGGTAATTTTACTCAACCTGACAAATAAAACTTTATTTTTAAGGATCCACTATTAGTAAGCATTTCTGCAAGTAGGGTCATTGATTATTGATAAGCCTTGCCTTGACTCCCTTAAAGCCAGCATATCCTTGAGAGTCTTTTACTTTGTCGGGTAAGTCTTGCGAATGTACACTTCGTACTCAGGGCTTTGTCCCATGTGGTTTTAGGTGAAGAAGCGGCAAACTTTTGCTGCTTTTGTTCAAAGGTGGTGCCCAAGGAGGAAAACCAGGAGTAAAGCTTCGGGAGGAAAGGATCCTCCGTTAAAAACTTTCTACTGTTTGTTCGGGAGGAGTTTTTGCCTCCCATGTTTTGTAATAATAATACAACTTTTTCTTACTTTTAATATAAGGTAAGTTATTGTAATTGCTTCCGCATTTTCGTATCTCCGATGTGTTATAATGTCTGCGTGACGGCTGAAACGCTCTTGGGAAAGGTAACGAAACTAGATACCGAACTTGTCAAGTGATTCAGGGACACATGCAGGGTTGTCTGAGGTCCGTTGGACAAGGACAACTGTAGGTGGGCCTAATGACTTGGGAGGTTCCGTCACAAACGCCGGTGAGGATCATCCCGGCCAGCCGCAGACCAAGTGGGTACGGTGAACTTAACTGTGACCGAGCCCAAGCCAATCTGGTGCCAAGATCTTTACTCTGCCATAAATATCTCCCCGCCAGAGAGCACGAATCGTAGCAACGGCGCAGATCATGGCGCGAGGGTCACCGGCGGTGAAGGTTGATGTACCTAAAGATCTTTTGCGCACTGTACCATGGGCATCATGTTCAGTTGTTCTGACAGCGCGATTTGAGGAGCCTTGTTCTCCATTTTCCATGTGACAACTTACTAATCTTCGTGTAACAAAGTTATTGTCCTATAATCCAGCTTTAATCTTTCTATAGCAACCATACTCAAATACTCACTGGATCATACTCAAAATAGCTCCCAAACTTGGTCCTGGTTCACTGTCAGTCTAGTTTCAGAGCTACACTCGACTGACAGACCAACATCAGGTCAATTTTTCTCCCACTTTTATGTAGTGCAAGGACTTGCTCCCTTAATCAAATTTGTTCTCTTTACATAGCTCTACAAGTTTTCTATATTGATCTAGAGCAAAATCTTCAAGAATTTTGAGATATAGAGCTTGAGAGCACCTAGAGGGGGTGGATAGGTGATCCTGTAAAATCAAACACTAAATAGCCACAAACTTGATTATTAAGGTTTTAGTGAAATCAAGTGGCTATGGAACACGCTCGTGCGAACAAAGCAACCACAAGAAGCAACACATGAGCACGCGATTTTTATCTTGTGGTTTGGCCAAGTAACACTTGCCTACTTCCACGTTGTGGCGTCCCAATGGACGAGGGTTGCACTCAACCCCTTTCAAGTGATCCAATGATCAACTTGAATACCATGGTGTTTTATCTTAGAGTACTCTTCCCGTTTGCGAGGAATCTCCACAAGTTGGAGCCTCTCGCCCTTACAAGGTTATGATCACAAAGAAAGCACAAGAGTAAGGATGGGAGAGCAACACACGCAAGACTCAAATCCGCAGCACAACCACGCACACAAGCCAAGACTTGAGCTCAAAACACAGTACAGGGAGTTCGCAACTCAAATGGAGCTCAAATCACTAACACAACGAATCAAATGCGTGGAGACAGAGTCTGGGAGTCTTAGCATGTTTCTTGAAAGCTTGGTGTTCTGCTCCATGCGCCTAGGGGTCCCTTTTATAGCCCCAAGGCAGCAAGGAGCCGTTGAAGATCAATTTGAAAGGTCACTCTTGCCTTCTGTCGAGTGGTGCACCGGACAATCCGGTGCACCACCGGACAACCACTGTTCATGTCCGGTGCGCGATCTCCTTCCATATCGGGCGCATCCGACCGTTGCTCCTTGGGGCTAGATGGCGCACGGACACTGTTCAGTGCACCCAGCCAACCGTTGGAGCTGGCCACGTGTCGCGCGTTGATCACACGGACTACCATTGGCTATTGGCACCGTTGGCTCACCAGACAGTCCGGTGCACCATCGGACAGTCCGGTGAATTATAGTCACGTCACCTTTTTCTTTTCCCGAGAGCGACGAGTTCGCCGCTGACGACTCACCGGACAGTTCGGTGCACCACTGAACGGTCCGATGATTTATAGCTCGTCACTCCCGAGAGCAACTGGTTCACCGACGGCTAGCCTGGGGCACCGGACACTGTCCGGTGCGCCACTGGACAGTCCGGTGCGCCAGGCCTGAGCTGCTGTTGGCTGTACACAGCCAACCTTTTTTCAATTCGAATCTTCTTGTCTTGGCACTGTTTCTAGCACTTAGATAAACATGTTAGTACTCACAAAACAATTCACTGAGTCTAGAAACATACCTTGTCTTTGATTTGTACTTCTTGCTCGTTTAGCACATAAGAACTTAATCAACCGTGTTGGGCATTTAATCACCAAAATATTATAGAAATATCCCAAGGGCACATTTTCCTTTCAATCTCCCCCTTTTTGGTGATTTATGTCAACACATCAAAAAGCAACAAAAAGAAGTGCAACATCAATGCAAATGAAGACCAAATTCTTTTTACTCAAGATTTGACATATTTGGATCATTCTTTGCCACCACTTGGTTTATTTTTGCAAACCAAATTCTTTTTCCTATCTCTAAGTCAAACACACTTGTTTGGGCAAATCGAGAGATATTCCAAGAGTGAAATTGATCAAGTGTCAAAAACTCCCCTTTTTTCCCGTAATAAAAAAATTCTCCCCCATAAGATATCAAATTTTGCAATAAGAGTATTTTGACAAAAACAAATTTCTAGCTCTTCTATTTTCAAAAGTCACAAGTGGTTGGCTGATCCATTTGCTTTAGCCTTAATTTCTCCCCCTTTGGCATTAAGCACCAAAACGGGATCATTTTTGGCCCTTTAACCCCATTGCCTCACCAAAAATGTCAATTAAGAGCAAAAAGGCAATGAGAGCTTAAGTATGAACTTAGAATTAAATACACTAATACCGGAGTGCAGTGGAAGTCTTTGCGTCGTCCAAGTTCACTTTCCATTTCAATGTACCTTCGAGACTACATCAAGTGTACTCAAACAAACAAATTAGTCTCAAAGGGATCAAGTTGTAGCACATCTCCCCCTAAACATGTGCACATCTGCATACGGACTTGTGAGGTCCGGGGGTGACTTGTACAACTTGAGCACCACACATAAACAATAATGGATTTAAATGCTTAAAGTAACTTGATCAAAAGCATAGAACACATGTATGCTATAGATCAGTCCAAGTTACGTGAATCTAAGACATTTAGCTCACTACGCAACCTACAAAACCTTTTCTCATCTAAAGGCTTAGTGAAGATATCGGCTAGCTGGTTCTCGGTGCTAATATGGTACACATCGATATCTCCCTTTTGCTGGTGGTCTCTCAGGAAGTGATGCTGAATGTCTATGTGCTTAGTGCAGCTGTATTCAACAGGAATATCCGCCAAGCGGATTGCACTCTCATTGTCACATAGGAGTGGGACTTTGCTCAGATTGTAGCCAAAGTCCCGGAGGGTTTGCCTCATCCAAAGCAGTTGCGCGCAACACAGTCCTGCGGCAATGTACTCGGCCTCAGCGGTGGATAGGGCAACAGATGTTTGTTTCTTAGAACTCCCGGACACTAGGGACCTTCCTAGAAATTGGCACGTCCCCGATATGCTCTTCCTATCAACTTTGCACCCGGCATAGTCAAAGTCTGAGTATCCAATCAAGTCAAAGTTAGACCCCTTTGGAAACCAGATTCCAAAGCAAGGCGTAGAAACTAAATACCTAAGAATTCGCTTAACAGCCACAAGGTGACATTCCTTGGGGTCGGATTGAAATCGAGCACACATGCATACACTAAGCATAATGTCCAGTCTACTAGCACAAAGATAAATTAATGAACCTATCATTGACCAGTATGCCTTTTGATCAACGGACTTACCTCCTTTGTTGAGGTCAATGTGCCCGTCAGTACCCATCGGTGTCTTCGCGAGCTTGGCGTCCTTCATCCCAAACCTCTTGAGAAGATCTTGGGTGTACTTCGTTTGGGAGATGAAGGTGACGTCCTTGAGTTGCTTCACTTGGAATCCAAGGAAGTAGGTCAACTCGCCCATCATCGACATCTTGAACTTTTGCATCATCACCCTGCTAAACTCCTCACAAGACTCTTGGTTAGTAGAACCAAATATTATGTCATCGACATAAATTTGGCACACAAAGAGATCACCATTGCAAGTCTTTGTGAAAACAGTGGGATCGGCTTTCCCAACCTTGAAAGCGTTAGAAAAAAGGAAATCTTTAAGGCATTCATACCATGCTCTTGGGGCTTGCTTAAGTCCATAGAGCGCCTTAGAGAGCTTATACACGTGGTCGGGATACCTATCATTCTCAAAGCAAGGGGGTTGTTCCACGTATACCTCCTCCTTGATTGGCCTGTTGAGGAAAGCGCTCTTTACGTCCATTTGGAATAGCCTAAAGGAATGGTGAGCGGCATAGGCTAATAATATTCGAATTGACTCTAACCTAGCCACAGGAGCAAAAGTCTCCTCAAAATCCAAACCTGCGACTTGGGCATAACCTTTTGCCACAAGTCGAGCCTTGTTTCTTGTCACCACCCTGTGCTCGTCTTGCTTGTTGTGGAACACCCACTTGGTTCCCACAACGTTTTGCTTTAGATGTGGCACCAGGCTCCAGACTTCATTTCTTTTGAAGTTGTTGAGCTCTTCCTGCATGGCCAACACCCAGTTCGGATCCTGCAAGGCCTCTTCTACCCTAAAAGGCTCAATAGAAGAGACAAACGAGTAATGCTCACAAAAATTAGCTAATCGTGAGCGAGTAGTTACTTCCTTGCTGATGTCACCAAGAATCTGATCGATGGGGTGATGTCTTTGGATCGTTGCTCGGACTTGAGTTGGAGGGACCCATGGTGCTTCTTCCTCCATAACCTGTTGCTCTTGTGCTCCCCCTTGATCCTGCCCCTCTTCTTGAGGTACCTATTCACCGTCTTGCGTTGGGGAATGCACCATTGTCGAGGAAGATGGTTGATCTTGCTGTTGTAGTTCCTGTGGTCGTACATCACCTATCGTCATCATGTGCATTGCAGCGGTCAGAATTTCTTCTTCATCTACATCATCAAGATCAACTTGCCCTCTTGGAGAGCCATTAGTCTCATCAAATACAACGTCGCTAGAGACTTCAACCAATCCCGATGATTTGTTGAAGACTCTATACACCTTTGTATTTGAGTCATACCCTAGCAAAAACCCTTCTACTGCCTTGGGAGCAAATTTAGATTGTCTACCTTTCTTCACCAGAATGTAGCATTTGCTCCCAAATACACGAAAGTAAGAGACATTGGGTTTGTTACCGGTAAGGAGTTCGTAGGAGGTTTTCTTGAGGAGGCGATGCAGATAGAGCCGGTTTATGGTGTGGCAAGTTGTGTTCACAGCTTTCGACCAGAACTGCTCGAGCGTCTTGAACTCTCCAAGCATCGTTCTCGCCATGTCGATTAGCATCCTATTCTTCCTCTCTACCACACCATTTTTTTGTGGTGTGTAGGGAGCGAAGAACTCGTGCTTGATGCCTTCCTCCTCAAGATACTCTTCCACTTGTAGATTTTTGAACTCATACCCGTTGTCGCTCCTTATCTTTTTCACCTTTAGCTCAAATTCATTTTGAGCCCTCCTTAGAAAGCGCTTTAGGGTCCCTTGGGTTTCTAAGTTGTCCTGCAAAAAGAATACCCAAGTGAAGCGGGAAAAAACATCAACAATTACAAGACCATACTTACTTCCCCCGATGCTAAGGTAGGCAACGGGTCCAAAGAGGTCCATGTGAAGGAGCTCCAGTGGTCTTGATGTTGTCATCACATTCTTGTTGTGATGAGTGCTTCCCACCTGTTTCCCTGCCTGACATGCTGTAAAAGGTCTGTCTTTCTCAAAACAGAAATCGGTTAGTCCTAACACATGATCTCCCTTTAGAAGCTTATGAAGGTTCTTCATCCCAACATGTGCTAGACGGCGATGCCAAAGCTAGCCCATGCTAGTCTTAGCCATTAAGCATGCATCTAGATCGGCATTCTCTTTCAAAAAATCAACTAAATAGAGCTTGTCGTCTAATACACCCTTAAAGGCTAATGAACCATCACTCCTTCTAAAGACAGATACATCTACATTTGTGAATAAATAATTATAACCCATGTTACATAATTGACTCACAGATAATAAGTTGTACCCGAGTGATTCAACTAAAAACACATTGGAGATAGAATGCTCGGATGTAATGGCTATCTTTCCCACTCCTTTAACCTTGCCTTGGTTCCCATCTCCAAAGATGATCGAATCCTGGGAGTCCTTGTTCTTGACGTAGGAGGTGAACATTTTCTTCTCCCCCGTCATATGGTTCATGCATCCGCTGTTGATAATCCAGCTTGAGCCCCCGAATGCATAAACCTGCAAGGCAATTTAAGCTTGGGTTTTTAGGTACCCAACTCTTGTTGGGTCCTACAAGGTTAGTCACAATAGTTTTTGGAACCCATATGCAAGTTTTGTCTCCCTTGCATTTGGATCCCAACTTCCTAGCAACTACTTTTGCATTCTTAGATGAAAGTACAAAAGAAGTATTGCAAGCATGATAAATAGTAGAAGGTCCATTGCACATTCTCCTAGGCCTACTTCTACCATGAACAAAAGTGGAGCTAGAGGCAATCATAGCATGTGAATCATTATAAGCAACATGATCATAACTCCTATTATAATGAGAACGACTAGTAATTTTCCTATTATAAATAAAGGCATGGTTCCTTTGGGAACTACTAGCCATAGGGGCCTTCCCTTTCTCCTTGTTGAGAACGGGAGTCCTTTGGCTTGTTAAGTTATTGGTTTCCTTTCGAAAACCAAGTCCATACTTAATTGAGGGGTGTCTACCAATAGTGTAGGCATCCCTAGCAAATTTTAATTTATCAAATTCAACTTTGCAAGTCTTAAGTTGAGCATTAAGACTTGCCACCTCATCGTTTAATTTAGTAATAGAAACAAGATGTTCATTACAGGAATCAACATCAAAATTCTTACATCTATTACAAATAATAACATGCTCTACACATGCCCTAGTTTTATTAACTTCCTCTAGCTTAGCATTTAGTTCATCATTTAAATTCTTTAAACTAGAGACAGATTCATGGCAAGCAGACAACTCAGAGGATAGCATTTCATTTCTTTTACTTTCTAAAGCAAGGAGTTTTTGAACACTAACAAATTTATCATGTTCCTCATATAATATATCCTCTTGCTTTTCTAGCAGACTATCTGTTTCATTGAGAGCATTGATTAATTCATTAATTTTCTCTACTTTAGCTCTATCTAACCCCTTAAATAAATTAGAGTAATCTACTTCATCATCAGAGGATTCCTCATCGCTAGAAGAAGAGTACTTGGAGGTATCTCGAATACGTACCTTCTTCTCCTTAGCCATAAGGCAAGTATGGCGTTCGTTGGGGAAGAGCGTTGACTTGTCGAAGGCCGAGGCAGTTAGTCCTTCATCGTCGGAGTCGGATGAAGAGCTGTCAGAATCCCATTCCTTTCCAAGATGTGCCTCGCCCTTCGCCTTCCTGTAATTCTTCTTCTTTTCCCTCTTCCTGCTTTTTTCTTGTCCCTGGTCATTATCATTATCGGGGCATTGTGCTATGAAATGACCAGTCTTACCGCATTTGAAGCAGGAGCGCTTTCCCCTTGTTTTATTCTTGTTGGGGTACTCTTTGCGTCCTTTGAGTGCAGTCTTGAAACGCTTAATGATAAGCGCCATTTCTTCCTCATTGAGCCCGGCAGCCTCCACTTGTGCTACCTTACTTGGTAGCGCCTCCTTGCTGCTTGTTGCTTTGAGAGCAACGGGCTGCGGCTCGTAGATGGGTAGTGGACCATTTAGTGCGTCGTCCACGTATCGCGCCTCCTTCACCATCATGCGCCCGCTCACAAATTTTCCAAGGATCTCCTCGGGCATCATCTTGGTGTATCTAGGGTTTTCATGAATAAGATTGACAAGATGGGGGTCAATAACGGTAAATGACCTGAGCATGAGTCGGATGACATCATGATTTGTCCATCTTGTGCTTCCGTAGTTCGAATCTTGTTGACCAGGGTCTTGAGCCTGTTGTAGGTTTGTGTTGGCTTCTCTCCCCTGATCATCGCGAACCTTCCCAACTTGCCTTCCACCAGTTCCATCTTGGTGATCATGGTGGCGTCGTTTCCCTCATGAGATATCTTGAGGGTGTCCCAGATTTGCTTGGCGTTGTCCAAGCCACTTACTTTATTGTACTCATCCCTGCAAAGAGATGCTAGCAAAACAGTAGTGGCTTGGGCATTTTTATGAATTTGTTCATTTATAACAACAGGATTATCAGTGCTATCGAAATGCATCCCATTTTCTACTATTTCCCATATGCTTGGTTGGAGAGAGAATAAATGACTACGCATTTTATGGCTCCAAAATGAATAGTCCTCTCCATCAAAGTGTGGAGGTTTTCCAAGGGGAATTGATAGTAAATGCGCATTTGAATTATAGGGAATGCAAGAGTAATCAAAAGAATAATTTTGATTGACCATCCTTTTCTTTGACAAGGAGTCATCGTCGTCCCTTGGTGAAGAAGAAGATGCATCGCTGTCGTAGTAGATAATCTTCTTGATGCGTCTCTTCTTCTTCTCGTCCCTCTTTTAGTGACTCAAGCCTGAGTCAGTGGGCTTGTCGTCTCTTGGCTCGTTGAAGAGGGACTCCTTCTCCTTATCGTTGACCACCATGCCCTTTCCCTTAGGATCCATCTCTTCGGGCGGTTAGTCCCTTAGATGAAGAGTACGGCTTTGATACCAATTGAGAGCTCCTAGAGGGGGGGTGAATAGGTGATCCTGTAAAATCAAACACTAAATAACCACAAACTTGATTATTAAGGTGTTAGTGAAATCAAGTGGCTATGGAACATGCTCGTGCGAACAAAGCAATCACAAGAAGCAACACACGAGACACGCGATTTTTATCCCGTGGTTCGGCCAAGTAACACTTGCCTACTTCCACGTTGTGGTGTCCCAATGGACGAGGGTTGCACGCAACCCCTTTCAAGTGATCCAATGATCAACTTGAATACCATGGTGTTTTATCTTAGAGTACTCTTCCCGTTTGCGAGGAATCTCCACAAGTTGGAGCCTCTCGCCCTTACAAGGTTATGATCACAAAGAAAGCACAAGAGTAAGGATGGGAGAGCAAAACACGCAAGACTCAAATCCGCAGCACAACCACGCACACAAGCCAAGACTTGAGCTCAAAACACAGCACAGGGAGTTCACAACTCAAATGGAGCTCAAATCACTAACATAGCGAATCAAATGCGTGGAGATGGAGTCTGGGAGTCTTAGAATGTTTCTTGAAAGATTGGTGTTTTGCTCCATGCGCCTAGGGGTCCCTTTTATAGCCCCAAGGCAACAAGGAGCCGTTGGAGATCAATTTGGAAGGCCATTCTTGCCTTCTGTCGAGTGGTGCACCGGACAGTCCGGTGCACCACCGGACAGGCACTGTTCATGTCCGGTGCGCGATCTCCTTCCATATCGGGCGCATCCGACCGTTGCTCCTCGGGGCCAGTGGCGCACCGGACACTGTCCGGTGCACATCGGACAGTCCAGTGCACCCAGCCGACCGTTGGAGCTGGCCACGTGTCGCGCGTTGATCGCGTGAACGACCGTTGGCCGCTGGCGTCGTTGGCTCACCGGACAGTCCGGTGAATTATAGCCACGTCACCTTTTTATTTTCCCGGGAGCGACGAGTTCGCCGCTTACAACTCACAGGATAGTCCGGTGCACCACCGTACGGTCCAGTGATTTATAGCCCGTCACTCCCGAGAGCAGTTGGTTCACCGACGGCTAGCCTGGGGCACCGGACACTGTCTGGTGCGCCACCGGACAGTCTGGTGCACCAGGCCCAAGCTACTGTTGGCTGTACACATCCAACCTTTTTCTAATTTGAATCTTCTTGTCTTGGCACTGTTTCTAGCACTTAGATAAACATGTTAGTACTCACAAAACAATTCACTAATTCTAGAAACATACCTTGTCTTTGATTTGTACTTCTTGCTCGTTTAGCACATAAGAACTTAATCAACCATGTTGGGCATTTAATCACCAAAACATTATAGAAATAGCCCAAGGGCACATTTCCCTTTTAGAGCTCCAAAGTTGGCCCCATTCAACTGAATTCAGACTTAAACACATAGAGTTCATGGGGTACTTTTTGCAAATAAGTCCAAACTCCACTATTTAACTTGCAAATTCACAAATGTGAAAACACATGATTTGTGGTGTTCTAACACTTTGGTATTTGCACTTTGGTCCAAAAGGGCACCAAATTTACATCTACCCCCCTAGGGTTTCAATTAGGGTTTCTAGGGTTTGTTTTTAGGGTTTTAGGCACATTAAGGTTTTTGTGCCACAAAAGTCCATCAACTTTGATATCTTGTGAACATTTCTAATGTCCTTTGAGATTTTTGCTCATTTTGGCTCCACTTTCATCCATTAACCTTAATTCAGGGCTAAGTACCCTACCCTAGGGTTAATCACACTTCAAGCCACATCATCACAACTTGTTTGAAATTTTTACCTAGTGAATGCATTCTAGGTGTAACAAGCAACATGAAATGTCAATGCACATGATGTTATGCTCAAGTTTTAGTGCCAGTAACACTAGGGGTGTTACATCCTTCCCCCCATAAAAGAATCTCGTCCCGAGATTTAAGGTCCTAGGGTAAGTAATGGAAAAGGAAACACGTCACATCTTTATTTCCTTATTTGTCTTACAAGGCAGGGGTGGTATGGGGGTTTATTTCTCCTTTACAATCAATGTACATATCTTACAAGTTACATGAAGCTAAAAAGCCAGGAAATTCTTTTCCAAGAAGTCTTGAGTCTCCCAGGTAGCTTCATTTTCATTATGTTGGTTCCATTGTATCTTATAAAATTTAAGAGTCTTTTCGGGTGATCATGTCCTTCTGATCCAAAACTTGAATGGGATGTTCAGAATAAGTTAAGTCTGGTTCTAAGACAACATCCACTATGTCAATGGTTCGATCTGGAACCCGAAGGCACTTCTTCAATTGAGATACATGGAACACATTATGTACTGCAGACAATGTTTCTGGTAGTTGAAGTCGATATGCCACTGGTCTGCATCGTTCAAGAATAAGAAACAGGCCAATATACCAGGGTGCTAATTTCCCCTTTACCCCGAAATGGTTTACACCCTTCATTGGTGATACCTTCAAATATACTTGATCATTAACTTGAAAGACCAAAGGCTGACATCGTTTATCCGCATAATTCTTTTGTCGAGCTTGTGCCTCTTTCAAGTTGTGTATGATCCGTTGGACTTTTTCTTTCGTCTCTTTAACCATGTCAGGCCTGACATACCACCTTTCTCCAGGTTCTAACCAATTTAAGGGTGTTCGGCACCGTCGCCCATATAATGCTTCAAATGGTGCCATCTTAATGCTTTCTTGATAACTATTGTTATAAGAAAATTCTGCCAATGGTAAACATTCATCCCATTTTGCGAAAACTCCAGAACACATGCCCGCAACATGTCTTCAAGCATTTGATTTACTCTCTCAGTTTGTCCACTTGTTTGAGGATGATAGGCCGAATTGTGGAGCAGCTTAGTACCCAAAGACTTGTGAAGCTCTTCCCAAAATTTGGATACAAATTGTGGTCCACGGTCCGACACTATTGTCTTTGGAACCTCATGCAAACTGAGAATACGAGCAATATAAAGTTCCACATATGTGACCACTGGATATTTTGTCTTGATGGGCAGGAAGTGAGCATCTTTCGTAAGCCGATCAATTATGACCCATATAGAGTCAAAACCTTTTGTTGTTTTGGGCAACCCTACAATAAAATCCATATTAATATCCTCCCATTTCCATGTTGGGATGGGCAAGGATTGCAGTGGTCCAGCGATCTTCATGTGTATTGCTTTGACACGTCTACAGGTGTCACATCTTGCCACATAGCGTGCAATCTCAATTTTAATTTTTGTCCACAAATAGTGTTGCTTTAAATCTTGATACATCTTAGTACTTCCGGGATGAATGGAATATCGACTAAGATGAGCTTCATCCAAAATTTGTTGGCGGACCTCAGCATCTTTAGGCACAACTATGTGATTATTAAACCATAATATTCCTTGATCATCCTTTCTAAAGCAATTAGCTTTGCCGGCTTCTATTTTCTCATGAATATGTTTTATACCTGTTGGGGGTCTGCTTCGTCGCCAAAGGTCCAGTGAGAAGAAGCACCTTCGAAAGGCCAGAACGGGAGCAATGCCGAAGCTACTAGTCAAGGAGTTTCGTAGTGTATTTCAAAATGCACTGACTTAAAGATGAAATGACCAATCAGCCCATGATAACCTGTGTATTTATTGTAATCATTTGTAGAGGACATGAATGTAAATTCACACAGGCTGCGCCCTGTACCTATAAATAGGTGAACAGTACCCCCGTACTGTTCACGCTTCCGCATCTCATTTGTATCTTCGTCTTCTGTCAAGCTCAAGGTACAAATGTAGTTTGATATTGCTTTCATGTATTCATGATTATTTAACAATAAATGTTCATATTTCGATACCATGTAATTATTTATGTTGTTGTCTTATGTTTCATAAGCTTCATCCTCTGATTATACATGTCGTATTTATGAAGGTATGTCCTTCATAACCTTCGTCCGAAGATCATTACATCCTAAGGGAAATAATGCTTCGAAGGACGAAGGACATTAACATTTAACATTTTTGTGTTGCCTTGTTCTTAATTCATAGCATTTGAGAACATGTATCCAACATTGGCGCCCACCTCCGGTGAACTCACTCCCACTTTTGAGTTGATGGCTTCATTCAACAATCAAGTCGTAGCACCTTCGGCTACGAAGCTAGTGCTCCCGATAACAGGCGTCTCAAGTTCAGAGCCGGCTAACAAGAAGTAGAAGAAGGAAGCACAGAGAAGGGTGCAGCATGTTGGGGTGGAGAGACCCTTCATCAAGTCAAAATGGTCTCACATCCCAATCACCTTCTCCTAGGAGGACCTTCAGCTCAAGGATTACCCTCACAATGATGCTATGGTCATATCTTGCGTCATCATGGGATTTCTAGTCCACAATGTTCTGGTTGATACAGGCAGTGCTGTGGATATCATATTTGCTAAGGCCTTTAGACAGATGCAAGAGCTAGAGGACAAGATTCATGATGCTACACACCCTCTTTGTGGCTTCGGAGGCAGGCAGATTGCAGCGCTTGGCAAAATCATGATGCCAGTGACCTTCGACTTCGTCCACAATACAAGGACTGAACAGGTTGTGTTTGACATTGTTCATATGGAATACCCCTACAATGCAATCATTAGTCGTGGGATGCTTAATGCTTTCGAAGCAATACTCCATCCAACATATCTATGCATGAAGATACCTTCGGAACAAGGGCCCATTGCTATTCATGGCAGTCAAGAAGTTGCCAGGAAGGCCGAAGGAAACTGGACAGATTCAAAAGCAATTCACAATATAGATGAAGCCGAAGCTTGTGAATAGTACAAGTACAGAAGAGAGAAGGTTGCTTCGGCTGATCAGCTGAAGCCCATGCTTCTATGTGAAGACATAGCAGAGCAGAAGGTACTGCTGGGGTCTCAACCACTAGTAGAAAAGAGCTCATAGCCTGCGGCACCCATAAATTATCACTGGCGGTTTCAGTTATCACGTGCCAGTAAAAAAAACAAGGTGGACCCGACTTAGGAACCGCCAGTGGAAACCTATTTTCACTGGTGGTTATCTTAACACAACCGCCAGTGGAAATAGGGTATTTACACTGGCGGTTGGTGTAACAGAACCGCCAGTAGAAACCAATTTCCACTGGCGGTTGGTGTAACAGAACCGCTAGTGTAAATACCCTATTTCCACTGGCGGTTGTGTTAAGATAACCGCCAGTGGAAATAGGTTTCCACTGGCGGTTTTTCAAGCCAACCGCCAGTGAACTGTCTGTTATAAATACCCCTCTTCTTCCCCGCGACAGTGAACTGTATGCTCGCAGCCAGCTTCCATTGGAGGCGATTTTGGAGGTCCAGATTTCACAAAAATATAAGGGGGGAGGTTTTGGTCTTCATTTCTTGGAAGAAGGTGGATAAGAAAGGTTGGTTTATGTTTTTTTGTCAATTTTTGTTCATTCTTGCTCAATTTTAGCCACATTTTGGATCTAGGGTTTTACATGTGAGAGAGAAGAGTATAGCTAGGTAATTTTCTCTATTTCCTCAAATGAGGTTGCATAAGATGGTTAGTTTTTGTCTATTCCCTCTCCTTTTTCATGTTTAGTTCTCAAATAAGTTTATCCATAACACATATTTAGTTGCTTAATGAATGGTGAATGTGTTGTATGGAAGGTTGGTTTAATTATGTTTCAATTGTCAGTTATTGTTTATTTTTGCTCAATTTTAACTACATTTTGAAACTAGGCTTTCACCATGTGTTAAAGATAGGTTTGGGTATTAATTTTTTTTGTTTATTAGTTGCTAGGAAAGTTTGGCTTATGTTTCTTTTGCCAAATTTTTTTCATTTTTCCTCCATTTTAGCCACATTTTGGATATAGGGTTTCACCATGTGTTAGAGATAAAGTAGTCTAACTACTTTTGTTGGAAGAGATAAAGTAGTCTAACTACATTTTGTTAGCGACAAACCGAAGCATGTAATTTTACACGACTTTCTAGAGAGGAGAGGGAGAGGGAGAGAGAGCTATTGTTGCCAATGCGCTCGGAGCAGGTGCAGCACTTACCGTCCGTGCGGATGCAGCACTTTGCACATCCAGAATGCCCGTTCTTGCACTGATTTTACACAGAGCAGAGCATCATGCTGGAGTCTACCGATCAATATGTACTGTATATATACATGCATGGTAATCTGACTTGCCATGAAAACTTCGGACTGGAAGGGTAGGCAGCAGATGTCGCACTCCAACGCGTCCTTCTCCATGGATAGTGTCACAGTCGCCTTTTCCTCATCCTCCAACCCCGCCTCTTCCTCATCCTCCATAGAGAAGCCGTGGTCTTTTTCCCGGTCATGGTTTATCACCTAGAACGCGAGGTAAAATAAAAGCAGGGAGGACTATTCGCCTAATATATACATATCAGGTAGTAAGAAACAAGCATCATCTTCAAAGAACATGTTGTGAAAGAACTTGGAAAGATGTTTACCAGATCTGATACTTGTGAAAGAACTTCACACCAATAAGTTTATCCATAACACATATTTAGTTGCTTAATGAATGGTGAATGTGTTGTATGGAAGGTTGGTTTAATTATGTTTCAATTGTCAGTTATTGTTTATTTTTGCTCAATTTTAACTACATTTTTAAACTAGGCTTTCACCATGTGTTAAAGATAGGTTTGGGTATTAATTTTTTTTGTTTATTAGTTGCTAGGAAAGTTTGGCTTATGTTTCTTTTGCCAAATTTTGTTCATTTTTCCTCCATTTTAGCCACATTTTGGATATAGGGTTTCACCATGTGTTAGAGATAAAGTAGTCTAACTACTTTTATTGGAAGAGATAAAGTAGTCTAACTACATTTTGTTAGCGACAAACCGAAGCATGTAATTTTACATGACTTTCTAGAGAGGAGAGGGAGAGGGAGAGAGAGCTATTGTTGCCAATGCGCTCGGAGCAGGTGCAGCACTTACCGTCCGTGCGGATGCAGCACTTTGCACATCCAGAATGCCCGTTCTTGCACTGATTTTACACAGAGCAGAGCATCATGCTGGAGTCTACCGATCAATATGTACTGTATATATACATGCATGGTAATCTGACTTGCCATGAAAACTTCGGACTGGAAGGGTAGGCAGCAGATGTCGCACTCCAACGCGTCCTTCTCCATGGATAGTGTCACAGTCGCCTCTTCCTCATCCTCCAACCCCGCCTCTTCCTCATCCTCCATAGAGAAGCCGTGGTCTTTTTCCCGGTCATGGTTTATCACCTAGAACGCGAGGTAAAATAAAAGCAGGGAGGACTATTCGACTAATATATACATATCAGGTAGTAAGAAACAAGCATCATCTTCAAAGAACATGTTGTGAAAGAACTTGGAAAGATGTTTACCAGATCTGATACTTGTGAAAGAACTTCACACCAATGGTGATGAGATACGCGAAGCCAGGAGACGACGTAGTATTTAAACACTGCAAGAGGAGAGAGAGAGATAGAGGAGAGAGAGAGATAGAGGAGAGAGAGAGGAGAGAGAGAGAGGATAGAGAGAGAGAGGAGAGAGAGAGAGGGTTTCACATTTTAGCCACATTTTTGGATATAGGGTTTCACCATGTGTTTTATGTTACTTTTTTACAGGTGGTGATGGAGAGGACATCCTGGATGTATAACTTATCAAGGCTAGATCCATCATACATATCCGAGGTCCATAGGTTTATTGATGTCGCTACGAACCATGCTTGGAGAACAAAGACAAAACACATATATTGTCCATGCATGGACTGCAAAAATGCTGCTGTATTTAATGACACAGAACAAATCATATCTCATCTGGTATGCCGAGGATTTATGAAGGATTACACAATTTGGACAAAGCATGGAGAGGGTAGCTCTTCGCCTTATACGACTGGAAACCCTGAGAACATCGACGACAGATTTCAGTTCGTTCACGAGACACACCAACCTCTTCCACAGAGCGAACATGTAGTGCAAAATGTTACTGATCATGGTTACGCTGGAGGAAATGAACATGATAGACCTCATGTTCTGCCAAGTGTTATGGATGAGGAAGATGCAGAGTTGCTAGAGGCAATGTTGCGTCGTCATACAGATCAATCGATGTTCTTAATGAAAGGTATGGAGTCCCTGAAGAAGGCAGCAGAAGAGCCTTTGTACGACGAGTCTAAGGGTTGTACCAAAGAGTTCACAACGCTCCGGTCTGTGCTAAAGCTGTTGATGTTAAAAGCTAAATATGGTGTGTCTGATGCTGGCTTCGATGTGTTCTTGAGTATTATCGCAGACATGCTTCCAAAGGAGAACAATGTGCCTGCTAACACGTACTATGCAAAGAAACTAATCAGTCCGCTCACTATGGGTGTGGAGAAGATCCACGCGTGTAGAAATCACTGTATCCTTTATCGAAGTGATGATTATAAAGACTTGGAGAGCTGCCCAAAGTGCGGTGCAAGTAGGTACAAGACGAATAAAGACTATCGAGAGGACGAAGAGTGTGTTGCATCCGTGTCTAAAGGGAAGAAGCGAAAGAAAGCCCAAAAAAAGACTTCAAAATCCACGAGCAAAGAAAAAGAAGAAGTAGACTATTATGCGCTCAAAAAGATTCCTGCTTTGGTGATGTGGTACCTCCCCGTCGTCGATCGATTGAGGTGTTTGTTCGCTAATCCTGAGGATGCCAGACTTATGAGCTGGCATGCTTCTGATGAGCACAAAAACGATGGGAAGCTTCGACATCCAGCCGATGGGAAGCAGTGGCAAGATTTCAATGACAACCACCGAGACTTTGCCGATGAACCGAGAAATGTTAGGTTCGCACTAAGTACTGATGGAATGAACCCATTTGCTGAGAGGAGCAGCAAGCATAGCACATGGCCGGTGATCCTCACCATATACAACCTTCCTCCATGGTTGATGCAGAAACGGAAGTACATTTTGCTAACCATCCTTATTTCTGGACCTACACAACCTGGAGTTGACATGGATGTATTTTTAGAGCCCTTAATGGAGGATATGAAAATATTGTGGGAAACGGGTGTTCAAATGTTGGATGAGTATCGTAAAGGTTCATTCACGCTGAGAGCAATTCTTTTTGTTACGATCAACGATTACCCTGCTCTCTTCACATTATCAGGCCAGTTTAAGGGAAAGGTTGGTTGCACAGTATGCATTGATGGAACTGCTTACGTATCCCTTGCTGCATCTAGGAAGATAGTTTACATGAGGCACAGACGCTTTTTATTGGAAGGACACAGGTACCGCATGCGAAAGATGGATAAGTACTTCGACAATAATGGTGAACTACATTCTACTGCTCCATCGGGTAACAATAGAGGTCATAGAGTTTTTGAAATAGTCAGGAATATCAAGTTTGTTTTCGGGAAGAAGACAAAAGACGGAAAAACAAGGAAGGATGTCAAACCAGCTTCGGGGGCTATATTCAAGAAGAAGTCTATTTTCTTCGAGTACTTGCCTTACTGGAAAGAGTTAGATGTGCGGCATGCGATCGATGGTATGCACGTTCAGAAGAACGTGTTTGAAAGCATAATGGGCACCTTGCTAGACATAAAGGGCAAAACAAAAGAAGGGCTCAATTCACGCATGGACTTGGTAGATTTAGGCATAAAAAAGGAACTACATCCCGTTCTTCAAGAAAATGGGAAGTACCATCTCCCAGCAGCAAGCTACAATCTCAATGTAGATGAGAAACATGCGATGTGTGTTTGGCTCAAGAATTTGAATGTTCCATCCGGATTCTGCTCTAGCATACGGAGTATTGTGTCAATGAAAGACCTGACAATCACCAACTACAACTCACATGATTGCCATGTCATGCTGACTACATTCCTACCTATTGCCATCAGGGCTATAAATCCTTTGTTTTTAAAGATGGCAATCACACGGTTGTGCTACTTTTTCAACAGGATTTCACAAAAGGTAATTGGCCGTGATGAGTTGGCATCTCTTCAGGAATTCGCAGTGGAGAAAATATCACAGTTTGAGATGTGTTTCCCTCCATCGTTCTTTGATATTATGGTGCACCTTGTGGTGCACTTGGTGCCACAAATAGAGGCATTGGGTCCTATGTACTTGCATGAAATGTGGACGTATGAGCGTTTCATGTCAATACTGAATGGCTATGTATCAACCCGTGCTCGTCCCGAGGCATCCATGATAGAGGGGTACTGTACCGAAGAGGCCATTGAGTCCGGAGGTCCATTCTGCAATAGTATCCTAAAAGACCAGGTTGCAATAGGTCTGCCTCCATCACGACACGAGGGTAGACTGTATGGAAGCGGGAGGATGGGACGGAAATCTTTCATCCCACCGGATTACGATATAGTACTTGAGGCACATCAGAGCATCCTACATCAGCTAACGATAATGGAGCCATTTATCCAACAACACATCAATGAGCTTCGCGAGCAAAATCCTGGGCATACGGATGATTGGGTAATGAAGCAACATAAGCAGCGGTTCAACACATGGCTAATGGTGAAGGACATTCCACGTGGAGAAACAATAGAAGAACAAACCATCAAGGGCTTGGCATCTGGACCATCACGCCAGGTCACAACATGGCAAACCTATGACATTAGTGGATTCACATTTTGTACCAAGTCCAAGGACAAAAAGAGCATGTCACAAAACAGTGGTGTTCGATGCGAAGCCATAGATGATGAAACTGGTGAGATTATTACATATTTTGGCTTTATTGAGGACATATGGGAACTAGACTATGGTACATTTCAGATCTCGGTTTTCCGATGTCAATGGGTTGAAGACAAACATGTCACGGTAGACAACTATGGGGTCAGAGTTCTTGATCTAAGTAAGGTAGGTTACAAAGATGACCCATGGATCCTTGCTAATCGTGCTGCACAGGTCTTCTATGCTGAACAGATCATTTCTAACAATGAGAAGAAAAGCACCGACAAACCGAAGCATGTAGTTTTTCCTGGAAAACAACAAGCTATAGGAGTTGATGGTGTATCTGATTTAGAGAATTTTAACCAGTTCAACGACATGTCTCTTTTCATAGACCATCCAACCAAGATAAGGAACGTTGAGCGAAGCATCCCACGCAATTCGTTGCCCTGGGTACGCCAAGATGGACAAGGCAGAACAATAGCTTCCTAGATTATATACTTGTCATGTAATTGATTATTGTTAGGACTTGTCATGTAATTGATTATTGTTAGCGACAAACCGAAGCATGTAATTGTCTTCATTCAATTTTCGTGGCTACCATTTACAATTTTACATGACTTTCTATTGACTTTATAGAGAGAGAGGAGAGGGGGAGAGAGAGGAGAGAGAGGAGAGGGAGAGGAGAGAGAGGATGGAGAGAGAGAGGATGGAGAGAGAGGAGAGAGAGAGGATGGAGAGAGAGGAGAGAGAGAGGGGATGGAGAGGGAGAGGGGAGAGAGAGGATGGAGAGGGAGAGGGGAGAGAGAGTGGAGAGGAGAGAGAGGATGGAGAGGGAGAGGGGAGAGAGAGTGGAGAGGAAAGAGAGGAGAGGTAGAGGGAGAGAGAGGATGGAGAGAGAGGAGAGAGAGAGAGGGGATGGAGAGAGGTAAAAGTATACTAAACAATATATAAAAGTATACTTAATATAATATATAAAAAGTGAAGTAAAACAATATATAAAAAACTATGTTAATAATAATAAAATACTATTTCTACTGGCGGTTCTCATAGAGAACCGCCAGTAGAAATGGCTTCCACAGACTGTAGAAGCCATTTCTACTGGCGGTTCTCTATGAGAACCGCCAGTAGAAATATTTTCTACTGGCGGTTCTCGTTGTCAACCGCCAGTAGAAATGGCTTCTACAGTCTGTGGAAGCCATTTCTACTGGCGGTTCTCGTTGTCAACCGCCAGTAGAAATGGCGCCTATATAAAGGGTGGCGCGCGGGAGCCGAAAAATTTACAAGTCCCTGGCGCGAGTTCACATTCAAGACGCCGTCAGGCTGCTGGATTTCGACCCCGAGGATTTCGCCGGCGATCGTCCCCGCGCCCGTCCCCACGCCGCCATTCCCGCCCCGCGCCCCCGCACCGCCGTTAGGTTTCTCCCTCTGTCCCTCTTCTTCCGTACCACCGCCGTCTATCGCGCCGGCAGCCGCCGCCGCCGCGTTCCTAGGGCACGCGCCGCGCGCCGCTGAGAGGGAGGAAGAGAGAGGAAGGAGAGGGAGAGGGAAGAGAGAGGAGGGCACGCGCTGCCGCCGCCGAGAGGGAGGAAGAGAGAGGAAGGAGAGGGAGAGGGAAGAGAGAGGAGGGAGAGGGATAGAGATAGAGGGAGGGAGAGGAGGGTGAGAGAGAGAGAGATAGAGAGAGGGAGAGAGATAGAGGGAGAGGGAGAGAGATAGAGGGAGGGAGAGGAGGGTGAGAGAGAGAGAGGAGGTTGAGGAGAGAGATAGAGAGAGGGAGAGAGATAGAGGGAGAGGAGAGAGATAGAGGGAGGGAGAGGGAGAGAGATGAGGGAGAGGAGAGAGATAGAGAGAGGGAGAGGGAGAGAGATAGAGAGAGGAGGGAGAGGGAGAGAGAGGAGAGGAGATGAGAGTATTCATACAATACTTATTTTTATTCATATGTGTGTTCATATGTGTTCAAATGTATGTGTTCAATATATATATATATGTGTGTTTATATGTGTTCAAATATATGTGTTCAATATATATATATGTGTGTTCATATGTGTTCAAATGTATGTGTTTAATATATATATATATATATATATATATATATATATATATATATATATATATATATATATATATATATATATATATATATGTGTGTGTGTGTGTGTGTGTGTGTGTTCATCTAGTTGAATATATACATAAAAATTAAGAGCTAAACTCGATAAAAATCATCGGGTTGAATATATACATTGTAATTTTATCCGTCACAACTCGATAATATACGTATCCGATCCGATCCGAATTCGATCTGAACTCGATAATTTTTCCGTACGACTCTCCCTCTCTCCCTCTCTATACGTCCTATGCGACTCTCCCTCTCTCCCTCTCCTCGTCCTATACGACTCTCCCTCTCTCCCTCTCTATACGTAACTCGATAATATCCATACGATTCTCCCTCTCTCCCTCTCTATACGTCCTATGCGACTCTCCCTCTGTCCCTCTCTCCCTGTCCTATACGACTCTCCCTCTCTCCCTCTCTCCCTCTCTATACGTAACTCGATAATATACGTAACTCGATAATATCCGTAATATGATACTATACGACTAGGGTTAAGGGTTCGGGTTTTGGGTTAGGGTTTTGGGTTAGGGTTAGGGTTAAGGGTTTAGGGTATTTGTTAATATGAATTTAATTATTGCTTACGTTAATATGTGTAAATATGTATTTAATTATTGCTTATGTATTTGTATATATATAGCTCAATGAGTTCTCCGATCAAGGACCAAGGATTAGTGCCCGAGCACATGGACAAGAGTGTTGCTCAAGAACAATCCAGCAGTGAAGGATATGAAACGCCTAGCGACCCTTTTCCTACCACTAGCATAGATAGGGCCGCTCTCCGTGAGTTGCAACGTGACCCTACTTATGATCCACGAGAAGCTGAGGTAAAAGTACGCATCTTTAGCTTCGTATGTGTACCCTACTGATTTCACATGCATGATCTCTTGTGCATTTTATTACATGAATAGGAGGTCGTGTCTGAATTTCGTGCGATACTCGAAGAAGCTGTGGCACGATACGAAGACGTACCGGAGCCGACCCAAGACGCACCGGAACAGACCAAGACAACAACCGAGACGTCAAGGAAAAGGAAGCAGAGCGATCGAAAAAGAGGTGACAGGGGGCTGAACAAGTTTCCCGACAAAACATACAAAATCTCAGACGTGAGCCCGAAAGGTCAGCCCCTAGCTCCAGAAGAGGCACTACCTAAGTTCCGGAATGCACTTGGGTTTTTAGTTAGAGATAATCTTGACATAACAATACGACAGTGGAGAGATGTGTCAGATGATGTCAAGAATCAAATATGGAATAAGCTATTAATGAGGTTCGTTCTGCCTCGGGGTTCAGAAGAACTCGTGAAGGAATACACGATGAAGCAGCTTGCAATCAATTTCCGAAACTGGAGGTCTGAGATGAACACAAAGTTTGCAAAGAAAGGTCTGGACCCGACCAAAAAATATAAAATCTCAGCAGGTCAGTGGGCAGTATTTCTAGAGCAGAGGAGCAGCCCTGATTTCATATCTCTAAGTGAGGCAAATTCGGAACTATCAAAGAAGAACAAGTACCGCCACCACCTAGGCACAGGTGGTTACAAGCGTCAGGTTCCTAAATGGACACAAGAAGACGCTGAGAAGAAGGCCGCAGGGTTGCCGACGCTGTCCGAGCAACTTGGTGAAAGGGCGGCAAATTGGCTCCGTGCTAGAAAACCAAGGGAAACCGAGACCGGTGTATCTTTTGATGATCCCATTGTCGAAGAAGCGGCAAAAAACATATATACAATGGCAGCTAAGCAGAGCCAAGGAACTTTTAAGCCACAAAGGGAAAGAGACATCCTAACGGCTGGTCTCGGTAACCCTGAGCATCCTGGCCGTGTACGAGGAATCTCGTCTAAGGAAGGATGGAAGGAAGGATTCGGACCACAGTGGGAAGGTCTGTACAAGAAACGTGATCGATACAAGGAAGAGATGGCGGATTATTTTAAGGAGGAGGCCAAGAAAGAGTTCAAAGCCATGATGTCTCAAATGCTATCGAATCCTCCTCCAGAATTGATGCAACAGTTGGCGAGTGCGATGTCTGTTCAACAGATGACCACTCCACAGATACAAATAATTCCAGCAGCTCAACCGCCGGCTTCCACAGATTGTACGACATTACCAAGCTCTGTTGCTTCAACGGGAAATAAGGACCGTTATCCAGTTGATGACATCACAAGGCCTGTGGCGTGCACACTGGTTATAAGATATGGTATTAACAATAAACGTACAAAGAAAGTAGCCACAGGCCTTGCGATCCCAGGACGCAAGTTCCATGGAAACGATATTCCAGATGATTATTGCAAAGTAGAAGTGACGACGGTCGTCCAAGGATCCGAGGACGACATGCTAGACATCCCTGGGCCCGAAGGTATCGAGAAACTTGGACAAGCTATCAAGAATTTTATCCTTTGGCCTCGAAGGGATGTCGAATTGCTTGATTGGTCGAATTCGTCGCAGGCGTCGCAGGCCCAACCGTCTCCGCCTTCTCAAATTGTTGTTCCTATTGTACATCCATCATCACCTCCTCAAACTTCACATGCTGCTCCTCATCCTTTTTCTGACCCACCGTCTCCGCCACAAGCATCACCATTCAGGGCTCCACCACCTTCTCCTCCCCATCCTCTTGGTGACCCACTGTCTACGCCACCATCAAGGGATCCACCTTCTCCACAACCATCAAAGGATCCAAGGCCATCAAAGAAATCTAAACTTCCTATACCAAAATTGGTGTCCCCGTATCAGAAAAAGAAGAGTAAAGCTACTGCTGCTGGCACAGCTCGGTTTTTGAAAGGGATTGGACGGAGCCTCACGTCACAAACTGTTGATTTGGCCAAGCACGAGGAGTCTGCAAAAAAGGCTGAGGCAATGGCCGCAAAGATAAAGAAGCCAACTAAGGCAGATTACAAAAACGTGCCTAAAAAATATGTGCCGGGCAGACCTCTGCTACCTCTTGAGAAACTAAGAAAGGTCCCGGCTGGTGTTAAAAGGTTGCATGACTGGTACATGCGGGCATCATCGGTTGGCATCGACACCATCAGTGTGCATATACCAGACCATGCTTTTATTGGTTCGGACCAAAAGGCCGTTGTTACATTCGAGGACATGTGGTTAATGATGAACCTTCAGAGACTCGACGTGCAACTTGTAACGATGTTTGCATTGTAAGTGTCGCTCATACTTCCACATATGTGTGTTATTATTAGTGAGTTGTATAAAATTTCAATATCTGACATGCACGTGTGACTTGCAGAATGCAACATGATCAGCAGGAGATCCTTTACGGTACCAAGCCCAATGCTAGTGCCAGTAAAAGGGTTGGGTATCTCAACCCAATACTTATATCCGAGGAAAGCCACACTTTTAGAATCGGGAAAGACAACGATGAAATACAGGGAAAGACGGACGAAGAAGTTGAGAAGCGTATAAAGGATATGAAGAAGGATTTTGAAGCTCGATACGCCACCTACATAGGACATGCAATGCTTCAATTTCAAGACAGGGAAGCCATAATGGCCCCGTACAACTTTAAGTAAGTGTGATTTTGCATAAATAAAATTAATAATTTCAATACACATGCATCACAAATTTGATTCGTACAGGGACCACTGGATATGCTTCCTCATTTATCCTAAGGTTGGAAAGGTGCTGGTGCTCGACTCCTTGAACTTCGACCCTTCGACATATGCAACATTCCTCAGCATCTTAGAGCTGTAAGCCTTTTCTATGCATACATACTTTTATCGATTAAAATTTGAGAATAACATGGTGATTCTATTTGAGATAACAGGGCTTATAGATTCTATAAGATGAGAGGTGGAAAGTACGACCTGTCGAAACAATGCATGCCACTAGACATCCATCATCACTGGCCGGTAAGTATGTGATTTTATGAATACATATCATACACAATGTTGCAACTAAATAACCAATCTCCCGTTATGTAGTGCCACAAGCAACCACAAGGATCGGTCCTATGTGGATTCTATGCGTGCGAGTTCATGAGAGTGAACGGACGATACATCACGAACCCTGACAAGGTATTATTAGTAATAGTCAAGTATGTATTTATGTCATTAAAGATGCAAATGTGTTATTATTGAGTATAAATAGATGATGTTTATAAAATTCCTTTATAGCAATTTCAACGAGGAAACCCGGAGAACTTGACCGAAGCTGCATTGTATGGCATAGTCGAGGACCTCTGCACATTCATATTGAAAGAGGTCATTCCCGCAGAAGGAAAATATCACGATGCTTCCGGAACATTAGCTTTGCCAGAGTTTAGAATACTAACAGAAATTAGTAGATTATCTCTTAGCCGAGATAGTTATTAGAGCTTAGGTGAAAACTTATGATGTATAGAATGCATGAAGCATATATGGTTGTAAACAGAATACTTTGATGTATATAAATGTATGATAGAATTTAATTTCATGTTGCTTTCAATATCAATATAGATCTATATATATATATATGTTTGTGTGTGTGTAAATAAATATATATATAATTCAGTATTGTTTGAAATTTTGAAAAAAGGCGGGAAAACTTCCACTGGCGGCTAAATAAAGAAAACCGCTAGTGAAAAGTGCATTTCCACTGGCGGTTTGCTTTATAAAACCGCTAGTGGAAATGCATTTTCACTGGCGGTTTTCTTTATTCAGCCGCCAGTGGAAATGCACTTTTCACTGGCGGTTCCTTAAGAAAACCGCCAGTGAAAATGCACTTTTCACTGGCGGTTCCAAAATAACCGCCAGTGGAAATGCTGATTTCCACTGACCCCTAGCACTGGCGGTACTGAAAAACGCCAGTGTAAATAGGTTTAGAACCGCCACTATAGAGCTTCTGTGTACTAGTGAACTATCTGAAGAACAGGAGAAAACTTTGATAAGGTTTTTATTCAACAACAAAGATGTTTTTGCTTGGTCGGCCAATGACCTCTGTGGTGTCAATAGAGACGTCATTGAACATTCACTCAATGTCGACCCATCCTTCAGGTCAAGAAAACAAAGGCTTCGGAAAATGTCTGATGATAAAAGCCAAAGGTGCTCGGAATGAAGTAAAAAGGCTTCTCAGTGCTGGGGGTCATCAGAGAAGTAAAATATCCAGAGTGGCTAGCCAATACTGTTATGGTGAAGAAGTCCAACGTCAAATGGAGAATGTGTATTGACTTCACATATCTTAACAAGGCCTGTCCAAAGGACGAATTTCCATTACCAAGAATAGACTCCCTTGTAGATGCAGCAACTTCTTTAGAGCTTATGAGTCTGCTGGACTGCTACTCAGGATATCATCAAATATGGATGAAGAAGGAGGATGAGCCAAAGACTAGCTTCATAACTCCCAGTGGCACCTATTGCTATCTTCGGATCCCTAAGGGGCTCAAGAATGCTAGAGGAAGCTTCAACAGAATGACAGCCAAGGTCCTTCATTCCCAGATAGGCAGAAATGTGCTAACATACGTTGATGACATCATAGTAAAAAGTACGAAGCAAGAAAATCACATTACTGATCTGCAAGAAACATTTGCTAATTTCGGGCAAGCTGGTCTGAAATTAAATCCAGAAAAATGTGTCTTTGGAGTGAAGAAGGGTAAGTTCCTTGGCTATCTAGTTTCAACGAAGGGGATTGAAGCTAACCCAAACAAGATCGAAGCTATCCTTCAGATGGAACCACCAAGCACAAAGAAGGGGGCCCAACGGCTGACAGGAAGACTGGCATCATTAAATAGATTCATATCTAGATCAGTAGAAAGAAATTTGCCATTCTTTGAAATACTAAAGTCAGCCGAAGTTTTTCAATGGGGCTCAGCTCAATAGAAGGCCTTTGAAGAGCTGAAGCAATACTTGATTGATCTAACAACATTAACTCCACCTACGCCAAGGGCTCTGTTACTATTGTATGTGGCAGCTTCGTACTCTGCAGTGAGTGCGGCGCTTGTACAGGAGAAGCTTGAAGGACAAATTAAAAAGTAAGTCCCAGTATACTTTGTCTCTGAAGTTCTAAGTTTATCAAAGAAAAACTATACAGAGTTGGAGAAGGTGTTGTATGCTGTGTTAATGGCCTCCAGGAAACTTTGGCATATTTTCAAGCATACCACATAGTTGTTCCTTCATCATAGCCTCTGAAGGATATTATGAGGAACAGAGAAGCTACTGGAAGGATTGGAAAGTGGGCTGCGGAGCTTAACGAATTCACTATTGACTATGTCCATAGATCCTCAATTCAGTCCCAGGCGTTAGCAGACTTCATTGCTGATTGGATGCCAGGGGCTCAGAAAGAAGAAGCAAATAAAGATGCCGAAGCTTGGACAGTGTTCTGCGACAGTTCCTAGGGAACCTTCGGTGCAGGTGTGGCTGCTGTCTTAGTTGCACCTTCCAAAGTCAAAACATGCTATGCAGCAAGGCTTGATTTCAGCTGTATAAATAATATTGCTGAATACGAAGCATTAATTTTGGGACTTCGAAAGTTAAAGGCAATGGGAATAAGAAGGGCAGTCCTCAAAACCGACTCTCAAGTTCTTTCTGGTCATGTTGACAAGAGTTACAAGGCAAGAGATCCGAAGCTTGAGAGATACCTGGACACAGTTCGAAGGCTTGAAGCTTCTTTCGAAGGATTTTCTGTTAAGAATATTCCAAGAGGGGAAAATGAGCATGTTGATCTGCTAGCCAAGTCAGCAGCACAGGGGCTTCCTCTACCTTCGGAAGTATTTTTCGAGACAATAAGAGCACCTTTGGTGGAACTCCTCGAAAGAGCAGTGCTCACAATATCTCCTGTCCATAGTGAAGATTGGAGGACTGAGATTATATCTTTCCTCCAAGGTAACTATCTCTCAGATGATGAGGTTTATAACAAAAGAATGGAAGCAAGAACAAGACCATATGTCATAATAGAAAGGGAATTATATAAACATGAAGTTTGTTCCCCACTTCTCAAGTGCTTATCCAGAACTGAAGGTATAGAACTGATGAAGGCGATATATGCAGGATTGTGTGGATCTCATATTGGGTCCAGACCTCTTCTAGGAAAGGTTTTCCAACAAGGATTCTATTGGCCGAAGGCAGCTTCGGACGCAGCAGATTTGGTTCAAAAGTGTGAAAATTGCCAAAAATGTGCAAGAGATCAGAAATAACCATCGTCATTGACTCAGCTAATACAACCAACCTGGCCATTGCAAAGATGGGGCCTGGATCTACTAGGTCCACTTCCATCAGCACAGGGCAACTTGAGATATGTTGTGGTGGCGGTAGAATATTTTTCTAAGTGGATCGAAATGAAGCCTTTGGCTACAATAACTTCGGCTACAGTCCAAAAATTCTTCTGGCAGAATATAGTTTGTCGCTTCGGTGTGCCGAAGGCTATAACTGTGGACAATGGAATGCAGTTTGATGCTGAAACTTTCAATGATTTCTGCGATCAGATCGGCACAAAATTTCATTTTGCATCAGTCAGGAACCCGGAATCAAACGGACTAGTTGAAAGGGCAAATGGTATTATAATGACAGGAATAATGAAGTTAATCTTCAATCAGCCTAGAGGAAAGTGGCTAGATGAGTTGGTTAAAGTGGTGTGGAGCCACAATACAACTATATCAAGGTCAACAGGTTTTACACCATTCAAGTTATTGTTCGGTGACGAAGCCATAACCCCCGAAGAGGCTAAAGCGGGGTCAATAAGAACAGTAGCTTCGGCCGAAGACGAAGCTAATCATTCTGTGACAAAAGATACTATAGAAGGGACCAGACTTCAGGCTATGGAAAATATCAACAAATATCAAGTCGAAACAATAAAATGGCGCAATAGAAAAGTTCGATTGAAAGACATTAAGCTAGGACACTTGGTGCTTCGGAGAGTAGCCAACCCTAACACAGTAGGCAAGCTTCAGCTAAAGTGGGAAGGACCCTTTCTGGTAGTATCTTCGTCAAGACCCGGTTCTTACAGGTTAAAGGACATGGACGACAACGACATTCCTAGATCCTGGAATGCGGATGAGCTTCGATGATATTATGTATAAATTGATGTAATCTTTTTCATTTTTCTTATGGCACCCTTTTCCTTTCCAAAGGGGGAGAAAGGTTTTTAATGGGGCCATAGTTTGTAATTTTTCCTTTCTTATTCAGCTCTACGAGAGCAAAATCCCCCAAAATATGTAAAATGTAAAATCTGAGCATGCACCATCGAGTGTAGAGAGAAAAAAAAGAACAAGGAGAAGCTCAAAAGTCGTCCTTAAGGGGATGCAGAGCACGACAAAGCTACAAGAACTCGTTCCTAAGGGAGCGCAGCGTAAGTTTTCTGCTCAAAAGTCGTTCCTAAGGGAGTGCAGAGCCAAATATCACCGAAATATAAGGCGAAGCGTGAAAAGTCAACGCGAATACCACCGAAATAGAAGGTGAAGAAGTTCAAAAGACGTTCCTAAGGGGATGCTGAACTTACACCGAAAAATAAGCGGTGCAGCCGAAAAATGAACGGCAAAAAGATTTCAGTCATTCCTAAGGGAATGAAGATTATGGATGTGGCTTCGTATGTGTGTGTCTGGGCATTCATTTGCATGATACATTACATCATACATTGCATTCATAAACATTCATTTAGACATACATAGGATCATCATCATCATATCATACAGATACAGACAGTTGCTTCGGCTCTATGGATACGGCTTCGAAAGCAGTTTTATGCTTCGTTGTGTATGAAAAGAAGGGAAGGTGTTTTTCGCCTTCGGCTCAAAAATACAGGTTTCGTCCACATCAAAGCAGTTCATACATGGACGAAAAGGTAAAAATATATTACAAGGTATGGACAAATTTACAAAGTAGTATCTGATTCTCAAATTACAATATTTTTTACAAGGATAGTACAAGAGTTTTTCTAGAGTTTTTTCGCAGCAAGGTTTTCGGCTTCATCATCATCTGCTAAGCTTCAAACCATCTGCTAAGTTTCGGTTCAATGCTCCTCGGCTTTGCCATCCTGTACATATCAAAGCATTATAAGGTAAATTCAACTTTCAAGGAAAAGGTAAGCACAAGGTATGAGTTTATTACCGGTTTAAGGTGACTTCGAGCTTCGTCACAAGCAAAGCTTCGCCCGCCCTTTGCCCAGATTTGAGAAACGAATCTATTGCCAATGCTTCAGGCTAGGCCGGGGATGTTATCCAAGTCTGCTGGTGATAGGCTGAAGTTTGGTCTATTTACAATATTTCCATGTGTACAGCAAGCCTTCATGAAAGCGACAGCCGTGCCTCGAGAAGCTAGCAGAGCACAAAAGTCACCATGTCCAGCTATAACTTCGTCGAGAGCATCAACTTCACCTTCAATATGATCAAACGTGCCTGGTAGGTCTTCAATCGAAGGTTTAAACTTTTTAGAACTGGCTCCAACTGAGTTGAAGACCTGCTTCAGCCGTTGAATGCACCGGGTGCCGAAGCCTAAGCATTTTTCTTGAAGATCTTTGAGCGATTTCTGCAGATTTGAACTTTTTTCAATTTCAGCTTCGATTTTTGTTTCAAAATCTTTCTTCTCTTGCTCAAAGTTTTTTTATTTCATGGAAAGTTCACTGTTCAATCTGGCGATCTCAGCTTGAGCTTCTACCAGTGAACCTTCCATTGTTTGAAGTATGAAGTCTTTCTTTTCTAGGGTAGCTTCATGATCTTTAATCTTGCTTTCTAAGCCCTCAATTACAACTTCGTTTTTCTTGTCCTCGAGGTCTTGTTGCATCCTCAAGGCTTTGCTTAATAGTAGGCTCTGACAAAATAACCTTCATCAGAAAACATCCTCATATCAAAATAATAAAAAGTTAAGGGAAGAATTTTTCCTTAAAGTTAGAATAAAACAAGCTACTGGCGATATGTTGCCGTCGGTATCTGCTGAGTTCAGCCTCAAGCTTCGGAAAGCCAACACCCTTTGATAAAGTGCTGACAACTTTTGCCCCAGTCTGGTCCCGAAGGCAACCTAAACTCTCTTCGTCTATACCACCGAAAAGCAGCGCCCCTGGCTAGTATCCGCAAGATATAGCATAGTCCTTCAGCTCTTCTTTTTCAGCCTTAGACAACTCTTGCCCAATTATGTTTTGAAAGCTGAAATTTCCTTCTTCCGAAGCATCTTTGGCAAGCTCTTTCTCTTTTTCAGATACTGCAGCCGGGGTTTCCTCAGTAGCCGTAGCAGTTTCTTCCTTAGCCATATTCAAAATCATTTCATCAATATCAGTAAGTGTGTTCTCCAAATTTGTGGCTTCGGCTACTGCTGCTTCGGAAGTAGAAGCTTCGGTAGGAGCAGCTTCGGCTGCTGCTGTTGTTTTCGGTGCTGAGGCCGACGACGGTGTTTCTTCAATAGCCTCAATGACAGTAATAATCCTCCGCTTTTTTGGTTCAGCGGGCTTCTCGGCAACCGAAGGCTCCTTCTTCTTCTGTAAAAGCTTCATCAGTTATGGTCCCAGCGGACTTAGCTTATTAGGTAGAGATTCAGTCATTACCTTTAAAATTTCTTCTGTGTCATTGGCAGAAGGTGTTGAGGGGATTTCTTCTTCTAAATCAGCTTTTGGCTTCAGAGCTGTAACTTTTCTCTTCTTCGGAGCAGCCACCTTCGGTTCAGGGCTGGATTTTTTCTTCTTTAAAGCCTTCTCATCTTCTTCTATCAATCTAGCAGCTTCTCTCTTCATAACACTGACAACTCTTTTTCGCTTTGGCCCTTCGGCACCCTTGCTTAATCTTCTATAGTCAGGGTATTCAAATTTTAGAGCGTCCATTACCCGGTTTAGCCTTCGTTTTAGTCGGGTGCCGAAGGCTGCTGTCATCAATTGATCTTCTTTCTTCGTATAATTGCCCAAGATTTCATTGCACATAACTTCAATTGTGTCCAACCATTCTTGGCAGGGTTCTTTGAAGTGCTTCTTGAACTTAAAATGATAAGGCAGTCGAACAAGTTCATTCTTTTTCTTCTCTCCTTTAAGCTTCGGCATACTCCATTCCTTTAACGTCGGGAATACTCTATTGGCCAAGTATTCCTGAACCAAATCCCTAGTACCAATATGCTTAGACACAACTCTAAATTTGCCCACAGCAACTGAGCATGGTGTCCCCGGTGTCATGCAGCATTGAGTCCTAGTTAACCCGAAAGTTAGCTCCAGTGGGCTCTGAACTAGCTTCTCCTTTTTCTCGTCAACCCTAACATAAAACCATTCAGTTTTCCATTCGGTTGGCCATTTGGTGTGGTAGCTAACCACTGGTGTCTTTGTGTCTTTGTGGTAGGCAAAATTATAGCAGCCGAAATTCTCGTGCAGTCCATCTTCTCTAGCCTTCATCTAATAGTAAAGTTCGTGCACCCGGCAGAAGGCTTCGGCAAGCGGCTCCACCCCTTGGCTTTGAAGAGCCTAAATAAAAACGCTGAGTCTAACGATAGCATTAGAAGTTAGCTGATGAAGATAAATTTCAAAATTTTCCAAAACATCCACAATCATTCCATGCAGAGAAAACCTCAACCCTGCTTTGAAGAAGCTCTTAAAAACCACCACCTCATCATTTTCTGGCCTCGAAGTGATCTCTTCTCCGCCAAAATGAATCATCTTCCTCTCGGCTTCACTGAAGTAACCTAGCTTTGTAATCATAGGCATATCGGCCTCGGAAACAGTAGACTTTCCAAACTCCAGGTGGCTGGGTTTAGATGGCACAATAGAATAATCTACCTCTTGTTCTTCAGCCTCACCCTCTTCAATATCTACTTCTTCAGTTTCGGCAGCAGGTGCACCTTTGTCAGAGGCGCCCTCTATCACAACCAGTCCCGACTGCCTCATTACTTTGGAGATTGGAGTAGTCTCGGAAGCTTCGGTCTCCTCCTCATCGTGTGTGATCCTGGCAGTTGAACGCACCCTGGCCATTTGATGCTAAACTCCTTGCGGTTTTTGACGAAGTTAATTACTTTTTGATTTTGCCGAAGCTCCTTCTTATGATGAAGCCAAAAAACAAGACGATGCTCTAATTGAGAATACGAAGGATAAGCTTCGGCTATGGTCAAATTTTTCAGCAGCACAACAGTAAGATAGTAATGAATGCTGTGGTAACTTCACACCTACCCGTCTGTTTATATAGTGCTGCAGGTGGGAAGATGAATCATCAAGCCACCTGCACCCGCTGAACAGTCGCTCGCATTCACTAAACGGTGGACCACATGGCGCGAGAAGAATCACCAGATCGTGTGTACTCATCCTATGGTGGGACCACCTCGCACTCGGAATATTTAAATCGTTTCTCGACAACGAGCTCAGGAGGTGTTTTTCGGACCTTCGGCATTCTGAAGCCTAAAATAATTTTTCACTGGTCGAGCTCGTTACGAAAAACGATCTGGCACCATGAAGGGGCTACTGTTGGGGGTCTGCTTCGTCGCCGAAGGTCCCGTGAGAAGAAGCACCTTTGGAAGGCCAGAACAGGAGCAATGCCGAAGCTACTAGTCAAGGAGCTTCGTAGTGTATTTCAAAATGCACCGACTTAAAGATGAAATGACCAATCGGCCCATGATAACCTATGTATTGATTGTAATCATTTGTAGAGGACATGAATGTAAATTCACATAGGCTGCGCCCTATGCCTATGAATAGGTGAACAGTACCCCCATACTGTTCACACTTCTGCATCTCATTTGTATCTTCGTCTTCTGTCAAGCTCAAGGTACAAATGTAGTTTGATATTGCTTTCATGTATTCATGATTATTTAACAATAAATGTTCATATTTCGATACCATGTAATTATTTATGTTGTTGTCTTATGTTTCATAAGCTTCATCCTCTGATTATACATGTCGTGTTTATGAAGGTATGTCCTTCATAACCTTCATCCAAAGATCATTATATCCTAAGGGAAATAATGCTTCAAAGGACGAAGGACATTAACATTTAACATTTTTGTGTTGCCTTGTTCTTAATTCATAGCATTTGAGAACAAGTCTCCAACAATACCCTTGTCACTTCTTTGGGCATCAATAATCTTTTATAGAAGAACTGACTCAAGCATCAATTGGGTCAAAGTTCCATGTTGTATCATTCCCAGGTTTAAATTTTCCATTTCTTGACATAGTGTGGTGTCAGAGGTCCTTACTGTAAGACAATGGCAAGAAGCCTTGTGACTCAGTGAATTTGCCATTACACTGGCTTTTCCTGGGTGATAGTGGATTTCTAAATCATAATCCTTGATCAACTCAAGCCATCTTCTCTGCCTCATGTTCAGTTCTGACTGGGTAAAAATATACTTCAGACTTTTATGATCTGTATATAAATGGCAAGTATTTCCTAGCAGATAATGACGCCATATCTTGAGGGCATGAACAACTGCAGCGAATTCCAAATCATGAGTCGGATAGTGCTCCTCATGCCGGCGTAGTTGTATTGAGGCATAAGCTATGACTCGGCCCTCCTGCATTAAAAAACATCCAAGCCCCCTGCCTGATGCGTCACAGTACATATCAAAAGGCTTTTCTATATCTGGTTGAGCCAATACTGGAGCAGTGGTCAATAATATCTTCAGCTGCTCGAAGGCTTCATTGCATTTTGAGGACCAGTCAAACTTGTATCATTCTTCAACAAACTTGTGATTGGTTTCACAATCTTGGAGAAATTCAGAATGAACCTACGGTAATAACCAGCTAGTCCAAGGAAGCTCCAAACTTGATGCACTGTAGTTGGTGGTTTTCACTCTAGAATATCCTGGACCTTGCTAGGATTGACCGCAATTCCTTTGGCAGATAATACATGTCCCAAAAATTGGATTTTTCCCAACCAAAACGCGCAATTGCTGAATTTAGCATACAATTGGTGTTCCCTTAAGCGCGTCAACACGATCCGTAAGTGTTTAGCATGCTCCTCTTCATTTTTAGAATAAATCAAGATATCATCAATGAAGACCACCACAAATTTATCTAACTCGGGCATAAATACTAAGTTCATTAGATATGTGAAATGGGCTGGAGCATTTGTCAATCTAAAAGACATAACCAAATATTCAAATAATCCATACCGCGTAGTGAATACGGTCTTAGGTATATCTTCGGGTCGAATACGGATATGATGATATTCTGATCTAAGGTCAATTTTGGAGAATACCTGAGCTCCAGTAAGTTGATCGAATAGACTATCGATCTGGGGAAGAGGGTACTTGTTTTTTATAGTGACCTCATTAAGGGGTCTGTAGTCCACACACATTCATAATGTTTGATCCTTCTTCTTAACGAAAATTGTGGGACATCCCCAAGGTGATGAACTTGGCCTAATGAATCCCTTCTCAAGTAAGTCTTGTAATTGAATCTTGAGTTCTGCCAATTCATTAGGTGGCATTCGGTACGACCTTCTAGAAATAGGAGTCGTACTAGGCTTTAGTTCAATCACAAATTCTACATCCCTTTCTGGAGGTAACCCAGGCAGGTCTTCAGGAAAAACATCCGGGAATTCACATACCACTGGAATATCCTGAATTTCTGGCATGATAGCTTCGTAGACCCGTCCAATTGGTTTGGCTAGGACAGCTACAGGGATGGACAAATGAATCTCTTCATGGCCATGGCTCAACTTGATGGTCCTTAAGTTAGTATTGATGATGGCCTTATGCTGGGCTAACCAATTCATGCCCAGAATCATATCTATGTCTTGGCCTTTTAAAACAATCATGTTGGTAGGGAATTCCCTTCCGGCCAATGTTACTGGTATATGGAAAACTATTTCCTTAGTAAATATCCGTCCCGCAGGTGAATGGATAATAAATCCTTCCCTTGATTCAGTGCAAGAAAGGCAATGCTTTTCCACGAAGTTCTTGCTTATGAAAGTATGTGAAGCACCAGAATCAAAGAGAAGGACTGCTGGGTAATTGGCCACAAGGAACATACCCATCATTACCGGCTCGCCTTCCGGTGTAGTGGCCACTTGAGTATAATAAATTCGTCCTGTCTTCCTGACATTTTTGCTTGTTGAATTATTAGTCGTGTTCCCTTTGCCTTGATTGGAGCTCCCAGAGTTCTGCTAAGTGTTGAATTTATTCTGCTTCGGGTATGGACAGTCCTTTATAAAATGACCAGACTTTCCACAGTTGAAGCAGCCAATCGAAGAACTAGGGAGAGCGGGGAAATGAGTACCAGGGCACCTGGCTGATTTGTAGAAGTGGGGCAGTGGTAGGACGAATGAAAACAGACTGCTTGAACGGATAGGAGGGTGGGCGAGGCGAAGAACGATTTTGATTAAAAGGTTGGATCACCAACCTGGTTCGCTTCTCAGGTCCCTAATTAGACCTGTCACCTCCAATTCCCTTTGTTTTCCCATGGCCTATATTCTTGGCTTCTACTGCCAGCGCTGTGCTGATAGCTCTGTTGTAAGTAAGGTCCAGACAGGTGGCCATTTTCCTCTGCAGCCTGTCGTTAAGTCCCCTCATAAAACAATTCTTTTTCTTTAGATCTGTATTTACTTGGTCGATGGCATACTAGGATATATGATTGAATTTGTTGAGATACTGCATTACAGTATCTCCCCCTTGTTTTAACCGGATGAATTCTTCCTGTTTCATATGAAGCACTCCCTCTAGAACATAGTGTTCACGGAATGCTAATTTGAACTCCTCCCAGGTGATTTGATGTCCAGCCGGTTGAACTGCTACAAAATTCGCCCACCAAGTACTAGCGGGCCCTCTCAGTTGTTGAGCAGTAAATAATGGCTTCTGTGTCTCCGTACAACGAATCAATCCGAACTTATGCTCCATCACTCTTACCCACTCATCGGCTTCTAGAGGTTCTTCTGCTTTAATAAAGAGCAGGGGACGAGTTTCCGAGAAGTCCAGATATGTAGCTTCAAGTAGTCCTTGCAGAGGAGCCTTGCCTCCGTGCTGTTGGCACTGATTACTCGCCATTTCACGCAAGAAGCGCGTATTATCCACAGTGGCATTGACCAAGGCAGCGATAGCCTCGGCCAACGTTGGTGGTACTGGTGGCGAGTTAGGAGTATCTTCCCGACCACGGGAAGTTTCTACACCATCGTGTTCGCGAGTCCGTGATGGCATCTGAGGCAAGGAAACATTTGGGAAAAATATAACATGCCAGCATATACCATCATATTACATTACCAACATGTAGTAATTATATAGACTCCGGCGTACAACTTGATTTCATTACTTATTTTACATAAGTATACATCTAAACTATTACTATTCTAGTCTTCATCGTCTTTTGTTGCTTCACTTCCTGCTGCAGGAGACCGTTCATCGGCCAGGTTCATGGAAGGAGGGGGCTTAAAAAGGTCCAATTTTCCATGAAGTCCTTCGTTTGTTGTTCCCGAGGGTCCAGCTTCCATTGCAGCAGTGTTGGAAGGCACGTCCGGGTGCAGTCGAGTATACAGTACATGTACTTCCTCATGTAAAGTATTACGGTACACTTGCAGGTTATCGAGGGTTGCGCTAAGCTCATCCACACGAGCTCGAGCTTTTGCTTCGCGGTGCTAAGCGATCGAACACGAGTTAACGGCCCAATCAATGGCCGAATCCCACTCCAAGATCTCAAACCGCAAGTGGCTGACTTTGGCTGACAATTCAGCTATACGATGACTATCCTGCTCCCGTGCCCTGTTCCGGTGGTGTAGCTCTGATCGGAGTTGCTCCACCTTAGCTTCCAAGTCTCCAATGGGGTCGTTGGAGCCACTACTACTCCCTTCGTGTCTAGGGGCTAACTGATGGCGAGGCACACCAAAGGGTCCAATAGATTTGTGTGCAGTTTTCCTTGTACGTGCCATATCTCCATAAGAGGGGAAATTTATTAGTATATTCGTAACATGATGCATGCATAACCTAATAATTATGAAATCAACTTTCGTTGATCCCAACTCCCTATATATTGCACTCTATTACCCTGTCTTTACTAGATAAAGGATTACCTGAAAGTGGTAAGGTAAGAATAAAAGAATATTTCTGGGTAAGTATTTGAAAATTCTTTTTGAAATGCTTCGTAATATCTGAAGAGATGGGCTTCGCTCCGATACCAGCTATGACGGAACCTCCCAAGTCATTAGGCCCACCTATAGTTGTCCTTGTCCTACGGACCTTGGACAACCCTGTAGATGCACGTAATCACTTGACAAGTTCGGTAACTGTGTTCTCATTACCTTGCCCAAGAGCACTTCACCCGTCACGCAGATATTACATCACATCGGAGGAAAGAATAGCGGAAGCGAATTACAATAATTTAGTTTACATTCATTCAAATATAGAGAAAGGGTATTATTGTTATTACAAAACCAGGGGATATGAGTGCATAAGTATTATTACAGACTCGGGAGGCAAAAAACCCCTCCCGCATAAAAGTATATTGTTTTTCAAGTGGGAGGCCAATAGCCTCATGCGACTTCACTGCTGGGGCTCTTCCTTGGGCACCACCTTAGAACAAAAATAGCAAAAGTCTGTTGTTTCCCCACCTACAACAACATGGGTTCAAAAACCCTGAGTATGGAGTGTACTTTCACAAGTCTTACCCATCAAAAGAAAAGAGTCTCAAAGATATGCTGGCTTGAGGGAGTCAAGGTAAGGCTATTCAAGACTCAAAGACTCTGTTTTGCAGAAATGCTTACTAATAGTGGATCCTTAAAATCCAGTTTTATTAGCAAGTTAAGTCATTACTTGTAGCTAGAGTTCTTTCTACCCTAGTTCAAGCACTTGACCTGTACTAGACATCTTTTATCACCCTTTTACTTTACTGGATTGCTACGTGTAGGGCAGTGACCAAGTCTTCATATCCGAGAAGTAACGGTGATCCAAATCGATTAATACTTAGATGAGGATCTCCAATCACACGACATATGTAGCACTTAACCCTTGCATATGTCAAATCGCCACCGGGTTTCTTAAGACCAGACCGGGTTCACGCCAACCGAGAGCACAGATACACCACCGTCCAGCCTCTTGCCATGGAGGGTACACGCTACTCTCGCCATCTCTCCACTCCCATTGCGTGTTGGCCTTTCTGGTATTAGTCTGCCCGAGGCAAAGCTTACCCATGACGAGGCATGTGACTAGTTAAAGGGTCCTTAATCATCAAGCCTACATCGATACAGTCCTTAATCGACTCAGACGGAGACACTACACCGAGACTCTCTTCTCGTGCAAGTCACCCGCCCGGTCTCAGCTTTATCATTTAAAATCCCAAAGTTTGGTACCTGACAGAGGTACATCTTGTATGATGTTGAATCCATCATGGTTGTGACTTCCTCCTTGCGCTGACGCTGCTTGACTATTCTGGTTGGTTGCTAGGGCAGGAAGACGGGCTGCCTGGTTGCTCTGACACTGATATTGATTTCCTTCCTGTTGGTTATTCTGGCGGTACTGCTGCTGCTGCTGAGGAAACTGCCTCTAGTACTGCTGCTGCTGATTCTGACGCTGATGCTGATGCTGGTGACCCTGCTTGAATGGCTAAGGTGGGTTGCCTAAGTAGAGAGGACAGCTGTTACTCCCGACCTGAGATCCACCAAACTTGGGTTTCCTATCCTCCATCTCCCGACGCTTCCTTTCAGTCATGATTGCTCTGTCGATCAGATGCTAGAAGGTAGGGAAGGTGTGGTTCATCAGCTGGTAATGGAGGGGATCAACCAATCCTCTCAGGAAGCGGTACTGCCTCTTGGCATCCGTGTTGACATCTTCAGGGGCATAACATGACAGCTGCAGAAACTTGTCCCTGTACTCGCTGTTGGATAGGGGACCTTGCTTTAGGGTGAGAAACTCCTCCTTCCTCACTATCATCAGTCCCTCGGGCACATGGTAGTGACGGAAGTTGTCCCTGAATTCTTCCCAAGTGATGGCTTTAGGGTTGGCATGGGTGGCGAGGTAAGACTCCCACCAAGACTGGGCTGCTCCCCTCAGCTGTCGGGGACCTACAACACCTTCTCACGATCGTTGCACTAGGCAGTGTGCAACTCACGTTCCATGGTACGCAGCCAATCTTCGGCGTCCATGGGATCAGCAGAATGGGCAAAGACTGGGGGATGGCCCCTCATGAACTCTGCCCACTTGTCTCTGGGCACTTGTGGCATCTAGACTTGCACTTGAGGCTGAGACGGTGGTGGCTGCTGCTGCATCGCTGCTAGAGTCTTTCCAATTGCTTGGACTACTTGAGTCTGCATCAGGAACATTTGCTCAATGGTCATCGGTCGTGGCGGTGGCAAATGCTGCTGTGGGGCTGCCTCCTCTTGGGGTGCCTGCTGTTCTGGCTGAGCACGCCATGCACCTCTACGCCTATTCTCAGACATCTGTAGAAATCACACACATATATCAAATCTGACTCTACAGTCTTTCAACATAAGAAAAGAGGTATAGAAGATCTTCGTAGCACTGAACAAATGGCCATCTTCACTGACAACTTCTCAGATAAAGAGGAAAGTGGAAATAAATGGATTACCCAACTAAATAACTGACTTTATTAATAACTACACTAAGTTGCAGTGGATACCCACACCTTGGTGACAATCATTACAAAGATCCAACTTCAGTACATGTCCATCATAACAAGCATCCAACATAAGATAAGCAAACTAACTCTAACTAAGACTGACTAGACTAAGACACTGAACTAAGCATTATTACATACTCTGACTCTGTCGATCTAGGGATCCAAATCTATCTGGGTCCTGCAGTCTGGGGTACCATAGTCGAAGCGACCACGGGGCGGTGAACGGTAAGGGTGCTAAATCCCTATAGGGGCAGGAGAACCACCATCCAGATAGTGGCGTGTTGCGCACTCAGCACGCAATTCCGCAACCTCCGCCCGAACCTTGCCCAACTCGTCAAGGGTGTGGTCCAACTCTGTGTTGAGCATGGCGGCCAGGTTGACCATGTTGTTCAGCCTGGGATTGCCCTCACCAACTGGCGAGACAATCACACCTCCAGCACTGCCGGCCAAACAACGAGGGTAGTACTTTAGATCAAGGCCATCAGCTACCCCGCTGAACAACGAGCAATACTGAGAAAGTGCCTATCATGCTGCATCTTGCATGGCTGCCTCGGCAGTATCCCTCTCAGTAATAGAATAGTGCTCTGAGAAGGCCTCTGCACCCCAGAGATCATCCTCTGGACGGTGCACCAAGCAAGTATCCTCCCACTAGTCTGGGCATAACCCGCGACGATGCTGGTAGACTACACAATGGTACTCGATGGACCAAGTGTGTCGGTCGAAGGTCCGACGCAGCAGGGTGTCGAGAGTGTCGTGGAAGTGACACCCGCGAGCAGCGTCACGAGTGATGGGTCTAGCGATCCATCCCTCCGGCTCTGGCTCCTCCGAGAGCTCCGTGTCGTGGCTCGAACTGCCACTGGCGTCGTCGTCGTCTCCGTCTCCATCTCCGTCAGGGTCTCCTCCAGCAGCCGGGATGCCCTATGGTGGTGCAGGGGGCATCTCTGGCTGAGGTGCAGGGGAAGGTGGCCTCTCAAACTCCACCTCCTGCTAAGGAGAGGGGGAAGAGTCCTACTGCTCCTGGTCCTGCTCCTGCTCCTGGCGTCGGCGCTCCTGCTCCTAGTGCAGGCGGCGATGTAGTCTCTCCAGGGGGCTGGACTGACCTAGCACCGTGCGACGTAGTGGACGCTCCACCAGGCGAGAAGGCAAAAAGGGAATCATAGACTTACGTGCAATGCACCTAAGATGAGCCATCTACAAAAGACATCGTAAGCACAAGAGTAAGAGTAGAACTAAGAGACCAGAAAGTAAACAGAAAGAAAAGTGAGACAACTTTTTGAGATAAGTAGATAACATAGGGTTGGTCAAGATGACCAACTTTTGAAAGGGCTCAAAAGATCAAGGTAAGAGTAGGGGTCTTTAGTTCCTTAGGGCGACCTTTCTAGTCTAGGTTAGCGGTCCTATAGTCAGCAAGGCTTTGATACCACTTATGTCACACCCGGTTTTGGAAGGCAAACCGAATGCGAACCATGTACGTGTCAGGATCAGAAACTCACGTACACAGCGATTACATAATTGGACATCATCACACAATGCTCAAAGTAAATAGCGGAAAGGTACTTTATTACAATAAGATGTCCGAGACATCCACAGAGTCTAATACATAGCCATAATCATTAATGTCATCAAAGTGCGGAAAAACGTAACGTAGTAGATAAGGCCTACATAGGCAGCTGACTGGGGGTTTGCCACTAAAGTAAACTAGAACTCATCGTAGTCCTAGAACTCCTCGAAGTCTTCCATATTGCCAACATCACCTCCTAAGCACTGAGTACAGTGGGGACAACCTGGGGTGGGGTGGTGTGTAAAGCAAGGGTGAGTACACATCAACATACTCAGCAAATGTCCTGTTTGGCTAAAGTGGACTAGCTATATGTGGGGTTGAAGTTAAGCAGTTGCTTTTAGTTGGTCCAGTATTTATTATTATTAATAGAGATAAGTTTTAGTAATAAACCCAGTTATTACCCAAAAGTACTCCCTCAAAAGAGGAAATACCAGAGATCAGATTTATAACATCATTGTTAACCATCATCATAAAAGTATCCAAAGTTCTTCTAATCAAAGAGGATCCCAAGGCTGCTCTTAACCGTGAGCTCGCCTGATATACCAGTTTCTAACACTCTGCAGAGGTTGTACACTTTACCCACAAGTCGTGATCCCTTTCCAGCCTGGGTTGTACAGACCCAATCTTCACTACCGAGGTGAATGGCCAGGGATACACTACATAGCCTTTACAAAGACTCCCCTGGTGCATAGCTGCTCGTTAGGTTTCGCCAGTCATACAAACATAGTACACCTCCCCAAGGTGGGTGACTAACAAAACCAAATCGAATGAACCTCTGCACCCCCCCTTGGCAGAGCGAGCACTACGCCCCGACCCCCATTGACGGCCCTCCGGTAAAGCCAACTACACCCCTAGGTTCATCTAATTATTCAGCTAAGGGCATCCCATTCCACCCTCATGGTTGCACTGTTATCTCGGGTGGTCACTCCACAAACAGGTCCTTATGGAGAGGTACTCACGAAAAAGGCCTGAGCCCCCTAGAGTATCACAATATCATCATTGGTATAACATCATCGTATCATAAGTAATCACATCATGTTCATTGATTAAGTTGAAGCAATAGCATAAGCTAATCATGATTAATCCAAAAAGGTAAACAAGGATAAGTAAATACAGACTAGTCAATCCTTAGGTTTCATAAAGTAACGCGGGATAGTGAATTATAAAGTAAATAGGACATAATGGGTTAGAGGACACTTGCCTTCACCAGGTTGTTGCCCAGGGAGGTCTCCAACAACACACTCAGGAACCTCGGACTGCTCGTTGTCTAAGTAAAGCGAGCATGCATTCAATACATTTGGAAAGTACAAATGAACAGCACACCGAACATGTACAAACATTGGAATTCATCTTAAAAAGGCACAATACTAAATAAGGAGTAATGATATCAAAGTATAACATGAACTATAACATAAACTAACTTACTTTAGAAATAGATTATTATTTCTTTAAGTATTGCCCACAAATACATAACATAGTTCAATTTATTTTATTGTGACCTAAAAGTTAGACCAGAGATGAATTCATGTAATACACATTATTAATCTCACAAGATTAAACATGTTTTAGTCTCTAGGATTTTCCCTTTTTATTTTATTAAATAAACAAAATCTATACATATACTATTTCATAGTTATCCATAAAATTAGAATGTACATATTGTAAATTGAACTAATTTATTTAAACAGAGAACATTCCTATGAACATTTTGCAATTTGAATCACTAAATTTGGAGTTCATATGCAAAAGATATGAAATAAACAAGTTTGGGAATTCAAAATATGAAATTAGATCTAATTCTCTGAATATTTAAAAGTCGAGGGTTCAATCTGTAAGATTACAGGGGCCTGCGCGTGAAAACCAGGGACGGCGGGTTGATTCTAAACAATCTGAGGGTCTCTTTAATAAAACTACCGCGCGAAGGGGTATCGGGCAATTCAAACCGTTAGATTAGAAACCGACGGCCGAGATTAGATCTGCGGCCAAGGGTGCGCGCACGGGGGCGAGCGAGCGCTGACAGGCAGGCCAGGGGGTGTCAGCGACCGAGGGGGAGAGCGCACTGACCGAGCGGGCCCAGCGCCAGGGGACACGGGCGCTGACAGGCGGGCCAGGGGTGCAGGGCGCGCGTGCGCGAAGCGGTATCCCGCGATCTGGGTCGTGCGATCAAGATCGGATGGGGGAGATCAGACTGGGGGAGGGTGAACGGCTGCGGGCGATGCCGCTCCTCCTCATGATGGTGAAGTCGCCGGAGTTGGGGCAGGTGCGTGCTAGGGTGGTTCCGGGGTCGCCGGAGTGGGTCAGAGAGGGGGAGAACGACACACGAACTCAGTGTGACACCCCAGTGTCACTCAGGGTTTTTCTTTCAAAAGCCAAACCAAGAGCCATTATTTTATGTGAACCAAAGTAAGCATGAGCATCAAAATAACTTAAGAAATAATAAAGTCACCAAGTATATACTTAAAGTGTCATGATCAAAACAAATAAGTCCCTTAAAAGATCAGATTGTGCAACCCTAGTTTAAAAACCCTGAATGAGCCCCATGAGCAAAAATTCAAAAGAGAGGAAAAGGGAGTGAAAAGTTTAAAATTTTGAGTTGAGCCAAATATAAAAATTGAAGTATATTTAATGGGCAACAAGAAAGGTTGAGAAAGCTTAACCAAAATAGCTCAAATAAAACCCCAAATCAAGCTTTCCATGTGTGGACTTGGTGAGAATTCTGAATTTCAGATTTCTGAAATTCAGACCTTGATCCAAAGATCAGGGATGTTCACCTTGATCCCTAACTCGAATCCTAATGGCCCCATTGACAAAAATGTGCCTAACTAACCCCTCTGTCGTGTGCCAGAAGATGGCATTGGGACGCGAGCCCTAGACACGACTAAACCTTGGATTTGCCTCGGATTTGCGCAGGGAGACAGACCAGATTTCCTGGCTCCATATCTCTGCAACCAGTAGGCAAAATCCTATGACCTCCACACAAGAATGGTAGCTTGTAGGGAGGGGAAGAGGTTTTGTGCATTGACCAAGGCGAGAGCAGGCTCGGATGAGCGACTACACGCGCCAGAACTTGGGCAGAACGCGTGCTCCCACGTGTTCGACCCTAGCCGGCGTGCCAGAGCTCGCCCAACCCGCGCGCGCGCGCTCCCCGGCGACCAGTCGCGTCCGCCGCGCGTCCTCGCCCTCGGCCGTGCCCGCCCGCGCCTATAAAGCCTCCCCAGGCGCGCCTCACTTCACCCCGCACTCACCCTCTTCGGCCAGCCACTTTTCTCAGCTCTGGCGAGCTTGTTTTCCGCCCGCCATTGCCGCCCAAGCTTCGGCCACCGTGGCCAGCCCGCCCCAGCCGTCCTCAAGCCCAGCCAGTGCTTCGGCCAGCTCCACCAGTAGTCCGTGAAGCTCGCCAAGCCCTCGGACCCAGCCGGACGTCACCGGAGGCCCGTGATCGACTTCGCCGGACTTCGGTCTTCCGCCGCCGCGCGTGGACCGAGTTATCCGGTGAGTCTCCGCCCAATTCCTCTCGCTCATGTCTTCTCTGGCATCCCGTGGACCTCCCTGACCCATTTGATTGAACTATCTCGCCGTGGCCAGGCCGGTCTCTTCGCCGCCGACGAGCATCCCCGCCTGCGCGCGTGGACCGACCGACTCCGGCCATCTCCGACGGCGTTCCGCACACCGTTGTGATCCCCAGGACCTCCCCGTCATCCTCGACCACTTCACCGGAGCAGTCTCGCCGCCGGTAAGCCCCTCCGCCCTTTTCCCCGCCGCGGCTACTGTTTAAGTTAAACTAAGGACCTCGAGTTAGGAGGTGAAAAACCCGAGGGGTTTTCTGCAATGTCAGAGACCCTGGTGAATAGTAACCTGAGGACTGATTCGCGAGGAAAAACTTAGAAAACATCCAGGGACCCCAGTGCAAAGTAGATTTTCATTTAAATCGATTCTGAAATTCTTTTAAATAACCAGAGAACTTGTAAAATTCATAACTTGATGAATTCTTACTCAAAAAATGTCAAACCAATTTTGCTAGCCTCTGTATATTACAATCTATCATTTAAAAATGGTAAACCCTATGCTTTCTGTTCAAAATTTTAGAGTTTAAAATTAAAAACAGAAACCCCCTAAACCTTATTTAACCAAGGAAAATTAGTTTTTCTTCTGTACTAGACTTAAGAAAATTTGTGGGTATTCAAACCTCCTTTAGACACTGTTTAAAAATAGTAGGAACCCCAGCATTAGAAATTATAATGTAGTTTCTCATTTAAAGATGTTTTGACCAAAACTTAAAGAAAATCAAAAAGGTATTGAAAATTAATGAACAGTGAGTAATATTATTTTTCCTAGTTTACTTATGTAACAGAGAACCTTGGAAAAATACAGAGACTATTAATTTGGACAAGTGTTAAATTACAATGAATTATCTAGCCTAAATAAGGCTGGAAATCAATTATTAAAGAGGCAAAACTATAACCAAAATGCTTAACAAAAATCCAGTGAACTTATAACCACCAGAGCCCCACTGCAAAAATATAAAGCACCTCAGTCCAACTTCTTGAGTAAGGAAAATAAATCCAAGGTGATAATAAGGCATTTTCTAACTAAATCATGAACAACCTCAAATATTGTGATAATGAGCAACCAAAAATTAGCTAAGTCCTTAATAAGGTAAACTACCAGAGAAAAATGCAAACCCATGAAAAAGAAGCAAACTCATACCATTTGCTAATGATTTAAGGGAAAGGCCATTTAATTCAAATAATGCACCCCACCCCCTTCCCTTAAGCAAAAAGATGCCAAACTTCAGAATGATTGCTCTTGCACAAAACAATGACTAAGAAAAGTAAGGATTCTGTTGTTTGATATTTTTCAAATATAGTGGTAGTAGAAAGCACCCATTTGGCTAGAAACTTGAGAAAACCATAGAAAAATAATTAAAAGGTATTAATGGCTAGAAGTTCGTATCAAGTCATATTATAACACCTAAAAGCCAGCAAAAATAAGTTCTGAAGAATTACCCACTGTTAAATATTAGTTGTAGTTCAAAGCACCTCTTCTACCCTAGAACTTAATAATTTTGTGCAGAGAAAACTATTTACTTTCTGATCCCCAAATTTTAAGACAGAGAAACACACACCAGTAGCAAGCCACTGTAATTTTTACAGAATTTTTAGAATTTTATAAAGGCAACTTGTAGTTCAAACCTACTCCAAAACATTAAAGAGAATAAAGAAAAAGGAAAGAGGAAATAAACCCCACCTCAATAAGTCTAACTTGAGTACTTATCATTATCCCTAAGACTTAAAAGAATCCAGTGGAACCCCTAAAAGTAAAACCTACCACTTGCCTTAGCTAAAAGTTTAACTCAAATTACCAAGTATACCACCCAAGGGTCTTGCATAAGTAAAGTTAACTTTGTTTAACTCAAGAAAAATTATACACCTTTTAAGTTATGATTTCTAAAAGCACATATCATATCATGCATATATCTTACGCATTGCATTCATTAGATTGTAATCTAGCCGACGGAGAGTACGTGCTCATCCCCGAGCAAGGACCTGTCCAAGAGGAGGACCAGGAGCAGGCTTCAGAGGCTGCTATTGAGGATCTCCCCGCAGCCCCAGCAATTGAAGGCAAGCCCCGGTTTTATGCATAACCTACTATTATATGCTACTTTACTACACTTAATGCTTGTAGGTTTGTAATGTGCACTTAAGTGTAGGAACTGCTTGAAACCTCTAGATGCATGAACTTAGGACTCCTTTTTGAGATGAATACTAGTATGCTAGGTCGAGTAGCTGCTTGCTAATCAGGATCTCGGTAGAAGTCGAGTGATTTTTCTAGCACTCGCGCGAGGTCAGGAATTGATTGTATTCATCTTGATAACGGGATAGATGTTGGTCTATGGACTTGGATCCAGGGAGGATGCCTTGTCCATGAGACGGGAAAATGAATTAAGGATTAATGTGTGGATACCTGAGTCAAGCTTTTGAACGTACTAAGCACATGCCGGGAAAAATGGTAACCGGTAAACCTAGTACCTGAGTGAAGCCGGGCGCGGACTTTATCCCTCATGCGGCCTGAGACTGGGTCTCCCATGCTAGCTATGGTGGGTACAAGTGCGGTCACTGCACGGCGGCAGCCGGGGTCAGTGGAGCATTGTATGCCAAGGCGGTGAGGCCTGGACGCGAACGGGGAATCGATGGGGACGGTTGTCATGTGTAGGGTCGGAGTGCCCTGACATGCCGTGTGTTTAGGTTTACCTTGCAAGGTTTTAAAACTCGATTCGAATCGTCTGCTTCTCGCAGCTAATGAGACTGCTTGATTCCTTGTACTGCATCGAGTAAAAAGTGAAATGTGGTCACATGAGATAACTTGTTGATTGAACTAATTGATTGTTACCATGTATGCTTAGAAGGAGCAAATCTAGATAAGTTAATGATGGTAGAAATTGGAAAGCTAAAAGATGATTTTAGAAACAGCTAGTGCTTTTGGCAAACCAAACCCCTCAGCCAAACAGCTGCATAGTCTAGAGGTAGAGGAGTAGACTCCTCACACCGGGTAAGTCTAGCTGAGTATTAGTATACTCAGCCTTGCTTATGGCACCATTTTTGTAGGTACCATGCAGGATCTGGTTGATGGTGTGACTTGGCCTACCACCCTGCCACCGGGTTGGACGGTCGAGTGGGATGTTGCTCCGGCAGGAGAGGAGCATGAGGAGTAGTGGGCTCGGCCTTGCCCATTTCCTCATTACCGACGACATCGATTATCCGCTGCACTTTACTTAATGAACTTTATTTGCTACTCCAGAACTCCGATTCATGTAATAATTCAGTACTTAATTTGAGGTTTCCTGTTTTATTGTATTTCTTCTGTGACTCACCTTCGAGTGAGATTGTGGAATTTGATCCTGGTTAAGTGGCTCTATCAGACTAGATCTGAAGGACTGACGGGTTATTCCGATTTAAGTGTGTCACGGCCCTTGAGGCATGACTTAGGCACTTAAGCTGGAATAATTCGGGTGGTTCTGCCACAGCTGGTATCGGAGCAAATTCCACCACAGAGAAAAACAATAAACCAAGAATACCAATTTTCAAAATCTAAAACTTGCCTAGAAAATGCTAATAGATCGTCAGGACTAGACCGCTAGACCTAGGACGAAAGGCCTTAGGCATAGAGGGAAATAGGTGGCTAATTAATTAGGCCCCGTGGGCCAATACCTATATTTTTGGATGCCCTAAAAAGGCACCCTATTTTCTTTTTGAGAGGCAACGTTTCTTCCAGCATGCATGCATTATAAAACATAAAGAGGAAATTAAAATTTGAGCTAACACCTTTTTTTCTTTAAAACCATCCGGGCTCTCTTTTTCTTTTCCTTCCACCATAATCTTTATCTTTGATTCCCTTCCGCAGATGAATTCACCCACCCCCGCCAGTGGAGGAGACTCTCGTTTCAGTTCTGACTTCCTTTCTCGTGATGGCTTTCCCTCCATCTTGTGGGAAGTGCTTAACTCCGCCGGTTACCCTACGCCCCCTTTGTACACGGTGCAGTTGTATGAGGAGCATCGGGTACCTCGTTGTCGGGTCTGGCTGACTTTGGAGGCTCATCCCCTTCAGCCGGGTTGGCGTTCTCTTGACTCTGAGACGATCGGACTCAGGACGGACGACACCGTTGAGGCAGCAGCCATGAAGGCTCTGACGACTTTCTGTGGCTACCATCCCCTGGAGATGGTGATGCACCCTTTGGGGCTCTTCCCTGCTGAGAGGAAGGATGATCCCATGTGGTGTAACCGCGTGAGCCATGTGAAGGATGTGTGGGCCATGTATCCTGACTTGGTTGGGAGGGTCACCGTTTAGTGCATGAGTGCGCTGTACCGCCTTCAGGCCCTTCAGAGCGATGCTATGACACTTCTTGCTAACACCGCTCGGACTGCCAAGCTCACTCTCGACAGTCGGGAAGATTTTGTGGTCGACCTATCCACAGAGTTGGTGGAAAAGGATCTGCAGGTGGAGAGGCTGAACCAGCGTATCGCTACCCTGGAGCAGCAAGTGGAGATCCGAGACAACACTATTGATGTCTTGGAGAACCAGCTTCACGATGTGCAGAGGGAACTCGAGGAAGCAAACGACCACTTGGACATGCACCACCTGGAGATGGAGGCCAATGAAGCAGGAAGCGAGGGAGAAGAGGCTCCCGAGGAGCTAGGACCAGCCCCTGGTGCCAATGGGACTACCTCCGCGATGCCCCCTTCACCCGTATCCAGTGTCGCTTCCACCGCTCAGGGTTAAGCAGTCGCTTCGACATTTTTAGGTGGATAGAAACCTATGCGAGCTTAGTAGTATCATATTTTGGACTAGGCTTGTGGGTACTTCCCCCTGATTAATGTAACCCTGTGAACTTTTGGAATCTGTGGGATCCTTGTCACCATGTTATCTTCATTTCGAACCTGATATTATGATTATGGCATTCTTTTTCTATATGAAATGATATCTTGCCATTCGAAATTGTGAGTTGGGATAACAATGGCGACAATCTCTGTTTTCAGATGGCAGCTAGGCAGCGTCGCGGGCAGAACGAGCAGGTTCCCCCGCCACCTCCTCCAGCTCCCACAGTGCAGGAGCTGATGGCCCAACAGAATGAGATTCTGCGACAGCTCTTGCAGCGGCAGCCCCACCCCCAGCAGCATGGTGGAGGCCAGCCTCAGCGACCTCCGGCTATGGCAACATACCAGGAGTTTCTGAGCACGCAGCCGCCCTTATTCGCCAAGGCAGAGGATCCGTTGGACGCCGACGTATGGCTTCGCGTCGTCGAGTCCAAGTTTCCCCTCCTCACGGGAGACTGCCCTGATGCTACCAAGACCCGCTTCGCCGCGCAGCAGCTTCGCGGTTCTGCTCGGACTTGGTGGGATCACTTCTGTGCTATGCTCCCTGATGATCGTGAGGTATCCTGGGAGGAATTCAAGACTGCCTTCAGAGGACACCACATTCCAGCTGGCATTCTTGATCGGAAGTTGAATGAGTTTCTGGCCCTCAATCAAGGAACCCGCACGGTACTGCAGTATGCGCAAGCCTTCAATGACTTATGCCAGTATGCAGGATATCATGCTGATTCTGATGAGAAAAAGAGGGATCGCTTCCGCAGGGGTCTCAATACCAAGCTGCGGGAACGACTCAACACTGTCCGGGCTGATAGCTTCAATGAGTTGGTCAATATGGCCATCTCCCAGGAGGATTGCATTGTTGCTCACCGGGCAGAGAAGAAGAGAAAGGCACCAATGGCAGCACCATCCGCTCAAGCTCAGAGGTTCCGGATTGTTTCTCACAATCAGAGCAGGGGTTTCCAGCAGCAGGCAGGCAGATGGGTGATCAGGCCACCTCAGCAGCAGCAGCAGCCGACACCCAACCGCTACCCAGCTCCCGCCCCAAGGAACAATCAGCCTCCGCAGCAGCAGTTCCGCCAGGGCAATGGGAACAAGTGTTTCACTTGTGGCAATGTGGGCCACTATGCCAAGAATTGTCCCAGGAACCAGCAGAGGCAGATGCCAGCACCAAATCAAGACAAGGGAAGAAAGCAGAAGGTGCAAGTCAGGCAAGGGAAGCTCAACTTCACTGCTCTTGAGGAAGTGCCAGAAGGAGCTCCTATCATGACTGGTATCTTTTCAGTTTATAATCAACCTGCTTTAATTCTGTTTGATTCTGGTGCATCTCATAGTTTCATTAGCCAAAAGTTCAGTGCTAAATGCAAACTGCCATTCTCTCACTCAAAGGGGTCATTCATGATAGTCACACCCGGGGGTAAAATTGCAACTAATCAATTAAACTAAAGTGTGCCTATTCAACTGGGAAGCCACATTATCAAAACCACTCTTCTTGTGTTGGGATTGGAGAATGTGGATATTATCCTAGGGACAAATTGGATGACCTTGCACCAAGTTGTGCTTGATATAGCCAGTCGTACAGTGGAAGTTAATTCCCCTTTCTGCGGGAATTTCACCTTGATTTTGCCTAGTCAGGGTTCTTCTCAGTCATGTGCTTTCTCTATGACGGAGCTACCTTTAAAGAAGATCCCAGTGGTTTGTGAGTATGCAGATGTCTTTCCTGATGAATTGCCAGGAATGCCACCGGACCGGGATATTGAATTCGCCATCGAGTTGCAACCGGGAACGGCCCCAATTTCCAAGAGGCCCTACCGAATGCCGCCCGCTGAGTTGGCAGAATTGAAGAAGCAATTGCAAGAGTTGCTGGATAAGGGTTTCATTCGCCCGAGCACTTCGCCTTGGGGATGTCCAGCACTGTTTGTGAAAAAGAAGGATGAAAGCTTGAGGCTGTGTATAGATTACCGCCCTCTTAATGCGGTAACTATCAAGAACAAGTATCCTTTGCCTCGTATTGATGTTCTCTTTGACCAGTTGGTCGGGGCCAAGGTGTTTTCCAAGATAGACCTTCGCTCTGGCTACCATCAGATCAAAATACGAGCAAGTGATATTCCGAAGACGGCATTCTCCACCAGATATGGGCTATATGAATTCTTGGTGATGTCATTCGGGCTGACAAATGCACCAGCATATTTCATGTATCTGATGAATTCTGTTTTTATGCCGGAATTGGATAAGTTCGTGGTGGTTTTCATCGATGACATTCTGGTGTACTCAAGGAACGAAGAAGAACATGCCGGGCATTTGCATGTAGTACTTCAACGTCTGCGAGAGCACCACCTTTATGCCAAGTTATCCAAGTGTGATTTTTGGCTAAAGGAAATCAAATTCTTGGGTCACACTATCTCTCAGGCTGGAATAGCTGTTGATCCTGATAAAGTGCAAGAGGTGATGAACTGGAAGCCGCCAACAACTGTTCGTCAGATTCGGAGTTTTCTGGGATTAGCTGGTTATTACCGAAGATTTATTCCGGACTTCTCTCGAATTGCGAAGCCCATTACTGAGTTGCTGAAGAAAGAAGTCAAATTTGTGTGGAGTCAGAAGTGCGAAGATGCCTTCCATGCATTAAGGCAACATCTGACCACAGCACCAGTATTGGCGCAACCCGACAGCAGCAAGCCTTTTGATGTATATTGTGATGCCTCAGGCACCGGGCTAGGTTGTGTCTTGATGCAAGACAACCGAGTCATTGCTTATGCTTCAAGAGCCCTCAGGCCTCATGAGCAAAATTATCCCACTCATGACCTTGAGTTAGCAGCAGTGGTTCATGCATTGAAGATGTGGAGGCACTATCTAATGGGAACCCACTGCAACATCTTCACTGATCATAAGAGCCTTAAGTACATTTTTACTCAGGCTGATCTTAACATGAGGCAGAGAAGATGGCTAGAGCTGATCAAGGATTATGACCTGGAGGTACATTATCACCCAGGAAAGGCTAATGTGGTAGCTGACGCCTTGAGTCGGAAGTTGCAGTGCAACTGTGTTCTGATGGATTCTCGCATTAACACCTTGTGTGATGAGTTGAGCAAGATGCAAATTGAAGTGATTTCCTCTGGTTCTTTGTCTCACATTTCTGTTGAGCCAGCTTTGCAAGACCAGATCATTATGGCCCAGCTCAGTGACAAGGGAGTGCAGATTATCAAGAAGAATCTCCATCAGAAGGTTAAGAAGTATAATTGTTTCCGCCAGGATGAGAAGGGTGTGTTATGGTTCAAAAACAGATTGGTAATTCCTAAAGACCAGGATCTCAAGAGGAGAATTTTGGATGAAGCTCATCTCTCCAAATTCTCTATGCATCCGGGAAGCACCAAGATGTACCATGATTTGAAGCCTTTGTACTGGTGGACCAGAATGAAGAGGGAAATAGCCCAGTATGTATCAGAATGTGACACCTGTCAGAGGGTAAAGGCAAGCCACTTGAAGTCCGCTGGAGCTTTGCAACCACTACCCGTACCTTCGTGGAAGTGGGACGACATCAGCATGGATTTCATTGTGGGTCTACCCAACACCCCTCGTCATCATGATTCAATTTGGGTTATTGTAGACCGATTGACGAAAGTGGCACATTTTCTTCCTGTGCACACCACTGATAAGGCTCAGAGATATGCAGAATTGTATATTGACCGGATCGTGTGTTTGCACGGATTACCTCGGACCATTGTTTCTGACCGAGGAGCCCAATTTGTTGCCAGATTTTGGGAACAATTGCAAAAGTCTTTGGGAACCAAGCTAATCAGGAGTTCAGCTTACCACCCACAGACTGATGGTCAGACGGAAAGGGTAAATCAGATTCTGGAAGATATGCTGAGAGCTTGTGCGATCGATTGTGGCAAGAACTGGGATAAGCACCTCTCCTTGGCAGAGTTTGCTTATAACAATAGTTATCAATCCAGCCTAAAGATGGCACCTTTTGAAGCTCTCTATGGGAGAAGGTGCAGGACACCACTCAATTGGTCTCAGTCTGGTGAAAGAGAAGTTTTTGGACCTGATTTAGTGACTGAAGCCGAAAGAAAAGTCAAGCTAATCAGGAAGAATCTAGAAGCTACTCAGGCCAGGCAGAAGAGTTATCACGATAGAAGAAGGAAACCTCTCCAGTTCGAGGTGGGAAGTTTTGTATACCTCAAGGTATCACCCACCAAGGGAATGCAGAGGTTTGGGATCAAAGGCAAGCTAGCCCCTCGCTACATTGGACCTTATGAGATCATAGAAGCATGTGGACCCGTGGCATACAAGCTGAAGTTACCTTCAAAGATGTCTGCCATTCACAATGTTTTCCATGTGTCTCAGCTGAAGAAGTGTGTTCGATTGCCGACTGAAATCTTAGCAGAGCCAGAATTGGAGATAGAGCCAGATCTCTCGTACCAAGAGTACCCCTCCAAGATTCTGGATTGCAAGGAAAGATCAACCCGGGCTAAATCGATCAAGATGTTCAAGGTCCAGTGGAGTAATCACTCAGAGGAGGAAGCTACTTGGGAAACCGAGGAATTCCTGAGATCCAACTTTCCCGATTGCCTACCTAAGGAAGCTGGTACGTAATCACCCCCAACCCCTCCTCCTGCCTTTCGAATCTAGTTTCCAAAAATATGATCTTAATTCAGAATGAAGTAACTATAAAGTAAAACTTAAAAGGACTTCCTTCTGAAGTTGCAAAGAGAATGACATTCGAAGAGCAGTTTTATCCTAATAATGGCAATCATCACCCTTTTCCTATCAGTCTCACCCTTCGCTTTACCCCAGGAGGACTCTGGCCCGAATCTCGGGACGAGATTCCTTTAAGGGGGGAAGGCTGTGACACCCCAGTGTCACTCAGGGTTTTTCTTTCAAAAGCCAAACCAAGAGCCATTATTTTATGTGAACCAAAGTAAGCATGAGCATCAAAATAACTTAAGAAATAATAAAGTCACCAAGTATATACTTAAAGTGTCATGATCAAAACAAATAAGTCCCTTAAAAGATCAGATTGTGCAACCCTAGTTTAAAAACCCTGAATGAGCCCCATGAGCAAAAATTCAAAAGAGAGGAAAAGGGAGTGAAAAGTTTAAAATTTTGAGTTGAGCCAAATATAAAAATTGAAGTATATTTAATGGGCAACAAGAAAGGTTGAGAAAGCTTAACCAAAATAGCTCAAATAAAACCCCAAATCAAGCTTTCCATGTGTGGACTTGGTGAGAATTCTGAATTTCAGATTTCTGAAATTCAGACCTTGATCCAAAGATCAGGGATGTTCACCTTGATCCCTAACTCGAATCCTAATGGCCCCATTGACAAAAATGTGCCTAACTAACCCCTCTGTCGTGTGCCAGAAGATGGCATTGGGACGCGAGCCCTAGACACGACTAAACCTTGGATTTGCCTCGGATTTGCGCAGGGAGACAGACCAGATTTCCTGGCTCCATATCTCTGCAACCAGTAGGCAAAATCCTATGACCTCCACACAAGAATGGTAGTTTGTAGGGAGGGGAAGAGGTTTTGTGCATTGACCAAGGCGAGAGCAGGCTCGGATGAGCGACTACACGCGCCAGAACTTGGGCAGAACGCGTGCTCCCACGTGTTCGACCCTGGCCGGCGTGCCAAAAGCTCGCCCAACCCGCGCGCGCGCGCTCCCCGGCGACCAGTCGCGTCCGCCGCGCGTCCTCGCCCTCGGCCGTGCCCGCCCGCGCCTATAAAGCCTCCCCAGGCGCGCCTCACTTCACCCCGCACTCACCCTCTTCGGCCAGCCACTTTTCTCAGCTCCGGCGAGCTTGTTTTCCGCCCGCCATTGCCGCCCAAGCTTCGGCCACCGTGGCCAGCCCGCCCCAGCCGTCCTCAAGCCCAGCCAGTGCTTCGGCCAGCTCCACCAGTAGTCCGTGAAGCTCGCCAAGCCCTCGGACCCAGCCGGACGTCACCGGAGGCCCGTGATCGACTTCGCCGGACTTCGGTCTTCCGCCGTCGCGCGTGGACCGAGTTATCCGGTGAGTCTCCGCCCAATTCCTCTCGCTCATGTCTTCTCTAGCATCCCGTGGACCTCCCTGACCCATTTGATTGAACTATCTCGCCGTGGCCAGGCCGGTCTCTTCGCCGCCGACGAGCATCCCCACCTGCGCGCGTGGACCGACCGACTCCGGCCATCTCCGACGGCGTTCCGCACACCGTTGTGATCCCCAGGACCTCCCCGTCATCCTCGACCACTTCACCGGAGCAGTCTCGCCGCCGGTAAGCCCCTCCGCCCTTTTCCCCGCCGCGGCTACTGTTTAAGTTAAACTAAGGACCTCGGGTTAGGAGGTGAAAAACCCGAGGGGTTTTCTGCAATGTCAGAGACCCTGGTGAATAGTAACCTGAGGACTGATTCGCGAGGAAAAACTTAGAAAACATCCAGGGACCCCAGTGCAAAGTAGATTTTCATTTAAATCGATTCTGAAATTCTTTTAAATAACCAGAGAACTTGTAAAATTCATAACTTGATGAATTCTTACTCAAAAAATGTCAAACCAATTTTGCTAGCCTCTGTATATTACAATCTATCATTTAAAAATGGTAAACCCTATGCTTTCTGTTCAAAATTTTAGAGTTTAAAATTAAAAACAGAAACCCCCTAAACCTTATTTAACCAAGGAAAATTAGTTTTTCTTCTGTACTAGACTTAAGAAAATTTGTGGGTATTCAAACCTCCTTTAGACACTGTTTAAAAATAGTAGGAACCCCAGCATTAGAAATTATGATGTAGTTTCTCATTTAAAGATGTTTTGACCAAAACTTAAAGAAAATCAAAAAGGTATTGAAAATTAATGAACAGTGAGTAATATTATTTTTCCTAGTTTACTTATGTAACAGAGAAACTTGGAAAAATACAGAGACTATTAATTTGGACAAGTGTTAAATTACAATGAATTATCTAGCCTAAATAAGGCTGGAAATCAATTATTAAAGAGGCAAAACTATAACCAAAATGCTTAACAAAAATCCAGTGAACTTATAACCACCAGAGCCCCACTGCAAAAATATAAAGCACCTCAGTCCAACTTCTTGAGTAAGGAAAATAAATCCAAGGTGATAATAAGGCATTTTCTAACTAAATCATGAACAACCTCAAATATTGTGATAATGAGCAACCAAAAATTAGCTAAGTCCTTAATAAGGTAAACTACCAGAGAAAAATGCAAACCCATGAAAAAGAAGCAAACTCATACCATTTGCTAATGATTTAAGGGAAAGGCCATTTAATTCAAATAATGCACCCCACCCCCTTCCCTTAAGCAAAAAGATGCCAAACTTCAGAATGATTGCTCTTGCACAAAACAATGACTAAGAAAAGTAAGGATTCTGTTGTTTGATATTTTTCAAATATAGTGGTAGTAGAAAGCACCCATTTGGCTAGAAACTTGAGAAAACCATAGAAAAATAATTAAAAGGTATTAATGGCTAGAAGTTTGTATCAAGTCATATTATAACACCTAAAAGCCAGCAAAAATAAGTTCTGAAGAATTACCCACTGTTAAAGTAGTTGTAGTTCAAAGCACCTCTTCTACCCTAGAACTTAATAATTTTGTGCAGAGAAAACTATTCACTTTCTGATCCCCAAATTTTAAGACAGAGAAACACACACCAGTAGCAAGCCACTGTAATTTTTACAGAATTTTTAGAATTTTATAAAGGCAACTTGTAGTTCAAACCTACTCCAAAACATTAAAGAGAATAAAGAAAAAGGAAAGAGGAAATAAACCCCACCTCAATAAGTCTAACTTGAGTACTTATCATTATCCCTAAGACTTAAAAGAATCCAGTGGAACCCCTAAAAGTAAAACCTACCACTTGCCTTAGCTAAAAGTTTAACTCAAATTACCAAGTATACCACCCAAGGGTCTTGCATAAGTAAAGTTAACTTTGTTTAACTCAAGAAAAATTATACACCTTTTAAGTTATGATTTCTAAAAGCACATATCATATCATGCATATATCTTACGCATTGCATTCATTAGATTGTAATCTAGCCGACGGAGAGTACGTGCTCATCCCCGAGCAAGGACCTGTCCAAGAGGAGGACCAGGAGCAGGCTTCAGAGGCTGCTATTGAGGATCTCCCCGTAGCCCCAGCAATTGAAGGCAAGCCCCGGTTTTATGCATAACCTACTATTATATGCTACTTTACTACACTTAATGCTTGTAGGTTTGTAATGTGCACTTAAGTGTAGGAATTGCTTGAAACCTCTAGATGCATGAACTTAGGACTCCTTTTTGAGATGAATACTAGTATGCTAGGTCGAGTAGCTGCTTGCTAATCAGGATCTCGGTAGAAGTCGAGTGATTTTTCTAGCACTCGCGCGAGGTCAGGAATTGATTGTATTCATCTTGATAACGGGATAGATGTTGGTCTATGGACTTGGATCCAGGGAGGATGCCTTGTCCATGAGACGGGAAAATGAATTAAGGATTAATGTGTGGATACCTGAGTCAAGCTTTTGAACGTACTAAGCACATGCCGGGAAAAATGGTAACCGGTAAACCTAGTACCTGAGTGAAGCCGGGCGCGGACTTTATCCCTCATGCGGCCTGAGACTGGGTCTCCCATGCTAGCTATGGTGGGTACAAGTGCGGTCACTGCACGGCGGCAGCCGGGGTCAGTGGAGCATTGTATGCCAAGGCGGTGAGGCCTGGACGCGAACGGGGAATCAATGGGGACGGTTGTCATGTGTAGGGTCGGAGTGCCCTGACATGCCGTGTGTTTAGGTTTACCTTGCAAGGTTTTAAAACTCGATTCGAATCGTCTGCTTCTCGCAGCTAATGAGACTGCTTGATTCCTTGTACTGCATCGAGTAAAAAGTGAAATGTGGTCACATGAGATAACTTGTTGATTGAACTAATTGATTGTTACCATGTATGCTTAGAAGGAGCAAATCTAGATAAGTTAATGATGGTAGAAATTGGAAAGCTAAAAGATGATTTTAGAAACAGCTAGTGCTTTTGGCAAACCAAACCCCTCAGCCAAACAGCTGCATAGTCTAGAGGTAGAGGAGTAGACTCCTCACACCGGGTAAGTCTAGCTGAGTATTAGTATACTCAGCCTTGCTTGTGGCACCATTTTTGCAGGTACCATGCAGGATCTGGTTGATGGTGTGACTTGGCCTACCACCCTGCCACCGGGTTGGACGGTCGAGTGGGATGTTGCTCCGGCAGGAGAGGAGCATGAGGAGTAGTGGGCTCGGCCTTGCCCATTTCCTCATTACCGACGACATCGATTATCCGCTGCACTTTACTTAATGAACTTTATTTGCTACTCCAGAACTCCGATTCATGTAATAATTCAGTACTTAATTTGAGGTTTCCTGTTTTATTGTATTTCTTCTGTGACTCACCTTCGAGTGAGATTGTGGAATTTGATCCTGGTTAAGTGGCTCTATCAGACTAGATCTGAAGGACTGACGGGTTATTCCGATTTAAGTGTGTCACGGCCCTTGAGGCATGACTTAGGCACTTAAGCTGGAATAATTCGGGTGGTTCTGCCACACTCAGTGGCAGGGAAAAGGCCATGAATCCGAGGTCAGAGAGAGGGAATGGCGGGGAAAGGGTCTCGGGCGGGCCGGAGGAACTCCGGTGAGGGATTCCGGCTGCTGGGAGGGGGCTTGACGCGCTCTAAGGCCTGGGATAGCTTCAGTAGAGGGAGGGTGTTGGGGACTTGTTCTCAAATGCTATGAGTTAAAAACAAGGAAACACAAAATGTTAAAGGTTAATGCCCTTCGTCCTTCGAAGCATTATTTCCCTTAGGATATAATGATCTTCAGACGAAGGTCATGAAGGACGAACCTTCATCATCGTAGTGAATATTAATGAAAGAAGAAGCATATGAAATATGAAAAACAACATGAATAATCATATAACATTACTGACATATATTCTTTTTTATCATGGATAAATAGGGACGATATTGAATTACATTTATACCTTCGGCTTGACAGAAGGTAAAAGTCCAAGCGTGATGCACGAGCAAATGCAAGTCAGCGTGAACAGTATGGGGGTACTGTTCACCTCTTTATAGGCATGGGACGCAGCCCGGTTGGAATTACATTTATGCCCCTAATGACTAGTTACAATCATGACACAAATCATCATGGGCTAAACGATCTTTTCCTCCTTAAGGCGGTGCAGCCCTTCATCTCAAGGCATGTCGCTATGCCGAAGCTCCCTGGATCGTAGCTTCGGCGTGTACCTTCACGCTGTGTTTGATTATACGCTGATCTTTCGAAGATGCTTCTTCTTAAAGGACCTTTGACGACGAAGTAGGCCCCCAATAGTAGCCCCTTCGCGGTGCTAGATCTTTTTCGTAACGAGCTTGATCCATGAAAAATCTTCAAGGCTTCGGAATGCCGAAGGTCCAAAAAACACCTTCCTTGAGCTCGTTGCCGAGAAACGATTAAAGTATTCCAGGCTCGAGGTGGCCCACCACACAGCGGGTAGTGATCCACCGTTCAGCGGGTGCGGGTGACTGTTCGGCGGGTGCGGGCAACTTGGCGATTCACCTTCCCACCTGCAGCACTATATAAACAGACGGGTAGGTGTGAAGTTACCACAGCATTCATTGCCATTGCACTATTGTGCTGTTGAAAAATTTGACCATAGCCGAAGCTTTTTCACCGCATTCTCGAGCGAACCGTCACTTTGAATTAGCTTCGTCAAGAGAGGGAGCTTCATCAAAAACTGCAAAAATCATTAGCTTCATAAAATTTGCAAGAGATTCATAATCAAATTGCCAGAGTGCGCTCTACCGCGAGGGTGACCCATGACGGAGAGGAGGCTGAAGCCACCGACACTGTCCCGATCTCCAAAGTCATGAGAAAATCAGGCTTAGTTGTGACAGAGGGATCCATTGAAGAAGGTGCACCTGCTGCCGAAGTTGAACAAGATGTTGAAGAAGAAATCGCTGATGAAGAAGAAGAGGATTATAGCATTCTGATCCCGTCAAAACCCAGCCACTTGGATTTTGAAAATATACTGTGTCTGAAGCTGATATGCCCATGATGATAAAATTGGGCTACTTCAAAGAAGCTGAGAAGAAGCTTATTCGCTTTGCCGGGGAAGAAACCACTCCAACACCGAAGGATGACGAAGTAGTAGTTTTTAAAAGCTTTTTCAGAGCAGGATTACGGTTCCCACTGAACGAGATGATTGGAGAAGTTTTGGATAATTATGAAATCTATCTTCATCAGCTGACCCCTAATGCTATTGTGAGGCTCAGCATCTTTATCTGGGCCCTTCGAAGCCAAGGAATGGACCCAAATGCTGAAGCTTTTTGCCGAGTGCATGAGCTACATTACCAAACAAAGGCTAGAGAAGACGGGCTACATGAAAATTTTGGCTGTTATAACTTCACGTATCGCAAGGATATGAAGGCCCCGGTCCTCAGCTATCGGACCAAATGGCCAACTGGCTGGAAAAGTGAGTGGTTTTATATCAAGGCTGACGAGAAGAAGAGGGAGAAGCTGAAGACACTGGTCATGAGCCCACTGAGCCTAAGTTTCGGGATGACCAGACCCTTGTGCAACATGAAGCCAGGGTTACCATGCCAGCTAGCCGTAGCAGAATTTAGAGTGGTGGCTAAACATGTCAGCACCAGGGATCTAGTGCAAGAATACTTGGCGAACAGGGTATCTCCAACATTGAGTGAATGGAGTATGCCGAAGCTGAAAGGAACAAAGGAGAAGGGTGAACTTGTTCGATTGCCCTATCGCTTCAAGTTTGAGAAACAATTCAAAGAGCCCTGCCAAGAATGGCTAGAGATGATTGAGACTATGTGCAACGAGATTTTGGGCAATTATACCAAAAAGGAAGATCAACTGATGACTGCAGCCTTCGGCACCCGACCAAAAAGAAGGTTGAATCGAGTAATGGACGCTTTAAACTTTGAATACCCTAACTATGAACGACTAAATAAGGGTGCCAAAGGGTTAAAGAGAAAAAGGGTTGTCAGTATTATGAGCAGATAGGCTGCTAGGATGATAAAAGAGGATGAAAAAGCCTTGAAAAAGAGGAAATCTAGTCCTGAGCCGAAGGTGACGACCTCGAAGAAAAGAAAAAGTGCAACTCCAGAGCCGAAGATGGCTGAGATAGAAGAGGAAGCTCCATCGACGCCTTCTGCTGGTGAAGTAGAAGAAATTTTAAAGGTAATGACCGAATCCTTACCTATCAAGCTGCTAAGTCCTTTGGGGTCGGATCTGATGAAGCTTTTACAGAAGAAGGAAGAGCCTTCGGCATCGAAAAAGGTGGTTGGGCCAAAAAAGTGAAGAATTGTTACTGTCATGCAAGCTATTGAGGAAACACCACCACCGGCCTTAGCATCAAAAATGACACCAGCTGCCGAAGCTGGGACTGCCGAAGCTACCAATCTGGAGAGTACATTATCTGCTATTGATAAAGTACTCTTAGATTTGGCCGCGGAGGACACTGTTGCGGTTATAGAGGAAGCCCTAACCGCAGAACCTAAGAAAGGAAAAGAAATTGCCGAAGACACTTCGGAAGATCAAGGCTTCTACTATCAAAATTTAATTGGTCAAGAATTATCCAAGGCTGAGAAGGAGGAGCTGCAGGAGTACGCTATATCCTGTGGCTACCAGCCAGGAGCCATGCTCTTCGACGGAATTAACGAAGAAGCCTTAGGATGTATTCGAGATCGAACTGGGGCGAAGATTATCAGCACTCTGTCGAAGAGTGTTGGTTTTCCAAAGCTTGAAGCTCACATCAGCAGCTACCGACAACAGCATATCATCGGCAGCTTATTCTATTCTAATTTTAAGGTAAAGTTTTTTCCTCAACTTTTTATTGTTTTGCGATGAAGCAAAGATTTCTGATGAAGGTTATTTTGTACATAGTATGTTATTAAGCAAAGCGCTGAGAATGCAGCAAGATATTGAAGATAAAAAGAATGAGATTATAATTGAGGGCTTGGAGAAAAATCAAGGATCAAAAAGCTTCTCTAGAGAAGAAAGACTTTCTCCTTCAGACAATGGAGGGTTCATTAGCGGAAGCCCAAGCCAAAGTTGCTAAATTAAATGATGAACTCCTCCAAAAATCAGAAAGCTTTAAGCAAGAAAAGAAGAATTTTGATGCGAAGCTTGAAGCCGAAATCAAGAAAAGTTCGAATCTGCAAAAATCATTAAAAGAGCTTCAGGACAGATGCTTGGACTTCGGCATCCGATGCGTGCAATGGCTGAAACAGGTCTTCAACTCAGTGGGAGCTAGCTCTGACAAACTTGAACCTTTAGTTGAAGACCTGCCAAGCACCTTCAAACATATTGAGAGCGAAGTTGAGGCGCTTGACGAAGTAATAGCTGGGCATGGTGACTTCTGTGCCTTGCTGGCTTCTCGCGGCACAACTGTAGCTTTTATGAAGACTGGTTGCACACACAGAAAGATTGTCAACAGACCAAACTTTAGCTTATCACCAGTGGACTTGACTGATATCCCCAACCTAGCCCGAAGCATTGGAAATAGATTTATAACACAAATTTGGACGAAGGGTGGACGAGACTTAGCTGGTGACGAAGCTCAAAGTCATCTTAAGCCGGTATTAAGCTTGTACCTGTTTCTTACCTTCTCCTGAGATTACCTTTTTTACCTTATACCACTTTGTTGTGTACAGGATGACGATGCCGAAGGTCAATAAACTGAAGCTTGACAGAGACTGATGAAGTTGCTGCACAAATCATTAGAGACATTTGAATTATCCTTGTAAAAGATTTTGTAATTTAGGAATGAAACATTACTCTGTAAATTTGTCTATACCTTGTAATATACTTTTACCTTTTTATCCGTGTGTGAATTTCTTTGATGTGGACGAAACTTGTATCTTTTGAGCCGAAGGCGAAAAACACCTTCCCTTCTTTTTGTACACAATGAAGCATATCTTTGCTTCTTTATACTCATCGAAGCCTTGTCATCAAAGCCGAAGCATCTGTTTGTACTCTATGTTATGATGATGATGATCCTACGAATGTCTACATGAATGTATATGAATGCAATGAATGATGTGATGTAATGTGCAAATGAATGTCCAAACACACGCGCATGAAGTCACACCCAGACTCTACATCCCCTTAGGAACATCTTTTGAGTCTTAAGCTCTGCATCCCCTTAGGAACATCTTTTGAGCTTCTTCACCTTCTATTTCGGTGGTATAAGTTCTGCATCCCCTTAGGAACATCTTTTTAACTTCTTTGCCTTCTATTTTGGCGGTATAAGTTCTACATCCCCTTAGGAACGACTTTTGAACTTCTTTGCTTTATATTTCAGCGGTATTTGGCTCTGCATTCCCTTAGGAACGACTTTTGAGCAGAAAACTTACGCTGCACTCCCTAAGGAACGACTTTTTGTAGCTTTGTCATGCTCTGCATCCCCTTGGGGACGACTTTTGAGCTTCTCCCTGCTTTTCCTTTTTTCTCTCTCTCTGCACTCGATGGTGCATGCTCAGATTTTACATTTTACATCCTTTTGGGGGATTTGGCTCTCGTGGAGCTAAATAAGAAAGGAAAAATTACAAGCTATGGCCCCATTAAAAACCTTTCTCCCCCTTTGGAAAGGAAAAGGGTGCCATAGAAAAAATGAAAAAAGATTACATCAAATTATACATAATATCGCTGAAGTTCATCCACATTCCAAGATCTAGGTATGTCGTTGCCGTCCATATCGTTCAATCTATAAGAACCGGGCCTCGACGAAGATACCACTAGAAAAGGTCCTTCCCACTTCAGCTGCAATTTGCCTACTGTGTCCGGATTGGCCACTCTCTGAAGCACCAAATGCCCTAGCTTAATATTTTTCAACTGAACTTTCTGTCACGCCATTTTATTGTTTCAGCTTGATATTTGTTGATGTTCTCTATAGCTTGAAGCCTGGTCCCCTCTATAGTATCTTTTGCTACATGATAATCAGCTTCGTCTTCTGCTGAAGCTACTGTTCTTATTGATCCTGCTTTAGCTTCTTCTGGAGTTATAGCTTCGTCACCAAATAATAGTTTGAAAGGTGTAAAACCTGTTGATCTTGACATGGTTGTGTTGTGGCTCCACACCACTTTGTTCAACTCATCTAGCCACTTTCCTCTGGGCTGATTGAAGATTAGCTTCATTATTCCCGTCATTATAATGCAATTTGCTCTTTCTACCAGTCCATTCGATTCTGGGTGCCTTACTGATGCAAAATGAATCTTCGTGCCAATTTGGTCACAGAAATCTTTGAACGTTTCAACATCAAAGTGTGTTCCATTGTCCACCGTTATAGCCTTCGGCACGCCGAAGCGACAAACAATATTTTGCCAAAAGAATTTTTGGACTGTAACCGAAGTTATTATAGCCAAAGGCTTTGCTTCAATCCACTTAGAAAAATATTCTATAGCCACCACAACATATTTCAAATTACCTTGCGCTAGTGGAAGTGGGCCTAACAAATCCAGGCCCCATCTTTGCAACGGCCAAGTAGGCTGTATGAGTTGTGTGAGAGATGAAGGTTGCTTCTGATCTCTTGCATATTTTTGACAATTCTCGCACTTTTGAACTAACTCTACTGCATCCAAAGCTGCCTTCGGCCAATAAAATCCTTGTCTAAACACTTATCCCAACAAGGGCCTGGACCCAATGTGAGATCCACACAGACCTGCATGTATCTCCTTCATTAATTCTATACCTTCGGTTCTGGATAGACACTTGAGGAGTGGAGAGCAAACTCCATGCTTATATAATTCCCCTTCTATCATCACATACGGTCTTGTCCTTGCCTCCATTCTCTTATTATAAGCTTCGTCATCCGAAAGACAATTACCTTGGAGAAAGGATATAATTTTAGTTCTCCAATCTTCACTATGTACAGGAGAAATTGTAAGCACTGCTCTCTCCATAAGTTCAACCAAAGATGCTTTTATTGTTTCGAAGAATACTTTGAAAGGTAGAGGGAGCCCCTGTGCCGCTGATTTGGCTAACAGATCTGCATGTTCATTTTCTCTTCTTGGAATATTCTTGACAGAAAATCCTTCGAAAGAAGCCTCCAACATTCGAACTGTATCCAGATATTTTTTGAGCTTCGGATCTCTCGCCTTACTACTTTTGTCTATATGACCAGAAATGACTTGAGAGTCAGTTTTCAGGATAGCCCTTCTTATACCCATTGCTTTTAACTTTCGAAGACCCAACAGAAGTGCTTCGTATTCAGCAATGTTATTTGTACAACTGAAGTCAAGCTTTGCTACATAACATGTTTTGATTTTGGAAGGCGCAACTAGGACCGCAGCTGCTCCTGCGCCGAAGGTTCCCCAAGAACCATCACAGAATATTGCCCAAGCTTCGGCGTCTTTATTGGTTTCCTCTTCCTGAGCCCCTAGTGTCCAATCAGCAATGAAGTCTGCTAACGCTTGGGACTGAATTGAGGATCTATGTACATAATCAATACTGAACTCGTTAAGCTCTGCAGCCCATTTTCCAATCCTTCCAGTAGCTTCTCTGTTCCTCATTATGTCCTTCAGGGGCTGTGACAAAGGAACAATTTTGTGATATGCTTGAAAATAATGCTGAAGCTTCCTAGAGGCCATTAACACGGCATACAACACCTTCTCCAATTCTGTATAATTTTTCTTTGATAAACTTAAGACTTCGGAGACAAAGTACACTGGAGCCTGCTTTTTGATTTGGCCATCTAGCTTCTCCTGTACAAGAGCCGCACTACCTGCAGAGTGCGAAGCTGCCACATATAAGAGTAATGGAGCCCCTGGCGAAGGTGGAGTTAGTGTTGTTAGATCGATCAAGTATTGCTTTAGCTCTTCAAAGGCTTTTTGCTGGGCCGAACCCCATTGAAAAACTTCGGCTGACTTCAGTATTTCAAAGAATGGCAGATTTATTTCTGCTGATCTGGATATGAATCTGTTTAATGATGCTAATCTTCCTGCCAGCCGTTGGGCCCCCTTCTTTGTGCTTGGCGGCTCCATCCGAAGGATAGCTTCAATCTTGCTCGGGTTGGCTTCGATTCCCTTTATTGATACTAAACAGCCAAGGAACTTGCCCTTCTTCACCCCAAAAACACACTTTTCTAGATTTAACTTCAGGCCAGCTTGCCTGAAATTGGCAAATGTCTCTTGCAAATCAGTAATGTGATTTTCTTGCTTCGTGCTTTTCACTATAATATCATCAACATAGGTCAGTACATTCCTGCCTATTTGAGAATGAAGAACCTTGGCTATCATTCTGCTGAAACTTCCTCCAGCATTCTTGAGCCCCTCAGGCATCTGAAGATAGCAATATGTGCCACTAGGAGTTATGAAACTAGTCTTCGTCTCATCTTCCTTCTTCATCCAAATTTGATGATAGCCTGAGTAACAATCCAATAGACTCATGAGCTCTAAAGAAGCTGTTGCATCTACAAGAGAGTCTATTCTTGGTAATGGGAACTCGTCCTTTGGACAGGCTTTATTAAGATCTGTGAAATCAATGCACATTCTCCATTTACCATTGGCCTTCTTCACCATAACAGTGTTGGCTAGCCATTCTGGATATTTCACCTCTCTGATGACACCAGCACTAAGAAGTCTTTTTACTTCGTTCCGAGCACCTTCAGCTTTTTCTTCAGACATCTTCCGAAGCCTTTGTTTTCTTGGTCTGAAGGATGGATCCACATTGAGTGAATGTTCGATAACATCTCTATTGACACCACAGAGATCATTGGCTGACCAAGCAAAGACATCTTTGTTGTTGAATAAAAATCTTATCAAAGTCTTCTCTTGCTCATCAGATAGCTGAGATCCCAGTAGTACCCTTTATTCTGCTATGTCTTCGCATAGTAGCATAGGCTTCGGCTGATCTGCCGAAGCAGCCTTCTCTCTTTTGTGCTTAAACTGTTGACAAGCTTCGGCTTCGTCTATGTTATGGATTGCTTTTGAATCTGTCCAATTTCCTTCAGCCTTTCTCGCAGCTCCTTGACTTCCATGGATAGTGATGGGCCCTTGCTCCAAAGGTATCTTCATGTATAAGTATGTTGGGTGGAGTATTGCTTCGAAAGCATTGAGTGTCCCTCGACCAATCATTGCATTGTATGGGTATTCCATGTCAACAATGTCAAAAACAACTTGCTCAGTTCTTGTATTGTGGACATAGCCGAAGGTAACTGGCATTGTGATTTTGCCAAGTGCCACAATCTGCCTTCCTTCGAAGCCACAAAGAGGGTGTGTAGCATCATGAATCTTGTCTTCTCGCTCTTGCATCTGTCTGAAGGCCTTAGCAAATATGATATCCGCTGCACTGCCTATGTCAACTAGAACATTATGGACCAGAAACCCCTTGATGACACAAGATATGACCATAGCATCATTGTGGGGGTAATCCTTGAGCTGAAGGTCCTCCTAGGAGAAGGTGATTGGGATGTGGGACCATTTGGACTTGATGAAGGGTCCCTGCACCCCAACGTGCTACACCCTTCTTTGTGCTTCCTTCTTCTGCTTCTTGTTAGCTGGCTCTGAGCTTGAACCACCTGTTATAGGGAGCACCAGCTTTGTAGCTGAAGGTGCTACGACTTGGTTGCTGAACAAAGCCATCAGCTCAAAAGTGGAAGTGAGTTCACCAGAGGTGGGCGCCAATGTTGGGGCTTGTTCTCAAATGCTATGAGTTAAGAACAAGGCAACACAAAATGTTAAAGGTTAATGCCCTTAGTCCTTCGAAGCATTATTTCCCTTAGGATATAATGATCTTTAGACAAAGGTCATGAAGGACGAACCTTCATCATCGTAGTGAATATTAATGAAAGAAGAAGCATATGAAATATGAAAAACAACATGAATAATCATATAACATTACTGACATATATTCTTTTTATCATGGATAAACAAGGACGATATTGAATTACATTTATACCTTCGGCTTGGCAGAAGGTAAAAGTCCAAGCGTGACGCACGAGCAAATGCAAGTCAGCGTGAACAGTACGGGGGTACTGTTCACCTATTTATAGGCATGGGACGCAGCCCGGTCAGAATTACATTTATGCCCTTGATTACTAGTTAAAATCATGACACAAATCATCATGGGCTGAACGGTCTTTTCCTCCTTAAGTCGGTGCAGCCCTTCGTCTCAAGGAATGTCGCTATGCCGAAGCTCCCTAGATCGTAGCTTCGTCGTGTACCTTCGCGCTGTGTTTGATTATATGCTGATCTTTCAAAGATGCTTCTTCTTAAAGGACCTTCAGCGATGAAGCAGGCCCCCAACAGAGGGGTACCTTAGGGACCAACACCGGGGCACTAAGCCGGGCTAATTTGGCCGGTCACCGCGCGGGCGTGGCGGACCGCCACGGCCGAACTTCGGCGAAGCCGAAATTGGCTGACCACATAGCGAAATTGCAGAAACCGAGCACGGGCACAGGTGTCTCACCTCGGGGCGGAGCTCGGGGTGGCTTAGCACGGTCTCCGGTGAGCTAGATGGCTGAGGAGGCGGGCGCGGGTCTTCGGCGAGCTCTGGTGGCGTGAGCGAGGGCGGGACGACGTGAAATAAGGCGGGGGAGTGAGTTGGGCATGGGCGGGGCTCAAAAAGGAGCAGGGGCGTGGGCAGAGCAACGTGGCCAAGGATCCCGGCGACGTGCGCGAGTGCGCACTCGCTGGTCCACGACGGGCGCGGGAAGGGCGGAACTGACATGGAAGGCCCACGGCGTAGAGAAAGAGAGAAGGGGCGTGCGGGGCAACGGCTTGGCGACTGGCGAACTAGGCCCACGAGGTAGCCAAAGGAGAGAGGCGCGCGGGCGAGGGAAACTGGCGCCGACAGCTTGGCCCCACTGGGCAGCGGGCGAGAGAGAGAGGGGGCGCTCGGGAGAGGAAGTTGCCGCTAATAGGTGGATCCTACCTATCAGGCGGCGTGGGCGTGTGGGCGCGCGGCCTGGCTGGGTCGAGCTAGGCCGGCTAGACTACTTTGCCTTTTTATTTTTCTCTGGATTTTCCAATTGTTTTTCCATTTCTTTTCTCTAGGGTTTTCAATCTAAATTCGATTCAAGTTTCAAATTCAAACTACTTCAACATGTGCAACAATTCAAAAAATATTTAAGCTCAGCATGATGCAACATGTCATGACCCAAAGTGTTTTGGCAAAATAAATAATTAATCCCTCCTAAATTAAGCTATTTCTACTCAAAAGGAAAAAGAGAGAGATGGAAACTAGAGATAGATAGAAACTAGAGAGTAGAGAAGAGTAACACTTGAATTTGGGTGATAATTTAGAAAGAAATTTTATACCCCCAAATTCAGGGTGTTACATATAGCTTCGGCGACAAAGTGCTTCGTTGAATGCAAAGAAGCTTCGTTTCAAATATGAATACAGGCATTTTATAAAAGGAAATGTTTCGATGTGTACGAAAAGAAGGGAAGGTGTTTTTCGCCTTCGGCTCAAAAGACATGAATTTTGTCCACAGCAAAGCAATTCGTTCATGGATGGAAAGGTAAAATTATATTACAAGGTATGGACAAATATATACGGCATTGAGTTCAACTCTCGATTACAATTTTTTGCAAAAATAATGCAACTATTTCCTAAGCTTTATATAGGAAGGCATAAAACAAAGCTTCAAGCCAGCAACCTTCGGGATGTGTTGTGGACTATTAACCTTTGGCACCGCCATCCTACAGACAAACGATGGTATAAGGTAAAAGCGAATAAAAATCAAGGCAGACAACAGGTATAAGTTTTGTACTGATTTAAGTAGATTCTTAGCTTCGTCTCTAGCCAATTTTCGTCCGCCTTTAGCCTAAATTTGAGTGATGAATCTACTTAAGATACTTCAGGCCTCATCAGGAATATTAATTAGGTCTGACGGCGACAGGCTGAAGGTCGGTCTGTTTACTATCTTCGCATGCGTGCATCTGGCCTTCAAGAATGCAGCAGCTGTGCCGCGAGAAGCTCGCAGGGCACAGAAATCACCATACCCAGCTATTACTTCATCAAGTGCATCAACTTCATTTTCAATGTGATTGAAGGTATCTGAAATATCTTCAGCTGAAGGGGTCACTTCTTCAGAACTGGCTCCAACCGAGTTGAAGATTCCTGTTGGGGGCCTTCGTCCTCCGAAGGTCCTCAAAAACATGATTTGACAATGTTTTCCGAGTGAAATATATGAACAGGTATCTTCGGACTCAGATTATGAACATGGAGTACGGTCAGGACGAAGCCCAAGCTAGACGAAGGGGAATTGAGATGAAGGACGGGCTGACTACCAAGCTGTACGAAGGATGGTGCACAGCCGAAGCTATGCGCAGGAAAGCTTCATCGCGATAGCAGAAAGGGGAACCGACTTAAAGATGAAAAGACTACTTGGGCCTTAATAGATTCCCATAAGTCATTAGCAAATGTAATGGGCATGAATGTAATTTTACATGGGCTGCGTCCCACGCCTATAAATAGATGAACAGTACTCCCGTACTGTTCACGCTGACTTGGCATTTGCTTTTGCGTCATCCTTATACTTTTGCCTTCCTGCAATCCGAAGGTACACTTGTAATCTGAAATCATTTCTATCTTTCTATGCTAATAAAATAGAAATGACGTTGTGATAATATTTAAATGTTTATATTACTTCTTATGTTACATATAAGTTCTTCATCATCGTTTATTGTGCTTACGAAGGTATGTTGTTTGTGATCTTCGTCTGAAATACATTATATCCCGAAGGGAAATAATGTTTCAGAGGACGAAGGACCTTATCATTTAACACTTTTTATGTTGCCTTGTTCTTAATCCGAAGCATTTGAGAACAAGTCCCCAACATTGGCGCCCACCTTCGGTGAACTCACTTCCACTCTTTGAGTTTTTGAACACCTTCGACGATCATAAACCTTCGCTATGGCGCCGAAGAAAGCTTCAGCAACTGGCACTGCAGCTCTCCAACCGCTGGACCACAATCAGGAGACTGTCTCTCTTCGAGAAGCCCGAAGCCAGAAAAGGAAGGCTGTTAGCCCGACACAGCCAGAGGATGAGATAGACCAAGAAATCAGAGACATGGAGATGCTTCATCAACAGGTGCAAAGGAAGAAGGAAAAGATGGCCAGGCTAGCTGAACTGCAAAGGCAGATAGACGAAGCCTCTGAGGAAGTTCGTCATCTTACTCAGGATGAGCAACACCGAAGGCCTCAGCACCAAGACCTTCATCAGGAGGGTTTCCTCAATAAAGATGACTGGTATGACAATTTCCATCATGGGAATTTTGTTTTTGATGATGCTTCTCCTCTGTCCGCTGAGCTGCAGGCTACACCTTGGCCTCCGTCCTACAAGCCGCCTCAGCTTCCCATATTTGATGGCCATTCAGACCCGAAGCAGTTTTTGATGAGCTACGAAGCAACAGTATCTTCGTATGGTGGCAATGCTGCAGTCATGGCAAAGTCTTTTGTTATGGCTGTCAGGAGTGTTGCTCAAACCTGGTATTCCTCCCTTCGACCAGGAACGATCACTTCATGGCAAAAACTGAAGGACATGTTGTTAACCAGCTTCCAAGGGTTTCAGACGAAGCCGGTCACTGCTCAGGCCCTGTTCCAGTGCACTCAGGATCACGAAGAATACCTTCAGGCGTATGTCAGAAGGTTCTTGCGTTTGAGGGCGCAGGCACCAATGGTGCCCAACGAAATTGTCATTGAGGCCATGATCAAGGGACTTCGGCCTGGACCTTCAGCTCAGTACTTTGCTAGGAAGCCTCCTCAAACTTTGGAGAAGCTGCTTCAGAAGATGGACGAGTATATTCGTGCCGACAATGATTTTCGCCAAAGAAGGTAGGAGGCTTTCAGGTTTTCTGAAATGACCAGGGGCTTCGGAGGAAGATTCTATCCGAGGCACGTCAGGTCAATTCACAACTCTACTCAAAATGATGATAAGGGGAGTCAGCAGCACAGGCCGCAGTGCTCCTCACAGGCTTCGGGGCAACAGCAAAGCTTCTTCCGGCCACCAGCTCCAAGAGGCAGAGGCGCCAGGGGCTTCGGCGGAAGATTTGGAGATCAACCAAGGAGAATATTTTGCTTGTTCTGTGGTGAAAACAAGGGCCATACCACCAGGATGTGCCATGTTACCATCCAGAAGCAAAAGGAGATAGCCGAAGCTGCAGCACAACAAGCTCAGCCGAAGCAGGTCATGCATACTTGTAACACCCGGATTTTAGGGATCCAAAACCCGGGGTTAACATAAACACCAGGTATGCTGGGACCAAGTCTCATACATATGATGTATAGTGGCACAGGATCGAATGTCACAACTTTATATATAACAGGAGTTCTATACAAAATAAATAATTACAATATAAGGAGACAACGGTCCAGCAACCCAAAGTTGACTGGGAGACGACGACCTAGACCTCTCACGAACTCATCGCAGCATCCTCCATGAGCATCATCCTGCAGTACCTGGTCTTGACCTGTGGTGTATGTGAGACAGCAAGAGTGAGCTCACATACGTTCATCGCTCAACAAGTTGTGGGGAATAATGTGCATGAACTCGCCAAAGGTGGGAGCTCACATAAAGTGTAAGGCTTACCAAAGAAGATGGTTAGAGCTGAGCATCGCTTTTAAAGTTGGTCAAAATTTTATTAGCAATTACTAAGTATAAGTAAATACCAAACCCAATTAAGTAATAGAACAAAAGTAACAACAACATCACCTGCAATGCAATGCATATGACAAATTGAATTTAGTTCCATAAATTAATCATGTGAGGGTCCGAGCTGCTCATGACCGTGAGCACGGCTAGTATACCAGTTTTACACTCTGCAGAGGTTGCGCATCTTTACCCACAAGCCGTGTTACCCATCTGCCAAGGGGTCATGAATCCCATACACCTCTACCAAGGAAGTGAGGCAGGGTAGCACTACGAGGCCTTTACAAAGTTCCACTAGCTTCCGAAAACCCGCTACAGTTTATAGGAAGATCCAGTACAGGAATCCCTTGCAGGACCGCCATCGCAGCAAAATCCTCCCGAGGGCACTTCCCGCACTGACCTCTCCCCTACTGCCCTTGCCCCTTTCGGGTAAGGTAGTCTTCCACTAGCTTTCCTAATTAATCAGCCAAGGGCATCCCATACTACCCTTGTGGTAGCACTGTTTTCCCGGGTGGTCGCTCCATGTTCCAATTAACATTAATGATATCAACATGAACATAAACAGAATAACAACAAGAATTGGAACATGGAGGTAATAAATGATTATCCCAAAACCATATAAAGCAATAGCAAACTACCCAAGTGATTCAGGGGTAAACAAGGTGATGAGATAAACAATCTAGGGTGACCTATTGGGTCCCATCAAAATTAACCTATGCAGATCATTATGATTAATTAGAACATGAGTAGGTAAAAAGAAGTGATCAAGGGCACAACTTGCCTGGGCCTTGAGAGTCCAGGTACCAGGATGATCTTCAGATCCTCGTGACCTCACTGCTAGTCGTAGCAATACAAACATACATGGTATAGGCAAGATTAACATTACACCAAACATATATGCAAAATACATATTAATAATCTACATATTAAAATAAGACCACAGGAAAAAGAATTATTAATTTTGGAGTTATAGAATTCAAGTTATGAATTTCCTAAGATTTAAGGTGATTATAATTTGATTAAATGATAAATAAATTCTCTGACAGAGTTTATGTCAAAACAGTGATTCTAAATGGTAGAGAATATTATTACAAAATTTTAGGAATTGGAATGACTCAATTTGGAGCTAAAATGAATTAGTTATGAATTAATTAAGTTCTAGCAATTATTTTCATATTAAAAATCTATTTTCTATTCTATTTATTCAATTTAACTGAGTGCTGGACTGGGCCTCAATTATAAGAAAAGCCAGGGGGCTCGGGGCAATTTTTCCAAGACTCAGACTACACCCGCACAGGACGGCGGGTTGTTTTCTTTAAAACTCAGGGACTCTTTAGCAAAACGCGCAAGCCGAAGGGGTATCGGCTGAGCACAGCCATCCGATCAAGCGCGAACGGATCAGATTAGATCAGACATATCCGCCAACCGGTACGTTACGATATCCATTGGATTAAAATCTAACGGTGCTAACCCATTACGTGGAGATCTAATCGTGGCCCTTGCTTTCGGATCAAACGACCCAAACGCCATCCCCGAATGGACACCGCTGCTTCTAATCTCCACCGTTCAAACAACATCGGACGGCGCGAGTCTATCGTCCCCAACCAAATCGCTACCGACGGTGGCGCACCGGCGGTCACGCCACGCCGGCGACCCTACTGACCGGAGCATCCAAGCGTTGTTCTTCGATTCGACACACGCAAAATGACAAGGATAGCCGCGCGAACACGGTGGGTGCATACTCACCGACGATTGTGGCGCCTAGTCTTCTGGCGACGGTGCGGGGCGGATTCGTCGCGGTGGTGAAGCGACGGCGAGAAATTCGCTCGATCTCGATGCTCTGCAACCCCCGCCAAAGCCACCAACACGATCCTAGGGCCCCGCGCAGCACCCCCAGTCGTTTGCCGAAGGCTCAACCACGGCGCAAGAGGTCAGCGACGGCGGCGGCTTCTCTCTTCCGCCCAGGAGCTTGCACAGTCAAATTGGAGAGCACGAGGGGATGGTTCGAGGTCGACGGTGGCTGGGAGGAGAGCGGAGAGGGTTTGGCTTCGATGTTATAGGGCGCTAGCGAGGTAAGCGGAGCTGGTGGCGCGAATTGCGCGCGGTTCGGTGGAGGAGAGCCGTTCGGCCATGGCGACCTTTGCGCGGAGCGGGGAGCAGCTGACAAGCAGGTCCCACGCGACAGAGACAGACAGCAACGAGTCCGCGCGGAGGGGGGGTGTGGCTGAGCGACGGGCCCCGCGACGTCAGTGAGCGAGCGAGGCGCGACGCAAAAGGGGAGTGAGGGGCTGCCCCGTGGGGCCCACATGTCGGCGCCGGCGGGTGTTGGTTAGCTGGGCTGCGCGGGTAGGTTTCCTTAGGTGGGCCGATTTCCAGTAGCCGGCCCAGTTAGGGGTTTTTATTCTTTTTCTTTTTCTTTTCTATTTTCTTTTCCCCATTTTCAAATCCAATTCAAATCCAATTTGAATTCAAGTTTGAGTTCAACTTTGTGAATAACTTGTCCTCAGTTTGAAAGGTATAATTTATTAATATAAGTGTGAAGAATTTTTATTCTGATTTTATTTTGTTTTATGTAGTATTTTCCCTACTCCTTTTATTTTCTATTTTCTATTTTTCCTTTCCATTTGAATTTCACAAGTCTAAAGTTCTAACACTTAATTTGGATACACATTAGAACTTTAGCATAATGTGCAAAGACCTATTTTATGTATTTCTTTATTTATTTTAGTCCTTTTAGACAAGTTTTTATTCATATAGTAGAATAATCCCTACCTCATTAATTCTAGGGAAATCAAATTTAGACTTATATATATTAAGAAATAGTTTAACCCTAATTCTTTCATATATCCTAACCCAAAAGGTAATTTAGATTATCTAAGTATCTTTAATTATGTATTTTTAACATATTCATGAGTGGAAACTTCTAAATTATGCTTATCTTTAAGGAAAGGTGTTTTGATTTAAAATTTTTGAGAATTTTTCCTTATCTTCACAAGATTGAACTTTAGGGTGTTACAAATCCTACCCCCCTTAAAAATAATCTCGTCCTCGAGATTTGTAAGGAAAAAGGATGCATACTCATATGCACAAACAAAGAGATCTCAGCATGAGGTATTATTCTTTAACAAAACATTGGGTCAATAGACCTTTATTATTTCTTCTAAAATATTATCATATTACTAAAGTAACACCTAGATCTTACAAATCATCATAATTTATATCTATGTAGCTTGGTGAAGCTGGTGGTGGTGGGGGTTGTTGTTGTTGTTGTCTCTCCAGCCGTGCTTGCCTTATTTCTTGGCGGGCTTGACGTATTTCCTCGCGTTGTTGTCTTATCTGATTCTGCATCTCGGTCACCATGTCTGTTAACTGTTGTATTACCAGTCTTTGGGTAGCAACCACTTGATTGAGGTCAACAGGTGAAGGATTTGGAGGATTCATTTTGTTGTTACGTGATAATCTTTCTTTTCCTGGTATTGACCATGAAAGTTAGAAGCATGTGGTAATAGTTTTGCAAAGGAATTTATTCACTAAGCGGAATGAATAAGCTAGTAGTTGGTTATAATCTATAGATTCTTTGGTAGGGCTTAATTTATGTCCAGATTGGGGTAACCAGTCATATAAGGTGAATATCCAAGGGTAAGATAGAATCTGTCAAGATGAGAGATATACATGGGTGAGATAGACTACAAGATGTAGGTTAAAAGTTTGTTTGTTATTAGGTGGGAATAGAAAGGTCATACTATTCATTATGGCACTATGGGTTGGGTTAGCTCAGGGTTGAATTGATCCAATGTGCTAAGATAAGTTAATACATAGCTAGTGGGGTCTAATCTCTTCTACTAGTGTCATCAATCTGTTTAAGTGAACCACATTAAGTTAGATAACATTAGACCACACTGGATCAGGTCACATTAGGTAAGATAAGATCTAGATTAAATTGGATATGACTAGGTTAGACTAGTTTAGGTTAAATAGATCTACCAGGGTAGGATAAATATTATTAGGATATGTTAGAATCTGTAGAAGTTAGTTAGATTTATTAGGACCAGATAAAATCTTTTTAAGGTAAGACGAATCTTATTAAGGCATTAGTATATCCTTTAAGATAAGATGGATCTATTACACAAGATTGAATCTAGGTTAGATTGGTAGGACTAGTTTGACTAAATAAGATCTAATTAAGTTGCATTAGATCATGGTTGTTTAATCTAGGGTGGATAAGTATGCTTATTAGGATAAGATGAAATAGAATCTTTTGAGATTAGTTGGATTTATTAAGATGAGATAAGATCTTTTTAAGATAAGATGAATCTATTAATAGTAATAGAGTATCTTTTAAGATAAGATGGATAAGTTAAGACCTTTTTGAGATAAGATAGATCTATGAGTGTAGGATAGAATCTCTTAAGATAAGATGAATTGGTTAGAATGAGACCTTTTAGGATAAGATAAATCTCTTAAGCTAGATAAGTTCCAATGGGGATAATCTAGGTTGTCTAGTTATTTTATAAATATATTTTAATACCTATGTGTATATGCAGATGTAATTGTGGACATTACTCCACAACCCATCACACTCAATCAAAGATCCAAATCAGGCAAATATCATAAGAACAAACATTCAAGTACGTAGATAAAAATAGTTTTGTTTTTGTTCCTAGGATTAGGTCTCCTATTCCTAAAGTCACTTTAGGCACTGGATTTCAAAATGTGAAATCCACATTTGTCTTTAGTATGAAAAGGTAAGATTAATCAGAGTAGAGCGGAATTAGATGAGAAAAGATTAAGATAAGTTTAGAAAAGAATCAGAGTAAGGTAAGTAAAGAATGGTTGTCCAGTTCTAACTAGGTTTCGTCCTACAGTCAACATTCCTCTGATACCACTTCTGTAACACCCGGATTTTAGGGATCCAAAACCCGGGGTTAACATAAACACCAGGTATGCTGGGACCAAGTCTCATACATATGATGTATAGTGGCACAGGATCGAATGTCACAACTTTATATATAACAGGAGTTCTATACAAAATAAATAATTACAATATAAGGAGACAACGGTCCAGCAACCCAAAGTTGACTGGGAGACGACGACCTAGACCTCTCACGAACTCATCGCAGCATCCTCCATGAGCATCATCCTGCAGTACCTGGTCTTGACCTGTGGTGTATGTGAGACAGCAAGAGTGAGCTCACATACGTTCATCGCTCAACAAGTTGTGGGGAATAATGTGCATGAACTCGCCAAAGGTGGGAGCTCACATAAAGTGTAAGGCTTACCAAAGAAGATGGTTAGAGCTGAGCATCGCTTTTAAAGTTGGTCAAAATTTTATTAGCAATTACTAAGTATAAGTAAATACCAAACCCAATTAAGTAATAGAACAAAAGTAACAACAACATCACCTGCAATGCAATGCATATGACAAATTGAATTTAGTTCCATAAATTAATCATGTGAGGGTCCGAGCTGCTCATGACCGTGAGCACGGCTAGTATACCAGTTTTACACTCTGCAGAGGTTGCGCATCTTTACCCACAAGCCGTGTTACCCATCTGCCAAGGGGTCATGAATCCCATACACCTCTACCAAGGAAGTGAGGCAGGGTAGCACTACGAGGCCTTTACAAAGTTCCACTAGCTTCCGAAAACCCGCTACAGTTTATAGGAAGATCCAGTACAGGAATCCCTTGCAGGACCGCCATCGCAGCAAAATCCTCCCGAGGGCACTTCCCGCACTGACCTCTCCCCTACTGCCCTTGCCCCTTTCGGGTAAGGTAGTCTTCCACTAGCTTTCCTAATTAATCAGCCAAGGGCATCCCATACTACCCTTGTGGTAGCACTGTTTTCCCGGGTGGTCGCTCCATGTTCCAATTAACATTAATGATATCAACATGAACATAAACAGAATAACAACAAGAATTGGAACATGGAGGTAATAAATGATTATCCCAAAACCATATAAAGCAATAGCAAACTACCCAAGTGATTCAGGGGTAAACAAGGTGATGAGATAAACAATCTAGGGTGACCTATTGGGTCCCATCAAAATTAACCTATGCAGATCATTATGATTAATTAGAACATGAGTAGGTAAAAAGAAGTGATCAAGGGCACAACTTGCCTGGGCCTTGAGAGTCCAGGTACCAGGATGATCTTCAGATCCTCGTGACCTCACTGCTAGTCGTAGCAATACAAACATACATGGTATAGGCAAGATTAACATTACACCAAACATATATGCAAAATACATATTAATAATCTACATATTAAAATAAGACCACAGGAAAAAGAATTATTAATTTTGGAGTTATAGAATTCAAGTTATGAATTTCCTAAGATTTAAGGTGATTATAATTTGATTAAATGATAAATAAATTCTCTGACAGAGTTTATGTCAAAACAGTGATTCTAAATGGTAGAGAATATTATTACAAAATTTTAGGAATTGGAATGACTCAATTTGGAGCTAAAATGAATTAGTTATGAATTAATTAAGTTCTAGCAATTATTTTCATATTAAAAATCTATTTTCTATTCTATTTATTCAATTTAACTGAGTGCTGGACTGGGCCTCAATTATAAGAAAAGCCAGGGGGCTCGGGGCAATTTTTCCAAGACTCAGACTACACCCGCACAGGACGGCGGGTTGTTTTCTTTAAAACTCAGGGACTCTTTAGCAAAACGCGCAAGCCGAAGGGGTATCGGCTGAGCACAGCCATCCGATCAAGCGCGAACGGATCAGATTAGATCAGACATATCCGCCAACCGGTACGTTACGATATCCATTGGATTAAAATCTAACGGTGCTAACCCATTACGTGGAGATCTAATCGTGGCCCTTGCTTTCGGATCAAACGACCCAAACGCCATCCCCGAATGGACACCGCTGCTTCTAATCTCCACCGTTCAAACAACATCGGACGGCGCGAGTCTATCGTCCCCAACCAAATCGCTACCGACGGTGGCGCACCGGCGGTCACGCCACGCCGGCGACCCTACTGACCGGAGCATCCAAGCGTTGTTCTTCGATTCGACACACGCAAAATGACAAGGATAGCCGCGCGAACACGGTGGGTGCATACTCACCGACGATTGTGGCGCCTAGTCTTCTGGCGACGGTGCGGGGCGGATTCGTCGCGGTGGTGAAGCGACGGCGAGAAATTCGCTCGATCTCGATGCTCTGCAACCCCCGCCAAAGCCACCAACACGATCCTAGGGCCCCGCGCAGCACCCCCAGTCGTTTGCCGAAGGCTCAACCACGGCGCAAGAGGTCAGCGACGGCGGCGGCTTCTCTCTTCCGCCCAGGAGCTTGCACAGTCAAATTGGAGAGCACGAGGGGATGGTTCGAGGTCGACGGTGGCTGGGAGGAGAGCGGAGAGGGTTTGGCTTCGATGTTATAGGGCGCTAGCGAGGTAAGCGGAGCTGGTGGCGCGAATTGCGCGCGGTTCGGTGGAGGAGAGCCGTTCGGCCATGGCGACCTTTGCGCGGAGCGGGGAGCAGCTGACAAGCAGGTCCCACGCGACAGAGACAGACAGCAACGAGTCCGCGCGGAGGGGGGGTGTGGCTGAGCGACGGGCCCCGCGACGTCAGTGAGCGAGCGAGGCGCGACGCAAAAGGGGAGTGAGGGGCTGCCCCGTGGGGCCCACATGTCGGCGCCGGCGGGTGTTGGTTAGCTGGGCTGCGCGGGTAGGTTTCCTTAGGTGGGCCGATTTCCAGTAGCCGGCCCAGTTAGGGGTTTTTATTCTTTTTCTTTTTCTTTTCTATTTTCTTTTCCCCATTTTCAAATCCAATTCAAATCCAATTTGAATTCAAGTTTGAGTTCAACTTTGTGAATAACTTGTCCTCAGTTTGAAAGGTATAATTTATTAATATAAGTGTGAAGAATTTTTATTCTGATTTTATTTTGTTTTATGTAGTATTTTCCCTACTCCTTTTATTTTCTATTTTCTATTTTTCCTTTCCATTTGAATTTCACAAGTCTAAAGTTCTAACACTTAATTTGGATACACATTAGAACTTTAGCATAATGTGCAAAGACCTATTTTATGTATTTCTTTATTTATTTTAGTCCTTTTAGACAAGTTTTTATTCATATAGTAGAATAATCCCTACCTCATTAATTCTAGGGAAATCAAATTTAGACTTATATATATTAAGAAATAGTTTAACCCTAATTCTTTCATATATCCTAACCCAAAAGGTAATTTAGATTATCTAAGTATCTTTAATTATGTATTTTTAACATATTCATGAGTGGAAACTTCTAAATTATGCTTATCTTTAAGGAAAGGTGTTTTGATTTAAAATTTTTGAGAATTTTTCCTTATCTTCACAAGATTGAACTTTAGGGTGTTACAATACTGCTTCGTACCATCCGCCTTACATCCCAGAATACGTAGGCAATCACCCTGCAGTTTCTGTTGCTTCGGCGAGTCAACCCCAAGCTTCCTGGCAACAGCCTCTGCCTCCACCACCGCTGCAACAAGGTCAACAGCCAGAAGGGGGCCAATATGCTCCACATCAAAGGGACTTCAGAGAACAATCCGAAGCTAGCACAGTCAATAGCACTGTGCCAGAGTCGAAGCACATCTATTGACAAATATCCTACCTTGACAGCAGTCTTTTCCATTCAGTTTTATTTTCTGTGTAATAAAGGACATTTTTTAGTTTTCATGTAATAGTTTCGTTGTTTGCCACAAGGAAAATGTATTTTCTCCACAGGCTTAAGTTGCTGAAGCTTAAAGATTTGCGGTAACAAGGAGGACCTTCGAATTATCAAAAATCCTTCGAAGCAACAAAAAGTCGTTCTAAGGAACGCAGAGTAAGTTTGCTGAAGTCACAAAAAGCCATTCCAAAGGGAGCGCAGTGTAAGTTTTCTGCTCCAAAGTCGTTCCAAAGGGAATGCAGAGCTTACAGCGAAAAGTCAACGCTGATACCGCCTAAGTAAAAGGCGAAGCGAGAAAAGTCAACGAGAATACCGCCGAAAGTAAAAGGCGAAGAAGCTCCAAAGTCGTTCCTAAGGGAATGCAGAGCTTACAGCGAAAAGTCAACGCTGATACCGCTGAAGTAAAAGGCGAAGAAGCTCCTAAGGGAGGCTTACAGCGAAAAGTCAGCGCTGATACAAAAAGATTGTGTGTTTTACGGGGATGTGTGTGTATCTTCGGAACAAATGTCATCTACATAACATAACATCATCACATCATTTTGCATAGCATAAGCATCATACATCATGTTGCATATGGCAAAAGAAGGGGACACAGTATCGACCTTCGGAAGAATGCTTTGAGAAAGTGAAAATCGTGCTAAGTCACAAGGGGACACAATATTGATCTTCGGAATATAGCTTCGGAGAATATTTTCACGAAGCTTGGATATTCTTCATCAGAGCACTATGGACATTGTTGTGGTGCATAAAAGTTTTTCTATCTTCACGAAGCATGAAAAGAAGGGAAGGTGTTTTTTCGCCGAAGGCTCAAAAACGGTACGTATGTAAAGTTTCATGCATCGTAAAGAATCGAATCATTAAAAGCAAATATATTACATTCAGGGTTGCAAGATATTACACATATTACATTTCAGAAGTTTTTTACAGTAGCACCTAGTCTTCCCTAAGTACTACTTCTGCAGCTTCGTTCAGGAGTTGATTGACAACTTGATCCATGATAGCTTCAGCCATCTTTTTAATTTCCTCGTCTCCTTTCGGGTGAGGGCCCGGAGACGCTTTAGTAGGATCTAAAGGAGGACAGGATACGGCCACATTGCTATTACAAATTGTGAACGAAGTTTAAAACCAAAAATTACAACACAATAAAAACCATTAGCTAATACCTATTTGCCCTTCGGGCTCTGAGCTTTTGTCAGCGGCCTTAGCTACTTCTCTAGCGTCGTGAATGCCCTTCTCGCTTTTCTGGATAATTTCTCGAGCCATTTCTCGGCCACCATTATCCCAGACATCGGTGAAAAATTTTCCACCAACCATGCTAGCTTCGGCCGAAGGATCTCTTGTATCTTCGAAGGACAAAGCAGCCTCAGATTGCGCCAAAATCTTTACATGCTCGCAGCCTTTTTTCTCTAAAATGGTGGCAATTCCTCTGGCACCCGAGAAAGCACATATATCTCCGCGGCTATTTAAAATTTCTTCGAAGGCCTCAGCTTCGTGGCTAATCCATTCAATGGGGCCTTCGGGGTTGCCTCTCGTAAAGTTTTCTTCACTCGAAAATGCGCCAACGCTGGCGAAGCTAGTTTTCATTTTCTTAACACATTCTATAGATTTGTTATAGCATCTCTTCTTGGACGCACGAAGCTCTTTAACAGTTCCTTCTAAATGATTTGCCCATTGGTCGCTAAGTTCTCGCTTTGTTTCTTCAAGCATGCGTTCCTCTTTGGCTCTGGCCAGTTGTTTTCGAAGATCTTCAATTTCGCGCTTCTGAGCTTCAGCTTGACCTTTAAAAGTAGCTTCGTCTTCCTTTATTCTATTTATTAATGAATGTAATATTTTATCTTTTTCGAGACCTTCGTTCCTCAGTTCAATTACTTCGGAACGAAGGTTGCTCAGGGCTATAGCACACCCTTCGTCTTCAGCATCTTTCTGGGCCCTGAGGGCATTGCTAAGTATCAGGCCCTGCAAAGAAAAATATGTGTGCGTCAATAGATTTAAGCAAACGAAAAATTTTGGTCTCAACAAAAAATACAAAGATCCCATTTGTTGCACCTTTAAGCTATTATATGCCAGGCTGTCGGCCAGATCGTTCTTCGACAGCACCGAGAGCCCGTCTTCTAGTGTTGGGAATCCGAAGCTTTTGCTCATCTCCCGACAGACAGAAATCTCCTTGCTGTCAGGGAGACAATACAAAAAGTCTTCTTCTCCACTGCCTTTGAATATTAACGCCCCCTTTGGATACTTCAGTTTTTGGGCGTAAAGCTGGGCCTCTTGCTTTTCTTTTTCAGACAACTTTTTCCCCGAAGCATGTCGAACAATATAATCAGGGACTTTGGGGGATGCTTCGGGGGCAGCAGCACTGATTTCTTCAACAAGAATTGGCTCTGTCACTTTTCCTTCCTCGGTTTCCAGGGATTTTACCTTCGTGGGCTCCGAAGGACCAGCTTCAGCTTCAGTTTCTTGCTCTGGAGCTTTAGTATCAAAAATCTCAGTTTTCGCTTCGGAGGTTTCAACAGTCTTCCTCGGAGTTGTGCTTGAGGACTTAATTGTTTCTAGAACATCTAGCACATTGACCATTCTTTTTCTTTTCGGAGTCACTGCGGGCCCCTTTTGGATTTTTGTTGTGTCAACATTTGCTGAAGGACTTAAAACTTCTAATATTTTTGATCCCTCAGCTGATCCTTTTGTTTCTTCTATTTTTTCTGTTGATGGCGCTTCGGCCATCTCTTTGGTTTCTGATAAAATCTTTGGTTCTTCCAATTCTGTTCTTGTTGGCGCTTCGGCTATTTCTGCGATTACTGGCAGCAAGGTTGGCTGTTCAGCCTCGGTGGCCGAAGAAGTCTCTCCGGTGAATTCAGGCACCGAGGTTGGTTCAATATAGCGTGGCCGATGTGTGAGGACCTTTATCCTTTTTCTTTTCGGTGCTGGCTCACTAGGAGCAGCTGCAGCTTCTTCTTTCGCAGAGGTCGCGCCTTTTCTTTTCTGCCCTCGAATGGGATAACGATAGTCAGGGTAGACGAACCCGATTGCGTCAAACACTTGGTTCAGTCTTTTCTTTTTTCGGCCTCCGAAGGCTCCTGACAATGCAGTATCTTCGGCCTTCGAGTAAGCCCCAAGTAGTTCATCACTCAAATTTTCAATGCTTTTCAGCCAGTCATCATCTGGCTCAACGAATTTATCTCCGAATTTGAAAGTATACTTCAATCTGATAAGTCCACCTTCGTCAGCCTCCTTTATGGTCTCTTGCGGCATTTCCCATTTTTCCGCGAGCGGCCATACTCTGAAGGCAATATGCTCTTGGACCAAATCTCTCGTTCCAATAAAAGAACAAATAACTCCGAAGGCTCTCTGGCATTCTTCGGCAGCTTCATTCATCTCAACCTTCGGCTTTCGCAGGCCGAAACTTTGCCAAATAGGGCGCATAATTATACCTTTAATATCTTCCCGTGCTTTCAGGTCATTTTTCACATAGAACCATTCTGTCATCCAGTCGCCGGGCCATCTCTTCCGAAATGTTGGCACGGGACAGCTTGACCCAGACCGAGAAACGAAACTGTAGCAGCCAAAATTATTGTGATACTGTTCCTTACCCCAGGGTTTTGTCTCGTATGATAACTCGTGTATGTTGCAGAAACTTTTGGCATCAGGTTCCAGACCTTGGCTTCTCACGGCCCACACGAAGATATTCAGCCTTATAATTGCTTCGGGGGTAAGTTGATGAAGATAGATTTCAAACATTTTCAGCACTTCTACGACAAAGCTGCTCAGGGGAAATCGTAGTCCAGCTTTCAAAAAGCTTCGGAACACTACGACTTCATTTTCCTCAGGGGTTGGGCAAGTTTTCTCTCCTTCGTCGACCCTCACAATGGATAAATCCCGGAAGTATCTTCCCCTCATGTTGACAAGATGATTTTCTTTGATACCTGACTTGCCAAAAACTGAATGGCTTGGTCGCCAGGGGCGATCTTCGGAGTCTTCACCACCACTATCCACATCATAACTGTCGCTGTCATCAGTATCTTCAGACAAACCTTCTAAAATCTCTTTGGTGATTTTTTCTGTGTTGGTCTTCGACATTGCTATAAGAAATCCCAGGTTCTTCTCTTCAGAGAGACTCAGCTTCATCTCGGGACCAGCCTTCTTATCTTCAGACATCTTCGGAAACACTAAAAACTGTTTTCAAGGCCGAAGCTTCAAAACTAAAAGCTCAGCAAATCTTAGTGCGCAAGAGCTAAAAATTGAGTGAGCGGGAGCAGATGGCAAGAGAGCGTACCAAATGAGTTTGCGGTATGATCTTATTTATACGCCCAGTGCGTTGAAAATTGAAAGACCCCGCTTGTCAGTGAATGTTGCTATTCTAGCAAAGGGAAGGTGTTTTTTCGGACCTTCGGCTTAAGGCCTTCGTCCATATCGCAATCTGAATTTATCACTAACAAATTAATATTGCGAGGGGCTACTGTTGGGGGCCTTCGTCCTCCGAAGGTCCTCAAAAACATGATTTGACAATGTTTTCCGAGTGAAATATATGAACAGGTATCTTCGGACTCAGATTATGAACATGGAGTACGGTCAGGACGAAGCCCAAGCTAGACGAAGGGGAATTGAGATGAAGGACGGGCTGACTACCAAGCTGTACGAAGGATGGTGCACAGCCGAAGCTATGCGCAGGAAAGCTTCGTCGCGATAGCAGAAAGGGGAACCAACTTAAAGATGAAAAGACTACTTGGGCCTTAATAGATTCCCATAAGTCATTAGCAAATGTAATGGGCATGAATGTAATTTTACATGGGCTGCGTCCCACGCCTATAAATAGATGAACAGTACTCCCGTACTGTTCACGCTGACTTGGCATTTGCTTTTGCGTCATCCTTATACTTTTGCCTTCCTGCAATCCGAAGGTACACTTGTAATCTGAAATCATTTCTATCTTTCTATGATAATAAAATAGAAATGACGTTGTGCTAATATTTAAATGTTTATATTACTTCTTATGTTACATATAAGTTCTTCATCATCGTTTATTGTGCTTACGAAGGTATGTTGTTTGTGATCTTCGTCCGAAATACATTATATCCCGAAGGGAAATAATGTTTCAGAGGACGAAGGACCTTATCATTTAACACTTTTTATGTTGCCTTGTTCTTAATCTGAAGCATTTTAGAACAAGTCCCCAACAATTCCTTTTAACCGTTGCACGCAGCGGCTGTCAAATTCCAAGCATTTGTTCTGAAGGTCCCCCAAAGATTCTTGCAGTTTCATGTTCTTATCAGCTTCGGCTTTATATTTTGCTTGCAGTTCTTTCTTCTCTTGCTCGAAGCATTCTGATTTTCCTTTTAAGATTGTTTGAGTTTGAAGAAGCTCCTCACTTAACCTGGCATTTTTAGCTTGAATCTCTGCAAGGGAACCTTCTGTTGCTTGAAGCAGGAAGTCTTTCTTTTCAAGAGAAGCTTCATAATCTTTAATCTTGTTTTCTAAGCCCTCAATTATGATTTCATTTTTCTTATCTTCAAGGTCTTGTTGCATTCTCAATGCTTTGCTTAACAACATACTCTGTGAAAATAAGTTGACTTCAGAAAATTTTTCGTCATAAATATAAAAGAGATCTAGGCAAAAGAATTTTACCTTGAAATTGGAGTAAAAGAGACTGCCAACGATATATTGTTGCCGATAGCCGCTTATATCAAACTCAAGCTTCAGGAAACCGACACTCTTTGATAAAGTGCCGATTATTTTCGCCCCAGCACGATCGCGAATACATCCTAAGGCTTCTTCGTCAATTCCACCAAAAAGCATAGCTCCTAGCTGGTAGCCACAGGATATCCCATATTCCTTTAGCTCCTTCTTCTCAGCCTCGGACAATTCTTGACCCACCAGGTTCCGAAGCTCAAAATCTTTTTCTTCTAAAGAAGCATCAGCAATCTTTTTTCCTTTGTCAGGCACTGCGGCCATGACCTTCTCTGCAGTTGCAGCTGTCTCTTCTGCAACCATGTCCGAAAGGAGTTTGTCAATTCCAGACAGTGTAGTTGCTAGATTGGTAGCTTCGGCAGAGGTTTCAGCTTCGGCAGTGGCCTCGGCACTTGCGGTAGACACTATTTTGGATGTCGAGGCCAGCGGTGGTGTCCGCTCAATAGCTTGCATTACATTAACGATTCTTCGTTTTTTTTACCTTCAGTCTTCTCCTTTGTAGCCGAAGGTTCATCCCCCTTCTGTAAAGTTTCGTCAGTTCTGGTCTCAGAGGACTTAGCAGCTGGATGGGCAAGGGTTCAGTCATTACCTTTAGAATTTCTGCTATTTTAGCAGCAG